>ML675613.1:6900701-7484943 GCA_007922155.1 Mesoclemmys tuberculata
CTTTCTTTCTTTCTTTCTTTCTTTCTTTCTTTCTTTCTTTCTTTCTTAAAAAAAAAAAAAAAGAATCTAGTGCTGGTGAAAGGTATTGTATTACATCAATTGCCAGATTTGGTGTTCTTTATCCTTGAACAGGTCTGGCTACAGCACAGCTAACTTTTCCCTCTTCTGTCCTTGTCAGTGTGCATCACCACTGACTCGAATGGCACACCTTAAGGGGAAGAGATTTGTCTCTGTACTTGTTCAGTACTTGAAGTCTCTGCTGAAACCATAAAGAAAGGTGTGCATTGTGGTTCTGGATTGTGACAGCGACTTACATCTTTTCCTAGCAGAGAGAAGCTGCCAACTCAACACGTGCAAGGCACCACAATGGCCCCTTAAACATTTGATAAGTAATGTGACCTTGCACTGGGTTGGAATTGGTGACCTGCTGCACTGTGGATGTGAAAGGCTGTCTCCTGCAGAGTCTTATTTCCATTCATTTGAACCATCCAATCCCAGTTGCCACTTGCATATTTGTCAAGCAGACCAGTTTCTAAGGGTGACAATTCTGTTTTTCAGTACAATGAAAATCAATTACACGCTGATAGATTACATGCAAACATAGCTACTGCTCATATATACTGTGTCATGACTTGTGGCATTACGGTATCTTTTCTCATCTTAAAGTTGAAGCTCTAAATACAAAAGAAGAGTTTGTATTTGATTTTAGTAATAGGTTTTAGAAACAGACCTGCCACTCAACAGCAGGGCAAACCCTTTCCTTCACTGTAGCCAGGAAAATGAGATAGTAAACTGTAGAGTATTGTCTGTAGTCATTGGCAGAATATCTGAAATTGTTCTGGGACTCTAATATTTCATTCTTGTGCATAATATGCCAAAATATGTAACTGGGAAGATGCATATACTTAACTGTTCTTATTGCATTGTGCCATTGGGAATAGGAGGCCAGAAATACAGCTTTTATTGGAAGAAGGGAATTTTTTTTGTCAGATTAGTCCTGAATATCTCTTAAAGAAGACCCTTACTTAGCACATGCTGCTGAGGAGTAGCAGCACTGTGTAGTGCTGCTATAGCTTGTCTCTTCAAAATAAATAAATAAAATCCATACTTGCAAAACTTTTTAGCCTTTGTTGGAAAGTCTTTCCCTAAGTCATTGCCTGCATATGTGCTTTGATTTTTTTTTTCCAGCAGAGAACTTTGCAATAAAGTCCACATGTGAAAAACTGGTAGCACTTCTTGTAGTCAAAACAGATTGAAAGTGGTCTTCTAAATATTAAATAGTAACAGGGAGAGAGATTTTGATTAAGCAGCTAGAGGCTGAAAACATGTTGAATGAATTAAGATTTTTTTCCCTTTCATGGCATAATGAATGCTCCATTAAAGAAACCACATAAGGGCGAAGCATTAAACAAAGTACTTCTTCTGAGTTCATGTATTTAAAACTGCAAACTCAAGTACTTTTTCATCAAAATGAAAAACTTGTCTGAGACATTATCTTGTCAGATTTTGTGAAAGGCTGGCAGTATTCATACTTCGGATTTGGGTTGATTTTTTGTGACTCTCTTTAAATGCCCATATAGGGGAGGCCACTTAAAATTCCAAAAATCTGTGAAATGCATGTACCAGTCATTCATGAAACATCTCTCTGGAACACTAGTGTTCAGGTTTCATGAAGATGGGAATATTATTTTAGGAAAGACATCCCCAGCATGAGCTGCCACCCAAGTCTAGTAATGTTAAAAGACATTTAGTCTCCTGGACTTAGTTAACTGCTCTACCCAGCGTTTATGCTTTCGTGCCTGAAGTCTGGCTTTCCTTATCCAATGTAGTGAGAGAGATTCTCCTAGTGGTTAGGGGTCTAGCCTGGGACTTAGGAGAAGTGAATTTGTTATGCTGCTCTGCATTAGGCTTCCTATGTGGCCTCTGGCATGACATCTACACTGCAATTAAAAACCCATCGCTGGCCTGTTCCAGCTGACTCAGGCTTGTGGGGCTTGGGCTAAGGGGCTGTTTAATTACAGTGTAGATGTTCGGGCTCGGGCTGGAGCCCAGGCTCTAGGACCCTACAAGGTGGGAGGTCCCAGGGCTTGTGCCGCAGCCTGAGCCCGAACGTCTGCACTACAATTAAACAGGCCCTCACTCTGAGCCCCTCAAGCCTGAGTCAGCTGGAATGGGCCAACCCTGGGTTTTTAATTGCAGTGTAAACATATCCTTAGTGTGTCTGTGCCTCAGTTATGTGAAAATGAGGGTAATAACATTTCCTTATCTTAGAGGGCTGTTGTGAGGATAAATACATGAAAAATTGTGAGACACTCAGATGCTAGGATAATGGGGGTGGGGATGGGGAAGCATTTAAGTGGCCAAGGCAAATAGAATACAGAACCCATGAGGGGGTGGTTGCTTATAAGATGCTACCTGCATTATAAGGGGCAGAGCCATTGCATATGGTGTATCCTGGGTTTAGGAGCTGTGAATGTGCTGCTCTAATGATAGTAAGGAGTTAAATAATTTATTCTTTATCTTACCCCTACCATAGCACCACTCCCTCAGTTGGATGCTATTTTAATAGACTGTACCATCGAACGTTTCTATTCTTTTTATTTGTTCTATTTGTGTCTCGGTTACTTTCCACCCTCTTAAAATCTTGTGCTTGTGAAGCTGAAAGAGCAATATCATTGTCTAGAGACAGGTGTAGTACAAGGGTCTGGGCAAGCTTATCCCGTAGAGCTCTGCCAGTGCTCCTCAACCATATCCTGTTGTTGCAGTCCTAGGCCTCTCTCAAGTAGTGTCTGCAGTCCTGACAAACGGTAGTGGGTTTGTGATGAGCATGGAAGAGATTCAAACTAAATTCATAGTCAGCTTCAAAATTGTGCTGCTGGCCATAAGATGCTGAAGAATCTGTGTTAGTGCTATTATACATAAGTATGGTAAAGATTATTTTGTCAGAAAAAGGTGCATTTTTGCACACTCCTTTGTTATTAAGATAACCATAAGCATCTGCTACAACCATTTTTAAATGCCAGCCAATGATGATAATGCACAGCCTTAAAAAATGGGAAGTCCTGTACTTTACTTCATTAAAATGTTCCTCTGTTTAGACAGCTCTCTCAATGTAACAGCACCCGGAAAGGATGAGCTGCTGGTATCGCCAAAATGCCATGGTATAGGGTAATAGACAAATCTCTTCCCAACTAAATTTATTTCTTTAGTCTTCTATGGGTGTAAAATTCTAAAATGGACTGCTAAATTTGCACTTTCCGTGCAGTACCTGTACAGTTTTAGAGGCCTGTGTGAAAATGACCTCTGGCTGACAGCTCTTAAATATGTTATCATTTAAGACTAGTTCAGAATGAGCATGGTCAGAGGTTCTCAAACTTCATTGTGCCGTGACTTCCGTCTGATGACAAAAATTATTACATGATCTCAGGAGTGGGGCCGAAGCCTGAGCCCCGTCACCCAGGACTCGGACCCTTGGGTAGTGGGGCGTAGGCTTTGGCTTCAGCCTGAGATCCCAGCAAATCCACTTGGTGGTGCCAACCTACAGTTTGAGAACTGCTGAGCTAGGCATCTCCATAGCCCTTTTCCCCTACCACAGTTGGTGGCACTTTCTAGATCACAGAGAACTCTAGGAGCAGATCTGCCATCTTTGACTATTCTATTGAGTGTTGAGGATTATTGTAAATAACCCTGGAAGTATTTTGGATCTCTTTAAATGTTTGTGTGGGGATAGCCTCTAAACTTAGAGGTAGCTTTGAGTTAAGTGTGATTTGAAAGTATGGCAAGGATACAAGCAGGTTAGTTGCAGAGAAAGGGATCCCACCTCATTAGGTGGTGGCCATCCTAGAAGTGTCTTGAGCTCTAAAAGTATAAAGACTTGTCAGGGAGAATTGTGTTGTGAAAGAGAGCCCCTGCTTCCCCAATGGAAATTATTTGTTTAGGTTTGTTTTATGTTTCGAGGTTTGTTGCATGTGGCATGTAAAGGCTTGTAAATGTCCCCTGACTATTGTAGAAGAAGCTTCTGTTGGTGACTTGTTACTGTTCATGAATGGTGAATTCAGAGGACCTACATAAAGGTCTGTTCTTCCAATACCTGTATATAACGCCAACACTGGAATGCTTATCCTTTGTTCCAGAGCCTTTATGGTGACGTTCAACTGAAATAGCATAGCTACCATGGTCAGCAACTGAACTTTATTGCTGAGGCTTTTTGTAAACCCACAAGTTGTATGACTGGTATCACAAAAGTGATATACTGGTATTCGTTAAAGCAATACAGTAATACCAGTATAGTTTATTCTTATATTGGAAGAATAATTTTATACTGGTATAATTGTGCCCACACCAGTGAGGTTGTACCAGTATACCTATATTGGTTTTAAAAAAAAATTACATCCCTAATTGACATAGCTATTCAGGTACAAAAACTGTGTGTCTATCAGGTGTAAGAACTAAGACTTACTGTGTTACTAATTACAAGATTTGCTCTTTCCCACAGTGCCGGGGGGGGGGGAACTTGTCCATGCGTGAGAAATAAATGGGTATATAGTAGAGGAAATGGACAGCAGAAAAAATGTGGAAGGCTGAGTCAGTGTGCAGTTAGGCTAGGAGGGATAGTGTAGTGGATAGGGCACTGGAATGGGACATTGAAGACCTCAGCTCTGTTCCTGGCTTAGCTTCAGCCTGTGTGATGTTGAGCAAGTCACTTAATTTCTCTGCCTCTGTTCCCATCTGTACAGTGGAGTTAACACTTTTCTGTGTCTCAAACGTATTGTGAGGATAATTCCGTAGTGATTTTCTGGTGATTAGAAACTATAGTGATGGTCTTATGGATACCACGGTAGATGAACAGAAGTAGTACACAATACTCAGAACAAATCGAGAGCTGTCTCCTTATTTAAAGGTCTCCATGTAGGTTTTTGTATTAATCATATCTAGAGTTACCCACAGGTGATAAGGCTGCAAAAAACAGAAATGCTAAGAACAAAATCAGAATTGTATAATTACAATGGTTGATATATAACAGTTGTGATCTAGCATATAAGTAGTGTTTACTTCCCTTGATCTTGCATCTCATTCTTGGGAGCAGCAGGAGTTTAACGGGGGGCCCAGCACCTTCTTAATGTTCCAGTGAAATCCCTCTTCACTGATTTGTAATAACTTTTTTGGTAACATATATTTTCCAGTTTAAAACCAATTTTAGAATTACTTTTGGTGGTGGGTTGTAATAGCTACCTTGGATAAACTTTATGATAATGAATTTGATGCTAGCTGGAATGGAACTGTGTACTACACATTGGCTTATCTGTGTATGCCAGGATATTTGCTTCCCTCCCCTTTTTCCCAGCTCCAAAACAGACTTTAGATTTATCCTTTGCCCAAATCAGTCCATTAACTGTGAAGAACTGAAAACTAGAACTGACAGTGGAAGAAACAGGAGATCTGATTGGGCTGTGTGAACATCAGTGGTCATCTATTACTGTTTGTAAGAGTTAGGGGATTTGCTTTTGTGTCGTTGGGCAAAATATTCCTTTCCCCACTGTTGTGCTGTGAATGGTTGGCTGCTGGTCTCCACCCTAGAAGTGGCTTCTTTTCAGTGATTATGTATGCAATGGTAATATGTTTTGTGATCTTTCATGTTCAGTGGACTATACATTAGATATTTTTATTACTGCATGATACTGTTGATATGTCATCAAATATATGGTATGATATATATCATGACTCTATCATTAAGTAAAATGTTAGGCTTCTAACACTAATATGTTTTATAATCATATGTATTGGAAATAATGGAATACCTTAATATCAGAGTGAACTTAAAAAGCTACAGTGAGCATTAGAGGAACTTCATGAACTATTGGCATACATATTAGTCACAGTCCCCTTCCTGTTGGGGAATGTGACCTTACTGGAGATGAGCCTTGTGGCATATGCTAATTAAACATTTCATGAGACGTCAAAATCAAGAAATATACCCATTATTTTCATACAAGGCAATTCTAGGTTTGTCTAAATGGTTAGTCCCTGCTTATGGAATCACACAGAGGGTGTTCAAAACATGTGGTTGGCTGGACTTCTCAGGCATTTTTTATTCTGTTTTTGTCTACTATGTATTGAGTTATAACATGCTCAGAGTATTACAAAGGGAGTTGCCTTCTAGATTACAAAATAATACCTGCCATCAAAATAAATGACCAGAGAATATTGACAAACAGTTTCTCAAGATCCTAGTAGCTTCCAAAAGTAATGTGATCTATATTAAAAATCAACAAAAACCTCAACTTGCAACACTTCAAATCAAAAGGAAAAATCCCTTTTTAAATAGATGAAGCATTTTGAGTGCAGCAGCCTACATGGAGTTTTTAAATTTGGGATGAGAAACCATAAAATCACACAGACACTCATGCAGCATGTTGTGATTAAGACTCTCTCTCCATAAGCGTTAATAGTGTCAATAAAACAATAGTTTTCCCAGTATGGGCAATGCGTATGTATGTCTTCATAAGAAACCTGATCATATCGAAGTCATGCAAGATGAACATGTTTTAAAAAATAATGTGGCTAAAACAGATTTAAGGCAATAATAATGTTTCCTTAATTACTTTAAAGTTTCTTGACTAATTCACCCAACTGTTTGGTTTTAGTATAACCACCACTTGTAGTTAGTTGTATACATGAAGTAAGGTCTGTAGCAGACATTTTAGATCTACACAGTATCTGTGTCATGTTTCGTTCATATAGTTTTAGATTTATTACCATGTGTACATCATACATGGAAGAGTAGCGTAAGGGTGCTCATTTTATACACAAGTCCAAGTCCTTTATGACGATGCAATCAGAACCCTTCTGGGGAACCCATGCCCTTGGGTGGACAAAGGAAAGAATTGCTAGTCCTGTTTTTTCAATTTGGAAAGCGTATTCCCACGCTGCTGCCTGGCTCAGGCTAAAGAACAAATGACAGTGAGTATAGATCAGTCCTATATGAATCAGGGGTGCACATTTTTATAAGATCTGTAATTACACAGTCAACTTAAAGTCAGAGAGATACAGAGGCCTAACTACTTGCATTCCCCACAACTAAGAAAAAATCTCACTGTTAACAGATTAAAAAGTGCAGCCTGCCAGCTGTACTAACGTACAATTAGAGCCCAGCTCCAGGGTACAGTCTTATTGCTAAGAGCAACTCAAACCTTTTTTTAAAACAAAAACAAAACTAACAAAGGAAGCATCTGCTATACAGATCATCTTATATACATTGGGGAGGAAAAAACAAAATGACTCAAGAGCTGCAAATGTTAGCCTCCTCCGTTCCTGTCAGAGCCCTATCACATTTTTGGTGAACTCCATAGTGTTACCTGAACAACAGCTGGGGTGGGAAATGGTGCGGAGGATCCCACCTGCAGCCATAGCATCCTCTCTTGCTATACTTCAGGCACAAATCAGGCTGGGTGATTGAGTGACAGAAGGATCTGTCAGTCATGTTTAGGACTTTCAGCAATCAGTCTAGTTAACTGAGTGAATCCCCCAACTGCAAACACTTAGTGGCCTTGCAACCAGCCTGTTATGGGGAATAGAACTTAGCTGAGATGAAAGCAGATACATAGAGGGCTGGTGGGAGGGAGATGCTGAATATGGGACACATGCGGACTAAAATGAAAACAGAAATGTTATGTCTTTGTTTTTGTTGGATTAATTAAAACACCCCTAAACTGCCTCCAGTGCAGCACTATTTAGGCTTCAAAAGCCAGTCACCCCAATGCAATTTAAGTGAAATAATTGGAATTACACCAGAGATGAAGTTGGCCCCACTATTTGACTCACATCATGGAAGTGAGTCGATAATGGAGGCCGAAGAGAATATTGGGCATAGCACCACAGATAAAAAAGTGCTAACATTGCTGCTACTTCTATGACTGTTGTTCAGTCATGGTACAGTAGGTGCTTCAGTGTCTGCTTTGAGGTATTAAGTTCTGTAGTAGGTCCAACAGACACTGTGGAGCCAATGATTAATGCTTATTATTAAACCATTATCCACTGGTTACTACTGGTCATGCTCTGCTAGAAACTTTGGCGGAGTACACAAAATGTACCTGCATCACACATCTCAGGGTGCTATAGAATACGGTAAATAGTTGGGGAGAGAAATAGCAATAATGACTTCTGGGTTGGGTGCTTCCAGGAGCCGAAAGGTAGAGGGTTTGGTGTCAAACTGCTCAGGCCCTTAACTCCTCCAGCCAATTATTAACTCTGAGGAAAGGCCTCTGCTGGAGATCACTATTGTTTTAATGTGTGTGTTTCGGGAGATGAGTCCCATAATCCTGAATAACTCTGCCTGTGGTATATGGTAAAATAGAGCAAGGAGGGCCATTTTTTCTTTTGGTTTTCTTTACTGAGAGAAGACACTTTGGAAAAGAGGAGGAGAAGAAATGAAGGAAAACATTGACATTAAGGCTGGGTCTGCACTATCACATTGATTGCTCTGGATCGACTTAGCAGTCTGTATAGACGTGCTTAGTCGATCCAGCAAGCGACACAGGAAAACCACCCCGATAAGTGCAGTAGCACTGCATCGAAGGGAGTGCTGTTCTCTTCGACGCAGCGCAGAATGGACACCACGCAGAGGAGACGCTGCAAAGTCAATGGGAGATACGCAAGTGATTTATGTCACTTGCGTATCTCCTGTTGACTGCCGCCAAATCGCAAAGGTAAGTGTAGACCGGGCCTGAACGTACGGCAAAAGGTTGGGTGCCAAATGTAAAGGGGAGTAGGTTTGATCTGCCAATGTGATACGTTGCCAGCACATGATGTTTAGTGCAGGATGGACATGACAGACTGCTTGCATTGACTCTACTGTCAGCTCTCATTTTCAGACAGCTCAGAGACCATGAATAAACAGACCCCATAAACAGGATGTCCTGGTTTTAACAGTTTCAGATGGGGGATTTGTCTGCCCTGTAGCACAACACATTTTGCATGGGCCTTTGCAGTGGGGCTGAGAAGTTACTGTTGTTCAAGGGCATTTCACTGATTTGGTGTGGCTTCCCCTCTGCTGTGCCCTGACACTGAACCTTACAAAGAATTGCATTGCATTTTGGCAATGTCTAAAATGTTTGTATCTGTGACTCATACAGACAAAGGTGGTCACAGCTTTTAGTCACTACCAATTTGGATCCCATTTAACCAGTGACTCAGAGATCAAAGACTCTGTATCCTGTTGTTCTTCTGACCATCCAGTCCCCAAAGTAAACTAGCTGTGTCTCACCTGTCTTCCTTGGAGCACTATTCATTACCCAAGATTCAACCATCTAAGATATTTTTCCCCCAAGGGCTAGCAGTTTCTTACAGATACACTTTCTGAGCGGGTTGTATAACTTGGTATTTTCCTTGGAAGGTTTTAGCCCCATGTCCTGCGGCAATGAGGTGAGTAATGTCATGTCTGAAAGTCTGCCTGCTCTTATGGTCTGTGTGGCTGCTAAGGTTGTTAGCAAGAGAGAGGTATACTGTATACACAGGTAACCTGGCTAAGCCTTCCCATTTAACTAATTGTATGTTTTTCTGCAGCTGTCCTCCACAGTGAGAATCAGAAAGCTGACCAGGCAACTTTGCTGCCTCACAAAGGATCAGATGACTGATCTGATTGTGTATGCTACGGGCTCTTTCCCTGGGTGGAGGTGGACAGAAGCCTTGAAACATAGAATGAAGTTTAAACAAAAAGGTTGCCTTCCTAACCAGGTTTTAATTCTTTTAACGCCAAATGTCTTCAAATGTATTTTGTTTGGGGGGATGTTAATTTTTTTGATGTAAAAGAAACCAACTGCAGTTGATGTCTGAAGTGTTGATCAGTATATTTACCTCTCCTTCAGCGGTAGAGTAGTATTTGGTGGTCTGTGTTGCCTAAGAGCCAATAACCAAGCATTCAGGCCTCTGAACATAAGGATCATCTAGCTAAGTTCATCTTTAATTGAAACTAGTCAATAGGTTCTGCCCTTTGGTTTCTCTTCAGTTCTCACCAGAGGGTGTCTCCTATCTAGAAGCTTTTGAAGAATGTATGGATAACCAACCTCTTGAGATGGAGAAAAGGTGCATTCAAAAACATGTTAAAATGGCTTGGTTGGCTAGTTCTCTGCTGTGGCAGCTGCTTTCTCTTACTTGTGTTAAGAGATTTCCCCAGACTCCTTCTCTAAGTCAATAGGAGTAGTATTTTGAGTAGGCCTGGAAGAATTTGATTTTTATTTTTCTTATAATTTCAGCAAATATTATTTTAAGCATATTTTTCTATTTATTTAAATTTTCACAATTGTGGGAAACTATGGGGTGTGGGGTTGGTCAGTTGTTTGACAGTAGACCTTGAGATTCAAAAAGTTAAAGTTTTATAAGCTGGCAGTTTTAGTAGAGGTGTAAATATGTGCTTTGTGCAGCATCTATTACAATATATTTATACACATTAAGGTGGGATTCTAATACTGTTGTATCTATGTTTCCTTAGGGTGGTATGGTGACCAGATGTCCTGATTTTGTAGGCACAGTCCTGATATTTGGAGCCTTGTCTTATATTGGTGCCTATTACCATCCACCCCTTGTCCTGATATTTCACACTTGCTATCTGGTCACCCCGGGTGGTGGTGTGTTTTGCTGCCACACGTTTTTTCTCAGCAAGACTATTTTGCATTTCTGTAACTTCTTCCACCTATGGGTCTCAGTGCACCTACGGACCTGTGTGTATTAAGCAGGGTAATGCCCTTTTAAAGTAAGCAAATTGTTTACCCACTGTATGGATAATGCTTAATCTCTGTCTGAGTTTCGTCTTGCCTGAGGTCACAGATAAAGTCATTTGAGTAGAACCTGGATCTTCAGATTCCCAGATCTGCACCATAATGTCAGGACTATTTTTTGTCCTCATTGAGCAAAACTGAAAGGCTTCTAGCTACCTGGACAGTAGGAATGCAAATTATATGTATTTAAATTATGTCTTTAAAATGTCAAATGATCAATTTGACAGCAGTTGTTGGAAATCTTTTCCTGATTGTCTGGCTTTCCTTTCAGATTGGGTTTCTTCACAGCTACCATATCTCCTCCTTGCAAGTGCTGTGAGACTAAATCAATTAGTATTAAAGTGCTTTGAGATCCTCAGATGAAAGGTGCTAGATAAATATTAATAGTACAACTGTTGTGTAGAACTAAATAAATCTTGTCTATATCATTATACCTAAGAGGCTTTAACTATATGGAAAATACCAGCAAGGTATAATTAAGCAACAGTCTGAGGCATTGTGCAAGTTTGTTGATCAGATGTATTAGCCCTAACCAAAGAAAGCAACTGTCTGCTTGGCCAACTCTTGTTTGGTATGTTTGGCACCTTTTATTCAGTTCCTTTCCTCCCTCGCTTCGATAGGGGTCGGTTCCATAGTAAACTTCACAGGACACCTGACTGCACACGCTGATCCACTTTTTTCAAAAGGAATTGGAAAATCCTGACTTTTTTTTCTTCGAAAGAAAATCAAGTGACTTTGAGCCATTATGAGTAATGACAATGGCAGCAAGTGTGGGGATGGTGAGCTTTGTATTTTGTGTGGGGGAGTTTTGGTATGTGTGTCTGGTGGTGTATTTTGGCATTTTGGAGGTGGGATGGGTAGATGTATAGGCCTGCATGTTTGGAAGCCCATATTTGAGAGTTCACTGCCTAGCCTTTCTGAGATAATTTTTTGTAATTTATTAGACGTTTGTGGGGTACTTGTTGCCTTCAGGCAACGCTTTGTTTTTTCCTTGAAAGTGCCACAAATATGACAACAAGACTGAATATACAATTAGAATGAAAGACTTCCCATAACTGGAAAATGCAAACTACATGCAAAAATCTGTGTCTGAGGACCAAAAACATGACACACAGTAGTGGTATCAGCAGCAAAAAGCCAGGTTTAGTGTTACCTAAAGGTGCTATTTTGATTACTATGATAAGCTGTGGCTAAGAAGCTGAATTTGCAAGAAATTACACCCCAGGAGAGGCATGTATTTCTTACTTGGTAGCAGTATATTACCCCTTCTCTTATCCCTGATTATCTCCCTTGAACCTTAACCCCTCAGTAGCGTAGCAGAATGCTCCAGCTAGCAGCCCCCTTGCATGTTGTGACACTGTAATATCTGCCATTATACATACTGTATTATATTTCTGCTTCCTAGAGTGTTTGTCAGGATGTGTTTACAAACAGAACGTTTCATTAGCTCAGTCAGCCAGATAATGTGGGAAGGGTCCCAGCCACATGGTAAGTTGAAGTTGCCTGTAATTAAACGAAGAATAGTTTTCCTGGATGTTGTGGGGGATGGGAATAAGTAGTCTGACTCATTCTCATAAGGATCAGAGTGCTTGGGGAGTCGGCTGTTCTGGTCATAATCGTACCCATTAATTCTCCATGTCTCCTTGCTGCTTTAGGAACAGAGTCAATTGTGCTGGTCACTGACATTGAGGCATAGGACCCTGGAAATTCCAATAATTTCTGCCTCTAAAGTAGTAAAGTAGCAGAGGTCGCTTAGATTGACTGATTTCACCCTCAGCAACATTTTCTGTTCCTTCATTTGTATAGTATTGCCTTTAAAGAACACAAAAAACCAAAACTCACTTTTATGGAATTAAAATAGTGGTGAAAAGTACTGGATGCTGAAGTCCTTTATTTACTCACATGTCCAGCAGTAGGAGTGCAAACTACACAGTTGCCTTGCCAATATACGTCTATCCTGACCCGAAGGACCTATCTTTAGGGTGAATAGAGTAGTTCAGCCTCCAAATGCCTTCAATCTTTTGCCTTTCTAGTGAAACCATTAGCAAGGATTCTGCTTGTGGTTTTGTGACACATTTGTCCACTGGAAACTGAACTAGGACCTGGAAACTGGACTGGATAGGTCACTAAATATTGTTGATACAACTCTGCAAAATGGAAGTAGCTTTGTTACAAAGTGCAAAGTATTGCAGTTATAATAATAAAATCTTAGATAATTAAATAATTTGGTGCCTTCTTGTGAAACTATAATTTCTGTCCTCTTTATAATTTTAACTGTCCTCTTATTCTTCAAAGGTCTCTTTATCAGCAGGAGTGCAATCTCTGTTTAAATCTGTTTCGTACAGAGGAGTTTTTTGTACTGTTGTAGGTAATGTGCCTGCACTTCCAGTTCCAGTTTACATAAAAAAATATGCCTCTTTTTTAATAAGAAAAGTAATTACACGTTGACCTTATAGGCTGGCACATAGTTGAGTAATATGGATTATGAGAACTTTCCCAAAAGATTAAAAGAAATCTAAAAGAAAATAAAAAAATCCTCCTCTCCTTCTCCTGCATAAAAATAACTCTGCAGATGATGATACAAGATGAGAGATGCCAGGAAATTCAAAGTTCACTGACTACATCCTGTCCTTAATTCAACCCATTTTTGGGCTTCTTTTCCACAGCCACCTGACTTAAGGAAGATAACTTTAATTTCTGTCAGCCTTACAGAAATTCTGTTTTCTAAACAGAAACAAAATGCAGGAGCTGCCTGGTGATCAGTAAAAGAAGGAATTCAAATGCTGAGTTCTTCTCTCTACTGTCTGAGCTGTGTTTAGCTTTTATGGTCTCAGTAGTTGGACAAAGTAGTGACATAATGGAAATCCTAATCCTACAGTTACCCACATCCTGCATGTTCCCACAAGAAATCTAGAGAGATCTATGACTCGCACACTAGTCAGCACTTACAATTGGACACAAACTTTGCATTTTTTTTGTTTTAGACATCTTAAAATAGCATTCATGAATACAATGACCTGTATAGCTTATCTGTTTGTCTCTAATGCTTCATTTTTTTGTGGGAACGTAGTGTTTTCTAGTGGTGGGAGCAGAGGTTTGAAGTCAGAACTGCTAGAATCATTCCATCTTTGACTGACTGCCTGTGTGACCCCTTGGTTGCATCAGTTAAGCTTTCTGTGCCTTAGTTATCCCCCTAGTAATGTTGAGAGTCCATTAGCTATCACTGTTAGCTTGTCTACTCTCAGACTTGCACTGGCTTTAGTTAAGCTGGTGCGGATTCTTGTGTGGACAATTATTGCAATTTAAGCACGCATGATGTGAAATTTGGTGCAAAAAGCTGTGTGCATAGATTTCCATTTAAACAAGGTTTATTTAGGTTTATTTTAAACCTGTTCCTCATCTATTTAGAACAAACTAAAATATTCCTTGTTTAAATGGAAACTTACCCATACACCCTTTTGCACCAATTTCACATAACACCCTAATTTAAATTGGTGCAGCTTTGTATAAACAAGCCTGAAACGAAGTTGCCTTTGTTACAATGTCCAATGCATTGGGGAATGGAGGTTTTGATCCTCTAAGGCTTCTACAACACAACCATCATTTTAAGTGGTCATAAGTGTTTGTTTGCCGGAACATAAGACTTGTCACATTAGATGCAACCAGTGATTCATCTGTCTTAAATCTAAGGATATGTGCTGCCACATCTATACTACTATTGTTACCTCCGCTAACTAGATGAAAGCTAGTGTGGGTATGCCTAGCTATGCTACACACACACCTTCTCTTTGCAATGGGGAGACACCCTAAAAGTGCCCCATAGTAGATGCTTCATAGGAAAGGGTAAGTAATGAATGGGACAGTTCACACGTCAGAGCTATCATTTCAGGCTGTCTTGTTGCAGATCTTGGGCTTGTCTAGGCTGTTAGTGTTTTATGATTGTGTTCTTATGCACCAGTATAGCTTCATTGATGATGCAGGCCACTACTGTAGACACATGCCGCTGGCTCCAGTCACTTTTGGCACTGGTGCATTGAGTTTGCATTGGTACAACATTGGGATAGCTGCACAGGTGTAAAAAAAATTGCAGTGTAGAAAAACCCTTTAAAGCTAGGGCTTAGTTTAAGTTGCGTATATTTGTACATTTTACAGATTTTCTTTGATTTCAACAGGGCTAAAAAGTCCATTTTAAAATGTCAAAATTTAGATTCTGGAATGCAGTTCTTTGGCAGTGGTTGATTTCTGTGGTGATGATGGTATCATGGAAAACATTAAACTTTGGATATGATATATAATATAATATATAGTATAGTTAATAAACAAATGGGGTGGTGTAAGCATTAGGCAATATTTAAATGCTCAGTATTTTTCTGTGGGTACACAATTGATTGCTTTTGGACTTTTAGTAAATAGTAAAAGCTCCCAACTTTGACTTTTCTTTTTTAAAGAAAATTTATGGGCCTCCCAGCCTGGACAGTGTCCCTGTTAAGTAGGTCTCTTCACTAGGTGTTCACTGCATTTTCTTTCAATGAATGACATTACCATGAGCAAGACTATTTCCATCCAACTTCTATGCATACACATCAGACTGTTTACAGTCAGAATGAAAGGGTACATAGGTGCAGCAGGCGTGCTTCCTAAATCCTGATGTGAAGAAATTATGCCAAAAGCCTTTAAGGCTTAACAAAACCAAACCCAAACAACTAATACCCAAATAACTCTTAAACAAACCTGTAGTGTGACTTTAAAGGTATCAGGAATTGTCTTTAATCTCTCACCCATCTCTGCCTCTGAATGCTATCTGAATAACTTGTAATAAAATAACTAGGTGATTCATAATAGGAGCCATGGTTGGGTTTCAAATTCTTTCAGAGGATATAAAATGTAGTGTAAATTCTCTGGATCCAGTGCTGCAGTTATGCACTCAGCTATCATTTATTTTAACAGGCATTTTGAGTATTCCTGAATTGTAGGATCTATAGGCTATATATATAGCAGCTTTTTTTCATATCCCCTAAAATTGCTTGTATTATTCCAGGTACAAAGTTAAAGGGACTCCTTAGCAGATTATTAGGCTTCATTCTCACCCTAATTTCTGCCTCTGACCTGTGTCAACTCTTCATTCTGTACAATCATGCCCCAGTGCTTGTGTAGGAGTTGTCCAATTACAGCTCCTGTGGCAGAAGTGAAATTGAAATGGGTGACTTTTCTAATTTCCAGAGACTTATTTTCTTGGGTCTTGAGAAAGATCCTGTTGAGAGAAATGGGAATAGTGTCTTTCAAGTGCAACTGAGTCCAGGCACCATGGTTTTTATGTAGACTATTTCAGAGGATGGCACACAAGCATGTTTAGCACTCATAGTACATGGAAAGTTAAAGAACTGAATTATGTCAATACCGTATCAGAGGAGCAAAATGAAAACAGAAAAACAAACTAGTGGCATTGTGACAGGAGACCTTTTTTTTTTTTCTGGTCATCTTCTGGCCCAAAATTTTCTTAAGACTTCATGGCCTTAAAATCTAGTTGTCCATTGATTTACATTGCCTGCTCCTATCTAAAAGGGCTCATTCAAAAAGGGTTCCTTAGTGTGTCAGTGCAGTGACAATTGCAGTCTTCAGCTGTAGAAGATCTAGTCAATTCATGTTTCGTTTCTCTTTCTGTACAGCTGGCTGCATTATATGAAAACTTTTAATTGACCAAGAGAGAACCTACCCGGCTGACTTGTTAATTGGAAGATTTTTTTTAAATCTCAAAATAAAATATAATTTGCAAACTGATTCAGTTTAAGCAAATCTAACTATATAGCCACTTAAATTAAGTTAGATCAAGTCAGGCTCAGTCAGTGACAAGCAAAATAAATTCTTCCTCTGGAATACTGGCAGTACACTAGTGTCTCAAACGAGCAATCTGCATTTGGGGGCTACCATGATCTGTTTATTGGCAATCAGCTATACACATGTAATTTAGTAATTAATTGTAGGAATACATTACTTCTGGAGCCAGAGCTGGTCGCCTTAGATGCCAGCGTGAGGTGTCTGCCATCATGCAAAGAGCAAGCTGCTTCATTAGCCTAAAGCTTCAGTCTCCTAGAGGAATGATGAAGGTAATAGCTCATTAACTCTGGCCACAGCAGGACATTTCTTCTAGTTTTTTTCATAAAATGGCAGGCAGTTTGTTTAACCATCTCCTGTGTCATGTTCGTCTGTCCCTCCCTTCATTTCCAATAGCTAAGCTGATAGCAATGTTGATCTATCATTAAGGAGTTTGAGTTGATGTAAATGGCCTACTGTATCTGTAAGCAGTGTGTCTTCTGCTTGCAGCCTCTTGTCTGTTTTAAACAAGTATTGTTTCATAATGAGTAATACATTGTCTGCAGATGGTTTGAAATACAGTTCCCTGGATTATATTTTTCATACGCTAGTTCTAATCCCTAGCTTTTTAGTGGCTAGAGGATCAGGATTTTCCATCATTGAACCCTAATGGTGCCAATAGATCAAGAAAGTAACCAGATCTATTAGTTACAGGTCTAAATCAGAGGTGACTATGGAGGAAAAGGAGAAATGATGAAAAGATGGACAGGAAAGTCTATGAGCAATAGCCTGGTGAGAAGCTCAGCTCGTTAGCCAGACATGCAGACACCCCTACCTATCTTTCCTGTGACTTTTACTGAGTTGCTATTTCTGGATCCTCTTTGAAAGCTCTAGGTGAGACTTTGTCTCAAGTGAAGTCTATGAAAAAGGTCTCTCAGATTTCAATGGAACCAGGATTTCACCCTATGTCTTTTATATTGTCATCTGTCTAGTAGAAACCTGATGGATTGAGGCTTCTGCCCAGAGCCGCATGGCTGTTGTGTGGGGGCAGGTCTCCTTTGCCTCTCCCAGTTACTTTTTCTGGGGAGGCCTTTCCCCATCATTAATTCCATTACCATTAGTTACTGCTTGTTGCTTTTCCAAATAGTAGCATGAAATTAACTTTCATTCTTGCCCAAAGGATTCTAAATAGCAGCAGGGAAACTAACTCTTGACTCTTGCTAACTTCACTCAGGGTTGGTCTATGCTACAGAGTTAGGCTGATGTAAGACAGCTTACCTCGAGCTAATTATGTCAGTGTCTACACTACAACCTTGCTCCCACTGATGAAAGTGCCCTATTACAACATCATATCTCAACGAGACTTAGAATGGTGTAGTTAGGGCGACCCAGTGTCCTTGTGTTTCCTGGAACTGTGAAATTGACAAGAAAGCCTGAGTCACAGCTCAGGATGTCACCCAAGGGCTGGGGTGGGCTGGGGGGCTCCAGTTAGAGCTGAGCTGCTACCTGGGGTCCCCACTTCAAGCTTTCTGTTCCCCACTGGGACCCAGCTGCATTGAGATTCCCTGATCTGATCTGGGCTGCCGCCAAAGCTTTCTGCTGGAAACCTTGGTGTTACCCAGGATCCCTGCTCAGAGCTGGGCTGCCTCATGGGCTCCAGGCTCCCTTTCCCTGCTGGGAGCCTGGAAGCTGCCTAGGTTCCAGACACAGAGCAGGGAGCCAAGAATCATGAGAGGACAGCCCCATGCTGCTCCTCTTAAGTCATTGGAAGTGCTCCTTGTGAGGATGTGCACCATAGATAGGAGGTTAGTGTGGACATGAGCCATCACAATAGTTACTGCAGTGGCAGTAAGTCGACCTAACATAGGTTGACATAAGTTTATGGTGTAGACGTTCTTTCAGTGCAGCAGCAGACCCCCACCCCCAGTGACTTACAAGGCAGGTGTGGGGGGGTGGGACTTGGACCTGTTCTGGGCACCACCAAAAATTATACAAACCTGTCGTCCATGTAGAGGATGTTCATGTATGTTTGAAATTCAGCCTTTCCCTGTTTCATTCTAGATCAGTTAGGTAGTATTATTTTTTATAACTTTCTGAAGTTGTTCACCTCTGTAGACAGTGAGGAGAGAAAGTTCCTTAAGGAATCTTGCAGTCTAAAGGACATTGCTGCCCATCTAAGACAAATGTAACTTAAAAATCTCGAGGAATTGATAAATAGCTTTTTGACATGGCTGGGCAATTGAAAACCAAAGAGAGAGATGAGTTTGGGGAGCTGTCAAAAGGTAGGAAATGAAGGTTGAAGATTTTGTTTTAGTGGTTAATGGCTTCATTTTTCGAGTAGCATCCTGGAGAGACAACATTCTCATTTTAGTAATTGTATTGGAAATAGGGAGATTTGAAGGGGTTAAAAGCAGCAGCTGTCAGGTGGCTTGCTTGAAATTACGTAGAAAAAAATCATCCATTGTATGAAGCATTAGGAATTTTAACATGCGCTGGCCACGTGCTGGTTTAAAAACTGCCTTGGACTTGAGCATCAGAGGAAGAAATTTTCATTTGGAACCTTTCAGGGAAACCATAGATTGTACGCACAAAGTTATGCTGTATAGGGGTTGTTGGAAATCCTACATGGGGCATCTTTTGGGGATTACTGTGTTTAGCAGATGTTATAGATTCCTGTGCCAAGAGTAATGCGTTGGATCACCATCAAGGATTTTTTTTAAACTTTCATTAGGTTTACACTTTTTTTGCAGGGTCTGCTTTTGTTCAGAAGCTTTGTCTGTCTGGCAAACCTCCAAGTTATCCAGTCAGTTGTGTAGTGCTAGCTAAAACATACCTCCTGCAAAACTCTGCTTGATTTTATTTTGGCCCACTAGACATGAATTGAGACTGCCTGACAACTGTCTTGTGTCCTTTGCTGCCAGACTTGTAGGCAAAGAGTGTTGACACCTATACAGTGGTCACCTACAGCATAGACTGCTATCCTTGGGCTGTTCCCGGGGGACTTTAAAAGGAAAAGCTTTTCTTAAAAATTAATGGCAATGCTTTGGTCTTTAGTAGTCTGTGACTTCTCTGTGTATTTATTAATCATCACACCAGTAAAAGTTGTAGGGAACTATTTTTTCCCTTGATCCCTCTTGGTTACTTTAAGTAAAGAAGGCGGCTGGAAATATGCACCTGCAATGTGTTCTCTGCAGTATTTCTCTTTTTACTTTTTGCAGTTTTAAAAATTATTAAATTCAGCTATTACTGGGAGTTATGTAGAGGAGTCATGAGAAATCAAGAAGCTCTCATATTCCTTCAAACAGAGGCATATTGCTCTTAGAGCAATGTGTGCTCCCAAGATGGAAGGAGATGATGGCCTCACTGTAAAGCACTATGCATTGCACAGTATCTCAGTGCACTGCCGTGTGAGCAGTAGAACCTGGATTTGTTTTTTTTATCTGGTGTCTACATGCAGTAAAGTTTTGAGATGTGTTTTACTTGACACAATTGAGTAGTTCAAAATGATAGATTTGCCATGTCGGAAAGTGGCAACTTAATAGGAAATGGTTTGAGGGTGATGGATTCACTTGTTCATAAACCTTGATGAGTAGGGCTCATATGTGGTCCACTGCTTTCTTCCATTTCACCAACATAAGAATGGTCATATTGGATCAGATCATTGGTCCACCTAATCCAGTATCCTTTCTACCTCCTTCACATCTATGTTTAGGCTTCTTTTCCTCCTGTGAGTAGAGTTGGATCCAGTAATTCTCAGAGCTCCTTGTCACTGCCTGCTCTTTCAGTCATTGGAGAGCTGTGTGAAATAGCTTTCTCTGTTCTATTAATTTATCTCCCTGTGCTCATTTTCTTCTCCCATCAGGCATGGAGCTAGGAGTTTGTGGAAGGATGGAATCTTATGAAACTTCAAAGCAAAGATGTAAACATTTTGCTCTTGGAGACTTTAAGCAAGCCAAAAACTTAGCTCGGCTTAGGGGTTTGATTTTGGTAGTGTCAAGTGGTGACTTCTCAAGGTGCTTGTCTCATGGGATGCTTTTGCAGTACTGTTACATCATGAGTTTAAAATAGTATTTACAATCTATTGGACTCCTGCAGTGGAGGAACTGGAATATGCTGTTTGCTTTCTCATGACCCACAGACTCTCCAGTGATGCGTTATATTCTGAAAAGCATGTTCTGCTTTCTTTAAAATTTGTGTGTAGGACAAAAGACAGTGCTACAAGCTACTTTATACTTTAAAAATACCATAAAAGGCAATATGCCCTTAGAAGATGGGCATTGGAGTATTTCCCACCCACATTACTGCAACATGAGTCACTTGGCTGTTGCAGCTGTTCCTCTACATGTGGATGTTTGATTGACCAGTATCATAAGAAACAGTCTGAGCACTAGCTAAGGAGCAGAGATGGGAGGACTACTCTGTAGTGCTGTAGAAATGATTTGACATAGACCAGGTCTATACTATAGACACATTAGTATAACTGCGTCATTCAAGGGTGTGAAAAATCCACACCCTTGAGTGATGTAGTTAAGTCAGTATAACTCCCAGTGTAGACAGGGCTATGTAGGTGGGAGAGCTTCTCCTGTCAACATAACTACCACCTCTCAGGAAGGTGGACTAACTACACCAATGCCAGAAGCTACAGCGGCGGAGCTGCATCGGTGCAGCTGTGCCTCTGCAGCATTTTAAGTGTAGACCTACCTATTATGAAGAGGATGATGCACACAAAACCTGACTAAACTACCGAAGGATTTTGTTCTCTTTGCAAAACTCTTACTTATGTTTCCGAAAAGCCCCAGCAACAATATGTACTAATCATCACAGTGTGAGAAATTACTTTGAATCTTCTCCTTTGTTCTCTGAATATAAAACACATCCCAGTTTGTTTTAGAAAACACAGTAGTTGACACTTGAATATAAAGCTGGAAAATCCCCTCTGAGGTGATACTACTGTGTGCTTGTTGCTTTGAGCAGTAATTCAAATACCTCCCAGTCCCAAACTTTTTCACAGTGCAGAAACAGGCAGGACTTCTTTTTGACAGAGCAGTTAAAAATAGAAACCTCTTTTGGTTAGAGTTGCCCTTAACTTAGTCTTGCTTCCAAAATGCAGGCACTGATAGATGTGCTGTGAACTCAGAGTATTAAAAAAGAAAATTGATTTTTCTACACTTATTTCCCCATCCCCAACAATTATGTGCTTATTTTTTCCCTTCCCCTCAACAAATTCCTGGTCATCATGAGTTGAGTGTCGAAATTTGTTAAAGGGAAATTCTATGAGAATTTTCCTTTATTTAAAAAGCAGTCTAATCCTGAAACGGGTTAATGTGGGTCAAATTGCAAAGATTATCATCTAAACTAACCCCACAAAGAAGAGTTAGTGCACATAAAGCTGGTGGTCCTATATGCATGTGTACAGGAATTTCGCAATGTCCATTTCATATCGCTTCAATGGTCCAGTTCAGTATCTGATTTTTCAGAGTAACCAGTACCAGATGCTTCAAGCAAAGGTGCAAGAAACCTCATAGAGGACAATTATGGAATACTGTATCTGTTGAGCAGCCTTCGTAATGCTGTCAGTTAGTGGTGATTGCATGCCTAGAAACCTGAGGGTGCATAGACCTTTCTTAATTTCAAAATCCTATCCCAGGTAATTAGATATTCTTAGCCACATAAATGTCTAATCCTTTTTTCATCTTGCCTTGCTCTTAGCTCCAGTTACTTTCATGGGTTACGGGTTTTTAAATAAAATGGTTTCCTTTTATCATTTCTAAATTCATTGCCCTTCTAATTGTCCACTTGTGTTTTGAGACAGGGTATGGGAATGCCCATCCTATTCCTTCTGATTTATTATTGTGGTAGCATAATAGGCTGTAGGAGCCCTGGTCATGTATAAAACAAAAAGACGGTCCCTGCCTAAAAGAGCTTACAATCCAACACAGGCAACAGTAGGTGAATGTGGACAGACACCACAAGGAAATAACATCACTAGTTGGTATGAGGAGTAGTGGTCTTGGCACATTGATGGCCTACTCATTAAGTTTTTTGCAGGCATCATGGCAAAGGAGAGTTTTAGGGAGGGATTTGACAGAGGAAAATGAGATGGCTTGATGGATGTTTATTGGGAGATTTTCCCTGAGAAAGAAAACGCAAAGGTGCTTGTTTGAAAATTTAACAAATAGGTGATGAAAACTGATATCTGCTGAGAGCAGAGGCAGAAGTCAACATCTTGATTGTATGAGCTGATAGGTAGTGTGGTAAAGGGCCATGAAAAACCCTGGAAGTGAAGACAGCAGTTTTTGTTGGTGGCAGTGGAGGGATGCAAAGACAAAGCTGATGAGGTCAAAGTGATGAACAAGCAAATGATCTCTCCAGCATTGTTTTGAATGGACGTAAGTGGGACAAGATTGCATTTGTCAAAGAAGTTGAAGACAACCTGTTTTCTCTTTTCTGTTCTTTACTTTGTATCCTCTGGTCCCCCTTATTTATCTTTTTTGTAAAGTAAGCAATTCTAACCTTTTTAATCTGTGCTCCATAAGGAAGTCTTTCTATGCCTTGAATCATTTTCATCACCCTTCTTTGCATCTCTTATGTTTGAAGATAGTAGGTTCAGAATTGAATATAATATTTCAGGTGAGGAAATAGTATTACATTGTATAATGTCATATTTAATATTTGTGGTATGTTTTCTGACTTACTCTTTTTTATATATATATTTTATATATATAAAAGCTTTTGTTTGCTCAATTCATAGCAGCAGTCAGACAAGCAGAAGTTTTGATTGTGCTGTTTCCAGTAATGCCCGGGTGTTTCTCCTGAGTAGTTAGTGAACTTCCAACCTAGCTATATATTGGAGTGATTAAATTTAATGCTGCCAAATGCAAGGAATATTTTTAATCTGCCATTTTGCTGTCCAATCACCTACATTTGTTAGGTCCCTCTGAAGTTCCTCAGTCTTTTCTGGTTTTGACTAGCCTAAATTTTGTATTATCTGCAAATTATACCATCTCAACATTCACCTCTTTTTCTGGATCATTAAACAATGTATATTATCTGTCATGTGCACTCATTGGGTTGACTTTGGATGGAGCCCTGAGAATTTCTTGACTCTTGTGGTTTTAAGTCAGACCTTCCTAAGCCTAAACTGTTGTTAAAACTTGAATGTGCAAACTGGGTATGTGTGTGTGTAATTAGCCATTCTGGCAGCACAACTTAAACTCATAAGGGTCTGACTTAAAACTACAAGAATTAAACTGAATTCAAAGTGAAGCATCATTCTTAGTTGCCCTGCTGTGCTCTACTATTACAGGTGATGGCTTTCTGTAACTGCTGTCCTCTTGGGGTAACCGAGGGGAGTTAAGGATGGTGTTTTGGCATTAGCATTCATATAATTAAACTGGGCAGGGATTATCTTTTCATTATGTGTGTGTACAGTGCCTCGCACAATGGAGATACAACTCCTGCTGGGGTTTCTACGTGCTACTGCAATATAGATAACACTGAATACTTTCATTCGTAGAGGGGGGGTTAAAGCAGACACTTTAACTGTCAGGCAAATACAAGTTAATCAGTCATGCAGAATTGTTACATGACTTCTTAAGGCAGAGAATCCTATGAAATAAACAAGGCTACTTAGACATTAATTTATAAGGTTAGGCCATATGCATTCCTTTGAAAACAAATGACTGCTAAAGAGTAAATCTGTTAAATGAATAGATTTGCTTGCAGCCAGATTGTGCAGTTTCACACCTAATGACAGGTTGCTCATCATGTTTCAGTGCCTGTGCCAATATTTATATAACCCACACTTTTCCAGGATGCAGCTGAAAAAATAAATGGAGTAACAGCTCCTGTGACCACCTAGTCCTAGTGTCCTGTGGAGTCCCTGTGAGACAGTAGTGGTTTTTTTCATACTGTTCTCTAGTCCCTTGGAAGTATCATTCTCAAATATTGTCTTTATGTAAGAGGCTAGGGAGAGCCCTCTGTATCAGTCTAAATAATAAAATTAGAAGTGGGAAAGATCTTGTGCATTGTCTAGGCCATCCATAATACAATATCTTCCAGTCATTTGTCTAGCCTATTTTTAAATAAGGTAGGATGACGTTTCCAGCATAGTCATTCACTGGTTTCCTTTGCCAGTGTTTTGTTTACTTGTTCATGTTGCCTATTCCACTGTTACTATCCCTGGCATTAGTATTGTCCCCACTTTCCCTGCTCTGGTATGCCTCTGTATTGAAAAACCTACTTACAAAGACTGCCTCTGAAACTTAGTAGTGACTTGTAACATATGCAGACAAAATATGCTGGCATCCTAAGAAGTTGTATCTTGCAAAGTTATTAGATCATTTAAATAACTTTCTCTTAAGGTTTGCAGAGGTTGGATTCATGCTGACTTGAAAACTGGATCTTCCAGGCAGCAGCCAACAGATCTCCTTATAACTGCTACTACTGCCATTTCTTGAGACCTCTCTTCTTGTGTCTGTTGATTGAAAAGAAGGGGTCACTTTTGAAAATCTGGTAATAAAGAACACCCAGAACCTAGCACCTGCAAACCTTAACAAACAAACAAACAAACAAACAAACACCTCCACTTAACATGATCTAATGACATTTTGAACAAAGCTCCTGTTAACAGTGAAAAGTGAGTGTCTGATAAACTTTGTCCCTGAAGAGTGGGTGTCAGTTTCAGACATTCCAGGCAGTAGCTGCCCTCTTGTCTTCCCTGTGCTGTGACTTCCCATTTCTAACACTGTATAATAACAATGATGTTTGGCTTAGCTTTTTAAAATAGCAGCTTTTGTAGCTAGAACCAGCACAGAGAAAAGCCCATTTAAATTTCAGTCTCTGTGTGGTGGCTTTGTCTGTAATTAGCTGTGTGTAGCCAGACAGAGTTTTCATGCAAATGTTTTACTGATATGATACAGATAGTAGCCAAATTCCTGTATAAAACCTCAAGGCCTTCTCCGTCAGTCTTCAGGCTGGTTTGTTTCTCTCCTTACATCTGCAACTACAATAGCAAACATAAATCGTGGGGGGGGGGGAGAACACAGAAAACCCGTTTTCTTAGTGAACATGGAGATGGTATTGGAAAGGCTTTTTAAAAAGACTCCGCTTGATGAGTGAGAGAAGTGCTCTTGGAGTTTAAGCTGCTGATAATATCTCTGTGGTTACCTAACCGGAAATAGTTGGGCTTTTAAAAGTAAACTGAAAACTTAGTATGTTGAGTAGCTTCATTTTGCTTGCATTTGATTAGTACGGGGTGATATGTCCTACTTAAATTGAATATAAAAAATAGAAGTACTACTGTATTCAGCAAAACGGAAATGTGATGCACAACGGTTCAGCTAAGACACCTCCATCAGACAATGGCATAAAATAAAAGTGGATTAGTTGGTTATTAGCTGATTCTTAACATTCTTTTCCCAGTCTGGGATAAAGTAATTGTCTCTGAGAAGTTGTTATGTCAGAGAGATTTCAGTTCCCTTTAAAAAATAAAAAATAGGCCTAGAATGATTATTCGTTCCGTATTCAATCTACCTGAAACTCCCTGATTCATGTTACTTCTGCTGCTTACTGGAATTGTAGAAAAAGAAATAAAAAAATCTTTCCTCTAAAGACATTTTAAATTTAACTTTTAGGGTTTGGGGCCAGTGCAGTCAGAGTATGGGGAATTTATAGATCATGTTCCAGTTCCTATGTAGGGTGTACAGAAGGTAATAAAAAAGGGAATGACCTAACGCTTCAGTTCAGGGATTGGTCCCTCGCCTCCCAGGTCTTCTGTGAAGAGCCCCATATATTTACTGTGCAATATAAATAAGTTTTTGGTAAAAATGAGCAGCCTTCTGGATAACGGCATTCAGTGCACACTCAAATCACTAAAAAGAGAATCCTTTGTAAGCATGATTTTTCCTAATTGGAGTATTTTTAATCAGTTTGACACAGTCTTCCAAACATATATGAAACTCATGCCCTTTTTAATCAAAGACAGACATTTTGGATTGTTTTAACATAACCATACCCTGTATTCTTGCCACTTCTATTAGGCTGCTACCCACAGGAGTCAAAAACTTCAGGTCCAGTGATGGTGAACTTAAATTTATAATTGTACCTTTCATCTTGAAGAATCTGAACAAACACTCGTACACATTTCAATCAGAGATCACTTTCATCCACTGCTGTACTCAGGTGAAAGTGTCAGATATTTAGGATAATTTATTGACTATTTAAGGCAGGAAGTGACTATGAAAACCAGCAGAAATTAGAGGAATTCAGGGAGGCAAAATATAATTATTGGAGTTAAAATTGGACCAGGAGGCTGAGGGTTACACCCTAACACTTAAAAAGGGGTCATGGCATTTTTAATGACCACAAGTACTCAAGTTCTTGATTTTGCATCTATTAAAAAAGATGACACTGCTGTCACTACAACCCTTCTGATACCGCACTTTGTCACAGGTCCAGTTCTGAGTTAGAGAGAAGAATATCACCTAGTGAATCATCACCGCCACTTCCTGCAACACTTCAGATGTTTTACATGTAACTGCTGTCCTATCGTAATTTGAGGTTTAACGTAATTGCAGCACAAAATGGTATGGTTGCAGGAAACATGAAGCCTTACAGTAACGTTCTGGTCACAGTAGCATTTAACTTAGTACAGAGCAAAAAAATGCAAATGTTTTATATTGGGGAGTGGGTGTTAATAGGGAACACTGTTCCCCTTTCTAACACTGTTAGCAGCTGTCACTTGTGGACACTGCCCATTCTATTTTAATCACTTTATGAAATACTTCCTAGACACAGTCTACCTATGTATTTTGGCATGTCTTCTTGTGGAGTGTTTTTTCTTAAGTAAAGAAAAATGACAAGTTTTCCAGTAGTCTGAGCCCAAGCAAAACTTCCTCAAATGAAAATGCACCTGCTGCAACTTTCCATAACTATCTCAAAATCCATTCAGATTTCAGTAGAATCTCATGCCTGGCTGTATTGTGGGAGAAGGGTGTTCCTCCTTTAGGTTCTCCTGGAAGAAAGGCATTAACTGGGTTGTGGTATAAACCTGGCATATCTGTTGTTAATCCAAGGCTAGCATTCACTTCAGGAGGGAATCTACAGACAGTGCCCTTAGTGGTTGTTCGCTTTAGTATGAAATCAGTGATTTAAATAGATAGTGTCAACTCCCTGAGTTAATAATGGATTTTTTTCCCCTTAAAGATACACCAGCTGGACAGCAATTGTGGGGAAAGTCTGTTTGGACATTGTGATATCCATAACAGATGTGTTTCAATTTAGATCTTGCGATTCACATTAACAGAATTGCACACATACATGCTGAATAAATAATCCCTTCTTCCCTTGCTAATATTTTAGCAATATAAAAAGTTCACTATAACTTCTTGGCTTGAGTTCTTACAGTATAGAACTAGTTGCACTTACTCTTGGTTTAAATGAAGGGGAGGTGGTGTGGTGTGGTGTTTTTGGGAAGTGCAGATTTGGATCTGTAGTGACGTTATTGACTTGAGATTTGGGTTTAATTTCTAGGGCCTGATCTTGTATGGCTGCTCAGGCTGGAGCACTGCAGGTCTCGTGTACCTAGCCCCTTTGGTCTGCAACCACTTGCCCCTGTTCTGAGCCAGAAGGAAGGCTGATGGGTACTGGTGGGGAGTGCTAGTTTCAGATTACCTAAATGAAGAAATGTGATGATGTGGGGCCTTTGTCTAGGAGGAAGGAAGGAGGGAGATGCACTCAGGCAAGTACTACATTAAGAATAACTGAAAAAAGCGAAGGTGTGCGAGGTTGGGGAGATTATCATACCTGAGACTGTGCGCTCTACAAAACAAGGAAACTATACCAGGCGCATCTGTGGCATTGTTCAGTGTAGAGTTGCTCAGAAGGCACTATGGATTCTGAAAAGAACTCTTCCTTTGCAGCCAAATTTCTTACCTGGAAAGTAGGCAGGAAGAGAAATTTGAATCTGGTACACTGATCTGCCATGGCTGGATTGCTTGTTGGCAAGAGAGATTCTTTTGTCCGTTACTATAATGGTAAAATGCTTGATTTGTAGAGTTGTATGCCACTGGTTTGAAGGTATAGTACACAATGTTACTGTAATTGGTATCACCTCAAAAACACTTTATAAGGAGGGAGGTGAGAGAAACTCCCTGAAAGGCAAGTGTTTAGTGATAATGGTGAGCCGCAGCACAATCCTTTGTATCTCAGTGAAAGAAGTGAGAATGACCTCAATGGTTTATAGTGCATTGCATGCTGTGGTGTAGCAGAGGAGACTTATTTGCTATCCTCACAGGACATATCACTCTTCACCTCTGTAGAATGCTGCATGGTTTATCCCTCTACCCACCGGCTAGATTAGTAATTGTGCAGTCTTGGAGACAGACTATTTTAGCTGCAAATTAGACCGGTAACCCATTATGACATGTAGAGTGGGAGTATGGAAGGGGGGGGGAGAGAATGCCCTAAAAAGAAAAGGCAAAGAGTCAACTTCCACAATTCCTGCTTTGACCAGCCATGATACTGATATCCCTGCCTTGGGAAAGAATGCACTGTTCTTGGATAAGGCAAGGAAGAGTCCACATTTTGATGCTTGTGGCACCGAGGCACTAAGGAAGCGGGAAAGAGAACTAAATCTGACCTGAAACTACAACTTTTTCATTTATTTACTTGAGATAAGCAGGCATCTTTGTAGATCTTAATGTTACTGCAGACCATCGTGATGGTAGCAGTTCTGTAGGCTATATAAGCATATTGCCTTTCACGTGTTTCAGGGCCACATTTCATTGTTAAGCCATATACTCTACACTCCTGCGTCTATACATGAGGTGTTGCCCTCAGTCTGACTGAATTGCTTGTAGGAAAACGTCACCATGCTTACTCGGTTTTTGGACTCTTTTCTGAGATTGCCATGAGATGGTGACTGTGGATTTGAGATCCTCCAGTGGGCCATGAGACTGATTCTCCAGCTCGTGCGAGTGGGTGGTTTCATGGCCCATGTAAAATGAGTGAGGAGATGGAAATGACACTAGGGTTTCTGCTTTGGGCCAACACAAAAGGTATGGGTGAGCACAAACAACCCATTAAATAAACCACAAATAAAAATGTACCAGTGAAAAACAATCTGATAGCCAGTTAAACTGGTAGAGCTGGTGCCCATAAGGTGCACTTGCAAGGTTAAATTATCAAGGGAAAGATGGTACATGATTCTTAGCAATATTGCAGGATGTTCTACCATTAAATCTCATTGGGGAATTTTTCAGGTGTCTCAGGAGATACAAGCAAAGCATTAGGTTTGAAAAAATAAGGTTGCTTTTTTACTAAACAGCAGCTCTCTGAATCAGACCTTTTTCTGAGCGCTCTCTGCACCTAGAAAATTAGTTGCATTGTTAGGTGGCATATTCTGGATTCAAAATCTGACTGCTGTTGTGTATAAAAAACTAGACGAAGGCCTAAAAAATTCACTCCTAGGAAATGATCTTTTTTTTAATGGAGGTAACTTTAATTATGGGGCTTGCTTACATAATTCCATTTAGAAAGTGACTCTTCATAGTGATTCTGCAATCTGACTATAAAGAACAAACTAGCTGTAATCTTAACTCTCCATCAGTCCTTCCAATCCACAATTTCTCTAAAATACCTTTCTTTTTTTACATTTCAAAGTCTCAGTTTAAAGCGTGAAGTTTCAGTTCCAACAGAAGTGTGGCGTCTATCTCCTAGCTGTTAGTCTGTACTTTGTTTTAAATTAAACATTTCTGTGCACATTTCCAACCAAAATTCCACCCACTGTTGTCAGTCAACTTCTCACTCATTTACTCTTGATCATTTAGGACACATTCCAGCAAAGTACTGAGCTCCTTCTGGAAAGAGCAGAGTCCATGGCAGTTGAGGGAGATCAGCATATAACAGGAGGTGCTCAGCACCTTTCGGGATTGGCCTCTGATTTTAGATTTGGTATGCATGAAAGCTGGAAGCAGTTGGGGGAAATTGTATACATTTTCATGGCAACACAAATATTGAATAAGGCCAGTAAACAAACATAATTGATGGTTGGACCCAGAAAAATATCTCCTTGGATGAAATGTGACCTCTTCCAAACTGGATTTCTGTTTCAGTAGGTAAATGGGTGGCTTTCAGATTAAACCATCAATATATTTTAGTTGAGTTTATCCTCTGTTGGAGCCCAGTAGGTAATCCAGAGCACCTCAGTCACCCTCTTCACCTTTAGACAGCACAGTTGATATCTGGACTAACTTTTTTTCCATGTTGAGCAGAGTGGTGTATGCAGAACACTGCCACTTACTCTTAAAAGCACTGTTCCAGAGAAGAGGAAAAGTTTGTTATACTCTGTTTATGTTGGGTGAAAGGAATAGAAGATTTATCTTCAGGCTATATATAGATCTCTAGCCGTAGTTGAAGCGTCGCTCAAAATGTGTCTGTCTTTGTCATTTTACTTACCAAGTGCCTGCCTTTATATCTGTGCCTTGTATGTACTGCACAGTGACTCATCTACTATAAAAGCCAAGGGAGAAAATTTTAGTTATCTGAGAACAATTCCTCATCTTCATTTAACCCTTTTTTACACATTTCCACGCATCCCTGGACAGCTTTATTTATGTTGAAAAAGCCCTTCTGTAGGGAGTGAAATGCACATCTCGTCCCCACTAGATTGTTTTTCCCCACTTTTATTACTGTAAACTGCTGTCAGAAATACTGAGGACATGGAAAATTATAATTGTGTGAAAGAAGCAGATCCTCTGCTATCTAAGTTTCTCTTTTTATGTTCCTCCTTTTGGGTCTTCAAGCATGTTTGTTCCAAAGATGCTTCTTCAGGGGACTCTGAAATATGAGAGTTAGAAGGTAGTTTGCTTTTACGCTGCATCTTCTATACTCTTTGTAACGTGTTGGTTCCAGCATGCCACTGCGATTCTGTGCTCCTTTCCCAGATGCACTCTACTCTCCTGTGTCATCTTCCCTACCTGTCAACTCCTGGCCATTTCTACCACGTTGTTGATCCCGCTTACGCAAGGCCTCCCTTAGTTTTACAGGTCTTGTAAGTCGTGTCAACTTCCCCCCCAAACCTCCTGTCTCCCTGGATTGATCCTTCTCTACTCATCACACAGCTGTACTCACACTACTGTTCGCCCACCTCTCAACAGCTGCTGAACCTACCACTAGATGCACTTCCAGTCCAGTCTCCTCTGCCTGCCCCTTTCTCACTGCTTTTCCAGCCCAATCCTGCTCCCACACTATTCATCTTTCTCTTACCTCCTGAGTAACACAGTGGAATTGTGTCAAACACCTCACAAAACAACAATTTATCGGTAAGCTTGGAAGACTGATACTTACCAATAAAAATCTAAATTTCACTATACACCCACAAACTGCTAAAAACGTTTCCGATGATGATGATGATTTGAAACTTTATGGATCGGCAAAGGAAGAAAAAAACTGCTTGAGAGTGATTTACGGATATTTACTTTGTATATTTTGATGTGACATTGACAAATTTGCATTTTAAGGTCTTAACTTTTTGAATCTCAATGTCTACTGTCATTAAATAATTGCCATCTGACCCTCTAATTTCCTGCAACAGTGAAAATTTAAATAGATTAAAATTTTAAAAATGCTTTAAAATAAAGATAGATATCCATCTAAATTATAAAAATCAAATTCTGCCAAGCCTACTTACAGAAAACACTATCTTCATGTGGCCCATTCAAAATGATGCATTGTCCTCAAAAGCAAATGCCCCTCCAAAACAATCTTTATGCTGTCCTGCTAGTCACACCACCCTCCAATCTTCAATTCTTTGCTCCTCTGGTTACCACTTGATTGTAAAATAACATCAGTCATGAAATCCAGGATTTTCTTGATACTGTCTCCACTCTTTTTAAAGTTACTTTTTAATTTAGTAACTTTTCTAAAGGGTGAAGTTCCCATACTATGGCTGAGGTCATCATCTTAATTTTTAAACCAATGTATTAGGAGAGTGAACATACCACACTCCCATCTTCCCTTCATCTTTAATCATATGGCTAAATTAAAGATTCATTGCCTCACTGATGAGAAACAGCTGAGCCCCTTTTTATCTAGCCTTCTTTTCAGTCAGGAAGCAGAATACTTGAAGTAATACCAAAAGTCCTGCTTCCTGACTAAACTAAGAAGTTCCTTTTGTTTTTACCAAGAGGGTAGAAAATCACTTGATTGGCTATAAAACGGAAGCTAACTACAAAAGAGTCACATCTGGAGACCTGTGAATTACAAAGAAGGTAATATAAGTGGGAGAAAAGCGGCTTTGATATTGCACAATTAAGGGACTGCAATCACTGTTTTTAAAGCTGCAGAAGATTCAGTAGTGTCTGCACTGCACCGCACAAGGATTATTTGGAGAAAGCAGCTTCCATAAGGTAAGTGTCACGCCCAGACTTCCGAAGATAATACTGAGCTTTACAAACTAACGTTTGTGTAACATTTCTGACATGGTGCTCTATTGTTTGTGTGTGTTGTCGCTGAATAGGCTTGAGGGGGTAAAGTTTTGTGCAAGTTTGAAATTCTCTCTTAAGGATCAGTTAAGTTAAATTCTTATTTGTACTTGGACATTTCAGCTGTTACTAAGGTGTCTCTGCTCTCTTAATTACTTGTTACTCAGAACACTGGTGGATGTCGTGAACATTCTGCGTGGACAACATGTAGAGCACTGTTTGTGCCCAGATTGTTGTCATTCCCCAACCTTTCCTTTAGAGGGAGGAAAAGGGGAGCCCTAGAGTGCTGGAGACATAGTTGCCATGACTCCAGGACTCTGAGAAATGTAGAGCTGGAAGGGACCTTGAGAAATCATTAAGTCCAGCCCTCTGTTCTGTGGCATGTCCAAGTAAACCTAGACCATCTCTGACAGGTGTTTTTCAACTGTTTTTAAAAACCTCCAGTGACAGGGATTCCACAACTTCCCTTGGAAGTCCGTTGCAGAGCTTAACTGCCTTTAACGTTAGGTTAGATATTGGAAAATACTTTCTAAGGGCTTGTCTATACTTAAAGTACTGGTGTAGTGCATAAGAGTGGCCATGCTGAGTCAGATCAATGGTTCGTCTGCTCCTGTATCCTATCTTTGACAATGACTGGTGCCAGATGCTTCAGAGCAAGTGAACAAAACAAGGCAAATATCAAGTGAGTCGTTCCGTTATTGGTGCCGTCTTTTAGCAGTAGGAGGTTTAGGGACACCCAGAACATGGGATTGCATCCCTAAGCTTCTTAGCTCCATCACTGGCTATTAGGCATCTTCCAGGAACTTCTCATTCTTTTTTGAACCCAGCTATACTTTCCCCAGCAATAAGCTCTACAAGTTGAGTGTACATTGTATGAAGAAATAATTCCTTATGTTTGTATTAATCTGCTGTTTATAATTTCATTGAGTGATCTTTGTTTTGTGTGTTACGTGAAGGGGTAGATAACACTTCCTTATTCGCTGTGTCCATACCATTCATGATCTTATAGACCCCTATCATATCCCTCCTTGGTTCATCTCTTTTTTAAGCTAAACAGTCTCATCTTTTTAATCTCTTCTCAGATGGAAGCTCTTCCATATTCCTAATCATTTTTGTTGCTTTTCTCTGTACTTATTCCAATTTTCTTTTTTTCTTTTTTTGAGAGTGGGTAACCAGAACTGCACGCAACAGTCCAGCTGTGGGCATACCATAGAATTCTATGGTGGCATTTTGATATTTTCTGACTCTCCCTTCTCTAATGGTTCCTAATATCACTAGCTTTTTTTGACTGCTGCTGCACATTGAGCAGATATTTTCAGGAAACTGTCCCCATCTCCAAGCTCTTGTTCATTAGTGTTAACAGCTAATTTATACTCAGTCATTTTGTATGTAGAGTTGGGATTATATTTTCTAATGTGTTTTACACTGCATTTATCAACATTGTATTTCATCTTTCATTTTGTTGCCTGGTGACAATTTGTGAGATCCCTTTGTAACTCATCACGGTCCGTGTTGGACTTAACTATTTTGAATAATTTTGTATCATCTGTACATTTTGCCATCTCAGTTTACCCCTTTTTCCAGATTGTTTATGAATGGTGAACAGTAGTAGTCCCAGAACTGATCCTGGGGTGTGGCCTGATATTTACCTCTCTTCACTGGGGAAACTGACAGTTTTTCCTACCTTTTGTCACTTAGTTTTTAACCAGTTATTGATCCATGAGTGGACCTTCCCTCTTATCTCATGACTCCTTACTTTGCTTAAGAGGATTTGGTGAGGGATTTTGTCAAGGGCTTTCTGACACAGTCCATGTACACTATATCCACTGGATCACCCTTATCCACGTTTGTTGACCTACCCCAAAGAATTCCAACAGATTGGTGGGGATGATTTCCCCTTACAAAAGCCATGTTGGCTCTTCATCAACATATTGTGTTCATCTATGTGTCTGATAATTCTGTTCCTACAGTAGGAGCAAACTAGGAGGTTTTTGGGGAGCAGTGACCTATTGAGAGCAAAGCATACCTGGATTGTAGCAGAGTGCATTTACTACAAGGTTCTACAGGGTAAAGGCTAGCTTCCCAGTGATCTCTACTGTGAATAACAACAGAAGGACTCACTTGAGCTATTGTTCCCAAGAATTTAGTGTCACTGTCCCAAACCTCATTACTCCTCAACTCCTAAACTCTCTTGGTTTAGTTCAGTTATTGAATAACTGATGTCATGTGAGGTGGAGGATGGTGTCTCTTCAAGCACATACTACCCTGTGAGTGCCTTCAGGAAGGGAAAAGAAACATCTTTTCTGTTAGCAGTTTAGCTGCTTGTAATTGAATTGGGATGCTTGCTCTTTGTGCACACTGCTTATGAAAATCAGAGATCTTTCCATTGGTAAATATTTATTTATGGTCCATTGACAGTAAGTAGCAAGAGGCTTGTTATGGAGCTTTTGGAACAGTTCTCTGCTCAAATGGCACGGCTGCCTCCAGGGAGCTGCAGTTATAAGCAGAATTCATTGCAGTCATCCAGCTCCTAACAGGAATTCAGGCACAGTGAGCAGCACTGAGAGAAATGGGCTGTTTTCATCCTGTATAATGAAGAATTTAGGGAGCTAGTGTAAATCCTGTTTTAGGCCACATGTGAAGATAGCTTTTTTTTGTTTTTGCTTGTTCTCTGCCTAGCCTGCAAGTTTGTGATCGTAATACCTTCTTCACAGCCGGGGTGGGGAATATCTGACCTGGCAAACCAGATTTCTGGTTCATATTAGTTTTGTATGGCATGTGAAGAGAGGTATTGGGGTATAGAGTTCGTTAGTACTGGATTATGTGCTGCTGGTTACTAAAATTGACAAGTTGACTCTCTTGCATTTTGTTCTTATAATTTTTAATAATTGGCAGAGCACTCAGAAACTAATAGATTTCTGTGTTTTACTAGTTTTTTACTGAACCTCCACAGACATGACATAATCTCTAAAGTGGTCATGTAATCTGTCATTTTATTAATCTCATGTTTTAAATGCTACCTCAGGGCACTTCATAGTCTTCTCTCCCCCAATAAAAAGCCCAGCTCCTCTATCTCTTTTAGATGGTTAAAAAGAGTATAAGCCTGCTATTTCCCACACTCCCAGGCAATAAGAGATTTCCTGGGCACAGAGACTAAGCCTCCACACAGTACTTCAGATGAGGGTTAACAGCCTCAGACTGTAACAGTACAGCTCTGTTTTTGTGTTGTGTTCTATAATCTATTTCTACTCCTGCAGACCTAGCAACAGAGATGTTTTATTAAGGCAGCCAAAGGGCCATTTGCCTTGAGGAGCTGGGAAATTTCCAATGCTGACAGTTCTCTGGTATATGGAAAGAGAACCATCTGCTAGCAAGGTGAGACGGATGCTATGATCTTTAAATTTTGCTTCCAGTGTCCCTGTTGCACTCTGTCTCTCAAGGTGTTGTTAAAAGAGGGGGCACCTTCTCCGTCACCTCTCACAGCCTCTGTTTTCACTGTGCATTTGTAAATGTGCAAACTGGCACTTGCCAACAGAAATAAAGTGCTAGCACAGCAGTGGTGAAATCCTTATGAAGTTTGTGAGAGGTGGGGAGACTGCAGCTTATGACATGAATAAACCTTGCATAGAGCCTCAGAGGTGGTGTTTAATTAAGAAATGCACAAAATGCCAAATATATTTTTTAAAATATTTTTAAAAACACTCCTATTTATAAGTGTTTACTGCTGGTAAGTGGTGCTGTACTGACTGCCTTAAAGCACATGGTAGCGACTTTCAGCTGCTTGGATGTTAACCCATCAATCTTCAAGGCTTTTTAGTTCCACCCTTCTGAGCCATGCAGTCCCATTGCATATTTATTTAAAAGATATGTTCAGTATTGTGATGTCATCACATGCCTCAAAACATCAATATATTCTGTTCAGCAGAACCTAAAAATTAGTGTTAAATCCCTTTCATTCTGCTGGAAAGGTAAATGTAGTCAGTCTTCAGATTTTCTAGACACAATTAAACTACTATATCCTCCTTAGCTGAAGATTGCTAACAGCTTTGGCTATTATTTCTTTAAAATGGTCGCAGACACCAAGCATGAGTTGTAAGGTGCTCTTGGCAGGGCCAACCAAATATATATGGAAATTGATTTAAAGTTGATAAAAAATAGTGAGCCAAGATTTTTTTACCAAAGTAACATAGGGTTTAAGTTTGTGAGTTGTGCTTAACAGAATCCTCTGCTTGACAAATATGCTATTGAAATTTTGTCAGTTTAAAAAATAAATTAGGTAAGTACTGTATCCATCTTTGAGTTCCCCTGCTAGTTTTCCTATTCTTTTTTTTAGACTGTCGTTTCTGTCCTTTCACTGTGTGAAAGATCCACACAAAAAAACAAGGGAAATTATTTATTGTATGTAATTCATTTAACTGTTTTCCCTGCATAGTCAAAAGGGCTTCAATTGCACAAAATAAACAAAAAATGAAATAATTTTCTTCTGATCTTTTAGTTCTAGTGATTTTAGGATTTATAGCAGGCAAAAAAATGGTTGAAACAGTAGTTTTAAGTTGATGCCCCTTTTAAGAATTCTGGAAATTTTCATATGCTGATGCCATATATTTCAGGGCTATACAAAGATTGCAGAATGTTAGAAGATCATGTCTCAGCACAATTCAGATCTTGGATTTAATACTTCCAGTTTCCCTAAAATTTTCTGTTATTTGATATGATTACTTGGGGTTTAAAAAGAAGAATTAACCAGAATCAGCATATTGGTAGCCAGAATAGTAATATGGAGGGAATGGAAATCCAAGGCATTGCCAGCCAAAAGGAAATGAATGATGTCTTCAGCAGAGGCAGCCAAATATGGGGGGGAAAGCAGCCAAATAAGAAAAATATACTTTGTGGATTAAAAAACAAGTTTGGGACTGAGTATGTGGGAGCCATTCTTGGCAAATCCTGTAAGGTCTCATCTGAAGAACGAGGATGGGTTTGAGGGGAAAAGCTAATTTAAAATGTGTATTTTCATAGAAGTATAATTTGCCAGCCTGGATCAGAACAGTGGTCCATCTAGTCCAGTGTCCTGTCACTGACTTTGGGCAGAATCACATGCCCCAGAGGAGAGTGTGTAAACCTGTCAGTAACTACCTGTGGACTAATCTGCACCCCCTCATTGCTCTCTTTTTGATATCTCTTAGGAAGAGTGGTTTAAAACCTGAAGCACAAAGTTTAATAACCCTTCCAAAACTTTTATTGTCATTAATTACAATAACTCTAGATTGTTGATATCCATTTAAAAATCGAATCCCTTTTTAACCTTGCTAAATTCTTGCCCTCCATAATATCCCATGGCAGTTTAATCACACCTAGTGTAAAAAAAAAAATCGCCTTTTACCAGGTTTTGAATTTCTCATTGACTGTTCCCATATTCTTGTATTCTGAAACCAAAGAAACAAATGCTCCCAATCTGCTTTCTCTATACCACCAATTATTTTATATACTTGCATCATGTCCCCTCTTACAGGGCTTCTTTCTAAAGGTAAACAGACCCACTAGTAAAGAGGACTCAAGATTCTGGTGATGTTACTTTATTTTTGCTTTCTGCAGTGAAAGCCCTCTCTTGAGTATAGGAGAGGGGGCAGGTTTTGGGTACATATTTAAAAATAAAAATTCTGTTTGGCTCTTCTTCCTAGCTGCTATGATAGTACTCCACTTACTGACAAGAGACCAGTATATCAGAGATGTCAGGTGCTGAGTATCTTGGGAATGCTGCTGTAACATCCTCTTCCATGTGCAAGTGTGCCTCTCTAGCTTGATCCACACAGGATGAGAGTCTTATGGCGCTCAGCCAGAGAACCTGGCTGTTTAGTGCAAGCAGTGTAGATTGAAGGTTTCAGCTCTGGAGAGCCCAATTTTAATCAAAGGTTTTAGCCAGAGGACGGCTGTCAATCAGATACATCACTTAGTGGTTTGTTCTAGTTGAGCAGCCTGTATTGGTTAATCTAATTGTGTGTTCAGTTATGAAAGCAGGTGGACTGTATAGGAAAAGGAAATGCAGTGAAAGGCATTACATTACCAGATGCTGCTCTGTGCAGTCACATGCGAATGACATACATGAGTTGGGATTTTGGGAGAAGTAATATGGTGTGGACTGACGAGAGTGGAGAAGTGTATCGAGGGCAAGAATGTATTCTGGGAAGAAAGTGTAGTTTCGGCAGACTCTCTGCCCATTTGCTTGCCTCTTATTATTCCCCTGTATTAAATGAGATGAAATAGTTGGGTGTGTCTGACCCGGCAGACAAAAGGTCAGTTTGGGTTATGACTTGATTCTTACTAATTTGCAGCTGGTACTCAAGATGTGAAGCAGCAATCTCTAATTTACTTTGCTTTTTTATGTTATGGACACTTAAAACACTTGGTTGATGTTCCAGTAAATCGGTCACCAGTCTCACTTTGTATTTGTCTGATTCGTTTGCATTCCTTGGGCACATGGTCTAGTATATAATGAAGAATGGACAATTATTATGGCTGGCTTAAATTTGCAATTAGAGAAATTTTGATTTACTTCTCATCCTGTCTTAAGCAAGAAGAAACTGACTTCTACAGGCCATACTTATACTTTCCACTCAAGTAAAAAATGCATTTTTCAGTCCAAAAAAGGGTGTGTGTGGGAGTGTTGGGATTTTTTTTTTGTTTCTCTGTTTGTTTTTTTTTTTTGCAGACATGAGAGGGAAAAAAGAATTAGTTTCTTGAGTGTTTCCCAAGAACTTGTAGTCTTCTGCTTTCTCCAGTCTGCTTCTTATATTTTAATGGGGTCAAGCAGAAATCTTTAATATAATGAGGCTACAAAAAATCCATACGTGAAACTCTCATCAACTGACAGACACATTCATGGGGGGAAGGGCAAAAACAGTGTTGTTTGGTATTTGTTTATTCTCTGAGGTCTAAAAATAGAAGCTGCAGAAGAATTGCTACAAGAGTCTCACAAGAAACTATTTGTTCTACTTCAAGTGTCTAGCTTTCATTTAAAGCCATCTCTTTCCCTGTGCCACCCTACCATAGTTAAGATCAACAGAGTCACTCAAGCTGGAGCTTTGATGATTTAAACAAGAGGAAGCTGCTATTGGGGTGTTCTCTGCATGAGCCCCACCATTTTTAATTATATCTCTCTTCTCTCGTTGTCCCACAACCCTTGGTCTGAGGTGGCCTGAATCTGGTGATCTTCAGTGCACATTACAAAGTGCCGCCTCCTCTTCCCCTTTCCCCCTGCAATGGAAAATGGCAGTGAAATGGGGAGGAAATGTTTGACAGGGAGGTGGATTTGAAATTGGTTGCCTGGTAGCTTATTAGTTGTTATATTATAGTTAGGTTATATTAAATCTTACTTCCATATTTGGGATCTTTTTAGGTTATGTCAAAGGCTCCTACAACATCTGATTGTTTCTTACCATTTGTGTAAGTAAAAGTATTTTCCAGCAAATTCTTACTCATCACATCACTCTTGCCTCAGGCTGCCATTTTATAGAAAAAGATTATTATTGTGATTAAAATTTTCCAGTGTTGTATATATTCATTGGGTGGTGATTGTAGGCATGTCTAAAAAACATAAAGGACTACTCACAAATAAATGCAACCACCTATGAAGAGGAATGTCTAAAGTGTTCTAGGCTGGCTATTTATTTATTTTGGTCATTATGTTTTTGGCTGTATAGTGGTTGTGAGGACATGGAGGGAGGTGTCACTGAGGGCCTTGTGAGTCTTGGGGGTTTAGGTGCCTTATGATTGACACTTTGAATGCAAGTGTGTTCACAGGCACTTGTGAATGAGATTAAAAGTGGAGTCACACCGTTAATACAGCCTTTTCATATTGAAAATGGGCTTTACATCCTCTTCTGGGCACAATCACAAATTTCCCCTTGAGGTGGCTTATCAATTTCACACTCTGTGAGAAACTGTTTTATGTCTGCTAAAATAGCCTTTTCCTTCTCTGAATTATTTGAGGTAAGAACTACAAAAATGTAAATTTTTCTAGGAGCTATTAAAAATTATTCTGCTTGCCATGCCCCCTCCTACTTCTGCTGTCTCTGCCAATGATGAGTTTATTTTTTCTAGTGGAATAAATATCTTGAGCTGCCCTGGTAAACAATTTGCTGCAGTAACCCTTTTACAAGGTTCAAGTAAAGTGAAGGTACTGCATTTTATTGTGCAGGACTCCATGGAGTAGTACATGCACTGTATTTTTGTGTGTGTGCTTTTTGGCAAATCACTTAATCTTTGCCTTCAAAGCCTAGTTAATGATGGGATAGTGCTTTACAGGTTCTCAGCTGGATGATACTAAGCAGCCTTCAAAGTTTTGTGTGCTGTATACATCACAGATTACAATCTGTCCTTTTCTGATGTCTTGAGAAAGTATTGCAGGATGAAGGACTAACAGTTTCCGGTAATGTTGTGGATGACAGGCAATTCCTTTGGGCCAATGGGCACTGTCGTGTTATCTGTCAGCAAATGGCCAGGATAATTCCAGCTAAAATGTAGCTGGTAGCAGTTGCTAGAGCTGGGAAACCAGCTCTGTCTTTCCATTAGTACTCTTCTCTCATTAACAGTATAGGATAGTGAAATAGAGCAAAGGCTAAGAGGGTCTTGTGCTTTCCTCTAGGAAACTGAGGGTAGAGTGTTATATAATAAGTGTCTGCTGTCTCTATAGGTTAACTCGCTTTGATACTTCTAGGTAAGTGGCCCGCAGGATCTTTTAAAGTGTCCCACTGCTTCCCTCCTGCTGGCTGCAGAAGGGAGCCGCCACTCAAGGAATCAGGCAGAGCGCATTGCTGCACAGCATCAAGATTGGTACAGGCTCCTTGCTGCAGCCAAGAGGACAGGAGATCAGCGTTCCCCTCCCGCTAACTGTAGCTGGGAGTATGGCAAAGTGCTTCTCCTGGGTCCATAGGTGCTGGGGTCCCAGCTGGAGCCAGAGGGAGGGGAGATCAGCGCTCCCCTCCCCTGGCTCCAGCAGAGAGGAAAGCGCTCTGCTGGAGCCAGAGGGAGGAGAGCACTGATTTCCCGTCCCCCTGGCTGTAGAATGGAGCCAACACCTAGGGACCCAGTTGGAGCACACAGGGCTACAGGACACATGCAGTTTCCCTGCTGCAGCCAGGGGGATGGGAGATCAGTAAGGAGGCAGCCTCTTTGATGAACTTCCTTCCTTCTGGCTGCAGTGGGGGCGGAGCAGCCAGGACCTACCTGCTTGAGAGGAGGGGCAGGACTTTAAAAATCAGGGCCTTAAAGTTTGGCATGCACTTAGCAGGCCACCCACCATGACTTAGCTGCCAGGCCATGTGCTTCAGTGTGTAGTGACAGTCACTCATCTACACTAATGCTTTATCTTGAGCGTGTGACATACTGTGAGTAATTTGTAGGTGTAAAATAATTAATGTAAAAATGAGCACAGTAGCATCAAAATGTTTACTTTGAATATTTATAGTGATTTGTAGTCCTTAATGGTGCATACATCAATACATCTTTTATGAGTTCATAGACTGGTGGCCCTTCAGGGTTGTAAAAATGATATTTGTAGTCCTCAAGCTAAAAAGGTTGGGAACCACTGAATCTAGGTAAATCCACTTGACCTCCTGAATCAGCCAACCAAGCCAGAAAATGTAAAACACAGGACCCCCCCTAAAACCCCACTGAGAACCAGGTGCTGTGTTTGAACTGAGCCTTTGTGGATAAACAAATTACAGACACATGACATCATGTGGCTGAAGGCACATTGGCTGCATTTTACCCAGAGTATCTGGTCAGATCACAAAATTCTACTCCAATTATAAACAAAATGCAATTTAACAAGCTATTCTCTTCTTTAATATAAAGCAGCATTGGGCATATTTTTCCATGCAGCAGCACTGAAAGCAGGATATGCCTGGCATCTCAAACCAGAAGGGAGAGGAGCAAAATTTGAAAACTAAGAGGCTTAAAACTAACAGAAAATGTTATGAATAAAATGAGACCAAAAATGAACAAAATGAGGTCATGACTGTTTTAAATATTCTTTTTGTGTATGTTGCCTCTAAGATCTAAACATATGGCCCGTTCGTTGTGTGCTCTTATTCTGTATTCTGCCCCTTGCTTTGTGAAATTACTGGCTGAGTGACTGCATCACTGCCCACTGGCTTTAACAGCTGTTTGGCTGCACAGATATATCCAGTTCATGTGCATCCACAAAGAAGCATATGTTGGAAATGGAAAAGACCTAGTGAGGCATGTAATCCCTCCACCTTGGCCAGTTCAGGTTTCTCCCTTTGACATATTTTCTACTGCTTAGTCCAGCCCACTGTTCAATAATTTGGGCCCTGGAGCGCCCTACATTTCCTTTGGGAGAGTACTCCTCAGTCTCTCAGACAATGCAGCTTGGGAAATGTTTGTAAAAACTCACCCTTAATCCTTATTTGCTCAGTGTCAGAGCCATTGTTATTTAAGGTCCTTTGTACCACCTTTAATGCTTCATTTTATCCTTGGTGGTTTACATCCTTGAATGTTGTACAAAGTGGTTGAGGCACCATGATGGTGAAGCCAGGTGGACATAGATTTGGTGCAGAGTGCTACAGCTATGCTACCTAATCCCCCAGTGTAGATGTAGGTCGGTCAACAGCAGCATTTTTTGTCAACCTAATTACCATTGCTCAGAGTGTTTCTACATGGCAATAAAACACCTGTGGCTGACCTGAGCTGTGGGCTATAAAATTGCAGTGTATATGTTTGGGATCAGGCTGGATCTTGAGCTCTTGGACCCCATAACGGGGAGGATTGCAGAGTTTGGGCTGCAGCCCAGATGTCTGGCCTGAAATTTTACTGCCCCATGAGCCTGAGTCAGCTGACATGGGTTAGCAGCAGGTGTTTTATTGCAATGTAGGCATGCCTCTGGGAGGTGGAATTACTACCACCTTAGAACTCCTTCCATTGCTGTAGTAACTTCTATGTAGCATTGACAGCATGTACAGGTTACAGCCATTGTGACCCCCTATAGACAAACCCTGAGTGTATTTACTTGGAAATTCACATACATAGAATGTTTAACGCTTTTTGTTTGCAAATAGATCCTGAGTTTGACAAAAATACATCCATGGTTTAAGAAACAGAAAGCTGATCAACCTCTTCTTGTTTTCTTTGCAGTGAGCCTGATTGAGGGAAGAGAGTCTGCATAGCGACATGTCAGTGCTGCATTTCCCCCTGCAATGAACACTTGTATGGAGGAGCACTAGAGAAAGAGAGAGAGATGATGTTGCGTTGACTTGGGGGAGTGTGAGTGAGACTGAGAGCGAGCAGAGCTTGGATTGCCTGGAGGTGACAGCTACAGACAGAAGACCTAATTTAAGAGTCATGTAGGTGAACATTTTGGAACTGGAAATATTTTCTACCAGTTAAGCCCAATGGGGAGAGGACAACTTAGCTTGAACTGATGCAGCACGGAACTTAATATCCAGCTCAGGTAAGGCCAAGTTTGTATTGCATTTCTGTGCCACGTTTTTCTAAATTATAAAATCAAGTGTGAAATCAGTGCTCCTGAAAAAACTAAATGAATTAGCTAAAGTCACTCTTAGTGCAGGATTCTTTTGAACATCTGTCTTTTCCTATAAAATCCCTTGCTATTCTGGTTTTGGGACTCCCAAGACTCTGTTAGGTGTGCTAACTGTGTTGCCTTGCAGTGTAGATAAATGGGTACTAAATGAGACCACCATGCTAAGTTTCACCTGTGACCTAAGTCAGGATTTAAACTCCTCTCAAGAAACCACTAATTCCCTACACCACTTAACTTACATTATGTACTGTGTGTGTGTGTGTGTGTGTGTAAAAAAGTAAAGAAGTTTTCATAGTCTGGGTGAGATTTTCAAGTATCTGAGAAAATTTAGGAGCACAAGTCTCAGAAAAAGTGAACTGTACTTGTGCTCCTTAGCCACTGTTTCTTATGAGTTCATCTCTCTAAATACTACTTCCTTCCCTAAAGAGGTAACCATCTTTACCAGAAACCAGTGTCTTCCTTTTTTCTCCCTGTAACTTAATTGCTGGAATTTGGTTAAAACATATTCCTCAGTGGTGGCGTGCTGTTGTGGTATTGGTGATTTATGTGGCCAATGCATCCAATCAATATTTTAGTTCCACACCCAGTTGTAGTGGATTGGGTAGGGGTTGTGCTCCAAAAGTCCTGGTGCCATGGGAGGAGTTTCAGCTCAAATCAAAACTTTAATGCCCAGATGTGGAAACACCTTAAAAGTAGAACCTGAGTCTTTCAGATTTACCTAGGGGACTTAACCACAAGGAGAGTTCTGTGGTTAAATCCCCTCATTGTCTTTCAAAAATCTCATCCAAGGTTTCTAATAAAATTACTGAGACAACCTTTACAATCAGAGCAATGCTAGTAGGTAGGCCCATAAGAAAAATGAAGGGAAATTTTGTCTTGCAAATCTGTGTAGAGGAAAAATTTCTGATGCTTGCTATAAAGCTAGCAGTCTCAGAAGATGTAGAAACTCTCCATGTGATTGAGAACTCTCAGGTTTTTCACAGGCAGCCACAGCCCTTATTTTCTGCTGCTCTGTTCATAAACTTTCCCTGACTATGCTAGCAATGTACCTGGTGTGGAGTGCCTTTCTGGTAAGACATAACTATCTTTAGTTGAAGGAATTGCCATCCTGGTGCACCTAGGCCACTGTTTGAGCCACCTGCTCAAATGCACTGGGAGCTTGCCAAAGCTTTAAGCTCTTTCTGAAACACAGGTAAAATCTATTCCCGGCAATATGCTAGAAACAGGTAATGGAATTGTAACTGGGTACCCAAATATGGTTGCATTTGGTGTCTAAACTGATCTTGAGCTTTGTTCCTTATATATATTGTGTGTATGTAATAGTTCAACTCTTCCACTACTGTTGTGAAGGATTTTCTTAATCTGAGGTTATTCCATTTTTATGTCTGGCATTCCTGTAGGAACACCAGTTTGGTAGTAAGCTTGACTTAAAGAGAGTACACCAGTCCAGTGAGAGAGAATTTTACCAACTTTTATTGTTTGCTCTTGTTGTGAATTGATGTCTACAGTGGCCTGAAGCATATGAAGATCTGTTTTATGTACTTGAATAAAACCATATCTAGGCACTTGAGCCTTTATTTGCCCTATGCTCAGTCAGCTAGTTTTTAATGGCAATAGTTAGTATACCGTGACTGTTGCTTTACATGGTTGCATTTATTCCATGGCATGCAAATGTGATAATCACTTGGTACAGCTAATAACAGATTTACAAATGAAAGTTATTGTTTTTCTGGAGAAGGGTAGCAATTGTGTGAGACAGCTGAAGAATACAGATCTACCTTATTCACTGTAGGTCTCTTTCTTTTCTCAGCAATAATAAATGATATATAAGGGCTTCCACTTTATTAAATGGTAGAGGCCAGCTTTATTAAGCATATTTTTCAAAGGAAAATTGCAGGGATTAAGTTATGCCTTAGACAGTTAAACCTTTACAAATTATATGTTTGATTGTGTTTTTAAAATAGTTTCTAGAAATCCCTGTTTCTGTTTCACAATCTCATGATTGTGGAATAGTGTATCTGAATAAATTACATTTTTACTCTTGCTTCCTAGCAAGAGTTTGTCTGATATAAACCAGGATGCCAATTAGAAGCCTGATTTGTCAAAGTTCTTATAAGAAGTAACTTACCAATTTTTGGTTAATAGTGTTTTTTAACACTATTTTTTTTAATTTAACATTTTAGTAGTATAAAGTCATGGCTGTTTTGTCTTTATATGTGACACCAATTACTTCAGTAACTTGTTGTTTGTAAATAAATGTAATAATTAGAATATCTTCTATAATGCTATATACTGCAGCTTGCCTTTTAAGAAATTACAAGCATTGGATTAATTTCATTTGCTGTAATTGGTAAATGTAGTTTTTCCTATAGATGACGCTAAACAAATTGCCCATTGTATCAGATTGTGTATAAAATATTAAATATAAAGATATATATATTGGTATATGCTAGTTGTTAGTCCAAAATTAAGTCTGAGTCAAAGGAGGACACTGTAGTGTAATTAAGATGATGTGGTATTAGGTAATACTTCGATTTATAAAGCCCCTCACCTGCCCAAGTGCTTGGGACTTTTGTATTTTAGCTGTTTATACTGTGGTATGGTAACAACCCCCTCGTAGTCTCGCCTGTTGGCAGCAGTCTCCTCTATCAGTGGGGCCTGCAATAACTCTGCCCCCAGTCTGGACAATCTTTGGGTCCCATCCCCTCGGCACCTCTGTCTCGGAGTGTTTGGTGTGACCTTACTTCAGGCCTGAGGAGTGTCCTTTGTCCCACCAGGGAGGGCAGGTAGTCTCAGCCCTTGCATGTGCCCTAGGACCCAGGGAGGTACCTTGCTATGGCTCCTTCCTGCCAGCTGGGGCCAAGAGTTTTCTCCTTCTCCTCTCCTCTGGCTGCAGAGAAGCACTGTCTCCTAGCCTGGGGGGAGTTTCCCCTCCAGTTGCCACAAACCTGGCACCTTCCTCTTCCTTTGCTCCCCCTCCTCCTTTTAGGGAAGGCAAGGTTCAAGTACACCTGGTGTAGCCCTTCATTGGGTCCAGGTGTCTCTAATTGCCCTGCTGTAACCTCTCCTCTGCCTGTAGGAAAAAGGGCCTTTAAATATTCTAGGGCTCACATACCGGCCTTTGGTATACCCTATGGTAGCCATCTGGCCTGACTTTCCCACCATACATACACACACAAAAATCACCAAACAAGTAATCTAAAAACAAAATTCAGTAGTAAAAATTCAAACAAACAAGCATTATTTAATAAAAATAAAGGGCATGAGATTCCTGACAGCATTTAAACCAGAAAAGGTTTGTGGAATATACAGTATTGCTGCATTTTCTTTTAAATGAGATGGAAAGAGCTGAAATAAGTGCTCCATGGACAGTGAGTTTAAAAACCCTAGGGATAGTCACAGCAAAGGCTTGGTCACTTGTTGACTTAAGGCACAATGGTGAAACATTAAAATGGTGACTATTCAAATATAGATACCCTACTAGTACTAGACTCGTTGAGGATTGCCAGGCTCCTTCCCATTGAAGGGACAGAATATAGCCATTTCTGTCCCCATTAAAAGTAAACAGGATCAGTATAAAAGCAGAGCACTTTCATAATAGTCTACTGTAAAGAAAGCAAGGAGAGTATAATATGGTAATGGCCAAAGGAAGTGGAAACAGGACCCATTCCCACAAAAGAAATAATAAAGGAAGAGAACAAGGGGTTCATGTTGCCTGTAGAAACATAATGTCCCCATCTTACTTCCAAGATATCATCATCCAGCCTTGACTGCTTGAGTTGTGAGAGTCTTATTAGCCTCCCTCGGTTTCAGGGAGGTGTGATGTATGAAAGATTATGGGAGTATGACTCAGCATTCTTGTGAGCACCAGGAGAGTGAATCTAGTTACTCTCCCAATTATCAGTCACTTAAAAAAATTGTTTTAAAGTAATCAGCCTTGCATGATGTAGAACTGTAAAAGGTGAAAAGCAGAGTTGAATAATTTATCTGACACAGATGTAGTCATCACACCCTCGCCTCTCCATCTTGCATTTCATTCTGAACCTGCTGAAAGCAACTGATTTTCCCATTATTTTTACCCATCTACAGTGGGTCGTGGAAAGGGAAAGATTTCTAAAACAATCTAAAAGTTGTAGTACTCACACCTCTATTGACTGGGATTTTATTGTAATACTAGGCTAGACAAAAGCATTAGAAAATAGACTACAGAGAACAATCCTGCCTTGGTTCCCAGAGGGCAGAGTAATGATGTAATGGTATTTGTCCCACTCTTGCCACCACTCCTTTATCTCTTAATTTCTATGATTCTGTAAATATCAAATGAGAACAAAAGTAAAACTAAGAGCTAAATGTTCCTCTCCAGTCCATGTGGCTGGGAGCTGCTGTTCTTGTTCTTCACACTGAAGTCCCCCTAATGGCAATGGTAATGCAAGTGCCACATGCAAAAAAAATCTCTGTGTAAAGGAAAAGTCTGGCAGTGAAGAGCACACAAGCACCAGCATTTTGATCTAAGCATTACACTCTGTCTAAATCCTGCTGCTTTTTCCTACATCACATTTCACATCCCCCTTCTTTATACTCATCTGGTTCTTTGTCTTGCATTGTGACTGTTGAAACAGCTGCCTTTCCAGTCTTGAGTGCTGTAACCTTACCCTCATTAGATCCTTTTAAAACACTTCTAAGATCATCTTGTAAAGCTGCCTTCAGTGACTCAAGAGTGTGAGTACCGTCCTCAGATTTCACCAACTAATTATCAAGTGTAAACTTCTCAGGCACTAACAGCCTAAAGATGGAGTCACAGACAGTCTCCTTGGGTACTTCGATCTGTCTTGCCACCCAGGTGAGCATACTTTTGTGATAAATGATCCCTTATACCAAGAATAATTGTAATATTCAGGTTACACCCAGTGCCAAAGAATAGCACTTAAGCCCAGATCATTTGCCTTAGATCTTATACCAAAGACAGCTCTTGTAGCCTATAACTAAACTATATAAAGATTAAGCAGGAAAGAGAAATGAGTTATTTACAAGGTAAGGCAGGTAAATAAATATACCCAGATTAGTTTTATAATCTTCATTTTTCAAAGTTAAAATAACTTTTTTCTATTCAGCAAGCTCTATACATCCTTTGGTGCTAACCAAGGCTAAGCAGCTGGGGATCTCTCGCTCATGCCTAGAGATAATCAGTTCGTTCTTTTTGGAGTTTTTTATCCCTCTCCTGCCACGTCCTGCAAACTCAGCTGATGAGAAGAAGCCACTTGTATGAGTCATCTTCATAAGGAGAAGGACCGAACAAACAACGTTTGTCCTCTTTTATGTCCCACAATAGTCTGTCTGGTGGTGATGGACCTTTCCTGTTGGGCAGGATGTAACACCTTCTGTTGGAGATCAACACTGCACACTAGTTAATGTCTCTGTCCTATCTGGTGACTTACATAGTCACAGAAACTCACAACACAGCCGCTCAAATATTACCTTAAAATATGGGATACAGCGGGTATAAGTCAGATGAATGCATGCAGCAACTCTCAAGCATTCAATAAAGTCTAAGCACATTCTTATTGTTCTAATTCCTGTTTTAATTATACTACCACACAGGTGATGCCAGCTATGTATTTGTTAGTGTCCAAGTGAGACGGGGGGTGGTGAGGGTTTGGTATGAGCTGGCACCTAGTCTGCCTGTGTCATACATCTTCTGGCCAATCTTTGACACATCATCCACTTCGAGTCTCTCCACTGCTCACCTGTATCCTTACCTTTAAGGCCCTCTACAATTAAGCCCTGACTTACTCTATCCACTACCACCTTTACTCCACTTTGTTGCCTGTTTATCCTCTTTTTTCGACAATCACCTTTGTACCTTCTTCCAAGCTCCCCTTATATATGAAATGTCTTTCCTGAGAAAAATCTATAGATCGCTGACCAAGGAGAAATAACTAAACATGCTGAAGCACGCAGATGTTGCTTACAGCTGTGGTTGCAAACAGCTGGCAAAGCTGTCCCAAAGCAGCCGATGAAGAGCGGACAGAGGAAGAAACTTATTGCTACATCCATAGGTGGATTATACTAAACTGTGATAAAAGCATACTTCTCAGCCATGTTGTTGGAAGCCAGAGGGAACTCCCCCCCCCCCCCCTCTGAGTGAGAGAGAGAGATTGGACAGATGCTTGTACAGAAAGTATTTCTGGAACGAATGCCCTGAATCTCTGTACAGCAGAAATAAGTCCATGTGTCCTTGACTTCCAATGTTTCAAACACCTGCCAGTTAGCAGCTGAACTTGGCTATGCCAGCTGCTATATCCCAAGCATTTTTATGAACTCCCGCATCTCCTTTTAACACAAATAAATCATTTCGTTGCTAGCCAGAACACTAGCAGTAAAAGAGACCGCTTCTTGCTCAACTTCCCTGCTTGTGATTTGAGCCACATCTGCTTACCTTGTTGTTGAAATCTGCCTTCTGTTTGGTTCTGCAGAACCAATTCACTGATGGAAGAATGAGTGGAGTTCTGCTTTGCCTCACAGACAGTACTGCTAGCTAAATGCTATTTGCAGAATCTGAGTCACTAGGATACAGCGCATAATGCAGGATGATTCCCACTCAGATGTTCAGATACCAAGTGGAGTTTTCAGGACTGGGAAGTAGAAAAATGAGCTTTTGCCTTGTACATTGATCACATTCCATCTGTAAGTCTGTGAGAACATAAATAGAGAACAGCATGCTATCATTTAACTTGCTACACTGGTTTAGAGGAGAGAAGTAGGTGATATTCCCTAAGAAACTTGGATTTTCTTGTTAAACATTTTTAGTGATCCAGTTATACATAAATGAAAAATAATGAGAAAAGGACAACTTCGTTTTTGGGGAAAGTAAACTGAAAAGAAAGGACATGGAACACGGATTCTGTTTAGACAATCATTGTTATGTAGGTGCACACATGTAGTTAGCAATAAAAGATCATACAAGGGGGAATGCTCTTAAAATATAAATACTGGCAGTTATTTTGGGATCATAATAGCTCATTGTGACTTGTAGGCTAACTTGCCCTGCCTAGTCTATATGTTTCTATGTGAAATTACCTTGGATTTTCTTTCAGGGCAACAGATTTGTAGGCAACATTATTTGAAATCTCCGTTCTGCTGAATTAGTAGCCTGGAAATTTTCCAGGTCATCTAGGAAAGTCATTTGTAGAAGTGTGAAAAGTTCAGACTACATATTGATTTCTGGAGAGTGTTCAGTGCAGATAAACAGCAACATACATTCTATTCAAGCCTCTGTTGATCTTCTGCTTGGGTCAGTTACAGCTTAATCCTTTAATTCCTTCAGTCTTGATGTTGGGAGCTTGAAGTTTAGCCTCCATAGTCCTGCTAGGTACTTTTTATCTCCTCCTTAACTCATGAGAAATTTTTAAAAGAAATAAGGGCATCACTTATTATGTGCACAGCTGTACTTGCTCTTAGGCAGTCTTTCTGCCATTATCTCAGATGAACACTCTGCTCTCGCTGAGTACATTCATAGCTGATTTGGGAACTACAATACTTTGCACACTTTTTTAAAATAAGGAAATTCCCACACGTGGGGAAAAGTAAAAAAAAATGAGAGGGGAGATATGGGAACCAAGTTCATGAAAACAATCTTTGAGGTAAACAAAAATATTTGGACTTAAAATTTACATAGATATTTGGTGCTTTTTATTTTCTAGACTTTTTCAGAGGTGGAGTGGAGACTAAGTGGTGCTATTTAATTTGCAGAGCTTACAAGCTCCTCCCACATTCACCAGCAGAGCTTGCAAGCTGAGCTTTTTTGTATCAACCAGTGAACACTTACTTACCTAGGTGATGGCACAGAGTGACTAGTTTGAAGGCACATTTGTATATTTGAAGACATTTTCCACTGCACACGTTCAGTATGCAATTTTCAAATGATAGTTTAAATCAAATCCAAAGCCAGTTTGTTTTCAATCAAAAAAAAAGTCACTAGGGTTCTAAATTATGACCATTCTGGTTTAAGTCAAAACTTCAGCTGTTTGCTATAGCAATTTACCAAAAAAAAAAAAAGGTTAGAATATTTTTTACAATGGAAAAAGTGTCATGTTGTCAGTCATTACTCAAACTAGGGAAGGAATTCTTCCTGACTTTTGAAGTAAAATATGGAAGTTTAGTCTCCAAGGTGAATATTTTGACCATTGATCATATCATATTTGTCTACATCTCAAACTGTTTGCAGCCTGTTTCTGGTCAGGATCGAGCAGTAACCATAGTCCACTAATACGAATGCTATAATAAAGCTTAGAAGCCTTTTCCATCTCTAAAGTGCTTCAGTTATTAATCGATTAAGCCTCATGGCATTCTTACACAGTAGGCAAGTAGTATTGTCCCCATTGTATGTATGGGGAAACTGAGGTGGAGAGGTAAAGTAACCTGCCCAAGGTTGAGGATGAGTCGTCGTCACAGCTGAGATTAGAATTTGTGAGATGAGGCTGGCTCCCAGTCACTAGGTTGTACTAAATCCCTCTTTTGAGCATTTTGCTAGGAGAAAACTAAGGTACTGGGCAGTAAGTCAGGATTCCCCAGCATGCTGAATGTTGTATGACAATGCTTTTAGCTAAATGAAGACTTTAGATTTTGGGGGGATACTTGAGGCTGACAGATCAGAAAGGTAACAAGTTACAAGTTTTTCATATTGTACCAGCTGTACCTCTGTCTTGCAAACAAGCCTGTTTGTGCTCCTGGTTTTTCTAGCTGCATTAAATTTCTTTCTCTGTAATTGGTCCTACTCACATGTTTGTTTTTTGAGACTCCTTTGAGACTTCACTTGTAGCCTGTATTAGGAGTTTATGGCACATATTTGAGCTAGCAGCTCTGGGTAATTGAAGGAATAAACTGTTAGTCATGTTCCAGGCCTACGTGACCAGGAGGAGGAAGTCTGTCTCACCTCCACCACCAAAGAGTTTGTAGTTTGACACAGTCAGTGGCATTAGAATTAGATTGCTTTCACAATTAATTAGATATGTTTTTGCATTAGGCCAGTCCACCTTCCACCACTACCTTTATAGCCACTTGTTCTTCGTGCGATGGTCTCTATGTACCATATATCCCACCCATAGGATTGCAGGCACACCAGATACCCGAGTCTGGAGATTTTTAGTAAGCAGTGTCTGTTGGTCTGCTCATATTCAGTTGTTGTTCTTGCCCTCTAAGCAGATAGGCTAACGGGCAGTGTGGACCAGCGCCTCTCCGGTTCTTTTTACTGCTTCATGACCTGAGTCAGAATTGTCTGTGCCTGCCTTGATCTTCCTGTACTTTAATATCTGTAAAAATAAGTTGTAAATAGTTTTTAGCAGTTTAGACTTAGGGTTTTTAGTGGGTTTATAGTTAGCTTAGTTTCCCTTGCCTTAGTGCTTTGCCTTGTGGAGTGGGACTGTGCCAAGAGGGACTCTGCTGTCTCCTGCTCCTCTTCCTTCTCTGTCAGTCACAAACACCAGTGCTGCCTTCATTGCCTTGGAGAGGGTCACGCTGTCATCAAGTGCAGCCTCTGCTGCTCTTTCCTTCCCTGAAATCATGAAGGAGAAGAACACCTGTGGAAGCACCTCATGGAGCAGGCTATGAGGCCCCATTTGGTTCCAGGCTGGAGCAAGTCACCCTGTACAGTGGCCTCAGACCATGAGCAGCACCTCTGAGCATGAGCTCTGGAGTAGAGGCCAAAACACTTAATCAAACACTTAATCAAAATCAATGATTTTTTTTTTTTAAATCTATTTTTATTTAAATCAGAATTTTTTCTATTTTAAAAAAAATCATCAATAAAATACTAAATTTTTCCCTCATTTAAAAAATAATAGTTACAATTAAATCTCATCACAAACATGCTAAACCTACACTTAGTCTCATAAAAATGAATTAATGGCTCTAATCTGTCCAGCCTAACAACCGGCTCTTGTTCTCGGCTTTCAGTTTCTGTTTGTTTCTGTTTTTCAGCAGACTAAAGTCACGTGCAAAGAAAGACACAGGCTGGATAGGATTGTTGTTCTGTGCATATGTGGTGGTGGAGCTGGGCCAAGCAAGGCAGAGGAGTTAGTTAAGACACTTTCTTAAAGGCACAGAGAGAATATTTTCATCGTTTGGCATTATTCACTCAATGCTGCATATGTGGCAAAGGTGAGAAGATACTTAGAAGAAGAAACGGAAGGATGCTTCTTAATAAAGTCTGGCTGCAGTGCCAGTTTAATGCATCTTTTAGCCAAAGACTTAAGTACGTCTTCTCCAGGAATAAAAGAAAATGTTGTTGAAGTCGCAAAACTCTTCCATAACAACCATTTTGCATCAGCGTCACTGAAGAGAGCAGGAGGATCCAAACTAATTCTTCCTCGAGATGTTTGATGGAATTTTCTCTTGTTTAACTACTATTTACTAATCTCCCATGTGTAGAATACACACAGAGACCTCACTTGAAGAAGAAATGGAGGTTACTTAACCTGTAACTTGAGTTACTTTGAGATGTGTGGTCCCTATCTGTATTCACTACCTGTCCTCCATGCCCTTTGCTGTAGATCATAACCAGATTTGCAATAAGAAAAGGAACTGGAGTGGCATCAGTCTGTGCTGCCCTTCATGCCCTCAGATCAGAGCATGAGTAGAACTGTGTGAGCAAACCAATGGGCACTGCTTACTAAAAATCTCCAGACTCGCGTGCATGATGCTTATGTTTGGAATACACATAGGGACCACACATCTCGAAGGTCCTCCAGTTACAGGTAAGTAACCTTCATTTACCCAGTAGATCTTTCTCTTGGTCTCTGTTAGTGTGTGGTGAGAGGCATTCAGAATAGTTTCTGCTTCCTGTGTGTGTTGCTAATCTGTACATTTAGATCAGCATAGGAGATGTCATTCTTCCTCCACTGCTAGTATATCTATTACAGTAGGCAGCTGGAGGTCCTAATCAAGGACCATAGTTCCATTGTGGTCCACTGTACTTGTATAATAAAAAGATAGTCCCTGCCTCAAACAGCTAAACTTATAAAAAGATACAACAGTTGGAGCAGAAAACGGGGGGTGTAGGGAGGAGTAGATGACAGTGAACACCTCTAGCAAAGATTTAAAGCAGGTGACGTCATGAGGTTTATTACTCAGATTTTGCTTATGCTTATGCTTGACTGAACTCAGTTTGGGTTTTTTTAAAATTTTGATGGATATCAATGTTTGTTTTTAAGCATTTTTTAAAGTTTTTTATTGATTTTAAATTTTCACAGCTGTGGAAAATTATGGAGGAGTCATAATTATTTAATGACCAGTGACATTGAGATTCACAAAGTTAAAGGTTTCACATTGTCAACATCCCATCAGAATATACAAAATAAATACCCTTAAATCCACAAATCATACATGTTTTTACTACTCATTTGGTAGTCAGTTTATAACAAGTCTAATTCAAAAGTCTAAATCACTGGATTGTGACTGTAGTAAGTTCTCAAGCAGCATTTTTCTTTACCTCTCTGTAAGTTTCTGTTGCTGGAAATATTGTTTAATCAGTTTTTGTGTGTACAATGGTATTGATGTTCACTGACATTTACTGATAAAAATCTAATTCTTCCAAGGCTCCTTTACTATAGTATCCAAAATGCTAGGAAATATTATATATAAAACTAAGCTGTAACTGGAAAATATATTAACAAAATACATTTTCCAGTGGATTTATTCTTGCTTTATTATGTCCATTTACCAATTCAGTAATGCATACATCACTCCCATCATTAGTGTGAATTAACAAGGTTCTTCCATTGGCCTTTATATTTACCTTTTTAGGAGTCTGTGTTCATGAATTTTAAGCGGTGAAATCGCCATACTGTGCTGGCAGAAAACATGCAGACCAGGAGGATTGTTTATTATGCTTATTTGTATTTATTTTGTAATTGTACCTCATCAAAACAAGAAAAAAAAAACAGCCTAAGGTTGCGGTTTCTCTAAATAGCAGTGATATAAAAGTTAAATCCCTTCAATCCTGAGACTTTACAATTAATCTTTTGTTGCTGCTGCTGCCTCAGAAATATTTTAAGGTTTTATTTTCCTCAGAAACCAAGCTGAACTACTGAATAAACATTGTAATGTCTTTTAAAATGTGAATGCTGGGGCTAATGGATGGTTAACATTCATGCACTTAATATTACTTGGAATCATTTGTGTTTGTGAGCAGCTTTCAACATGAAGAGTTTGATGTGAAGGATGACCCTTTTTAAGGCGTTGGTCTGGAACTGAAGATGTCCTGGCAAGGAGCAGTTTGTAATTAAGTAACATGAGATACTATCACTTAATGATGCTTGAAAGCCCAAAGGAGAGTAAACAAGCTGAGTATCAGAATGTAGTTAAGGCTCTGCTCACCACATCTTCTCCTATTGTAAGAGCCTGTGCAAAGCAGGTCAGGTTCTTCAAATCATCCTAGTGCAATGAGTCTTGGCTGAGTAGGCACCTCAGGGTTCTGATAACTTTATTAGCAAGCTGCGCTGGGGCTGCTTTGCTGTTTCCACAGCGTGAGCCATAACACAATACCTCCTGTGGCAGCAGGAAGAGAAAAGCTCCCTTCAGGGAGAGTAGGAGTGGGAAATATAATCTTCCCTGTGGAAGCCTATGAAGAGTGACCAATTTTTATGTGGATTGAAAGGTGCTCTCTAGTTTGCTGTTGTATTTTCTTTCAGTAGGAGACTAGAACCCTCTGCTTTAGCCAGACTGTTCTTTAAGGAGAGAGTAGAGCAGTGTCCAGTGTTGAACTTCGGAAGAGCTTGGATGAGAAACTGAAACCAGTCTGCAGTGCACTGGAGGGTTATACAAGGAGCTTTCCCCAAGCTGCTGGACAACTATTGTACAGAGAAATAAAACTACACTACTCCATCTTGTTTTTGCACTTACCAGTATTTTTAGCAGCTCTTCCCATTCCTTAGCGTGTTAGTAATGCTAGTGATTGTCCATGTTAATTCCTTTTTAAGTTAGAATATGGGCTTTGGGAAATTGCTCTTAAGGGCCTAGTCTCCTTAATTGATGTGTGTGATTTCTGTTAACTTTAATAGTTCGGTATGCAGATGGAGAAGGGTAGACCGTGTGTGTATCTGTTAAATGGAGAAGGTGACATTTTAGCTTTCTTCATGTGGGAACAGATGTTTGTTACTGAGTTATTACTTTTGAACCCAGTTCCAAGAGGCTTTTCCAAGTCAGTGCCACTAGGGCTTTTCATGTACTCCAGAGAATCCCTTTAAAAATCCTACAAGAAAGAGCTGCGAGAAGTTTGCTTTTAAAGCTTCTGCATTAAAAGGAACTATTAAAGCTGTTTAGTTTATAGTTATACAGTACTACTTAGAGCTTTAAGTGATAGGTCACAGTTCAGCTTGTAGTGGTGGGAGAGAATTGTTGTTTGACTTCAGTAGCTCTTACATTTTTCCTGACTCTGCTGAATCCATTTAGAATGCAGAAAACCGATTTTTCCCCCTCCTTTAAACAAACTATTGAAAGGTTTTGTGAAACTTAGTTTTTTTTAAACTTTCTCAAATTAAGCCACTTGAGAAATAATTACACTCGGACCACAATGCATTTCTGCTCTTGAAGTGCCACCTTTCTTTCCAGTTTTAGCTGTATATACTGGTCTAGAGAAATCTGCTTGTCTGGTTAAATCTGAAGTACCTAGTCATAGGTGTTACTGCTCAAATTGGAAAATATATTGCATTATCTGTAGGTGGTATGAATTATAGATCATAATACTAAAGCCTTGTCTTGACTACAAAATTGTTAGGTTGACATACAGACACTGCAGGAATTACTGTGGAGGTTCATGTCCATACTACGCCTCCTCTGTTGGTGATGCATGTCCTCACCAGAAGTGCTTCCACTGACTTAGCAGTGTGGGGCATTGTGCGGCACTGACAGCCCTGGCCTCCCCCACTGGGGGCTAACAGCTGATAGCTGATGTAAGTAATGCAGTGTCTACACAGACGCAGTCTTGCCCTAACTACATCAACCTAAGAGCCTGTTGTAAAAGTATAATTATTAGTTTGGTGTAGTGGGCCACTTACATCGGTGGGAGCAATGCTGTAGCGTAGACACTGACAGAGTTAGATGGACATAAGCTGCCTCTGTGTCGACCTAAATCTGTAGTGTAGATCAAGCCTAAGTAATATTGTAAGTAAAAAAATGATGTTTAACTCTGGAGTGGGCTGAAGATTTTATCTCCTTACAAACCACTGTGGAATGATGAGCAGGTCAGTTGCATTTAACCCAGTAATTGTGCACATAGATACTTCATCTGGAAGAGCTACCTGCTCATAAATCGTTCCATTGCAACTGTTGGTCTCTTCCAGTTTAGGGCCTAATACTGCCATCCTTCTTCACACAAGGAGTCCCACTGAGTAAAAATTTCAAAAGTGCCCAAGTCCCATTGCCTTACAGCGGAACTTAAGTTCCAAAGTAACTTAAGACCATTTGATAATTTTACCTATTGACTACTGGCTAAAGGATCCAGCCCCATGTTTTTGTAACTTATCCTAAAGATGCCCTTAATAGTTTGGCTGCCTCATTAACAACTGTTCATTCTCTTACAGACTTCACAGCAGAAGTGAAATGACAAAAGCTCAGAGGGACCTAGAGTGAGAATGCAGTAGACTTGTTCCCCCCTTCACGGCAACTGGAACAGAAAGATAGCAAAAAGTTGTGGGGGGACAAATCCCCTTCAGTGATTAAATCCTATGCTTTGCCGCTCTGTAGCTCAGAATTGGAACTGTTTGTGGACTATGGCCATTTTGTTCCCCCACCTCTCCTTTCCACAGTAGATCACATTGTTAATGCCTATCCTTGGGTTTCTTCAGATTGCACTAAATGTTGATGTTGATCTAGCAGGTACTGCAGATTACAGGTATCTAGAAGACTTCCAGTGCTAGTTTGGAAATATTCTGTGGTTGGACTGGAAGGCCATTCTATGAGCTAGGGTTTGTATGAGGGGTTAAAAATTGAAATGATGTATGCGAAATGGCAAGTTGTCTTGCTAGTACTGTACATACATGTGTGGCAAAGCATGACAATGTTCTGTTACTCCAACTGCACCATTTAATCATTTTATGTGAAATGTGTGAGTCCAGTGTAGTTCACTGTACTGTTACGGACTTGCTACATCCTGATTTGTTTACAGATCTGTTGTGTTAGCCAACTAGACACTCATTATTTGTTTTTGAATACATGTGTTTAATAAGTACAGTTTTTTCTGATTTTTTCTTTGACCTGAAATCTGTCTTCAGATACATATGTGGAGCTCCTAATGACCTCTTTGTGCATATCTCAGGGAAGAATTTGGCATTTCACTTTTTTCAGGGTAAATGCTCAGCCAGTCAGAAATACAGCTGGCATGCAATCTAGTATAATGTAAGAGCTGTGATTTAGCAGCACTGCTTAATAATCTTAATGTCCATAAAAACTTGATTTTAGTATATGCATGTGCACATGCTGAACAAACACATTGTCTGTTCCTGCCGTCCTTTATGTAGACAAAACTTTCACTTACTCAAATACAACTGTTTGCTCATGCAAAGATTGCAGAATTGGCAGATATACTTTGTATATGTGAGTACCACATACACTTTGTACTTTCAAGCTTTTCATTCTCAGTCTAATTTTAGTCCTGGGATAAAGCTGGGAGTTGAAGTTGTCAGCGAAGCTTTTTCTATTTAACGCCTTCCCAAAATATTCCCTTGGCTGCACACACATTTGCTTATCTCCTTTTTCTATTTTCCCTTTTTTACCTTACAGCTTCTGACATGAAGAAAGATATAGAGACCTTAATAGCACAGGAAAGAGCAGAGATCATCGCCAAGTATGAAAAGGTACCGACCTAATTTTTCCTCCCTTAATCTGCTCACCAGTCATGGGACTCCTGATAGCTTAGCCATCTGGGGAAAGCAGGAACGTGTCAGGCAGAACGTGAGGTCTTCATTCACACATCATGCCAGTAACAACTTACACAAAACCATCGTCTTTTTTTTCTGCCTGCAGAACTTTTTAAAAGTACAGGTGATGTGGCTGTGTGTATTTAGTCATCCATGATGGGTGTTCAGTAGATAGGCTGAGGGGCCTGGCTCATGTCCAAATAAAGGTTCTGCCTATTATACCTGAACCAGGTCAAAAGAGTAGGCCCATGGCAATTACTCAGGGTATGGAATGAAAGTGGAGAGCTTCCATCTCTAGCCTATTTCTCCTTTCACTCTGGGCTCCCCATTTTTTCTTATTCAGACCTCCTCTCTCCTTCAGGGTATGGTCATCATTTGGTGCACACCACAAAATCTGTGACCAGGAAAGTGACTGTCTCAGCACAGAGAATGAATGGGTTTGGGGATTGAATTAAAACTAATAGAGTACTCTGGCCTTTGATATCACCTTACAGACTGGAATAGAATAAGCCCCATAATACCCCAAAGATGTTCCTCCCAGTTCAGGGCTGACACAGCAGCAGGACAGAATGGAGGGAAGGCCTGTGGTTGAGGCCTGTGCTTCATCAATTCTATAAACTGAGTGGATTTTAATCACCAGAGCTGTCAATCTGGTACCAACATCCGAATGCTAAAGGCAAACGTGCACATGCTGATAGCTTCTCACTGTTGCGTTCCCACCAGACATGACTCTTGTGCATCCTTTTGCTTTGCAGGGAAGGCAGGAAGGAGCTCATATTGACCCATGGGAAGATGCTGACTTTGCCCTGTATAAAGTCACAGACAGATTTGGATTTCTGCAGTAAGTTACTCGTTTCTCCTCTCAGCCACCCTTCAATGAAATGGACATGGTGCATTCATACGCTCATGCAGGAGGGTGTCCTATAACAGCTCCAGCAAACTCAGTGCAAGCTGCTGTATGGCCATATTTGATCAATCCCAAATGTCTTGAAAGGAATGGAAGTGTATCTTCTTCTGCATCCAAGCAGGTAGAAACCTTCTGATGTGACCAAAGTTCCTGCAGAATACGTGCTTTTTAGGCCTTGAGACTAATGTAGTTTTTACTTTAAAAGGTTTCAGATGAACAGGTGGGGGAAGTGACAAAACCCCAGGACTTAGGAAATCCATGGGGGTCATTGTGCACTTAGGCCAATTTGAGAGAGGCTATTTCTTAACAGAGAAGCCTGTTGTCGTACTCTGCATACCTTAGTATTCCTGTGGCGCTCTTCATAAATTAGAGTGGAGCATTACATTGCTACAGAGCATGCCTCCTTTGGAATAACTGTGTCCATGTAGAGTATTGCATTTGTCCTCAGGATGCAAGTATAAGAATTAACAGAGGAGACAACATTTCAATATTCTTGTCCCTTCTGTATGTTGCATTTAGCTGTGGACAGAGTACACCAGGTGGATGCTGTGTGAAACTGGCTGTGAGTATTCCTGGAGGGTACCAATGACACTGAAACCTGCACAGAGGGCCAATGACCAATAGTAAACCTCCATCCTAAGCATTAGGCTAGTAAAAATTGGAATGTCCATCCTGCAGGAAATACCATTATCTTGACGTTTATTTTTTGTCTCAAATATGGATAAAGTCAAAATATGGAAGGGAATATTCAGAAATGTCATGATGTCTTGTTTAGGCACTTTTGAGCAATAGTAAGCTTTTCAACGTTCCCAGGTTGAAACATTTTTGCTTATTGAACCAAGTTGAAACATTCCGGTTATTTTGACATTGTATGACATCTGTCGAAGCTGGTGCAGCTCACCATGGCATTTATAGTTCAGGAGCCACGTGTTGTGGTTCTCCCCTATGGGCTAGACTTCCCAGCTGGACTGAATCTCCCAGGATGTGGGCATGAGAATTCCATGGTACTCTGCAGCAGTTCCACCAAAGGGAGATGAGTGTACTGTGTGATCCAATCAGGGAGCCCACCCAGCCTGTAGAAGAGAATGGGAGCCAACCAAAACTTTTGAATTGTCGACCTGACCTGAAACTAAATACTTGGTTTCAATTTTCCCAACAGAAAATCAAAATGTTTACAAAATCAAATGTTTTTCTCATGGAAACTGCATTTTTCTGTTGAAAAAACAATTGACAGAAAATTGCTGATCCTCTCTACTAAGCAGCCTCTTTAAAATAGCTACAAGGTTTGAATGATTGATTATCCTCTTGTTAGACTATCTCTATAAGGCAACTAATTTTTCCTTGGTTCCTCAGTTGTAGTCACTTTTAGACTGCCTGTTTGCACTGTACAGCATATTGTGTTCTGTATCCCTTTTTGCTTGTTGATTCAATCAAATGCTTAATCTTTCAGTGAGCATGAGCTGCCAACCCACAGTGCAGTGGAAGAGAAGGTAAGAGCAGTTAGCTTTACTACCTATGTGGCTCAAACCTTGCAAAACATGATGGTAAATTGGTTCCGCTTTTTAAATTGCAAACACAGATCTTGTAGCATAGTCCACTAATCAGATTTGCTCCAAAAAATATACAAAGCAGCATCTCCTAAGCTGGTGCTGTGAAGTTAATGGAGCGCGACACCTTAGCCACAGTTACAGGAAGTCAGTGCTCGGTGAGGAGTAGATTTCATAATGTTGTGATACAGATGTGAGCTCTGTAGGAGAGCCTAGAAGGCACATGGGAAAGCAGTGGAACACTCAATATTTCAGCTGAGCTTTCAGTAGGGAGAGGGGGAAGCTGGAGAGTTCCTCTAGTCCTGTGCAGCAGTTCTGTCATGGAGGGGACTGGAGGGTAGGAAAATGCCATGAAGTTGCAGAACATTTCCTTACGTAGAAGCAGAGTTTGAGAGCATAAAGCAGAAGTGAGCTGTTCACAACAGGCCTGATCAGACCTTCCAGTTAACGGTTTTACTTTTTTTCCTGTTTGTTTCATTATTTTTAGATCTTTTTACTTCATTGTTCCAGACTTTGGATAATTTATTTTTCTTGCTTCAATGAAATAATAAAATTTTATTTAAGACTTATAGGTAGAAAAGAGGTTAACAGTCAGCCCCTGCTGGGAGAGTGGTGTCATCTCTTGTGCTTCTTGCTCTCCTTGAGCAGGGTGGCGTTGTTAAACAGACTACAGTTTAAAATCAAGTGGGTCTTCAGTCCGTATGCCTTAGCAACTTTGAAAATCTCAGGCTAAATGCTAGATCCTCTCTGGATGAAAATGGAAAAGTTTTTGGGTATCCTGCTCCCCGTTCATGTCTCTTTCAAAGTTTGTCTGTGTTTCTGATCCTCCTGTGATGAGTGCTAAACCATTTGGCTAGTTGTCTCTCCAGGCCTGGCTAGTTACTCTGTGCAGATTAAATGAGTGCTGCAGTGGGAGAAAGTCAGGATCAGCTTCTAGAGTAAAGTATTGGGAGCCCACATTTTGAGACATTAATGAAGCTATGAAGCTTACCAGAGCTCCACTCAGATGCAGTATTTTTAAACATCTTGATTCAGCTGAGATGCGATGCTATATCTCATTCTGTCACTTCAGGAGGGGCTAGACTGCTCCAGTTTACTGCAGCAGAGCTGAGCAATTAGTCTCTACAAGTTCAAAAACCCCAAATTAAAAAAAAATAAAAAATTAAAACTATAATAAAATACACTTTTTATTCTAAGATCACAGAGCTTAAAGTTTCTAAGTGGTGTCCTCTTATCAGCTACACTGCAGTTGGAAATAAACTGGAGTTCACCGCAAAACAAAAATCCCTATAACATGTTTGGATTGTGAATGGTAAGGGGTGAGTGATCTCAGCTGCTGTTTGAGAGCAAGGAACTTGATTTGACTCTGGTTTGTGGTAACATGAATGTCCATTTTCGAGACCAGGACTCTGATTGGGCTTAAATCACCACCAGATAGACACAACACTGGGTAATTTGTGGCTGGATGAACTGAGAAGTATCTGTTGCCTATTAAGGAGTTTTCCTCTTGAAATATCAAGGTTATTTTCCCCTCAACTTCTGTGTGTAGAAATAGTCTATTCTTGTAAGTACTTGCCCTCAATTAGTTCCTCTATCACAGATGCAAAAGGGGTGGGGTGAGGCCCCGAATGTGAAATGTCATTATCATAAATTAAACTGAATGAGGTTTAGGAGTTTTGTGCCTTCATGAGAAGCCTTCTTCTGTAATGTTTGTTTTGAACTGATTTTTTTCAGCAAAAGCTCCAGGAGATTGAACGAGTCGACAAATGGCTAAAGATGCTGAAGAAATGGGGCAAATACAGAAACAGTGACAAGGTGAAGAGATAAAAAAAACCCAAACACTTGTAGTACAATGGGGGAGAGATGGTGAGGTTGTTCCCTTTGTGCTAGACATTTTTTCTAAAGGTTTATAAAGAAACCAGAGACCTGTTGAAAATTATCTTTAAAAGGTAAAGTTTAATATTGTCTTGGAATCTGTGGGTTACCCGTAGGAGTGCTGACTGTTCTGACACACAGGGCCAAACTTTAAGAGGGCCTCTTGAACTCTGCCTGCAAATTTTGCACTTGTGTCAGTTTTATGCAAGGAAAAAAAAAGCCATGCTTGTGAACCTGACTGGGCTCTTGTACGTGTTAAATGGCCACTGCATGCATAAGCACAGCTTTCTGTACATGCACAATTTAGGAAGTCCCTTGAAAATATGAGTAAGAGCCTAGAATTCTAGGCCACTTTCCTTGAAAGATTAATATGGGGGATATTTTTATTTGCCTAGGATTTATCTGTATGCTATGTATCCTGTTACTAATTTGATGGTCTGAACCCCTTTAGCTGCTAACCGGGCTATTGTGTGAACATCACAAATATGCCAAAATATAATAGAAAATAAATTCTATGCAGAACGGCAGTGAAAAACCTGGTTATTTAAAGGGTCATCTAAAAATCACAGTGTAAGTCCAAAAATATTTACTCAGTTTCTAGGCTGTAGGTGGAATAGGAGGGAAGCATTAAACCAAAACTGCACTGATGAGTACTCTTGTGAGGATGTGTGCGTGCCTTGGATAAGAATTCAAAAACCCAAGGTACTTTGTGCTCTGTGGGGACCTTAAGGATCCCATAACTTCTCATAAAAGTAGGAATTTTTCCTGGTATCTCTGCAAAAATACCCCTTCCTGCTCTTTTCCCCTTTCCCTACTGTCATATTGCTTTCCAATTCAAAAATAGTTGTATTTCATTGTTGGTGTGTGTGTGTGTTGTGTGTAGTACTTACTAAAAGAAATGTATGTATTCTAACTGAATTTTCAAATGAAAAAAGGAAAACCTGTCACCACGTCCCTATCGCCGTGCATGTGTGTTTGACGATGGTGGGTGTTCACTGACTTGTCGTTTTGCAGCTGCTTCCTAGCAGGGAGTCCAGATGGTCAACACATCTGTTCTCTTCTTTCTGCTTGTGTGTAACTCTGATTGCTATCAACATAACATTAATTAACAAAGGGCAGGGAGCCTTGTCTAATAGCTGGGGGACAGGGCTCCTAGGTTCCATAGTTCAGCTATGCTGCTTGACTTACTCAGAATTTGGACGAGTCATTTAATCCTTCTTCGCTGAAGTTTCCAAATCTGTCAGTATTCATATACCTATAGCCTAGTTGTACTGGCTTGTACCTCAGCACAGGAGACTGGACTAGATGACCTCTTGAGGTCCCTTCCAGCCCAACATTTCCATGTTTTTTGAGTAGCGTACCTATGGGTGCTCCTCTGTATGTGCAGAAGCTTGTTCTGTGCCTGGGATCAGAGGTTTTCAGTAGCAGTGCCCTTTGGCCTACACACGTGCTCCACCCCATTTCGTGCTGTGAGCAGCATGCATATATTATATATTATATTATATTTTTTATTTTATATTATTATTATATTTTATGTAATAGAGCATTGTGTGGTCTAACCACCCTCAGTTCATTCTCAACCACCTTTGGTCTGGGAGAAGAATCCTGAGCAGAGCCCTTCAGACATCTGTAGCCTTTAGTAATAGTGTTTCCATTATAATTTTATAGATATTAGCAGTTTCTTTTAATTTTCTTCCCTCTAAAGAAAAAAAAATTTCCATTGCTCTTTCCTCGCTGTTATTCTTTAGCTAAGCAAGCATAGGTTTCCTTTGCTATGCCCTTCACAATTAGGAAGCTCTTCCTTCTTGGGGTTATGCCCAGATCCCTGAGCTCAAGAGGTGCCTCTTGTGTTTTGAGGCCATACAGCAATGATCACTCACGGTGCATGTGCTGTCTCGGGGAGGGACACATCTCTCAAAAGTGTACCCACTGCTTCAAATTGAAGGCCCAGTCCAGAAAGGAACGTGAACTGAGGCTAAAACTCTTGCTAATGGAGAGCTCTCTGCGTCCAGCCTCAGACTCTGGCCCTGGTACCTTCTCTGGCACAATGTCAGTGAAGAGGTGGGCAAGCATGTAGTCCATGGATCTCAACTCCAGCCAGCAGAGGTAAGACAACACCGATGCTTATGACATAAGGGAATGACTTGCTAACAGGGAATGCCAAGTTGAAGTATTTTTATAGTTACTTTGATGTGAACACATTTGATTCCCAGCACTAGTCTCACTTCCAACCTCTAGACTTGGTAGTATGAAAATGATATATTTTTCTATTTCCGCGGTGGAAGATACAAAAAACTACACAACTGTTTGCTCTTGAGTGACCTCATTCAATAAAAGCATGAAGAATATATTTTTTTCTGGCCTTTGTAGAAACTCAAAGGGACTTGAATCCAGTTAAAGAACAAACGTTATTGGGACCATCTGTGCAGGATCTAAATAGATGGGGGACTGTGGAACAATGATGACCTTGACATTACCAAGCATCAGAACAGAGTCACGTGATTACACATTCAAAATGATTTTAAGAGGAGCTGTAGCTATAGAGCAATCCGTAGTGAAGATGCATTAAAAACTCTCAATTTTATTGAAGAAACAAAACGCAGATTTTTCATACTTTACATTGATTCCAGTCTTAGTATGAATGGGGCAGGGTCACACTTTGTTTCTTTGAATTTTATACCCTTTCTGTTCAATTCAACGTTCTTTTAGTCATTCTGTATCACTCAGTAACTTTAGTAGGGAAAAATATGGGAGCCCTCCAGTGGCCATGATAATCCCTCTAAATGAAAATCAGTAATAACTAGTTGCTATCTTATTGGACACTGTGTCCTATGTTCTAAAAGGATTGAGCCAGGTTTTTAGCTCTTAGTTTTTATTAATGCAAAACGTATTGGCCTAAATGGAAGTTTTGCCTGTGTAAAGACTGCAGTGTTTGGCTTAGAGCTCACATCTGTATTTCTAAATTGGCATGACTAATTAAACTATCAATACAGTTTTTTAAATTCTCTTTTTGTGCATTTAAAGTTGAAAGAAGAAAGAGCTGACACAATATTTCTGCTTACATGTACAAAAGTGACTAGTGATTTTGATGTCCAATTTGAAACACTTTTAATTGGGCCTGATTTTCCAATGGCGGGTGATCAGCACCTTTGGATAATCAAGGCTCTCTAAAGAGTTTAAGGTGGGCACCCGCAATTATAAGTGTGAAAATATAGGGTTTTAAATGTAAATACAAATGCACATTAGAAAAAGTGCAATATCTGAAAATAATAGGCTGGCTAGAAAAGGGTTAGCAACTTAAATGCCGAAGTTAAAGGCAACTTGGTGCATAATGCAAAGGGGGTCACTTGATGAAATTAAAGGACATGAAATGTAATTTTTATAGCTAAGCAGGCTAAGGCTGCGTGTATCAACGCTCTCACTTCAGGATATGAAATGGGTTGCTGCTGCGGTCAGCAGGAAATGTTTTTCTCCCTATGTAAGGCATTGCACAATTAAGCAGAGAGAGCCACGTAGCTATGTCTTCTGAGGCACTGTTAGGTAGCATCCTTCAGAAGGGGTGGTCTTGTGGTGAAGGCCCTGTATTGGGATTCAGGAAATCTGTCTTCAGTGCTTCAATTCTTGGCTTCGTGTCAGTCTCTGTGACCTTAAGCAAATGACAGTCTCCCTTTGATGCCGTTTCCCTGCTATAAAATGGGGTTAATACTTCCTGACTTTGCAGGAATGTTGTGAGGATAAACTAATGTTTGTGAGATTCTCAGAAACAACAGTAATGAGACTATATAAAAACCTGAATAGGATCCAGCTTCAATTTGTTGGTCACATTGGATTGTGTGGGTGGATCCTTCATACCTCTGCCAGCAAATCTGAATCTGACTTGAATGACTGTTCTTCAGGGAGACTCAGTAGCCAGCTGCTCCGCTGTACCGTTGGCTCACGCTGTACATTGTCCTAAGTAATTATTACTGCATCTGCACCATAAGCAAAGATAGTATTGTGTCTTTTTGTACCCTGCAGCTGGCTGGGGCCCTAGTAGAACAGGAAGTTTAACGTGGGTCTTGATCAGTTTCTTAACACAAGTGTTTCCGTGACATTAGTTTAATGACTTCTGATATCAACAATTTACAATAATTTATTGGGTTAACAGCATTTCTTTATGAGTAGAGTAAATGTGGGTCTAAACTGCCCCCTCCTAAGGAAAGATTGAGCTCTGATTCCTTTATTTCAGTGACTGAAAAGCATAGAGCTCTTGTAATGGAATATTTGAAAATATTATTTATAATGAACCATAAATGTTCATGACTCTTCCAGACAGATTGTCCCAGTGCCAAAGAACTGACATTCTGCTCCCATTGACTTCAGAAGGAGCAACATTAAGTGCTAACCAGTGGGGGAGTGGGGAAAGGATAAGCCAGATGACATACAGAAACATAAAGAATCTTTGGTTTTACTCCCAGTCCACCCTAGCAATTCCAGTGGATGCTTCCATTGGCAGAGATTTGGGAAGAGCCTTTATGCTTTACATGGGGAAACCTGTGCAGCTGGTGTTGCCGGTTCGTATACGTGTCAGAACAAGCTACATTGTCTGCAGTATATTAAACATAAAATTACAGGGAATACAGCCTGAAGCTCAGCTCTGCTTTCTGAAGCAGTGTGATGTTCCCTTGTATACAGTAATCTCCTTGCACTGAGAGTGCAACACTTGCATTGTTTTCAGGTTAAAGGTGCTGAAAGCACCTGGCCCGGAGGGCTGAATGGTCTCATACATTTTTGTTAGTTTAGAAGTTGCACAGATATTCCCTCTGGTGGAATCAGTGGTTGCCAGTGGATATCTGAGAGCAGTTCAGGTGCTGGGCTTCTGAACCATGAAACTAAGTAGTACTATTCCAGTGTGGGAACGTGCTGACTTGGAACTCTAACTCTAAAATTTTTCTAAATAAATAAAAGACAAAAGTAAAATCCACTTGCTTAATTTGATTGTGAAGAGCAGTCAGTCACTTTTGCTTCAGCTCCATTGCAGTTATAATACCATATTGGCTTTTTTAATGCTCCTCTCTTCATCGCTTCACTGATACCCTTCAACCTGTTGTCCTGAATGATCTCTGTAGTATACTGCAATAGCGAGCAGAACCGTTTGTTAGGGAAACTACTAATAGAAAGGCCTACCTTCTCTTTGCAATGAGATTAGTAATGCTAAACTAAATTAGTCATGCTGATTGACTCTGCTTTTATAATGACTAATAGAAAATCTTGTATAAATCATTTGATTTTAAGCAGCTTTGGAAGACTTCTTTATCTTCCATAAGTCACTTCATCTCTAGATCTCTCCTACTGTATAAATTATTTTTCTAGCTTTTTATATATTCATCACCTCCCTCTGAAGGCTGCTAATACACCTTGGAATTTTATTTTTAACAGGGCAAAACTCATCTTTGTGTTGACATCCATCTAAGCTGCTTGAGACCTGCGAACTTGTTAACACTGTTGTAAATACCCTGGTTGTGAGATTTCACTGTCAGTTTATATTGTCAGCTGTTGAAAGTCGTCCTACCCACCTGCTTCCATTCCCTATTGCTCTTTCAGGTCCTGAGGTGTCTGTTAGCTTTTCACACACAATCCTCTTGATCCCACTGCAAGGAGTAGTTTGTGGCTGGCAGAAGGAAGTGGGCCCTCATTGCTATCACAGTCAGGGATAATAAATTAGTTCTTTGCTTAGTTCAAAGCTAGGCCACTTTTAACTTCCTATAGCAACATAAAATTTCCTTGAACCATTTCAGGACTGCACAGGGCTGTAGAGGGTAATTCAAGTTCCCTTGGGAACAAACTTCTGGGTGCTAGAGATTTCCCTCAGTCTGCTAATTGTATAATTAACTCCTGCCTGATTCAAGCCTAACCAAACTGTCTGAGGGTACGTCTGCCTTGCAGTACAAAACTCATGGCACTGAGTCTCCAGCCACGTCAGCTGACTTGGATTTGTGGAACTTGAGCTGTGGGGCTAAAAATTGCAGTGAAGATGTTCAGGCTCGGGCTGCATGCCTGGCTCTGAGAACCCCATTTACAAAACAGTAAAAGAGTTGTTTTTGTTGTTGTGTGCAGTTTTTTTATACTCCATTTTAAACTGTGCTCGTATATGGTAAAATCTATCTCTCACCCCTCTGCCCCTCCCTGCAGCATTGCTTGCCAAGAAGCAATGAGTAGGGGCAACTATCTCTCCAGCAGGGTGTCTCCTTCATGAATATGTGTAGCAAACCCGGCAAAGTTCTTAAATGAGATCTGCAGAAGAAAAACATTGTGCCATATTTATTCGTTGTGCTGTACAACAGAGGCCGCCTGAAAGCTGTTTTTTCTCTCCTCTTTTCTTCCCCACTTCCCCTTGACTTTGAAATAGCAGGAACAACCTCTTATCTGTCAAAATATACTGCACATAAAAGTCCAGGTTTTAAATGAAATAAATTGATCAGGAGAGAATTTTAACTGAATCAATATGGAGTTCCTGGCTCTTATCTCCTCCTTTCTGCTCAAGTCATCCAGCTTCCTGCCCAGAGCAAGGCTTTCATGGGTTATTCATCAATGCTTGTGTGGTTTAAGATTTCACCACTTCCTGTCACACCCATTGTTTTTCCCTCCATCTCTTCTTTTTCACGTTGTTTTAAGTCAGTGACAGTCCAGTGCAACTAGATCCAAACGTAACATAGGCTTGTGTCTCCATGTTCAGCAGTCAGCTGCTCTAGAGACCTGGCAATAGAGTCTTCTCAAGAGGTGGAGTGAGACTCTGTAACATGCTCCAAAAGGGATCAGCAGCGCTAGTCTTGCCACCCAACATGCCATAATGTGTGCCTTTTCACCCTAACGTTTCCCAGAGTGGAAGAAAACTAGCATACTCTAGGTTAAACCTAGAGCTGGATGGAGTAATGGCATCTTACTCAAAACTAGGGCTCCCTTTTACATCTCAAATGGGATGGAGCTCTGACTACACGTCAGCAGCTCTTCCTGTTGTGTTTTACATTCTTGTTCAGTATTTACATACCAGAGATGTGATCCTGCCAGTGCTTGTTGACAGGCGTAGTGCTTGCTTGCTGCAAGGAGACCCATTGAAATCAAAGGGACGATTTCCAGTTGTAAGCTCTATGCCCAGAAGTAAGTATTTGTAGGATCAGGCTCAAAAGCGGGACAAGCATTTTGGGAGTGCTCACACTAAATAGAAATATTGAATAATGATCTTACTTGCACACTTAACTGTATTCCGTCAGGGTCTGAATGTTAAGAATTATGGGCTTATCTCACTTCTATGCTAAACTAATTGAAAGGACCAGTGTTTTAATGTCTCAGCCAAATGGGGCAGCATCAATGTGCACCAAAACAGCAGTGTAGCCTTAATATTTATTATAAGTCTATATGCTGGTGTGGTTGTCCTTGTGCTCCCCTGTCTGTCTAAATCCTCCCGTTGTCTTTTGTCTTATATATAGACTAATCTTTTTGGGGGGCAGAGACTCTTGTTCTGTTTATACAGCACCTCGTACAATAGGGTCCTAGTCCATGACTAAGGCTCCTGGGTACTACAGTAATGTAAATAAATAATAAAGGATGGAAAAGTGAATTTATGGTCTCCTTGCCAGAAGGCCACCAACACAGTTATACTATTATCTTACAATGCAACATCTAGAGTTGCTTAAAGAGTATTTTGATGTGTGTAAACTGCAAGAATAACATAAAACATGTACCACGTTCATATTAGTTTCATTAGCCATGTACAAATATGTGAACTTAATTGCATTCAAGATACAAAGCAAAGAAATGATTCTATAAAACTGACAGTAAGATAAGTTGGGATAGGAAACTGAAAATAGAAACCTTTGTGCCCAGCATAGGAAATTGAATGGAGTTGTTCAGGATGATGATGATGATGGTAAAGCAGGAGCTTCCTGAAGCCCCTTACAGAGTATACACTCAGGCTGCCACTACAAGGTAGCAGCCTTCTGCACCAACACTACACACCAGTGAAGGAAAAACATCTTATGGAAACAGCCGGTGGAATTTAAGTAGGCAGAATCTAAATGATGGGGTTGGTGTTTGGGCAGCACACTGGCCGATTTAAAGCACCAGGGGGTCATTAATAAGGCTATGATTTTGTCCCAGATGTTACAGTGGTCCTAGTAATCATGCATTGGAATGAAGTCTATGAGCAGCTCACCCCACAGTGGTGGCTCCTGTCTTGCAGGGCTGGCCTCTGCTCCCCATTCCAGGTGTTGTGACCTGATGGAGGAGTAGGCATGCCAAATGTGAGTGTGCCAGGTCATAATGTTTGGAGCAGGGAGCCGGGCCCAGCCCTATGGAACAGGAGCTGACACTGGAGTAAGTGTGAGGTGGGCTAGATTTCCAAACCTTTCCCCCTTTCTGTGCCTTATTGTTTCTCCCTGCAACTCTGCTGTGAAATTTACTAAAAATTTCCATGCCAAAATCAAAGTCTCATGAATCAGAGGTGGTGGGGTTATTGGGTTTTTATGTTGCAGCTGAAAGACGATTTAAGGTTGTGAGGAGGATGGAGTGAACTAGTGAGAAGAAGACTCTTGTACTGTCTGGAGTGGCTCGTGAGCATGAGTGCCTGCTTCAGGGTGGATTGTCAAAAACGGCAGATGTCCCAAGCTGGTGGTATGTTCTATAATTAGATTTCACCACGCCAGTAACGTGAACTCCTGGATCTCTTCAGTAGTCTCACAGTCCCCTTAGGCTCTCCAATCTACCTTGGCAACCAGGCAGACTGGATGTAGTGATGAATGGTCATTTACATCAAAAATCACACACTATTCAGGTTGCTTTCAAACCTAGGAGACCATTCACTTTTCCCAGATCAGTTGGTGCCCTAGATCTTACACCGAAGACAATACCCATAGCCAATCATTTAATAAACTATTTAAAGATTTATTAACTAGGAAGAAGAAAGTTATTTTCAGGTTAAAGCAAGCAAACATACAGGCACACACACAAATGAGTTACCATCTAAATCCTAAGAGTGACAGAGTTGTTGTGATCTGTCAATTCACACTGTGTTTCAGGGTGGACCTAGGAGGTGTAACCCCTGAGAATCTCTGGCTTCAGTTTGGTTTCTCTGGCCCTGAGAGAGTTTAAACAGCAAAGAGATGAAAAATCTTCATATCAACTATTATTTATTTATCTCTTCCAGCATTCAGTGATGGGATGGGATGGCCTTCTGCATGTACTCCTCCATGGGTGCGATTAAAGCCATTAACCAATCCTTTGTATTATGGTGTTCCTTGATAGCCTACTTAAATTTTGATAGTTCTCCAGGATGGGCATTGGGGACAATTCTTGTGCATGAGTTCACAAGTTCAGACCAAATGTTTTCAAAGTTACAAAGCAAAACTTACATATTTTCTTATAGCCTGGAATATGGACGTGACAAGTGAGATTAATGCGTACAGCAATTTACAAGCACTTCAGAGTCTAAATGCTAAATACATTCTTCTGAGATTAATACCTATTTTGAGCAAAATTAACACAGGTGAACTTGTCTGGTCTCCAGCTATGAGTTTGTCAGTTTAGCTAATGCCTGCAGCCTAGGCAAGGGCGGGCATCTGGTCTGCCGGCATCACAAAAACATTTTGAATGTTTTAAAGAACATTAGTGTTTGATAGAAGGGATGAAACATTTTTTAATGTTTTTTGTCTTTTTGCCATTGATGACTAAAGAAAGAAATTGATTCATCAGGAAAAACTGACTTTAAAAAGAGAAAAATGGAAGAGACTAGTTTAGACTAAAAACAAACATGCATTTTTCTTTTTCTTATTTTAGAATTATCTTATGGAGTATTTTACTTCTTTCCCAGTAATAGTAATCAGTGTTCCTCGTATCTTAGCCCAAGACATCCTCTCCCGTATTTAAAATCACAGGAACAAACCGTTGTCAGGGAATCTCCACAGACACCACCCAGGACAAAATCTTCCCCCATACCTGGATGATGATGGGACCACATTGGTGCCATCTGGCAAGGGATTTGCTACTGTCAGCAACTCCTAATTTGCCTGACAAACTCACATCCAATACATTGCTGTCATAATGTTTATCTCTAAAGCACGTGGTGTGAGATCGTAAATGAAAGCCAGGATCACATTGATCCTCATAAACATTGTGTGATATGTGTACGGATGATATTTTAGATGTTATATGTGCTAAATAAATGTTTTAAAACCTCTGTTCAAGACAGAAATGACAAACAGCTTTTGGGTCAGACAAAGGCATGTTTATTCACCTCTCTGCCTAGATTCATATGTAGATAAAGCATTATAAGTTAAAACAATGAAAGCGCTATTTACATGTGAGTCAACAGGGAGTTGGGGAATCAACAGGAGAAGAACAGCTTTTGTGTAGAGGTACACTGTCATCCATCACTGAGGCCTGGTCTACACTTACCTTCCAGATTCAGCGACAGTCAACGGGAAACATGCAAGTGACATAAAACACTTGCATATCTGCCGTCGACTTCACGGCATCTGTTCCGCACGCCATCCACACTGCGTTCCTGTCGACGCAGTGCTACGCCACTTACAAGCCTGGTTTTCCTCCGTTGATTTCTGGATCAACTGAGTGGGTCTACACAGACCGTTCAGTCGATCCAGAGACATCGATCTGACGGCGGTGAATTTTCCACCGTCAGTATAGACCTAGCCTGAGGGAGCAAAAAGGACGGTGCTTTTTGCATCCATGAACGATGGATCCCAGCCATGTGGTTGGTGATGCTGGAAGATTGCTTTAGGTGAGAAACTACTTTTAGACAAGGATTTTAGCCTGTTAAGTTTGGATTCTAAGAAGCATGTTAGTACTTTTTTATATGTAACCTTTTCTGTTTCCAGTATCCTTACTCGGTATCTCTTCAATCTTAATATTTGATAATAAATTTATATCAGTCTCTCCCTGTGTTGTTAGGTTATAAAGGACTGATCCTGAGTTGTGCCAGTCAAGCTGCATGTAAACTGTTCCCTTGGGAATAGCAAATTTGGTAATCACATCTGCACAAAAATTAAACACCCATGGTTGGCCTGTGTCAGGTCACTAGAGCTCACGGGGCTTGGGCTGCAGGGCAGTACAATTTCTGTGTAGACATTCATGGTTGGGCTAGATTCTGGTTTCTGACACCCTGTGAGGAGGGAGAGGGGCAGGTCCCAGAGCCTGGGTTCCAGCGTTAGCCCAAATGTCTACGCAGCAGATTTGAGCCCCGCAGCCTGAGTCAGCTGACCTGGGCTACCTGATCTTTTATTCCAGTGTAAATATACCTTGAGTCTCCAGTGACTAGAGCCGGATGCTTCAGGGAGTGCTCCAAGAACTCAGGGCTTGGGTGTTTGCCTGTTGCTAGCCTGCATGAGAGAAGGCAACATCTGTGGATACCTGGGGGGCAGGGCCTTTGTGTGGCCACAGGCTGCTGGTTTCAGGAAGCTGGGCCACGGCAGGCACAGAGAAGACTGCTTCACACTAAGGGCTGGTGGTGGTGAGGTGCTTCACATACCTGGAGTTCCCTGGAGTTCTCACATGCTCTGGGCCCTTCCTGCTGAGGCCCTGAGCCTTCCTTCTTCCCCTGCAGCTCCACCTCCTCCTTGACAGCACAGCTTCAATGTAGATGCATTCTGAGAAGCTCCCCAGTAGGAATCCAGTGTTCATTGCATTCAATTTGCCCCATCCTCACCCTCACCTTTGTCCAGACAGCTGCCTGTGGCATCAATGGGGAGGGATGGGGGTAGTGCTGCCAAAGTCCCCAAGCTCTTGCAGAATGGGGAGGGATCTGTATATGGATGTTGCCGTCTGGCCCCTTCAATATGTACTAAAATTTCAGAATGCGTTTCTTTTTCAAGTTGACAGTATGCCCTTAAATGTGATCCTTATGCCTCACACTGACATAGAACTTTTAATCCATAGATTGCAAGGTGCCTTTATAAAGATGGAGAATTATCACCATCTCTGTGAAAGTACCTTTGAGGCACAATAAAGTGAAGTAACTTGCCCAAGGTATCGCAGCAAAACTGTCAAAGCTGGGAAAGACATCTAGGTCTCTTGGCTCCCATGGCACCATGCTGCCTCTGGAAGCATAGTCTGTCTGTCTCTGCAGAGGAGAATTCCAGTGAAAATCCTGGCACTCTTACAGCATGTGAGTGCTCTTGCTCTGACTTGGATTGGGTTGACCTCCTAGAGCGAATTAGCAGTGGCTGAGAATGTAAGAAGGGTCATTTAATTGCCAGATCACTCACTGCCATGTCTATGGTCTCCTTGAGATTGAAATGTGTGTGTCTTGGAGACTTGTGTCATTTAACGTTGTCATGTTTTCCTTTTAATCTGCAGATGTTCCGCAGAGTTTACAAAGGGATCCCCCTGCAGGTGCGAGGCCAGGTCTGGTCCCTTCTGCTGGACATCGAGAAGATGAAGATTGAAAATGAAGGAAAGTATGAGGTATGATGCCTTCAGAGCAATAGTCACAAGGGGATGCCTGTATGTGGATGAACCTGTGGCCGGTTTGCTGGGATTCTGATATATCATGATAATTTAGACCTGAGACCTCTGCATTCTTGCAGCCTGAGCCATCAAAAGGTAGGAGATGATGGGTGGGTTTTGAAGAGGGAGACTGAATACCATCTGTGTTCCCTGCCCAGTAGGCAGTGGTGTAGTGAATACCTATACAATGGATGTTAACATTTGGTTCCCACCAGTGAATGGGTTAAGGAGTGAATTGCTGCTCCATTCACTGTTGTTTCTCTTTATTGCCAGTGATCTGGGAGACTGTCAGGTTTCTGTCCCACAAGCCTTTCTTCCTCTACCTTCACATCTGCTGAAAGTAAAAGTACAGAGGTGAAAATAAAAAGAAGATAGATACTTTTTATCCACTTGTACCCTCTTCCCCGCTATGTCGATGGGACCCTAAATCCAGCAGCTCTTTCTGACATACCGGTCACTTCAACCTGTACTGCTGGGACTCTGCCAACAGACGTTTTAGTTGTTGCTGTATTGGCGTGAAACTGATCACTGAAGATAGTGGCCACCATTTGCAAAAGTGACTAGTGTTTTTGGGTGTTTTGGGGGCGTGGGAAGTCTAACTTGAGACAACTTAAAGGGTAGGTGCTCTGCATTTTCTGACACCTTTTTAAAGTGTCTGAAGTCCCCCAAAACATAGATACCCAAAATCTCTCTCCACTACAATTTTTGCTATTTTATTTTCATTGCACAGGTGAGTTTTTGAAAGATGAATTTTCAGACCAACGTGGAAAAGGGTTTTAGCAGCATGACCCAATCAAAGTCAAGGGGAAATCACATAGCTGGAAATTCATTTCAGGATTTGTGTATTTAAGAGTTCTGGTTTACAAACCAACACCGCCACATCCCTATATCAATGAAATTTGGTTATGCTGGCAGCACCGTAGCAGCTCGGGTTGAAATGGCTGGTATCCTTTATTTTCAGATCCTTGGCCCTTTTATACAGAAACATCCTCTTGAAATAGTCTATTAAACATTGTTCAATTTACAGGATTTCCTTTTATAAATAGGAGAAAAGTCTTGCTTACGTTGCCTCCCATTAAAGTTCTTTATAAAGCTAGAACTCTTGAGGATTTTTTGGCATGAAATAAACAGTTTTTGTCTGTCAAACAAGTGTGTGTCAAACAAGAAGTTGAACAAAACGGCTTATTGAGTTTGATTGTAATAGAAATAATTTTAACTAGAAACACTGGCTATTTTATAGCATCGTTTTCTGAATGCAGTTCATGGAATCACTAGACCAGTGGTTTTCAACCTTTCTAATGCCGTGACCCCGCAATACAGTTCCTCATATTGCGGTGACCCCAAACCAAAAAATAATTTTGGTGGCTACTTCAAAACTGTAATTTTGCTACAGTTTTTTTTACACCAGCAGGCTGTCTCGCAGGCTCTCTTGGCTCTCCGCCTCTTGGCTCTCCGCCTCCTAGGCTTCTGTCCTCCGGCGCTTGCTGCGTCCGCCCACTGATGACGTCAGCAAGCGCCGGACACACGTAATGCGCTGCTATGGACTGTGGAGCGTTCCCCCCGCTTCCCCCGCCCCTTAGGCCCCGGACGGATGATGCAATCACGTCTGCGCATGCGCGCAGGCATTCAGTTTGGAACGCGCATCCATAACGGTGTGCGTTCCAGCTGAATAGCGCTGCTACAGATGGTAGCGCGACTTCTCAGCGGCTAAAGCCATCGGAAATATGTATTTTCCGATGGCTTTAGGCGACCCCTGTGTTTTGGTCGTTCGACCCCCGCCGGGGTCGCGACCCACAGGTTGAGAACCGCTGCACTAGACCAATAATTGTTCTTGCATTCTAATCAACCCCACCCACCCACATGGTGCATCTGTGATTGTCCTACTATCCATCATTGGTTATCCATTTGTGGTTTCCACTTTTTCACCTCTTTCAGACATCAGGCCAGTAGCATTTCTGCAGAGCATGTGGAACTGTTGGCAAAGTGAAATTGACTAGGAATGCTTGGTCTTTTACTCCCCAAACCCAATAGAGGATAGGTGTATTATAGAAGAAGCATGCAGGGCTTGTGGGGAGTGGGAGAAAACCTCCCAATGCTGTCTAGAACTTCTGGCCAGCTGAAGGAGAGATCAGGAGGGAGCTGCATTGCAGAGAAAAGACGTACAATACAGGAGTCTTTTGAACTTCCTTTGTATTATTTTTGGCAATAAAAATAACACAGTAAAGTAAAAGCAGTATAGTCCAGTGGTTATACTTCAGAGGCAGAGGGTAAGAGAGTTAAGTGTCTCATCCAATAGACCCAAGTATTTCTAATAATTCTCTGCCTGTTAACTCTTTGCCTATTAGTTAGTTAAGTATAGATATTAATGGAAAAATCTTGCTGGTATGTAATCTCATAAAACATACAAGAGCAAGGAACCAAGATCATTCTAATGAGCAGGGGTAGTAAGGTTTCTCTGGCATTTTTTCCTCACCATCCATTCTTTGAGAGGGTACAGAAGAGCCCCAGCAGGCCATGCCACACAGTGAGTAAAATTATCTGAATAAATGAAAGTCACAAGTAGTTTAACGATAAACTTCGTAGGGGTCTGCAATAAAGGGGAGCCCCACAGTGTAATAGGCTTTGCATGGCACAAATCCCTGAAAGCAGCTCTTTGTAATCTTCTGCCTCGGTGCCACCTGAGGCCAGTCATTAGTTCTCATTTTAATTTAATCCAGAAGAGGGGTAGGGTCCAATTCTCAGAAAACATGGATTTTTGGTTTGCAGGGAATAAAATCGTTGCTGTGAACCGTCCGTGCCCAGGGTAGCCCACTGATAATGCCAAGGTCAGGGCAGGCTGTAAAAGGAGAGCAGATTCTCCCAACACTGGTTGGTGACACTGAAGTCAAACTTCCCAACTAGCCACAAACAGCTTCTGATTCCCCCACACTGGTTATCAAGAAGCCACTATGCAAATACACACAGCCACCTTTACTGCATTTCAGTCTCTGGCTCCCAAACTGCCACTAGGTCCAGTAAAGAGACAAGTTATTTAAACTCTATGCTCTTTACTAAAAGATTCCCTCTGATCCCAAAGGACCAGCCACAGTACCAGTTCACTATAAGTTTGGATCTTACCCAAAATACCACGCTGCCAGCCAATCCTTTAGTAACTAAAATTAAAGGTTTATTATAAAAAGAAAAACAAACAATAAGAGAGATGTTAAAGGATTAGAGCAATCAGATACATACAAATGGTTTGAAAGTCCATATACATAAGGTTTTTAGAAAAATTGTGGAGTTGCAGGCTTGTATAGTCCCTCTAGTGTACCTCCAGTGCCTGGATGGGTCTAAGTCCTTCAGTTCAGCTGCAAAATGAATTGATCCAGAGGTGTGTCTGCAGCTGGACAGGAAGAAAGACAAAATGGTTTCTGTGGTTTGATCTTATATACCCTCTGCCTCTGGCCATGCTGTTTGTGGAATTTTACAGGCACTAAAATGGAGTCCAGAGTCACATGGGCCAATCCTGGTAACTCTTCAGGTATGCCTTTAGTTCCTTCCTGGGCCTTTTGCTTCTGTAAAGGTCTTGATGGGACATTAAACGAGCTATTGTCCTACCGCCTCTTTGCCTGGGGTGTGTCTTATACAGCATAGTTTGAAATACAGGTATATCAAAGATATCCATAACTTCCATTATAGATATAACACATGAACATAAACATCATCATCTTACTCAGCACATTGTAACTTTTCTAACAGTACCTGACATGGCATGTCTCACGTGAATCACTATGATTTTGACATACTGATGTCAAATAACACATATCGCCCCTTCCCCCTCCAATCCAGCCAGTGTGAGGGCCCAAAGTCTGTCTCTTCTCCTTGCCTGTGCCAGGGAGTTCAAATCAGGAGGAAAAAATATTTTGTGTGGGATTTTCATAAGTGCTCAGCATTGACTTCTTGGTGCCTCCATTGAGCCCTCCACTGACTTGTCTTGAAATTCCTTTACACAGAGCTGCTCATGCTGTTTTCAGAACTCTCCTTGCTAACATCAGGCAGGGTGATCTTAATAAGGCAACATGGTGTTCCCATGTTTACCCATGGGGATCTCTACATAAGAGGATCTCCTTGAATATCCAGGTTGAGAAACTTCTGGATACAAGGCCAGGACCTACAAGGTGCTGAGCTCTTGCTGAGAGGTGTTGAGTATCTTCCTGTCAGTGGGAGCTGGGGGTTCGAGGCACTCAGCATCCTGCAAGATCAAACCAAGACTCCTCTATGGAGATCAGCAGGTCAGTTATTTTTTATCTGGGATCCTCAACAACGGCAGGTTTTATGGCTTCACCTGCTCCCTAAATCTCTCTAACCTCCTTTCAGCCAAGATTTTACCAGGAAAGAATATTTTGAAAGATAAGTTTTGATACCTCACTGTCCTTGTTGATGTTGGCTGCCAAGTGGTCCAAGGGAAAGCCCTGATTTTTGTTGCTTTTGTGTTGCTTAATTTTTACCAAGATACCGAGTCACCTTTAGAATGCCTTCCCTGTGTTCCCCTATGCAGATTAGTGAGTATCACTTACCAATTTTCCATTGCTTTGTTGCCACTACAGCACTTCCCAAAATGACACCAGTGTGATCTGCTGTGATCATGAGGCACAGGGCTGAATGCAATCTGCAGTGATGGCCTCCAGTTTGGGTGTTGTGCCCTTGAAGCTCCTGCACCAACCTGGATATACTTATATTACAAGTTTCTTTGTGTTAGCAGCTACTGAGGGAGTTTGAGCATGGGAGGAATATGACTTCTGGTTGGAACTTGATCTCCCATGCATCTTTTGCCAGCCAGTTTCTATCCCCTGGGAGGATGGCTTTAACGCTGAAGGAAGGGAGGAAAAGTGGGTGTTTGCCAGAGGAAAGAAGTGCAGATGTGTCATAGCTTTATGAAATGGGACTGGTCAAGTTGGGTTTTACAGTTTGTACTTCCAGGTAGTGGCATCTATTCTTCTATCTGCTTAAATACCCCCTGCAGGGTTAAACATCAGAGTGCAACTGAGCAGAACAAACCAGCTTCAGTAACAAATGACTTAAAAATGAAAACCTAGATCCATTGCTTGTGGTCTGGAGATAAACCCTCATGACTGAAACAGTAGCTCTGGGCCTTGTGCAAGGTGTCTGCCATTCAGATCTCAAGATGTTGTGACTTTGTTTTTGCATCTTCGTCGCTTTGTTCTTGGCTTTAGGATTGCCTTGCATACTAAATATTGTACCGTGGGCATCTCTGTTCACTGAGCCCACAGTGCTTCTTAGGGCAAGTGCAGTCTATGAGCAAGTAAGTACATTTAGCATGTAGTTATGCACAAACATGCCAGTGGGCGTGAAGGGTGGGGGGGTGTTTCAGCAGGTCAGAATCATTGCTAGGGATTGCTCTTGTGTCAGCCCTCCTTCCTGTTGTGTCATCTTAAGGGACTCCCAGTCAATGGAGACTGAAATGGTTTTTTGTGGGAAATAGGAAACATTGATTACAATGGAGTTACTTTGTTTCTTTAGTGAGCCAGCTACCCGCAGGAGCCTGGATGGGTTAGTAAACTTGAACCAAACTGCCCTAGTGTGTGTAGTAAAGGTGCCTCATGTTAGACTGCTTTCTTGTAAAATATAAGAAGCCACAGGGGTGCAAGAAAGGATACTTGTGGTATTAATGCTAGGAAACTAAACCACTCCTAAGCATCGTATTTTACTACTCCCTTCCCTTCATTCTCCCTTGTACTGGCACTAATTCCATATGGGCCCTCGTTTGTGTGTTTCCTTCACAAACCCATTTTCATGTTCAGAGTTAATGTCACTGCTAAAAGCCACAAATATGTAAAGATCACAATCGCCTCTGAACATTTTCTGCGGAGGATGGAAAACCCACATGCTATTCAGCCAGTGCCTGAGTTGCTGTTAGGCAGCTCAGTGCTGCTAGTCACTTATGAGTCTGAAGCCAGATCCGGGTGTGATGGGCTCTTCTGTCCAAAACATCAAATTGATGTGGCCGCTTTAGGGGGAATGACAGCCTCCAGATACTGTAAATTGGACCCGTAAACATCTTTAAAGCAGTGGCTCCCTAGCCTTAGTCTGCCTCTCTATTACTGATACTCAAGGCTTCCCACTTATATGTTAAGGAGAAGCCTCCTGCTGAGCTCAAGTGTGACATCACTGTTCAGTCCTGTGCACTCTAATTTGCAGTTAGATTTTAAGCTGCTCCAAAATTCTGTCACAGAACATCTCATTCACTAAATAGCCTTAGGGGCTTGAAGAACAAAAGGAACAATTTTTACATGGTTGCCAGTGGTATCTAAGGGATATAAATAAGTTCAGATGTTTAACTACAGAATGGTGATTCTTACTTGCATGCACAGATTGCACCTGAGTGCCACATTTGGGGCTGGGAAGGAATTTTTTCCCTGAGGCTTGTTAAGCACTTGAGGGGTTTTCACCCACCTCTGGAGCTTTGAGCCAGGATCATGTATTAGGATGAGATGAGCATATGCGAGTGGTTTGATTTCCTTCAAACCTTCCCTGAGCATTACAATCCTTTTAGTCCATGCTATCTTTGTCATCAGTGAGTGCAGTTTAGAGGATAAACCAGCAATCTTTTTGCAAACAGGGACTCTTGCTATGTATTCAGTTTTTATTCCCAACTCTACTAGTCTGAGCCTCATCCCGAGCAGATATGCCGTAACCCCTCTTCAAGGTGCATTGTAGTCTCTACGCAAAAAAAAGCCCCAGGAGGGGTTAATAGGCTTTAGATAGTTTTTGTTTCTCTGCGAAGAAGGGAGACTCTAATTAGTAGTTTGGAGCTGCTTAGACCATAAAAATTTGCACTGCATAGCATCTAGCATAAGAATATTTAGGGGTCTCTGCTATTGGTCTATGAGCTATGTATTAATTTGTATTTGCTGAGCACCAACAGCCACCTTGGTGCTTGACAAGACACAATATAACGTGATCCCTGTCTTGAAGCACTTCATAAGCAACCACTGATCCACTAGGTCATGGTGTACGCCTAAGAAATTGGAGTAGAAACAGTCCATTCTAAAAAATTCTTGAAACAGCCCCTTGATAGAAATCTTTGAGAGGTTGGAAAGCTCAGATTTGGTGTTTGGGGGTGGAGAGAAGAGGATGATTTATTCTAGACTTCTGTGAGGACTGTGCAGTTTAATCTTTTCTTATGGATAATTCAGTAATAAACCATTAAAGAAATGTGGTGCACAAGCCCTGCTGTACTGCTCGTGCACAAGATTAGGGTGTGGTGGTGGGATTTATTTAATGGAAATTCCTATGAAAGAACTTCAGAATGTACCTGATTGTGTGTGTCTGCACAGAATAGCGCAATCTCTAAATGTTTCTGGTATGCTCCTGAACAGAGAAGAGGACAGTGTCTGCGTGTACAGTAGAACCTCAGAGTTACGAATACTCAGAGTTGCAAACTGACTGGTCAACCACACGCCTCATTTGGAATCAGAAGTACACAATCAGGCAGCAGCAGAGATGGGGAAAAAAAGGCAGCAAATACAGCACAGTACAATGTTAAATGTAAAGCACTAAAAAAACAAAGGCAGAGTTTAGAAAAAGAGGTTTGACAAGGCAAGGACACTGTTTCTGTGCTTGTTTCATTTAAATTAAGATGGTTAAAAGCCGCATTTTTCTTCTGCCCGGTAAAGTTTCAGAGCTGTATGAAGTCAATGTTAGTTGTGAACTTTTGAAAGAACGACCATAGTGTTTTGTTCAGTTACGAACATTTCAGTTACAAACCACAACCTCCATTCCTGATGTGTTCATAACTCTGAGGTTCTACTGTACCTGGCATATATGTTGGCACTGAGAGGGTTAAGTGCCTTCACTCAATGCTCTGAATGGCAAGCTAATAGGCAGATGATGTCTCTAGTTCATCTGTTAGACTAGTCCGTGTTTCCTCTTATGCACTTTTTCCATAGTAGTAGAATCAGAAATGGGAGGGACTCAACCTTGTTAAATCTCAGCTTCTTGGTTTCACTTTGTGTGAAATGAATTAACCTGAAATGCTGTCTGTTACGAGTGCAGTATCATCGGGAAAGATGTATGGAAACAGACACATTCCTAAGAGTTGTTTTTTCCTTTCCCCTAGCCTCATAAAAATGCTGCAGGGGAGGAAGCGAGACTCATAATTCATAGGCAGGCTGCAGCTTTGTGCTCACTCTCCAAGTCTGCACGTGTTTCTCTGACTCGGTTGTTGCTTTGTAATCATTAAATACTGAAGAGTTACAGACAGGCTGATAGTTCTGAACTCCCTCTCTGGAATAAAGAGGTCTCTTCTCTTGAAATGTTCTGTTTCTAGCAGTAATATATGTGGCTACCTAATGGTTTCCCTTTCTCTGCTCCTGACTTCCATCCAGAAAATGAAAGAACAAGCCAGGAGCTTCTCATCAGAAATCAAGCAGATAGACTTAGATGTCAACCGCACCTTTCGAAACCACATCATGTTCCGGGATCGCTATGGAGTCAAGTGAGTATTGGACACACATCTCCAAACTCTTCATAACTGGGAATTTATTTTATTCTCTGCCTGATCCCTTGGTTGACCACCACAAAGGTATCAATTTGATAGCCCCAGGGGTTGAAGTGCAGGCTTCAGAACAGGGGCAGTGCTCCTGCATGTGTGGTACCTACGTCAGCACCCCTCGCCTCTGACTTGGCGGGACCATGTCTAGTGGTGAGAGGACTGCTTGGTCTCCATGCCCCATCAGTGCCAGTTTTTCTGTGATGGCTAATCCTTAGCCAGGAGGCTGTAGGTTGCAATGCAGGTCCTAAAGAAACCAGAGAGTTAAAATGGGAGGGGAAATGGATACATCTTCAGGGCTCCAGCAAGGATACAGGGATCTACCCTGCCTCCCAAAAAGGAAAGGAAATAGCTGCATTCATGGAATGAAAATACAAACCTCTGATAGGTTCAATCGCTGAAGTTGCTGCACAGCAGCTGATGCATTGGTCTTTTACATATCTGTCTGCTATTTATTCAGGTGGGTGAGTGACTTCACCCACCTTGTGTCTGTAACATCCTGGGACCAACATGGCTACAACAGCACTGCATACCCTACTTACTAACATGCCTGAATGTGCCAGGTTGCCTAGAGCAATATTTGTGCTATTTCTGAGGCAGTTATACAGGAACACTGACAACATTAAGGGGTGACATTTGCCACATATTTGAGTAATATTGGGAATGGAGGGTTTTTAGCTATACAGCACCCACTAGTGTTAATGGGAATCATGTTGCTAAGCCTCTTTTCATTCCACTGTGTATTTATACCCTCGCTCTTATTTAGCAAACACTGAAGGTGTGAGAGGAAATATATAATAATAAACCAAGATGATGATGGTTTCCTGAGTTTTATAGCCTGACTGCACTGATAAAAAATTGAGGGGAGGGTGCTGAAGGCTCTATATTTGTGTGTCTTCTTACTCGATCTGTTGGTTTGATGGGATAGTTTAGCACTGCTTTGTAGTTCTGATGGTATTCCTCCATGGGGGAAAGAGAGACAAACCCTGTTGCCATAAGAGGTGCAACGCATACCTCAGGTTGTTCTTAGTTTTGCATTTTTTCAGCAGAGGAACCTGCAGAAGCTACAGTAAAAAGCACCTTTGCTTTTTGTGAAATACTTGCTGAAGTGCAATATTAACTCCTCATACTATCAAATCTTAATGTCCTCTCTTTCTATGTAGGCAGCAAGCGTTGTTCCATGTTCTTTCAGCATACTCTGTTTACAACACGGTAAGTAGATCCAGCTAAAAGTGAGCAGTTCTGAGTTGACCTCTTTCTTGACTTTCACAATTCAGCTTCCATCAGGAGGCTCCAAGTGTTTAAATTAGAAGGCCTGATGGCAGGATACAGCACTCCAATGGTACATCTTTACAGACAGCAAAAATGGAAAAAGCCTAAGTTAGTTATCTTCAGAAGCCACATATAGTGGGTTCTTCAAATAGCTGTTTTATTCCCATCATATTTCCAACTGCTTGTGATATCCTTGATTTGGATGGAGCCCAACACAGGAAAATAAACTGCCCTTTACCATAATCTCCTCTTTCTTTTTTTTCCCCCCTTAATAATTATCCTGGAAGTCTGGACTACTGCCCAAAGAGAGTATCTGTCCCTCTTTTTTGTGATTTCTAGCCCCGTGTTTAGTGGCATCGTCCATTGTTGAAGGACCATAACTTCTTATAGTGTGTTAATCATTTTCAGTTGAAGGGCTTAGAGAAGAATATACTTAAATTAACTACAAAATTAATCGTCTCCATCTGCTAGTCAAGGACAGTCGACCCAGAAGATCTAGATTGGCATAGTGGATTTGTAGACAAAAAAAAAATGTCTTCACTGCACTCCCAGCATATTTAGGGGACTACTGGATTACTACTGGACTGACATGTATAAGGGAATCCAAAATAGCATCTGAGCAGTATACTGTTTATCATCTATATGGTATTTCCTTAAATAGCTGTAATGTTATTTGTGACTGAAATTTTGTAGTTCAGGCTCACATTTCCTTAGCGCTCACTGCAAACAAAATGAGATTGGTGGCATGGAGCTAGTGTGTATAGCTCCATGTTACAGAACCATCAGGCAATTGGGCACAATGAGCAGCCTCTGCTCAGGAAAAGTCCAGAAGAGTTCAGTAGAGTTTTAATTTTCTGGGTGTATTGGGACCAGCCCTGGAATAGCAAAAAGAGTTTTGTAAACCAAATATATAGGCCTGCTTATGTGGCAGGAATTTCTGTAGTGAGAACATGGATTGTCTTTGGACACTAAGTGCATCAGATTCATCTCAGCTAAACTTTCTTCCATCTCTGGGTCACTGAGGCAAATTCAGGCAGCTAGTGGCAGGAAGTTGTAACATTTGATGATGTGACATGAATTTAGCACTCGGTCAGTTCAGTTCCCAAAGGCAAGTGTCCATATCTCTCCAACACATAATTGGAAGCCTGGCTAATTTTCTCAGCAAAAATACCATGGAGCCTGAGCTAACCTCTCACCTCTAGAGCTGGACTTTTCAGGTCTGAGCTAGAGGAAGCATGGGGAAACCTGCACTGCTGCTTTGCTTGCTAAACCTCCACAGCTGTTAAGCTGACACTAAGGGCTTGGTGTAGAATCCACTGATATCAAGTGATGTCCCAAATGATTGGCTGTTTTGATCTAATACAAATCTGGTGTAGATGTTCACAAGGTGCTATTTAGCAATTAAATGATACAGACTCGAGAGAGAGATTTTTTTCAAAGACCCAAATAGCAGTTAGGTGCCTAAGTCCTATTGAAATACACTGGGAGTTAGTCCTGGACTTCTGAAAATCTTTCCATGTATTCTTAGGTGACAGTTGTTACAATCATGGGTTTAACCACAGTATGGACAAAGCCAGAGATTGAATAGCAGCTGATGTTCAGGTCCATGGAGCTGGCTTAGTTGAACAACAGAAGCATAATGTATTATCCTATGGGAGCTGTGTTTTTGAGAATGAACAGAGTAAAAAAGGCCGTTGGCAAGGGAATGCACAAGTGGGATTTTCAGAAGCACCTAAATTATTAAGGCGCACAAATGCCATTGAAAGTAAGTGAGATATGTACTCCTGGAACAGCTCAGCTTCCTTTTGAAAATCCTATCCCTAAAGTGTATCTTTAGAGACATAGGTATCCTTACCAGGTGTTGAAAGTAATGAAGTCTAGATGTTTTTAAACAAAGCTGTGCACGGGCTAATGAAAATGGTGGACGTCACATGTGCATGTGCACAGCTCAGTATGTTTAAGAACTAGTGTCATGTAACATGTATGTGCTTCTTGACCCTTCCAGGAAGTGAGCTACTGCCAAGGGATGAGTCAAATTGCTGCCATCCTGCTGATGTATTTAAATGAAGAGGATGCTTTTTGGGCACTGGCACAACTACTGACCAATCAGAGGCATGCAATGCATGGTAAGCCTTAGTGGAAAAGCAGAACTGCAATCATTTGTGTAGACTTCAGTGGTTGGTTGATTAGTTTTCATGGTGCTGCTGCTTTGGTCAGCAAGAGGAAATCATCAGTCAGATGTGTATTCTGCCCACTTCCTACTCTTGTCCCCTGATTGTCTGAAACATGCTTAAATAAAGCCTTAATTATGTGCAAAGTGATCGAAGTATGGCACCAGTTTTGGCCCTAGTTTATAATTAGATAACTTAGGGTTTGTCTACACTGGGCTTTCTTGACGTAAGGTAATTAACACATTTCCAAAAGTGTGTGTTCAGGATACAAATATTTCTGCTCTACCCATGGCAATCAATTAACTCTAGGTTTAAACATAAAGTCTAGTGGAGACTTACTCTTAAGAACAGTTCATAGTACATTGCTTTAAACATATAGAATACATTCTCTAATGCATTTATCCAGATGTGTTCTGGGAAATGTGGTGTTATTTTTCACCAACCACATTAAAGCTCCTTTCATCTTATTGTGGTTTTTAAACTGAAGTGTTTAAAAAAAAAAAAGTCTCCACACAGATCTTCTTTTAAATAAGCAGAGATCTCTATTTAAATAAGAAGGATGGTCTGTGTAAATTAATGGCTACAGAAGGTCATGGTGAGGGACCCCTGAAAAACTGCTCAAATTCTTCTTGTTTTTAATTATACTGTTGTAAAACCATCACATATTTTGCTTTTTTTTAAAAAAGGCTCTTGGCATATAAGCTTTAGCAGCATGCATGCATGGAAGATAGAGCTAGCCCCTGACCTTATTAAAGTTTCCTTCAACATCTGGGTTAAAATATTTCTGCCACTAAATTCTAGTGATGGGGAAGCTCATACTGTGCTCTCTTTGTATAGAACCTCTTTACCACTGTTTAAGCCTGTTCTAGACACAGGCAGGTGATGTACTGATGAGCCCACCTTGTCATGCAAATAAAGGGTTTGATCCAAAGCCCACAGCAGCCTTTACATTGCCTTCAATGGGCTTTGGATCTGGCTCAAGTTGACTGGAACTGTAATGGACTGCTTAAGGTTTGACTGGTCTGCTGTGGAGAAAAACCAGTTGTGGATGCCACGATAGGGCACATTGCAGAATTTTAGACACAGTCCAAGTAGAAGGGGTAGAACCTAGGTTACGAAAGACAAAAGGCTATTGAGACCTGATTTGCAGAAGTCAATGGGAGACATGGATGTTCAGCATCTTGGAAAATCATCTGTCATTGCTTTTAGGGTTTGTTTCTAATAGCTTCTGTGTATTTTTCTTTTAAAGGATTTTTCATTCCCGGGTTCCCAAAGCTGCAACGATTTCAGGCCCATCATGAGCAGATTTTAAGCAAACTATTTCCGAAGCTGAAGAAGCACATGGTATCTTTTTGTCATCAATAGTCACATACTAATGTTGTGCTTACATGAATTGCTTTAATGTTAACTTGTTTGGTTTAAATATATTCATACCCTACCATACACCTAATTGTACAACTACTTCAACCACTGAAGAGGCAGGTATTTAGCTAGCTCATTTGTCTCCTAGAGATTTCTGAAGTGAACAGTTTAGATTTTGTGGCAGGCCACCAGCACTTGTGTGAGAGGTTTTAAAATCTGAAGACTTCCCTAGAAAAGGCAGGAACAGGAAAAATTATCAAGGGTGTGTGTGAAAGGAGTTATTTCATACAGTAAAAGGGCAGTGTTATGCTGGCCATAAAACCTACAAGGCATTATCATCTTCTTGCATTATAGATGCTGGAAAGCCCAGAGCTTACCCCTTACAGTATTGGCTGCGTGATGCACATCTGTTTTCTCTTAACGTGCTCCAATGCCAATTCTGTTGTCCACATTTCCTCCCTTCCAGCAGAGGGAGACAGGAAACTTGAGAATTGATGCACTGTCATTCATTTTGCTGGCTCAGTATCTCCAGCAGACGATACAAGGCCATTTGTTGCCTGGAATAGCATCTGCACTATGGGACTGAGGCCTATCAACTAGCCAGCTATTTTGTGTCACTTGTGCCTCCCTTTCTCCATGTGTTTCATATTTTTGGTATTTAGACCCCTAAAGTTTTTTTTGCATTCCTAGAGGGGCTTGGTGGCATGTCTCCAGGAAAAGCTTTTTATATTTCCATCATCTGAAATAGCTCCTGCTATAACAGAGCCAGGCTAAGTTTTCACTTAATTGCAGCTGTCATGAGAGAGGTGGAGGTGTGTGTGTGGGGGGGAATAAATACTGAGTTCCAGCCAACAGGCTCAATAATACTTGCATTCAAGAGACTCCACATACTAGCAAAACTAGTAACCGTATTTCCCTGAATGGGGAACATGCAATATATCTGCAAAATGGGGTATAGGAAAGTGCAGTCCTTTGTCTGCTGTTAGAAGAGGGGCCTGTGTCTGTGCTTTGACCATACACTCTCTTGAATAATGTGATCATACCAGGTTCTGTTGTTAATGAACTTTATTGAGCTAATTTGTGTTTGAACACTTGGTAGTAAGCGTGATATCCTTGTTTCTGGCTGATATATCCAGTGAAATAACGTCTAATCATTTGTAAAACGAAGGTAATAGAGGGGGTGGAAGCTGAAGAGACTCCGAGGGGATACAGGGAGTTTTTCTTGGGGGAGAAAAGGAGGTTGCTGGAAAAGAGAATGTAGCTGGCTGCCCTAGAATCTCTGCTGGACTGATGGTGAGTGCAGCTGAGAGGACCAGCTGTTCTGGAGGTGTTCCCCCTTGTTTCTAGTGCTCTTCCCTCAACTTATCTGTGTGCCATTGCCCTCTATTGGATAGTGTGTCCAAGCTGCTTAAGCATGTGGGACCTTGTCACCTTGTAGTGCATGCAGCCCACAGAGGCAATAAACCCTAATATCCGTACAGTTAGTTAACTGTTTTCTTTAGCTCAAGTAGGGGCTTGTTTTGGAGCTTGTTGCCATGTGAACATGGTATAGCTACCAGTGGTGTCTGTAAGCATGCAGTTATGAAATTATTATAAGATGCTTCTCTTTTTACCTATGTCAAGTGAGCGTCGTGAGGTTTGATTGTTTGTTTGAATAATAGAACCACAGGTTTAGAAGAGGCTGCAGGGGTCATCTAGTTTAACCACCTGCCTAAATGCAGGCATTTTTGTGTCTAAATCATCCAAGAAGATGGCTATCCACCCAGCCTCCTTTTGAAAGCCTCCAGTGAAGGAGCTTTCACAACCTCCTGAGGCAGTCTGTCCCATGGTCCTACTGTTCTTACAGTTAGGAAGTTTTTCCTGAGATTTTATCTAAGTCTGCTGTGCTGTAGTTTGAACCCAGTGCCTCTTGTCCTGCCCTCGATGGCAAGAGAGAACAACTTTTCTCCATCTGTTTTTTATGGCAACCTTTTACGTATCCGAAGACTGCTGTCATATCCCCCCTCCATCTCCTCTTTTCCAAACTAAACATACTCAGTTCCTTCAGCCTTTGCTCATAGGTCTTTGAGATCCTTGAATGGAAGATGGCGTAAAACCAATATAATTAATTAGATTAATTTGTGTTTCTATCACCTGAAGTTTTTTGATCTGGAAATTGAGACAGACACAACCCTCAAGCCCAAATGCCTTTTCTGTGGCATGTTGGCACTTGTGTGGTGCTAAGTATTTCTGGAGCAGCTAAAACCAGGGGTACAAATGTAACTACCGTGAGGCTCAGATTCAGCAAGAGTTTCAGGCAAGGGTTTGGGTTGGTCTTACTGTCATTGAAGTAGGGACAGGAAACGTGTTTCAGATGAGATGACGCTCCATAGACCCATTAGGAGCATGCCAAACTGTTTCCAGGACCTCTGCCAGAAATTAGTATTAAAAAAACCCATGAATTTTACACAAGCCTCCAGCAACCCGTCCAGTGAAATAAATGTCTCTTTGCTTACTCTCTCACTCTAGGACAAGGAGCAGATGACAACAGGAATTTACACAACCAAGTGGTTCCTGCAGTGCTTCATTGACCGGGTGAGGGCTCTTCCTGGAGAGCTTCCACTTGCCAAGTTGGATCCAGAGTGGATTTTCTTTAGTGTATCTGTGCATTTTTACGTATCTTTTTCTAATAAGATTCTATGAATATTTTAGAGGCCAAGATATTTTGCATATTTTCATAAAACATATAGCCGGCAGGAGATAAGCTTAAAATAACTGCATGCCAATCAGATGGTCGCACCATGAATAATAGATGGAAAGATGGTTTTTGGGCAAAAGCATAGGCCTGGGAATCAGATTCTTATTTTCTTTGGCTCTGCAACAAACCTGCTAAATCACTTAACCTCACTGAGCATCAGTTTTCCTAACTTTATAAAGAGGATAATACCTAACTCAATAGGGTAAATTTATTATGCTCATAAAAAGCTTTGAGATCTTTGGATGGAAGGCAGTATAGTACAATTCTGTAAAGTGTTGTGTACCTTGAATTAAATTAACTCCTATGACCAACAATTTCAAACTTCAGCAAATAAATGTAGGCTCCTAAGTCCATATTGTAATTAGATATCACAACAGAAATGGCCTGATTGTCAAAGTTGTTAAGCCACTTACAGATCTCACCGACTTCACTGGGGAATGAGGTTGCTCAACACCTTTGACAATCAAGCCATTTTTGTTTAAATTGGTCTGGTTACTGGCATAAATAAGAGCAGCTGCCAGTGGCCCCTACAGGATATTCCAGCAGGCAAGAATCAAATGAGTATAAGGGAGCCTGCCCCACTTCTTTTCCCCAGCTACACCTCCGTGATGATAGCCACCAGTGCAGTGCAAAAGCTGCTTTGACATACTAGACAGAGAGGTCCAGCATCATCCAGCTAAATAGGCCATTGGTCTCTTCTGATGATTCTTAGGTCTGGCTTTGAAAATAGCAAAGCTTTCACATACTTGCAAAACTAAATATGATGACTTTTCAAGGTAGGAAATCCATTTGCAAGTTTCTTACACTGAATTTTTTTCACCTTGTGGTGAAAAGAAGGAACGCTGTTTCTGCCTTAACTACAACTATCTGGCCATCCAAGCATGTGAACATTTGTTTTAAAACCAGAATTGTAGCCCATGAAACGCACACAACCCGAAATCTGTCCTGAAAACAAAGAATCTCTTGGTGCTACCTTGGGATGTTAATAGGAATGTTTATGGCACATTCTAGGCACAGTCATACCTGAGCAGTTAGAATTGCATTGGGCAAAGTATCCATACCATCTGTAACAGATCATGTCCAGTTACCCTTGCTGGCAGACCACCACAGTGCTGGGAGAGGAATCCAGCAACTGGATCCCCTTGTGTTTTAAGCCTCCAAGTCTGAACAGAGCCCAGGCACTGCCCCAGTCTTGAGTCAAAGTCTGAACAGAGCCCCTTTGAGTGCGGACCCTCTGTCTAGCATCATCTGCCCTTAGAGCTGCAACCTTGCAGCCCCACTGACAGGGGCAAAGGGGACAATTGCCCAGGGGACCAGCAATTTAAAAGGGCTTGGGTCTCTTCCACTTGTGGCCTCATCCACACTTCACCCCTGATCCCGTCCCACTGTTGCTGCTAGCTGAGTCACTCCTTCCCTATGCTCCCCGCTTGGCCTTCCTGCTGTTGCTCACCTCTCCTCTCCTCCTCCTCTTCCCCCCACTGCTGCTCATTGCATCTTTCATCCCCTCCCCTGCTGTTGCTAGCTGCGGGGAAGATGGTGTGTGGAATGGGGGCTGAGGTGGTGAGTGGGGGCGGGGCCTGGGACAGAGCAGGGGTGGACTGCGCATGGGGCCGTGGGCGGAAGAGGTGGGATGGGACTGTTCTGCTCTGGGGCCCAGAATTACTCTTGGTGGGCCTGCAGCTGCCTAACCCCTGGAACCACTGCTGACTCTGCAGATTGCCCGTCATTTAAATGCAGCCTCTCCTGGAATTCCACCAAAGGTGGGGTCCTTCAGAATTAGAGTTTAACTCACAGGACACATGGTAGCTGTGGCGTAGAACACAGACGCTCTGTGCAGAGTTCTACAGCGCTCTTGCTCTTTACTTAATTGCATGAGAAATACACAGATCCGTACAAGAATAATACACCCTACATGCATTTCCCCTCACTCTAGCTCACACTGTGTGTCATGTTGGCAGGATCCCCTCTCTTTGCCTCACCCAGCTCCTTCAGCAGTTTCATTCATCGTAAGCTGGTAAAAATGGCCAGAGAGACAGAACAAGTAGAGCAGCTTCTGCCCTTTATCACCTTCCTGCCTCCTCCATCAGGTCACTCTCTGGTCAGCCTCAATAGGGTGACCACAGAGTGTTGCTAGGTGACTTCGTTGCTAGGTGAGCTCTCCCCTGATTAATTTGTTTTCCTGGTTGAGAGCTGGTCCATTGTTTAGTGCTGTTCCATGTCAAAGGGAGAGCACTTTAAGTCACTGACCTTTTTTTGCTAGCCCTTTGTCACCCACCTTTGGAATTTCAATTTAGCTTGAAGGCAAAAGCACAGAGAGAAGCCAAGGATCCTCAGATGGAGTTTGCCAATTGGTAAATTTACAGGGAAAGAGTTCATAATCTCAACCAAAATCCTTGCATTTTACAGGCAGATTTCCCCAAAGCGTCACATCATCTAACCTGCTTCTTTTTGTGAACAGACTCCCTTCACTCTCACCTTGCGGTTGTGGGATATCTATATCCTGGAAGGAGAGCGAGTTTTGACAGCCATGGCGTACACCATCCTGAAGCTGCACAAAAGTGAGTTGCTCATCAGAATTGTTTGACTTCCCCATTCAGCAGGGATGATTACATTGGTAGAGCCTAGGTTTAGATTTCACCGCTTTGTTCAGGAAGGGCTTAGAGAGAGAAGCCCAGCATTGTTCTAAAAGTTTTTCTTTTACTTTTGTTGGCCTAAGAAACAGATCTGACCAAAGTGGGCGCATCTCCTGAAGCTGCGTCCATTTACATCAGTGTGAAGTTAGCATGTCGTTTCTGGCTTATAATGGTGCTCCACAGTTGGCTGTTTGGCTTTTTTCTCTGTATCATTGGAGTTACACGTCTAAGATACCGTGCATTACAGACTGGTGCAGTTTTAGGCATCACCAGGATTGCAGAGAGAGCAAATCACCACACACAGCCCCAAGTTTGCTCCTCTTAAGGCCAGAGGGGAGCTATGCATTTGTAAGCAAAAAACGCATATTGACTTTGGCCTTTTCACTAGGGCCCAAATACCACCCTGCTCAGTATATGGAGGGAGAGAAGAGAGGTTACTCAGTGCATCCTCTGCTACAGGATTTCCATCAGTCACTGGGAGATTCCTTTCAGTCACCGGGACAGTATATCCTATAGGAGCCCTGCCGCACACAGTGCATGTTGGCGGTGCAGATGCATGCTTTGTGGTTGATTGGTTGGCTCTGTTAGTGCTACGTGCTCTGAATACACCAAAGAAGGCACAGTTCCTGTGCTGAAACATTCAAAGTCTCTTTAAAAAAAACCAAAGAAACAAAAAACCCACAGGGCTGCAATGCTGGGCCCAATCTACAGAACTATAACCATTGCAAAATGCATTTTCCTACACCAACTACTGTATTCTGTACATGTAACACACTTCATAGAAAAACTATTGTAAGAACGTTTTAGAGAGCGTTTAAGATGTTAATGGGACTGTTTAGCTTTTTGAGGAGGGGGAGGGTTTTTTTGCATCTTTTCTTCTGCAAAGTCCTGTTCTGTAGTCCAACTAAACAGGACTCAGAGGAGAGAGCAATAAAATATATTTATAAAAATACTTCAAAATTGACCCCAAATAGCTTTCATGTACATAAAAATTTCACTGCCTCAGGACTAGGAGTTCAAGGCATGCCCTGCTGGTCTAATTGGAAGACTAAGAATCTTCTCTTTCAAATGGTACAAAGCTCTCATTTGTAGCCATACAGGGTTACAGGATAGAGAGACAGCCGATCTGCCATTCGGCAGGAATAAATATTACTCATTGGGGGCTTTGGGCCAGTGTAACTTTTTGAGAGGGGACAGGAGAAATGCAGGGGGTTGAAGCTGCTCTGAGCTTTGGAGTGTTAGGCTGGGTCTACACTGACGGCAGCAAATTCGCCACCGTCAGATGGATTGCTCTGGATCAACTGTGCGGTCTGTGTAGATGCGCTCAGTTGATCCAGCAAGCAACGCAGGAAAACCACCCCGGTAAGTGGCGTAGCGCTGCTTGGACGGCGCGCAGAGGAGATGCTGCAAAGTCGACGAGAGATGCGCAAGTGATTTATGTCACTTGCGTAGCTCCCGTCGACTGCCGCCGAATCGCAAAGGTAAGCATAGACCGGGCCTTCGAATAAATCCCGAAGAGATGGATTAATGCATGGAGTATAGATGAAATAGTCAAACTGCAGTTATCATGCACCTTTTTATCACATGGATGCCATTAGCACATTAGCAGTGTAGGTGCATTTATAATTGGACGAGTGCTGTTTATCTGCATCCATCCTCAGTTTCCTTCAGTTGTTTAAAAATCTTAGGAAGAAAGAAATCTGAGCAGTAGGTCAAAGTGCACTATGGAACTTTTAGTGTGTGGCAACAGGGTCCACTCAGCCAGTTGGTGCATGGCAGGCTAGTGCAGGACAGAGTTACACCTCTGTTTGCTGTGTACTAAGACTCCATATGGACAAGCCCTTAATTAAAAGGAACTGGTTTATGTATGTGAAGTGTTGTATGTAAAGAGGAAGAGAGGAGGAAAACTGCAAAACTTAATCCTTGGTGAACAATGCAGTGGGATAGGTGGCTAACGGCAGTTGTTGCTCTCCATCATGGATGGCTGTGAAATCATATATTAGATACCAGAAGAGTGTGAAGCACCAACTCTGAACATCTGTGTTGAACCACGTTAGGTTGCACTATCCATTGTTAATCATTGTGGTGTCTGTAATGTGCAGCTTTACTCCCCCTAGAGGTGAAAAAGAGAACATTCAGGAACAGCCAGACACCATCTGTCACCAAACCAAGGCCCTGATCCTATAGACATTTATGCACCTGCATAATTTTACTCATTTGAGTGATCCCATCAAAGTCTGTGAGAACTACTCACCTGAGTAGCGTTACACCCAAACATAATCTTTGCAGGACTGGGACCAGAGATTGACTTGAGAGAGCCATAAATACCAGGCAGGAAAACACATGGAAAAAGGAAGCCATGTATTGTCGATTCTGCCCCACATTTTAACTTGAATGGAAAGCAGATCTCCTGTACTGATGAAATTAAAACTGCTGACCCAGTAGAAACACTGTCTGGAGTTACACCCCACTCCCCCACCCCTCCAAAAATCTAATCATACTACATTGTTCTCTCATTTTGCTGTGTTTTTTGCTGTCCACTAGAACGCTTACTGAAAATGTCCCTGGAGGACTTACGGGAATTCCTGCAGGAAAGAATTTCTGCTTCTCTGCATTATGAAGATGATATTATTATTGAACAGTTGCAAACATCCATGGCTGAATTGCGTAAAATGAAATTTGACCTTCCACCCCCAGGTAGGCAGAGCATGAAAGGAGCATTAATTCCACTTTTTTTCCCTACAGCCCAGAATAGGCCAAGCAGTCAAAATTAACTCCTTGGTGCCACCATTAACCATATATTTCAGGGCCAGAGCAATGCAACTTTTCTCTCAGAACAGCAGTAAAAGGCTAACTGCTGTGACCTTCTGAATTGCAGAAAAACAATTGTGTGACCCCAGTTCTCTGTTCTGTTCAAGATCTGTTTGGTGCAAAGATAGGATGAGTTGGGTAATGATGGCTTTATGTCACTGTTGTGTTCTGGGATCAGACAGCCTCATGGCCAATAGCTCCTAGGGAGACGCTTGGATTTTCCGTCAAAGCTCTGCAGCAGGCATGCTGAGCTCTTTTGAAAATCTGGCTGCTTATTTCCGTACTTAAGTTGGAGCCCAAGCTCTTTTTGAAAATTTAGCCCTATGTGCTGTTTGTCATTAATGTTATTTTTAACCCCAAATTGAATTACTCAACTCCTCCTGGTTATTTTGTTATGTTTGCAGAGTCTTTGCATGTTTGAATTGAGCCAGATGTTGCAGCTGTGGCCTGCATGCATTGCTTTGGTTAAGCTATTTTCTAGGTGTGTGAACTTCCAAGCCATGGGCACTTTACAGAGCAAGGAGGGATAATGTTGTATGTCACAATGCAGGGCTTGCCATGGTAATTGCCATTGTATTCCAGGTGAGTGGTTAGATAGAGGCCTCTTAGCATAAATTCTTCATCCTGCACGAGAAGGGGCCTCAGATGGCTGTGGCTGCCTGCAGTAGAAACACTTACTGAAAAATAAATGGAATGTTCATTAGAACCCACAAAACCCCACCAGCACAAGTACATGAGCGCAGCACGATTACACTGAGCTGAGGGATTCTTGTGTCAGGCTGTAACTAGAATTGGCTAAGGGGAATCAGGTTCTGCAATCTCAAATCAGGGTGGTTTGCATCCATTCTAACTTTTAACTGAACTCCCAATGTTCAGACTAATATTTCTGGTTTGACCTGACCAACGGACAACAAAACACACATGGAAATGCTTGTCTTATATGGTAACTGGGAATTTATTATTGAACATGATAATTGATTAATGTCTGTAAAGAACTTTGAGCTCCTCTGACAAAAGAATACAAAATTTAAGGATGAGATTGTCATTTGCTCTTCGTGCTCGTGTGTGTTCCCTCCCTCTGCTTTGCTTTACAGGGTACCCAGTGTCTTGGTGTGTGCATAGAGGAGAGGGTGAACAGGCTGCATAAGGCCTTCATTTCCCTCCCTGCATAGGTAGGCAGGGTATGAGAAGAGCCAGGGCAGGAAGTAGAGCTAGTAGACACCTGGCAAGAATCTGGCAAAGATTAGTTTCCCAGTGGAATAGAGAGGGAACAAAGAAAAACGCTAGGATTGAGTCACCATTTTTTTGTGCGGGCAAATGAATGATGCAGATGCATCTTGCCCTATGTAAAGACTCAATCTTGCCTGAAGTCTCACAACAAAGTATGTTCATTTTATAGTTAAACGGAGACAAAGCGGTTAAGTGACTTTCCTAGAACCACACAATGAATAAAACCCAGGAGCCCTGACCCACCGGTACCCATGTCTGTTGTCACTTCGTCTGAGATAATTGTTTTGATTTGGGTTTGTGCCATTTTTGTTTGTTTGTGTTGCTTCTTTAGGATATATAACAAGGGCTTAAAGGATGTTTTGTTGTAATCCTTTCTGTTTGTTTTTTAGCTTTCCTTTGTTTGTTTATACTGTGACAGTATCAGAAATGTCAAGTCTGGTGTTCCCTGCTTTTGGGGAGCTGACCTCTGGGAGGCCTCAAAGGGTGTCTTTTGGGAGCTCTAGCTCTGTAAGTAAAGGGGCAGGAGTTTTGAATCTTTAACAAAGACCTCCCTTATCTAGCTGGCTCATCATTGGTGTTAAAATAGGTGCTAACTATAACACAATAAAATAAAACCCAAACAACCTAGAGGTATAAAAATTCTCTGTCTCGGATCTCTCTTCTCTCAGCTGCTCTGGCTTTTCGCTCCTGGGGACGCACTGTGGTGGTCAGACTCATAGGGCATTCGACTAGGAGTCAGGAGACTTGCTCTGTTACTGCTCTGCCATTGACCAGCTCTGTGTCCTTGGGCCAGTTAGTTCCCCTCTGTTTCCTCTCTTGCCCCCTGTGTCTGTTTTCTGTTTAGTTTGTAAGCTGTTCAAAGTAGGGACAGCTTCTTGCTATGTGTTTGCACAGCAGTAGCACAGTGGTGTTGCAATCTCAATGGGGACCTCTAGGTGCTATTGTAGTACACATTTTTAATAATTATATTGTGATGCTGCCATTTCTCTAGTTCTCCTGTCACCATTGAATCTTTCATCTGGACAGGACTTGACTATGTAATGTTAAAAATACAAGGAGACTAAAACAGGTTTTGGTTTTTGTTAAACTCTTTTAGGCCACCTTTATACATGATAAAGAAGCAAAATCAGGATGTACACCTAATTACTCTCCTTTGCAGGTTACTGTTAAGAATAAAAATCCAGCTATATAATTACAACATGGGATAGTAAACATTTTAATGATCCAGGACCGATTCTGCCAGCCAGGTTGTATCTCATTCAGCAAGTATCTCAAGTTAAATCATTGTCTTCATTTATGGCTACATTTTTATTACTGATCGTTTTATTAAGATGAAAAAGAGCTTCTATGTGGAAAAGAGGGAGCACAATGAGAGTGCTCTCTGAGTGAGGTCCTATTTCACATGAGTAAAGAAGACAGCAGCAGGGCCATGATCAGCTGCAGATTGGCTGACCATTTTCTACCTGCTTACATACAGATTCAGACGGGGATTCAGGCACGCAAATGCCATTGACATTTTGGCGCCTAACTCCCTTTGGTGGCAATCCCAGAATTAGCCGATAGTAAAACGAAATATTTAAACGTTTACAAATGGAAGTTCTGCTGTAGGCAGCGTACCTGCTAGAACAGGAAGCCAATGAGTTTGGGATCATGCTTGAGCTTCCTGGATTGCCAGTGTGCTAATGGCACCATTCATCGGTAGGTTGCTCACCCTCCGGAGGCTCCGAAAAGCTATCGTTGTGTGATCTCCATCTTTGTTTTTTCAAACACAATTCTGAGTGATTAAAACACCCCCCTCCCCGCTCTTCTGAAGGGCTGATGTTTCCTGGGCACGGTTCAGATCCCTCCCAATGGCCTGGTCTTGCTGGACTTGTTAAAGCAGTCTTTGAAAAAGAGCTTAATGTGTGTGTGTTTTTTCCTTATAGCAAAACCTGAAGAATTCCCCAAGAAACCCTTGGGGCTGGAGCGTGCTCTAAATCTCCTGGGTCTGAAACCCAACATGGCAGCAAATGGCCAGAATAAGGCTGCCACTGATGTCGACCTTGACAGAGATACAAAACAATCACCTGTGAATAACAGCCTTGCTCATCTGAATGAAACGGTTGGTAACGCAAATGTGGCAAGAAAGGAGAGGACCCCTCCTCTGCAGCAGGACGGGCCACTCTCACCAGCAGGGGCAACAGATGTGCACCAGCATCTATTAAACGGCAGCCAAGAGGAAAACCGTCAGGGAGAAGAAAATCAGGTGGAGTCCCAAAAGACAATTGCTGATGAAACCCCATCACAGGAGCTGTCTCCTCCAGAAGAGAATGAGGTTCAGGTCCTCCCAGAGAGCCAGGGTGCACCTCCATTGAGCGAGGAAGCTGTCTTGCAAGGGAGTCCTCAGACTCTCATTGCAGGGAGATGTAAAGGAGAACTGCAGGAACGTAGCCCCTCACCTGCTGTGGGCAACACAAACCAGGCCACTCCCCAGGCAGCTCAGTTGCAGGCACTGCAGCAAACACAAACCAAAGAGACGGCAGTGGACAGCTCTGCAGGGGACACTGCCAACCAGAGCCACAACTCCCAAGTAGATCTGCCTGTCAATCACAATAATATATTGGCAGGCCAGGAGTTGCCAGACCAAACTCCGTCTCTTCCATCCCTTGCTGAACAAAGCCCCTCAGACTCTTCTGTGCAAAATGTCTCGAGTCCTGAAGACACGAGCGCAACCACCTTCCCTGTGGGTTTACCAACAGGAGGGGCTAAGCTGCCTCAAGAGCAGCAGCATCGGCCTCCCAGTACAGATGTGTTCTCAGCACCAAGACAAAACCTGTCTTCTCCTTGTGACTTGTCAGAGAAAGTACAAGTGCCTGTCTTGTGTACGGAGAAGGCACTCGTTTCTCTCCCTCTCCCTCTCCAGGATGGTAGACGACGGCCTTCCAACATATCTCAGTATGATAACATGTCCGAGTTGGAGTTCAGAGAGGATAACTCTTCTGTGCAGGCGCCCAATACTGAGAAACACAACGGTACAGTGCCACAGAACAAACCATGTTTAAAGTCCTTGGTACCCAAATCTGCATCTGTGGGTGTGATTGCAGACCTGGGGATGCGCTCAGGAGACAGCATAGACTCAGCACAGCAGCCAATGGGACTGGGCCACCCAGCCTTCAACTCGCTTCCTCACTGGAAACCTCCTGGTGGCACCGGCAGTGTGCCAGTCTTATCTATGCTTGACTCTGGGGCAGCTCAGCTGGCAGAGGGCCTACATGACCGACCCTTGTCATCCCCGACTTTACAGGGGCAGTCCAGCCCCTATAAAATAGTAAAGACCACCACCCCGCTTCACGTGGCTCATGCTACAGAGCAGGACTCCTTGAACCGAAAAGAAATGGCGTTGCCTTTGCAAGAGGGCACTCATCATGTGAGTGCAGCCTCTGTGCTAGTTGATGAGGGGGCACTTCCTATGGCTGCAGAACTTGAGGCTGTGGCTGCCGGTCAGTGTGTCCAGAAGTCATTAAATGCATTGAGAGAGCCACATCCCTCTCTAAGCCCAAAGCCAAAAATACCACCCAAGGTTGCCAAAGCCCATTCAGAGAACAGTTTCTATTCAGGCTTCCCCTCTGTAATGCAAATGTCCAAATCGGTGACATTTTAGCAGGGGTAGAGGTAAGGAGGGGAAACAAACAATATAATTACATTGTCTATTCATGAGACATCCTGAAAGAGGTTTGCAACCGAAAGGCAGCGCAGCCCAGGATACAGACAGGAGGTGATCCTGTGCTGAGTTGTTTGGTACGAGTGCTTGGGGACAATGTTCGGTGTGAAGGATTTGGATGATTGGCTGCTAGACATCGTTGGTGCCAGGAGGTGATTAAAAAGTTGGTGGGGGGCGGTTTCTGTGGCCAAATCACAAAGTGCTTTCACTTTTAATTTTCAGGCCCACCCTTGCTTGCGTGCAGAAAGGCAAAGCTGGTTAACATGCTAAATATTTTGACTGTTTTTCCTCCATTTTGATAAACCTTTGTCTCATAAACCAGCGTTTCGTTTTTGTGAACCTGGGAAAAGACATGACACACAGGATTTTGAGCTGGTCTTACGAACAAATAGAGATGCTTTGGTGGGGGGAAAGAGAGAGGGGCGTTCTTTACAAACAAATGAGCACTTAGTCAGTGTGGCCAGTAGCATTTTTTCAATGGCCTTTGCAGCAATAGATTTTTCCGCTGTCCTAATAGCCAACAGTCCTTCAAGCAAAGCTATTCAGTATTCTTACCAGCCTTCCATAAAGTCTATGCAACATCCAGCTTTAGCCCAGAAATCCAGGTGAGCTCTACTTGCGTCCCATGGGAAAGACTGTGCATCTTTTCAGTTCGAATGCAATGGGACAGTGTAGTGTGCCTGTTCTCAGTTCTCCAGCTCTTCCATTTGCAGTGGGAGATTTCCTGAAGAGAAGCGGAATATTCTGTGCAGAAGAGCTCTTCTGTTCTCAGTGGGTTTGTTCTGGGATGCAATTTAGCTAGGAGTATCAGAAAGCAAAGTTAATTTATAATGCAAGCTGAAGGCAAGTTGTGTGTGCCAGGCTCCTCCAACCTGCAGAAGGTTTATGCTGATGCACTAAATGTTTGTTTGGTTTCTGGAGCCCCTCATACGAATGGGCTGCACAAGTGTGACAGGGATGGAAGGTCGAAGCAGAGCGGTAATCATGTTTCCTGCCTGTCTGCTCTTGTCCTTTTCTCTGTGAAGCCAGGACAGTGAGCGGGCTCACAGCCTTACGACTAACTGAAAGGAAAAGAAAGAAGGCTGCTGTCTTGGTAAATGACCAATCGTTGTACAGCTATGGTAATAAAAATGGGATGTGTTCTTGTTTGAGCAATGGAGGCACTGCCCTGGCTGGTCTTTTGCTTTAGCTAGCAAGTCACAAGAGGGTAATAGGATTTGTGATAGCTTCTCATCAAAATGCCCAAGCCAAAACTGGTCCCTGCTTTTGAGCAATTGAAGTATCAGTGTGGTAACCACACTGGAGTTAGAAAGGAAGATGGGCAAACTTCTGAAAACCTTGGCTCCATTCCTCATTGAATTAGTCTGGCTGTAAATCAACAGAATAAGAAGCTGCCAAGACAGGAAATCTTGGCACAAAGATTCTAAAGAAGAGGCCTTTCGTGTAAAGCTTAAAGCCTGTGATCAAGAGATGCAAATGTCTTGCCTTAGAGAATGAAGAAGTTGGTGCAGATTTCTTTAAAAGCAAGCTTACAGCTAATAAAATATTCTGTATTTATGAACCATAGCACACTATGGAAAAATGCCAGTCCTGTTTTCTGGTCCAAGTGGCTGAATTACTGTAGTACAATGTGGAAATGGTTATTACGTCCATGCTTTGTCATGGGGAACCTGATTCCGCTTGATTCTGTAAAATTATCTATAGGTGATGCCTCCTTCAACATCTGAGGATGCTTTGAGATCATACTTGAGGCATGTGTGTGTGTGTGTGTGTGTGTGTGTATATATATAATATATACACACACACACATGTCCCCTACACACTGTCTAAAGGCTCCCTTAGGAAATAGAAGTATATTAAAAGCCTGGTCCAAAGCCCCATGAAATCAATGGAAAGACTCTCATTGACTTTGACAGGCTTTGGATCAGCTCCTAAGTACGTGTCCTAGAGATTAATGCCAGAAGGGACATGCACATCATCTGTATTCTGACCTCCTGTATGTCACAGGCTGCCAACACCATCCAGCACCTGTACACTAAACCCAACAACCAAAATTAGATAAAACTATTACAGCCCATGGGGGACTAGGCTATTATGTGCCACAGGCAGAGAAGAGAATCGGAGGGACTGAGATGCACCAGTGCCTGAGGCCCTGGCAAGGGCAGGGAAATGATTTAGTGAGAAAAACCCAGATAATCTCAGCAAGTGTCCTGCACCCACGTGCTGCAGAGGAAGGCAAACAAAGCCCCAGGGTCTCCACCAACTTGAATTTGGGGGGAAATTCCTTCCTGACCTCACCCATGGTGATCATTTAGACCCTGAGCATGTGAGCAAGAACCAGCTGTCCAAGCACCTGAGAATGTTTGGTGCCACCTCAGAGCCCTGATCCTCACCCTGTCCAGTGTCCTGGCTCCAGCCAAAGTGGACCAACACCACTTCCTTCCCCCCGAATATATTGGGAGGGTAGGGGGCATTATTTCTTTTCCGAACCCCTGCAGACGACCAGCTGTGTGTGGTAGTTACATGTCGGAGTAGAGCACAGCTGTCTAAGGGAGCTCCCCATTTCTCTGTCTCTGGAGGTGGTTTGAGCACAGCACCAGCAGCTCCTGTTCTCCCACTAACTTCCTCTTCAGCCTTGCACAAGTAATATAACCTCTCTGCCTGCTCTTCCCGTCTGTGAACTGGGGGTAAGCAACCTACTGTCCTACCTCACAGGGTGTTGTGAGGATTAGTTAGTTTTAACGTTTGTGAAGCGCTGTGTAAATGCTAAGTATTACGATTCCAGGATACTCCGGGTCATTTTCCATTGTAGGGGAAGGTGCTTTAGTTGTTTTTATTTTAGCGGCCATTTCCCAGTAACCCTGCAGTCGTTTGGAGAGTAATTTGTCTGTATGTATAGTACCTGGACAGTATTTCAGCAGGATGAACAACATCGTTTAGTTGGGAACTGAGTGCTTCCCCTTGAGCTGTAGAAGCCAGTGGGCAATGGAAATCATTAAAGTAGCTGCAGTCTCTCTTGAGGCTTGTCTTTTGTATTTTGGGGTCTGTTTTCTCCTCAAAGTGCATGTGTAACTTCCACTAACCTGAGTGGAAGTTGAGCTCATACATCTGACAGGAGATTAGACCCCTTTACCTTTGCTTTTCTGCTAGCCTGACCTTCCCACCGTGTCTTTATTGTTCATTCTGGTGTATGCATGCATGGCGAGGTCAGAGGTGAAGAGTATCTAGGTCATCTTGTAATACACACTTTTAAAGGTGATTATCTATAGAACATTGAATAGCTGCTTAATGCACAATACTAGCCAGCTAGGCCAACATCTCATGTCCTTTGAATTCAGGGTGCACATTTCCTGTTCTCCTGAAAGCTCTCACTAGGAGAGGCCAGCCAGGCTAATTCCAAGTGTGTATTATCCAAGAGTTCTCTGGGTTTTTCTGACCTTACGTCACAGAGGTAGTGGCTGAAATATATGTGAAGTGTTCTTCTAAAATTGGAGTCAAAGTGGAAGCTTAGCGCCTGCTTGAAAGAAAGCCTGTTGAAGTCAGTGGAGAGACTCGGTGGACTTCAGATCAGGCTGCTAATGATCTCTGCAACACTGTAGAGCAAAGTGCTTTAGGATCACTTACCTCTTCAGTAAAAAAAGAGCACCATCATTGGTGGTTACAGCATGCCATGCTCCTCCGTAGTCTGAGCAGCCAGGTAAGTTTTGTGAGTTGGGACCTCTAGCCTCATTAAAGGTGAGGGGCAAGCGCCATCGGTCCTTGTAGTGTCTCCCCTTCAGTTGGACAGAGTTTGAGCAAACCCCCCACCCTGCTCCAAACTGGTTCATTTGCTGCCTTTTGGACTTACTCCAAAATGTGAGTAGAGGGCAATTTCCCTGGTCTGGGATACAGTGTGTTTCTGAGGTGGAGCGAGGAACTGTTGCTACAGTAGTGTGACTCCTCTCCCACAGCGATAGGAGTTGCTTTGAATTCCCGTAACTTAAGAGTGGAGACTCTTGACTTTTTCCTTCTTCATTGTCTTTGCTCAAAGGCTTTACTGGCTACCTTGCCAGGGACCTAAACTGCTCTTGGAACTTCATTCCAAAGATTGCATTTCAGAGGCAACAGTGAGAAGCATATATGGAAAGATTCAAGTGATTTTACAACTTTTATCCAGTCTTTAGTTCATGCCCTTGTACAGGTGTGGAATGTGCAGACAGCCTGTCTCCTGGGCTTGTGTGACCTAGCACCAGATCAGTAGGCTTTCCCTGCTCCTTGGAAGTAATGGTCAAGATTTTCAAACATGACTAGTACCTCTGAGGCACTTTAAAGAGGCCTCATTCTCAGGACCCGCCTCTGAAAATCAGACCCTTCTAAGGTTCTCAAATTGGAACTCAAAATCACTAGTGCTCACATCAGTGTTCCTTCCCCTGCCCCAGCTATCATCATTTCTACTGCACCTCATACTGTAGAACTGAGGCCTGTGGCTGATGTATGGCCAACTGTGTCTCATTCCCCCAGCCCTCATGACCTAAAGATCATGCAGGGGTTGCAAAATTTGCCTTGGCTGGTTTCAGTTCTCCTAAGTTCACATACACTGGGTTCCCACTACCAATGCAAAGTTGTTGAGCAGTGACTGAGAAGAGAACAGGGTTTGCTATCTCTTTGCTGTGGGGACTTCCTTTGTAAGATTCATGTCTTGTATGGGTGTTGGTTCATGCTTGCAAACAAGCTGCATTATGGTGACTGTCTGCTTCCTGTAGTTATTTGATTTGATTTCTTAGGACTCCCAGGTTTCATATATAGCCAGAACCTTGTGGTTTAGACCAAGAGTCAGGAAGCTGGTAGATTATGGTGCTGACCCATTGGCTATGGGACCTGACAGAGCAACTCACTTGACCGTTTTAAGTCCAAGTCAAACAATTTAGAAAAACTGTGTGGAGCCCAGATGCTGCCTCAGGGGCAGAGCTTCCCTGACTGATAAAAGCAAACTGAGCTTTATGAGGGAAAAACCCAGAAAACTCCCTTCTAACCATTTTGCATGCTAAAAATGACAGCAATCCATGAGACTCTGTCACAGCCCTGATTTTTTTGCATTAAACACTCCCCCTTCAGGGCATGGGGAGTTTCAAGTGTGGAAAATCTCAGAGCTGACCATCTCCTAAAGACCCAATCCTGCCGTTTCTGACCTAGGTGTTTAATGTAACCCATTTGTAATCCCACTGAAATCAGGATGGGGGGCTGCCATTGCATGGGGGTTTCTCGGTTGCCCCATTGTGGAGAGACCAGCACAAATGCTCTTGGATTTTCAGTAGCTCTGTCCCGCCAGAGCCAGTGAAGTAATGCCTTGTTTATAGGCAGGTATAGTACTTTTTGTTTGTGGATGTAACATTTTACATGCCAATCAACTTAAATTTTTCCATTTCAGGCTGTTCTGCAAATGACCATTTAACCATGTCAGGTTCAGGCACTCCCCACCACCATTGTAGGAGCTTATTGTACTTACATGTAGCTTCCTTGTCTTTTCCGTTCAGGTTCTTATATTGCACCCATCCTTGTGGTATCTGTGCTTCATAAGAAGTTGTATGGTAGCAGAGATGGGAATGATAGTATCCAGTCTCATGTGTGGGTTGGGGGAAAGTAGAGAAGAAAGAAATGGAGAACTTTCAGGGCTCCAGCAGACAAGGACGGCTCATGCCGGGGGAACAAATTGAAAGACACGTCTATAAATAATGTGTGGCTCCTAGGAAACCCTCAATCAGATGGCAAAGCCAATGTTATTTCATACAAACTCAGGAAAACAGCTTCCTCCTCCAAGATAACTTACTTAGCCAAAATAGATTAGTTTTAAAAGAGTAGCAGGGTTTTTTTGGTATTTGGGTTTTTGTTTTGTGTTTTGTTGGTGAACTAGCACTTTGAGCAGATGTGGTGCAGCTATGCAGCAGGAATGCTGCATCAGAGTTTTGGAAACTGTCCTGTTGTTGAAACTGTAACCTTTACTTTTCAGTGGACTGGAGGCTGGTGTGTCTCTTTGGTGCACTTTGAGAGATCTCCTACTGTTGGCTTTTATTTTCAATTGCTATTCTTGTTTACAACATGGAGAGCTTCCTCTGTGGTTCTTTCTAATGTATTATTACTTTAAACCATTGTTATGTGCTTTTTTTTGTAAGGGAGTTTCAAACGCAAAATACTCGTTCTTTTTTACGCTGATCCAAACAGACTGTACAGAGTGTTCAGTGCTGTGTTTTACATGGATGTAATGATGACAGTTTAAAAAGTTTTAGCATAAACAGCTGCAGAGTGTTTCTTCCTAGGGCAACCCGCTGCAACCTCCTCCTCCTGTTTGTCAAATCCACTGCACTGGCTGCTTGTTCCGTTGTGTTTGGAAATGTAAGATTTGGGTTCTGTGTCCTTGAACTTCAAGCCCCTGCTTTTTTAGTGCAACTGAAACCGTATATTGCCTGCTAGGCATAGAGGCTGTGCAGTGCTGGCTGCTCCATGGTCCTCTGTTCTGGCTATGATTATTGCAGTTGGGCAAAGCTGGAGCTTTCCTGCCTTAAGGGCACAGCTCTGAAAATGCTATTCATGCTGGGAACTGGCTACTTCGTCTCTCTGTAAAAAGAGATTTAACAGCTGGAGTGTTCTCTCTCTGCATTCAGTGCTGGTGCGAAAGGCCTAAGTGACAGCCTGGAGCTTGATGTCTCATCTCCACAGAACAAGAACAGGTACAGCAAAACTACACAAAATTCTCCCACATTACCTCAGTCCTGCCCCGGGGTCTGCTTACACAAAAAAAAGTCTGCTTGTGCCCCTGTCTATGGGGGAGGGGGGAAGAGGTATAAGAGTATGTTTCCACCAGTGTGGATCTGGAAGCCTCCCTGCAGAGCCTGTCTAAGGTAGGTAGAGATTTGGTTAGTGCTATAATATGCTGAGGAAAGTGACTACCCCTTTTTTTTAAGTCTTAGTTTCTCTTCTACTCCTTTTATGACTCACTGAAGCCCACCCCATATTCAGTCTCATGCTCTCCCTCCTAAATGTAATACAGTGCACCCCTCCCCGCTGTCTTGATGCAGTTTCAAGTACCATGTTCATTGTGATACTCATAAGAACTCTAAACCTAGCCCAAACTCTCTGAGAGCAAGGGACCACTACAATTAGGAAACCTAATTTATGGATATGGACCTCTAACCATAGGAACCCTGTGTGGGGATGCCTACCCCTAGGAAACTTAACCCTAGGTTGGGAAGCCCTACCCAGAGCGATCCTAACCCTAGGGTGGGGATCCTTCTCCATGTGATAACTAACCCTAGGGAAGTGGACCACTACCCATGAGAACCCTAACCCTAGTTCCAAATCCCCTACCCCTAGGAAACCTAACCCAAACCGCAAGTCCCATACACATAGGAACCCTTACCCTAGGGGCGGAAGACCTACCCATAGGAACTCTAATCCTAGGGTGGGGACTCCTATCCATAGGGAACTTGACACTAGTCCCAAGTCTGTTACCCATAGGAACCCCAACCCTAGCTGAAAGTCTCCTACACATAGGAACCCTAAACTTAGGGTGGAGACCCCTATCCATAGGAACCCTAGCTATAGGGGGGGAACCACTACACACAGAAACCCTAACCCCAATTGCCCTACCCATAGGAATGCTAACCCTAGGGCATGGATCTGTATGCATAGGAACCCTAGTCCTATCCCCAAGACCGCTAGCCATAGGAACCCTAACCCTAGCCTCAACTCCCCTACTCCTAGGCCCCTATCCCTGGGATCGAGGCCCCATGCATAGGAACCCTAACACAAGCCCTGGGACATCTACCTATAGGAACCCTATCCCTAGGGCGGGGAACCTTTCCGGTAGGTACCCTAAACCTCCCCCTAATCCCCAACCCATAGGAGCGGTAACCCCAAGTCCCCTACCCCTAGGAACCCTAAACATGGACTCCTCCCCATAGGAACCCTAACCCCATCCCCTACCTGTAGGGCAGGGATTCCTACCCATATGTACCCTAACCCTCCTCACAAATCCCCTAACCCTAGGCCCGGCTCCTCTACTGATGGGAATCCTAACCCTCATTTATTCATAAGGCTTTTTAATAGCTGACCTCTGCTCCACTGCTGTCAGTCAGTATCATTTATATCATCTTGTCTGATTTCACATGACAAAGGCCACACCACGCCTGTTCTTGGGAGGGACACAGCAAGAGGGAACACAGCTCCTTGTAGGAGTCAGGAAGTGCTGACTCTGTGCTCACAACATTGAACTCATTGCCCCATGAGAGGTAGTGAGCCACAGGGGCCTTTCCCATGGTTGGTAACAGCAGATGGTAGCCCTCACCCCCTTTCCTTTACTACTTCGACTCTCTCCAATCTTTTCCCCTTTCTGTGTTAAGCTTGTGCAGTATTGTTTCACAGCAGAGCTGGCTTCACTTCAGGAACTGTGGATTTTAGGCCTTTTGTTTAAAATAGAGTGTAACACAGCAGAGCTCATCTACTCCAGGGCAAGGCTGAGGAGGGGGGTTTGTCTAGCAGAAGCCAGGAACCAGGCATGTAAGTAACAGCAGGCTGTTAGCACTGTGTAAGAAGCCTGAAATTTTAGTACATCAGTCTGGTCACTTCAGCTGTAAATTAAATAGGGGGAGTATTTGTCAATGCTGCCCTAGAGTAGGAGGCTGTAGCACATAGAGCAGGCATAGCCAATTACTGTGTTAAGGTCCAGACTCCAGTGGAACATTTTTCACACTGCAGTAACACCCTCCTTACACTTGTGTCTGTCTTGCTGCTGTGTGTAATCAGTAAAAGGGATTTTCAAAAGTAGAGGTAGAAGCATAGTCCCACAGTGGCCTTGTTCTCCTGCGTTAAGAAGGGATTTCTGCCCCTCCTGCCCTCTTCCTTTACAGGTATATCTGCAGGGGCATGGGAAGGTGTAAATTCCAGCTTGAAGTGACAGGCCCAGCAGAGCAGGCTGAAAACAGAAGTGTTGCCATGGGCTGAGGAAGGAGGGGCTAGCTGCCCTGGAGTTGTACCTAAGATTCTGGATGGGAGTGGGTTCAGGGGGCAAGCCACACCTAAATTTCTATTTTAGCATGCTCATGAGCTGGAATTTACACCTAGGTGTACTGTCAACCTACCCTAGATCTGTCAGCCCCTGCCCACAGTCACTGTGAGCTTATTGACTGCTGTGTTCCACCCTCATAAATCAATGAGTCAGCACTCAATAATTGATGCTAAGTGGCGTCTGGAGTGGAGCCAAGACAGAAAGCAAAGCTTTGGGCTATGTTTGGCTCCAGCAGGGAAAGGAATGGCAGCTCTGCTTCCCTGTCCACACAGCTAGAACACACTGCAGTCATTGGCTCCTGTACCTTCCCCCCCAGCAAAGGGCAGGGCAACACAGCAGAGACCTGGCAGTAGACAACGCAGCTGCACACGCTCAGGGAGGAATGCTGAGAAAAGCAGCCCTTTACAGGCTGTATGGAAGTAGTGCCTCAGGTGGGGAGCTTCCCCGCCCAGCTCTTTCCCAGAGTTGAGGGGAGAGGCTCTCCCTGCTGCCTTAAGACAAAGCACTGAGCCTTTGCACTCCGCCTTGCCTAGGCACCCCTCACCCTGTCCTGGGCTCTCTAGTGCAAGCAAATATTGTGAGCTCTGTGGGGCAGGAACAGTCTCTCACGCTGGGCGTGGGAAATGGGATCTAGGGTGCATGCTATTGCTAAAGGGCCCCTGGGCATGGTACATGAACACCAGGAAATCATTCTTCTTTGGCCTGGTACTGTGCTGGAGAGATTTACCTGATAAGAGGCCAAGGAGTAGCAGGGGCAGATCAAAGCAACTTCTTGCAGATACAGGGGGCAGGCTCTACCATAAGATGAAATAGTTCCACAGGGCAGCTAGCTTCACCAGAAGCAAGTGCACTTGTTTTTCCTGTCATGGCCCTTCCTCTGGTCTCACAACTGCAGGGGAGAAGAGACTGTCACAGTGCAATAACAATCCTGGCTCCAGAGATCAGTCAGACTCTCCCACAGCTGAAAGTGAAATCCTGCCTCAAAATACTTTGCTACAACCTGTTCTGTCTGTGCAGACAGTCCCTCCTCCTCCCCTCCCCATGCTGGGCCCAGGTGCACGCAGGTGATTGGAAATCCCAGAAGTGCAAATGAAGCCACTGCAGTTTAGAATCACATCACTGCCTGGCTGCAAGAATAAAGGATCCCCACCTCTCCTGCTGGTAACCAGCTGCAGGATCCTAGGAGAGTAGCTCTGTCAGAGCTTTCCTCGGAGTCACAACAGCCCATATGTCAGCAGGGAAGGACCCAAAGCACAGCTTGTGACCCAGCTCCCTGCTGTGTGACACGACCACCCTTCCTCCAGCACAGGCCCTGATAAAGATCACCAAGTCGAGCAACCGTCCCTCTACGCCCCTGTCTGACAACCACAGCTGCACTCATACAACACTGCAGCTCACAGAGACCAGGCTCAACGCCAGAGAGGCCATGGCAGGGCGTTTTCACTGGAGGTCTGTCAGATACACAACTTGCGAGCATCAGAGATCAGGCTAGACCCACCTTGGATTGTGGTCTAAACCTTCCTGTCTTGGCCAGTCTTGTTCTAACAGCCTTGGTGTATAAACAGCTTGAGCAACACAAACCTGGAGTAAACAATCCCAAGGTCCAACTGCCTGTTGGTATGACAAGTAAATCACAAACCTGGCCAGCTTCGCCTGGGATTTAGATAAAGTAATGAACTCTGTGCCCAAAGCATTAGTGGCCACAGGATTCCCTGTACTCAGCAATTCCTGGGAGACAGCCATGGGCTGGGCTGCCATCTGCATGAAGGGGAGAATGAGTCCAGGCTACCCAGTCCAGCCGAGAGGCAGGTTCCCAAGCAACTGGCTGATGCACAGAGCTCTCAGGCACTGCTTTAGATGGTGTGTTGCACCATCACCCAGAGTGGAGGCTTCGTGAACTTCGCCACGTCTCATCTTGGATTCACTCTCCAGCCAGACAGCGAACGCTTGCAGCTGCTCCCAAGGGTCTGCACACTGTACAGAGTCATAAGGCAGGACCCAACCCTGTCAGGCTTCTGAAAGGCCAAGCTCATCCAGGAAGTCACAGCTCCATCTTGAACTCACTCTTCTTGGGTAACCCCTCCCGCTGCACCAGCAGTCACCCCTCCACTCCCCAGCCCAGCATCAAGGGAGGTAAAGCAAATGGATAATTAGTAATCACCACAGCTCCTGGGCCCACTGTTGGGGAAACAGGAACCAGACAAACCAGAACATGTTTCCCTGGGATTTTGTCTCTGCTGATGCTCCAGGGAGGACAGAAGCAAGGGCCTATTTTGGCCGGTAGCAACCACTGGGTTTCTGGTAACACAGGGTACGATGCAGGCATCCCATGCACCTCGGAAGGGAACATTCCCTGTTGCCCTGGTGGAGATAATATGATGAGCTAGTATTTGTATCCCATTTGCCCTTTGCACACGGGTGTGATAGGGAATAATTCCTAGACAATCAGCAACACCCTGAACAACCTGGGACACCATGGAAACACTCGAGAAACGTACCACTGCTTTTCAGTCTCCTACAGCCCAGACCCAGTGCTGCCATCGTCCCTCCCTCCCCTGCAGGGAATTACAGGTACCATTGCCAGCCTCCCCCTGAAATACGATGCCAACCCAGAAACAGCACAGCTCAGCACAACTCCCATTTCCAGAAAGACTGTAGTTCAGAGACAAGGGCTGGACAATCTCCCATGCAGGCCGCGTGCAGAAGGTGAAGTAGGACTCAGCTCCTCTTCTTTCTAAGGGGACAACTATAGATGACAGCTTGCTTCTCTTTTGAAGGTACGTTCAACTTTTGATACAGGTTGGGAATAATTTTAAGAAGCCACACCCTTTTCTTAGCCAGGCCTGGTCCAAATCCTGGCTTATATTCCTTCTGTCTATAAAAAGGAGCCAGTCTTTTGAGACAATCCATGGTCTGGTCACTAAGGCACTAGCTTGGGACTTGAGACCTGGGTTCCAATGCCCAGCTCTGCCACTGACCTGCTGGGTGTCCTTGGGTGAATCACTCCACCTCTGTTTCCACTCTCACCCTTCATTTATCTTCTCTAATTAGACAGTAAGCATTCCAGAGTAGGCGGCCTTGGACCTCACTCTGTGGCTGTATCTCCAGAGCAGTCAGGTGGTGTGATTGCAGCATGTGTGGGCACAATTATCAGTCAACAAAATGGACGATCTACAATGCAGCCCTGCTAGCATCTCTTTTCTCTGGGTGTGAAAAATGGAGAGTTGACCACAGACATCAAGCAACTTGAAAAATTTCCTATGTCCTGTCTCCAGTCTCTTCTGAAGGTCCACTGGCAAAACTAAGTCTCCAACATTAAAATCCTTTAAAAAGGAAAAAACAACCACCACCAGCATTGAGGCAATGGTTATCAAAGCTCTACTTTGATGGACAGGTCATGTTGTCAGAGTGGGCAACAGACGACTCCTGAAAGAAGTTTTTCCATGGTGAGCTGAAACTCAAAGCACAGGAGGACGACGAAAATGCTTCTAAGGCATCCATAAGCAGAATCTCACCTCATACAGCATAAATATTGACAAACTTCAAAGACACAGCCACAGACTGATCTGAATGGAAAGCAAACACCGATAAAGGCTGTAAACACTGAGGAAAAATGACATAAAAACATAAAGGACCAACCCTCCTGCCAAGTCTTCAGTGGGAGCCTGCATAATCTGTTAGCCACCTTGCTCCTCCCCATCAGACTATCCCACCACATGAGAACACGGGATGCCATGACATCACCGGATACGACAGACAGCCATACGGACATACTGTGCTAGCTTTAATCTAGCGGGCATGGCTAAAATGGCAGTGACATGGGCTAGCTACCTGAGCACAGGACTGCCTGGGGCCCTGGCTACACACACAGGTGGGCCAGCCTGTCGCAGCGATGGTATCAGTGCTGTATCTCAGCAAAGGTTAACTCTGACGCTCAGTGGTGATAACTCAGGGCATGTCTACACAGCGAAGAAAAACCTGAGGCAGCACGTCTCATAGCCCCGGTCAGCTGGCTCAGGCTCACTGGGCTTGGGCTATGGTAAAAATAGCAGTGTAGACATTCAGGTTCGGGCTGGAGCCTGGGCTCTTAAGCCTGGCCAGAGAGATTTCAGAGCCCAGGCTCCAGCCTGAGCTGGCACATCTACACTGCTGTTGACCCAGGCTCAGGCTCTTCTTTCCAGGGTAGACATACCCTAAACGTCAGTACTATTGCCTGTTTCACTCCCCATGTGAGGGAGGGTCACAACTGCAAAGTATACGGTGAGTTGTGGCTTCCTTTAGCAAATCACGGGGTGAAGTTCATTTCACAGGGTGGAGCATGGAAGAGTACCACCACTTCCCTCTGCCCCAATCCCTGCTGGGGCCTTTATGCACTCATGGAATTTAAGAAATCATCATCTCACTCTAGTCCTAAGTGTGCATCAGTAGCCCCAGCTGCATCCCCTGCAGGGAAGACCAGCTCAGTAATACCCAACCACTTACAAACGGTAGGCGGACACCCTGCTTAGATCCAGTCCCAAAGGATGTGCTCAGCAGCCATTCAAAGAACACTCCTGGCTTTATCACAGAGGAGTCGCAACTCCAACAGACAGGCGCGTCAGGACGCAAGCAGGAAAGCTAAATAAAAGCACCTTTTGAAAGAGAAAATTTAATAACTTTTCAGTGCATCGCTTGGGTTTGTCCAACACTGGAGCAGCTACAAACCCCCTTTCAGTACAATCAAAGCCACATTAAGTGCATGTGGACTATTGGCCTTTAACCTTATCAGTGGCTGCTGAGCATCTGGTTTGGACCTTATGAGAAACTTTAATACAGTAAGTAGATTCCTTTTGCTCTTGGTTCACCTGTAATTAGCCATACAAGGTATAGTCACAGATTTACACACACATGCAATATATGCTACTACCACAAGATCCCAGCTGTACATGCATAGTGGGGTCACAGTTAGCCCACTGCTGCCAATAAGGTGCTAGCAGGGAGCAGACCGCCACGCCTATGGCAGAGGGGCTCTGTTCTGCCTCCAGAATGTACAAACATTTCAAAACAGTCACACGGACAAAAACAGCCCCATCCCAAGCAAGCACAGGGCCCAGAGCTCTGTTTGAAGTGGCCAAATCGATGCCCTGACTTTCTGTACAGTACTCTCACATAACTCCCCCTTACCTCCAAGACACGACACTTTGGGGAATGGAAACAGCTGCCACTGCTTGCAAGCATCCACTGAAGAGAAATCAAATCGCAGCAGCAGAAAGCAACATGCTGTAAATCCTGGTGCTGGCTCAGTTAACACAAGGCTTCGAATTCACATCAAATGTGAACCCACTCCCTATGCATCAAGTTTACATACATGGCACACATTGAAGGCCCCCATTCCCCCAGGACTCTGTGGACAGTCCCAGGCATGCAGTGAACTCCCACTAGACCAAAACTCAGCTCCCTGCTAAGAAGGGGCAAGAGAGAGCAGCATCATAGCAGCATTTGTTGGGACAAAGAGACAACTTCCTGTCTCTGGAGCAGAATACACCACACAAACCATGGGAATTAGTGACTTTCAGATAGTTTAGGACCTATCAGAGCACCTCCATATTTACCTTTAAATCCCAACCTTGCCCGAACCATCTTTCTAGATAAATCACTGTGCCCATTTGGCAGAGACTGACCCTCCTAATTCCGCCTCCACTATAGGCTGACAGTAACCATGGGTAAGACCTTTCAAGTGGGTTGCTTGGAGATTTTCTCTCTCGAAACCAAGGGATAGTCATACTGGCCCCCACACCTCACAGGCTTTTCTAGAAGCGAGGTACACTGATCTCCAGGACAGTCACAGATAACAGATGGGTTATGCTCAGCTGCTTTTCAATGCCACCCTCAAGTCTATTGGCTGCCCCAGCTTCAAATCTGGCTGTCTTTGCTGTCTGCCAACAGGACCTTGACCAATCAAGGGAGCAGTTCACAACCCACCCCTTTCCCCACTTTCACACCCACAAACCAGCACCAGCAGCCACCTCTGAAGGAGGACAGAGCCACAGAGACCATTTGTCGAGACCATCAAATAATAATTTACTGTGATTTAATCTGTGGCTTTGTACAGTTGCTTGGAGAGGAGGCGGCAAAAGGAGACAGGGAGGGGGGGCAAAAAAAGTTGCTTGTCACAGGCCTTGATGAAGATCGAGATAGTCCGTGCAGGGCTCAAGACACCCTCCTCGTCTCCTTCCTTCCCCATACGCCTCCCCTGCATCCATTTGCTGCTTTTGTTTCACCTCTGTCCATGTGCTCCGCACAGTGGGAACCCCTCCAAGTCACAGTCTGGTCAACTGAAATGAAAAGGGGGAAGGGGAATGAGAATCGGCAGCAATTCTTGTTCTACTCACTGCTAGCCGCTCCCCAGCCCTTCTGGGACTGTTCCCATGACCTCCTGCACTGGGCTCAAGGGAGCGTGGGGTTGGGAGAATGCATTCATTTTTCAATGGTTAGGCCCCCACTCAGTAAAGCACGTAGGCACGTGCTTGACTTTAAACATGTGTTCAAAGGAGCAAGTGTTTTGCTGAATGGGGCTGTATGCTGGGATTCATGTCCATAACTCCCTTAGGCTTCTTTTAAGATTCCAGCCTTTATAGATAAAAGGGCCATTTTAATGTTGATGATGAGCGGGCTGCTGCTGAGCTCTTTATAGAGCATGTTCCACCCATAGACCGCCCTGTACGGGATGAAGGTGGGAGAACAGCAGCATCCCCTCCTCCCAGACAGAAACAGAGAGCTAGAAAGGCAAACGTTTCCATATTGATGGCTAAAATGGTTCAAGGCTGGGTGCCGAAGGTCAGGTCTGAAATCAGCGTGGCCTGATTGGCACAGAAGCTGAGCACATGCTGCTTCTCTTGGCTTCAAGGGCCATTGGGGGTGCTTAGCTCCTCTGACAAATTAGGTCCTGCAGTGAGTCAAGAGCAGAGTCAGGAACTGATCCCAGGTATTTTGACTCCCAGGCCCAGCTGTCTCCCAAGACTCCAATACATCTTGGCCTCTCTTTCCCCCACACTTCTGGTTTTACTCTCTCTCTAATCTTGGCCTTTGCCAGATACCTCATCTAAAGAGAGCCAGGAGGCCAGGCTCTAATTCCTACCTCAGCCATTACTTGCTGGCCCCAGGGGTAAATTGCTTCACTTCTCTGTGCCTCAGTGTACTTATCATAAAAATGGGTGCACTGCCCCGATCTATGTCACGGGTGCTGTGAAGCTTACTGTTAACACAGCTCTGATTTAACTCCTCTGCTCTCAGTCCCTTCTGCTGCCCTGGATTGTGCAATTCCCTGAAGCATTTTGGAATAGCATGTCAGAAAAACGCTCTCCCAGATAAAAGCTGAATTGTGTCAGCAGTGCAAATAAATAAGGAAAAGATGCTCCGCTTTCCTCCACAGAGAGGAAAAGCCAGACAGACACCCTGCAGCACCGTGTGGGCTTCTGCTGTCCGCCCAGTATTTAAGTGCCAGTTTCCTGCCACTGCAGGGAAATGATAAAGGCTCTTCCTTGCGAGTGGGACGTGGGTAACTCACAGAACAGAACAGTTCGATCAAAACATTTTCAAGACCCCTTGGAAACAGTGTCAGTGATGGACACCAGCCTTCTCTGATTCAGCTGCACAATCCCTCCTGGCAAGGCGGAGGGGAATGGTAGTTTAAGGCAATGTTTGGAGCTGTCTGTGCGCTTCCAGCTGAAAACAATCACTGCCAGAGCAGGAAATGACCCTGCCATTCATATCCCCATGCTGAGGAAATGCTCCCAAATGTGGATTATCTGAACATCTGGAAACCTCCCGTAACAACTGGACCCAGCACGAGGATCAAGTCTCACTGGGAGATCCCATCCAGGATCCACTCCCCACTCAGCTGAGAGCCATGGGGTGGGGCTGGGCATGCCACTGTTTTTGTTTAGAGCAAGAGGTCCCCAAGCTGCTACGGGGAAATGGCAGGGCCTGGGCCAGCCCCACCAGGGGTAGAGAGGAAGTGCCACCCAGTCTCGCTTTGCCCCCATCTCTGTCACCCCAGCTTCAGCCCTAGGCTAGCTCCCAGCCCTGGCTCCCAGCCCATGCCCCTGGCTCCATTGGTGGTGCCATCCCCTGGTTCTGTAGATGCAGCTCCAGCCCCCACCAGTCACAGCTTGTACCCCGGCTCATGACCCCCAACTATGGCTTTGGCCCACTCCAGGCTCTGGATTGTGTCTCCTGGGGGGAAGCGGGGAATTTGGAGACAGAGGGAATGGGGTGGGGGTGATGAAGATCTCTGCTGATCACTGCCAGAGGCTGCGCTTCAAGATGCAATGGAGGATGACAGCTGCCACCCCTTCAACTAACCCCCTTTTGGCAGAGTTGCTAGAACTAGATAATACCAGCTTGTCCCCTGGGAATTTAGTACCTGTTAAAGGAGAATCAGGAACTGTTCTGGCACCAGGAGTCTCTATTCTCCATGGAAGAGGCACATCATGTGCAGCAGCAGTGCAAACTTCCCCCACTACCATGCTTCAACCCCAGCCCTTATGGGTAAGTGGTGAGTTCCATTTCCCTGGCCCATTCAGCCTTTGCTCCTTCTGCTGAGACTGTCGCAAGGGAGCCCATTACCAGCGTGGTTTTAGTGATGGAAAGCTGGCCCACAGGAAGTGGATTGAGGCCACCATGCTCATTCCACGCAGGCCACCAGAGAGCTGACAGCAGCCTTCGCTTGCTGCCTTCCAGGATGGAGTTCACAGGACAGTGATCCTTTTACTAAACCGATAGTTTAGAAAAGGAAAGCCAGACATGCGACTCTGGCTCTGATTCATATCAAGGCAAACAGCCCCTTCGGGACACTTGACGCGCCTACACTGGAGCTGGGGAGGTAAATTCCCACTCGTGGGGACATGCCCACCCTAGCTGCGATAGAGCTAGCGTGCTAAAAACAAGCGAAGCTGCAGTGGCGCGAGGAGCTAGCTGCTCTGAGTATGTACCTAGAGTCTCAGATGGTTGCCTTGGTTGAGCGAGAGCAGCGTGGAATGAGAAACGCACTCCCAGCCTGCGTATCCAGCCTGCAGTGGGGACAGGGCGCTGAGCTGTCCAGAGCACCACTTCCTTCACTTGCGCCGCGGCGAGGGTAACAGAACCTGACAGGGACTTCACTTGCAGCTAGAGCTGGGGGGGAGCCAATTAGTTTTCACAGAAAATTTTGATAAATGGTGGGGCTTTTTTCTTTTCCAAAATTTCCCCCAAAAAAGTTTTTCATTAAAAGAAAAACAAAAATAAAAAAAATACACCCGCTGTGGTAAAAATGGTCAGTCTGACAACGAAGACGCTCTTTGCCAGAAATCCAGCTTTTTTTTTAAACGAACATGGTTTGGTTTTCCATAAAAAACAAAACACACCAGGATTTTTTGACCCAAGTAAAGAATTCTTTGTTTTGCTCAAAAAGCTGGTTATTTGTGTTGGGGGTGGGGGAGTTTCAGTGAAATAATTTCAACCTGCTCTTTTTGCAGTCTGGTACCTTGTCAGTGAATCCCTGCCTCCAGCACACACCCGACTGCAGCCCACGCCTGTCTCTGGCACTCCCGTTCTCTCCCACTGACTTACCTTGGTCATGATATCACACATTTACAGTTCATGCAGCCAGGGCCGCTTTCATCTGGTGGATTCAACTTGCGTAGTTTGTGCTGCCGGATCTCCCGCACTAAGGTATAGAAGGCATCTTCAACACCCTGCAAGAAAGGCGCAACATTTTGCTCAAAGTGTGACTCAGACTCTGAAAAAGGGTGGTGGTGAGAGCAGGTAGATCTAGGTGACCACTAGAAGTCCCCTGCAAAGAACTTCTTAGTGTAGTTCAAGCAGGTTTTGACTCTGCATTGAAGAGATAAAACTGAGCATAGAAATGTTGGAGGAGTCCCAGGAAATGGTTCCTACTGGCAAAATGCAGTGCACAACTTCTAGGCTACCAAGGGAAATGTAGGCTCCATCTCTTGGGATACTTCAGATGAAACTGGACATCCCACTAGAAATTGTACTGGAACAAACAACCCTGATCCAGCTGCCCCTTTTCCATCTCTAACCCTCCAAACCAGGACGCTCCCCCCAAATCGCACCCATATGTATTGCGTGCAGCACATCTGCGTAGAAAGCAGGACGAGGAGGTTAGCAAAGCGACTTTTGCTCAGACCGCTATGCAGTGAACATAAGGACTAGCCAACAGTCCTGCAGAAAGCTTCATTTCAATACAGCAGACACCAAAGCCCTTCTGCTCAACATCCAGCCCCCTTAACACACCTCTCATCCCCAAACTTGCATATGGGAGATTAAGGAGCAAATCAGGCCAGGCCAAGGAACACCAACTCCTATCCCTCCCTGAACTGGAAGCTGGGACTCAGGCTTGGACTGGGTTTGGTTGATGTGTTCTGTTGTGTGTTTCAGTGCAGGGCTGAGTACGTGCTCGTTAGTACCACAAAGTGCTTGCAATCAAGGCTGTCTGTTACAACTGCCCTTTCTCTCTTCTGCAGCCATTTCTTTCAGGCCTTTTCTCTCCCCTCCCATTCACAACCAGGCAGACAGGTCCGACAGGTATTAGGGGCAATGCAGCATGACCCCAAAAGAGACCACCAGCAGAGGCTACAGGAGCAAGGAGAGTGAGGATCACAGTGCAATTTTAAACACAGGCTGCAGGCATTCAATTAACTCTGGACTTCATGTATCACATAGCCTGTCTGATGACCCGTGTTACCCACTCAGAGCCGTGTGAGGCTGCAGTGTAGCTAGCCCTCCCTCCAGCAAGCTGATTCAGAGCAGCTCTTCTTGAGGGATGACATAACTCCCATGTGTGTCTATACATATATCTGCAGCCAGTGAACAGGGGAAACACCACCGAAGGGTGAAGCGTTAGCTGATAAACACAGGGAAGCTGCACAAAGATGCACTGGAAACAATCTATTGCCAATGCTGGCCTAAGACACCCCCCACTCCAAACTTCAGCATGAGGAAAGTGGCTTTTTAACCTTCTTTTGTAAGCTTTCCAGGGAGTTCGGTGCTGGTCAAATGTCCCAGATCGAGAGCCCTGAAGAATGAAGTCCTCCCTCTGTCCAAGGGCAATCAGCGTCCCCACAGGCCCCAGCCAACGTATCTCAACCCTGACCTGCAGGGACCCCCTATAGCAGCAACAAGGCCTATTGAAACCCAGGCCTCTCTTTCTGCTGAGACTACCAATAAGAGCTCCCTTTGGTGCCAATCGTAGACGTGCTCTGGAGACGGGGACTCATTCCCCACAGGCTACTACGTGTCCACGCCCTTCCAGCCTATGCATTCATTCATGCCACACCCCTCCAGAGCTCTCACACAGGGCACATTGTGTGGGGGGCACAAGGGGCTCACGGGGATAGGCAAAAGGAATTCTCTGCTGGAACATTCACCTTGGAGGTGGCAACTGATCCCTCTGACCCTCAGCATCTCTCCCCTCAAGCTACACTGCATGCACTCCCGCAGCAATCCGCTCCTCGCTGCTGCCGTGGAGGTGGAGTGATCCCCAGAGCGCCTGCCGTGGATTTATCACCCCAGCTCCGTCTCTGAATGGACTCCCAGCCCCATCCATCACAGCTTGCCCAGGAGCAGAAGTGGCAGCCAGTCCCCAAGATGGGATTCTTGGAAGCTTTATCCCAGCATCCTGACTGCGGCAAATCACTGTCAGCGCTGGCCTGCTGTAATGCATGCACACTTCCCTGCTCGCTGCCACTTCAGACTGTCAGAGAGACTTACAGCATGCTGTGTAATTAGCAGCTGGAACGCGGCTTGCCTGACAGCAAATGCATGTTGCTCTGTCAACAGGGCTGTGCGTCAGCCCTGCTGCTGTCAGTCACGGCCCAGCAGCAGTTCTGTATGAAGGGAATGGCCGGCTCAGTGACTGTTTCCTCAGACGACACAGGGAGGGGGCAGACTGCAGCTGTGGGAGGGACGGAGGGGTTCCTTCTAGCAGAGTTGGCGGGGCAATTCTTTCCAGCCACAACAATGGAATGAAGCACTGAGCAGAAGAGGTAACTAGACTTTTTGGCGTGGCCTTACACATCTAGCCGTTTGGTGCCGGGGAGGCTCTCCGGACATCCAGGGCTATGTTCCAACCACAGAGCCCTGGGCTTTCAGGATATATTGAATCCACACTTCTATCTCTGGATTCAGGGGCAAAGAACTTAGTGCAGAAACCCCACCAGCCCCAAGCTTCGCAACCCAATGTGGCTGTCACCACAGAGAAATAGAGTAGGACCTACACTAAGCTAAGAATGGAATGTTTAGATAGGTCAGGTGGCAATAGGGCTTTGTAGGTGTATAAAAAGGGGGCCTTTGGGAACAGATAATTGTTCACATTGTAAAACCATCTCTCCTCATACCTGTCTGGTTTTGGCTGATGTTTCTATGTAGGGGATCCCGTAATTCCTGGCCAGGTCCTGCGCTTGCCGTGTCTCCACGGTCCGGGCTGGAAGGTCACACTTGTTTCCCACCAGCACCATGGGGACGTCATCTGAGTCCTTCACTCTCTTGATCTGCTCTCTGCAGAGATACAGATGCCGTTAAGTGAGGAGAGGAAAAGTCAAGGGGTGGCGTGGGAGAGGAATCATTTCATTGTAAAAATGGCAATAGCAGCTAGTTTCAGAGACACCCTCGTGGGAGCAGAACAAGTGCCACCTCTAACGGACAGGAACAGAATTCTGCTCCATTATTATGAGATGTTTTGGGGAGGACTTTCAAAAGCCCCTAAAAGCGACTCACAAGCACAAGCCCCAGTGAAAGTCAATAGAATTTGTGCTTCTAAGTCATGCAGGCACTTTATGAAAATCCCACTCTTTGTCCATTTGCTTTACATAGACAAGACAAGTTAATACATTATAAAAGTGATTTGCATGGCCCATTTGTTATTGGAAGGCTGGGGACGCAAAGGCAAAGCCCACAGCCCTTTGGCTTTGGGGTAAACAAGGGGTGTAGGCTGCACTGTGCCTCGCTGTGATCTTTCACAAGGTCTTGGGGGTTATCTGGAAACAGCCTCCCTCAATCAGCAACAAAACTACAGCCAAGCTCAGCACCATAGTCCCAGAGCCACCAGGCAGCCATCCCGGGGCACAGAAACATCCTGTACCCCAGAGCAGGAACAAAAGCCTCCTATGGAAGGGCAAAGCAATGACCGTGGAGCCCAAGCGCAGCAGCCTTTGGCTGGGGTCAGCCTGCTGAGCTGAACTGAGTGAGGAGAAAGAATGCTCACAACTTTTAGCTGATGGATTCTGCAGCGTTTTTCCAAGCAATGACCATTCTCCCTGTTGGTTATTTGTGCAGCTGGGAAAACGGACGTATGAGCTAAATAAAAAGCTACGCGCATTTCATTCATTTTTTCAAACAAGGTATTGTGAATCCATCTCATTTCCCAACCAGTGTTCTGATATTCATCTAATATTTTCAAAATCCCCATGGAGTATAATGAAGAGGGGATGCAGTACAAAGGGTAATGGGGTCACCACGGGCTGGGGAGAGTCTTCCAGATACCTACGAACAGCCAGTGGAGAGGGTGATGGGTACACAGAAATGGGGAACCTGATCATAGGTAGGGTGGAAGATTGAGATGGCCTGGAAAGCGTTACTACTTATAGGACCTTGGCAAAAATCTAGGGCTGGCCTTGGTAGCATTATCAGGACTGAGGTGCATTGGCAGGAGAGGAATAGTAAGGGGTGTTGCAAATCAGATCTGCACTGCACTGGCAAAGCTGTGGGTTGGGGCTCAGGACTGGGACAGCAGGGCCTGTTGCAGTGCAGGATTGAGGTGCACTAGCAGAGCTATTAAGGATAGAGCTGTGCACAGTGTCAACCTGCTCTTTATTTAGCTAAACCCATAAGTAACCACTAGACCCCTCAATTCATGAGCACCAAACAGCAGTCCTTTGTGCACGGGTGTCAGCCTCCAACGTGTTCGATGAAGAGCACAGAAAAGGCTCTGAGGAATCCGTTGTCTGAATAGTTCCACTCTCTATTGCCTTGGCTTTCGGATCCAGCATGAATGATTGCTGGGCACCGCCCTGCAGAGCAAACCTCCTTCTATTCTTGCAGCCAAAGATTCTGCTGTTGTGTGCCCAGGGCTGGAGCGTGGTCACACGGCACTTCCTTCTCGGAGAGCCTGATCCTTGGGGGCACAAGAAGCCATGAACGATCACTGCTGCCTTTTCAGTGCCCCAGACGCTTGCTGAACATGCTCCTTGCCTCGTGCTCCAGCTAGCACAGAACCCCTGCTCCGGGAACAATTATTTAACAGCTACAGACTCGCAGCGCTGGCAGGACTTCCTATTCCTCTAGCAGGCAGGCAGGCGGGCGGGCAAAGGAAGAGCTGCTTCCAGGCCTATGAAACATGCTTACAAAGAGCACCTCCCACAATTCCTATTACAAACAGACCGCTTGCTGGCTGCATCCATCAAGTCTTCCTGCCCCTGAAGACAAGTCTTTGAGAGGTGGTGTAAAGATGCTAGTTATGGTAAGAGACACCAGGGCCAGGGTCACACCACAAGATCATATTCTCTCTAGCCAGGGCCGGCCACTTGCTCCTTGGCTGGTGACGAGAGCAATCCATCACCTGGGCTGCGTCTATTTGGAGCTTATTTGACTTTAGCCCCTCCCAGCCCTAAACAACCTGTGGTGTGTGGGCATGAAATAGGAGAGGTAGCCTGGTGCAGTGGATAAGGCACTGGTCTGGGAGTCAGGAGACTCAGGTTCTACACCCACCTGCCACTGATCTTCTGGGTGACCATAGGCAAGTCACTTCACTTCTCTTTCCCCTTGACCCTGTGTCTGTCTTGTCTGTTTAGACTGCAAACTCTTCAGGGCAAGAGCTGCCTCTCCCTAGCTGTGTTCTCAGTGCCCAGCACAATGGGGCCTGATCTTGATCTCTGCCATACTGGTAAGTGGCTGAGGCGGCCCTGCCTTCTCCTTACCCTTGAGTCAGCTCTCCCCTCGTCTCCCAGCCTTCCTGCACAGCAGGAGCTGCTAAGATCAATTTCACTTACAGTGCGATTCCATTAATTAGAGATGGGAGGGAGGGAGTAGGAAGGGATCAACTCTCTCTCTAGTCATTGTAAACACTTAAAACGTTACATTACCGAGTCCCCCAAGGCCACCAGCAATCCCCCTCGGATAGATTTTATCAGAGCCGCTGACATTAGCTGCCGGCTCCTTCCCTTCCCTGGGGAATGGCCGCTTGAGGTAATTGTCTGTCAGCAGCCCGTCAGTGCTCCCACAGCATGCGAGCCTGGTCTTGGGAGGTGGCACAGCACGACAGACAGGCCTGCCCTTTAAAAAGGGATATGGAAGAGCAACCCTGCCGGGACAGCAGGGCGGAGAGGAGAAGGGAAAAAGAGGCCTGCATGGGATACTGACCTGTACTGGTGAATATCTTCAAAGGATTTAGTATTGTTAATAGCAAAGACACACAGGAAGCCCTCCCCTGTCCGCATGTATTGGTCTCGCATGGCACTGTACTCTTCTTGGCCCGCCGTGTCCAAGATGTCTAACAGACAGGTCTCTCCATCAATGACTACCTGCTTTCTGTAGGAATCCTGCAGGGCCAACAGAAAGGGACAGTCATTAGGAGTGCATGAGCAGGATGTTAACACGGATCTGCCGCCTCTTGAACCTTTGGGTTCCAATCCTGACACTGCAGCGAACAAGCAGAAATGAGTTTCGTCTCACCCTCGCTGCCCCCAGCGGGTGTTTGTACGCACCACACCACCACACCACGTTTGTCTCCATTCCACAGCGACTGGAATAGCAGGAGATACATTGGCAGGAGTACATAGGGAGCGAAGCCCAGAATAGCATGGGTTGCTGCAGGCCAGGATGGTGGCATACTGGGAACGCTGTGCAGAGGCGGCTCACACAATCTCTGCCCGCCTTATGCCGGGCTCTTGGCTCTAGCCAGCCTTAAATTGACTCGATCCCTTTTTAAAAATGGAGGGGCGGGAGGGAAGGAAAGAGTGGCAGAACAGGCTGTGCTGCCAAAGCAGCAGCTAACACAACCTCTGGCCTGCTCTAATTTACGACGCTGTCTCCTGGTAGACACGGTGCGCCTTTGACACCAGAGCCACCAAGCCCCAGACAACTATTTTTCTAACTTTATTTAGTACAGGCTAAACCCTCCTGATGCAGCTTTTCTTAGGGAGCTGCAAGGCACTGTGTTGATTCAGTCACCTCCGTTGGCCACGCCTGGGGACAGGCAAATGGGTAAACGAACGGCGGGTGAGCGAGGGCTGGAGTTCATATAAGGCACTGGCATCACCCCACCAGTTCCATTCATAATGTTCAGTGCAGCCTGTATCTGATCAGTCCTGGAAACTGGAGACAGGAAAGACCCCCTAAAGCATCCAGTCCAGCCCCTGGACTACACCCTATGGGATATGCTCTACCGCATCTCATCCAATCTAGTCTTGAATGTCCCAGCTGCCAGGCCTCCCAGTAATCCCCTAGGAATTCCCGGGCCTCGCACATCTCACTTGCAAAGATTTTCATCATATTCTCTTTTCGAAGACCAGACATTGTTGGCAGTCATTTCTCCCTAAAGCAGCTCAGAACTGCCAAGATTTTCAGAAGCCACTAATTATTTTAGGTGCCCCTAATACTCTCAAAACTCTGAAAATCCAACACGTTTAAGGGCCCTCAAAGTTGGGCACCCAAGATCACAGATGTGTCTCCCTTTTGCCTGAATGTTTATTATAGTACTAGGTTGGCAGCAAATACTATAGTTAAGGAAGCCAACTGGTTTTAATTATAACCCTTTGTTTTTATTCAAACTTTTCAAGAAATTCTCTTATGGAGAGGGCATTTCCCATCACTGGTCTACACTCAAAAGTTACTGTTTGGACAATCTGAGGAAAATCCAGTGAGTCATGTAAAAACCCCAAACACTTCCCCCCCCGTAGAACGGATTACTGCTGCCTATTTTTCCATGGAGAAGACAAAAATGGCTGAACCTTGAAATTGGCTGCTTAATGTAAACAGGGTGCATCCTGGAGTGTGTTCCAGTTTAGAAAGCATCTGTTTGGGTGTGAAAATGTTACAAGCAATTAAAAAAAGTCACTTATGCAGATTCTCACTGGGAATCTGTTAAGAGTTTTAAAAGCAGGGCCTATTAAAGGCCCACCCCTTAGATAACATCATCCCACCTCCTGCATGCCCAATCTAATCATGGGGGATGTTGCTGGGACAATTTGCATGGAGAAAGGATTGTCACGTCTCATGCAAACCACAGAAACAGCTTACTCTCTTACTTCTCATCAGTCCAACCCCAAAAGCAAAAACAAACAAACAACACACACACACACACACAACCAAATGCCTTCATAGCAAGAAAAGGGTTTGGTTGGGGGGAAATCATAAGTGTGAAAATAATTGTTCTGGATCCTGCAATTCAAGGATCCTTCTGCAACGGTGGCTGCATTCCATGATATTTTGCAAATTCTAAGTCTTCAATTTAAAACCAAAATTAAATGTTCTTTTATTCAGTTGCTAAAGTTCAGCCATCATAATGTAAACAGATGGGTTACTGCTCCTTTATCCCAGTCACAAGAAAAACTGTTCTCCACTCAAACACTAGCAGCAATAAAGGTCAGAGATGGAATTGAAAGCTCTCCAGACAGTGCTAATGAGGTCAATATGGACCCATTCTCTTTGCTCATCATGAGATCAACCACCAGGCACACCTTATAAACACTCCATACTGGAGGCCTGAAACCAGACCCACAGGGAACCAAGTAGTCAAAAGAATCCAGAGCTACTTTCTACATAATCCTCCCCAGAAGGGGAAGGCTGGAGTCAGAGAAGTAACCGAAGAGACCAACAACGTTGAGCGACTGCTTGGCAAGATACCAGACACTGTAAAGGCAATTGGCTTCCTGCCCTCCAGGGAAGCATTCACGCTCCCCGTCGCTAATGAAGCTGAAACCTCCCTGATAGCTTTCACTAGCATGGCTCTGGTCTTTGAGGTCACAGGCCACAGCTCCACTGGTACATCCACTGGCTCCGTGTGGGTATAAACAGGTCGAACTCTACCTGCAAACACAGCTCGCTTGGTTAGACCACTTCCATAGACAACTCCTATCAAAGCTGGCCTTATCCAGGAAAGGGATGGGGAATTTCGGTGAAAAATGTTGGGCTCTGCCCCTGAGTGGAGAGAATTCAGGGGTGTTCATGCAGACAAAATAGTCCCAACACACCTTGATTTGGGGGGACCCAATGATGGACGAGAAGAAACCCTTTTACCCTCAGACTACTGATATAATTGGTGGATCTGGGACATGCTTTCCCTAGCCACTCCTCCTGTGTGTTAAGGTGTCCTGTGAAGGTGCGGCATCTAGGGGCCAGTTTGTCTGCAATCAGCGATCACTAGCCCTTCTACAATCAACGTCTTCACAACCATTCAAGCCTCCGTTGATAACTGGCAACATGCGGGAAGCATTCGGAGGGCAGTCTGTGTGTGTCAGGTTACCAGCATCCAGATCCGTCACTAATTGACAAGATAGTGGCCTCTAGCATGTGTGGGAGGACAAAGTATCCACATTAGCTCCCTTCAGGCCAGGGTGGCTGAAGGGGTCCAAAAACCTCAGTAAAACTCCAGCTAAACTTCGGAGTTTTGCAGTAGCGTGTGGAGCCATTCTGAAGCAGACACGGGAAATCCCGTTCCTGCAGATTTGGTGCTGAGCTGGAGATGGGGGAGGAACTGCTGTGAAATTGTGTTAGAGGGCGTTCCCTTCAGCTATGAGGGAACCGTGGGCCCAGGGTCTTCTCTTCCTTAAGGAAACCCTGCCTGGCATGTCTGGGGCTGGTGCCCTTTTCTGGGGGTTGCTTTCCTAAGAGGACTTGTACTCGAGTGGCAATGTTTGGAAAGCTTCCAAGCCAGAATTTCCCAGTGCATTGGGACAAGTTCTGTGTGTCTCAGCCCGATCCTTCAAGCTCTCCACGTAGGTCTCTTGCTTAGCTGTTCTGGCTGTGCTCTGGGATAGCTCAACACTCAGCTGCCTGGGCCATCATCTATGTGTATCTGGGCTGGGACAAGCAGCCAAACTGCTCTTTCTATAACAATGGGGTGTAGCCATCTGGTCTGTCTTGTAGAGCTCAGCTTCTATGAAGTAGTGGGAGGAAAGTTTCTGTCACTGTTACTCCAATGAGCTCAACTTGGCCTTATGTGAGCCCCTTTCCATAGTATATGGAATGTATATAGCAGGTGTTGTCAGGTATGAGGGGGGGCTCTTAGAACTGGAAAGTTACCATGTGGTGGAAGCTGAAGGAGGCCAGGATCCTCATTCCACTGGTCTGGTGTGTGCGCTTACGCCTTGGAGGTGCTGCCAAGTATAATCCCAGCCAGTTTTGACAGTGTTTTATAACTTGGTAGCCGGCAAAAGGAGGTGCACAAGTGATGGTGCTAGGTTTAGAGAGGGCATGAAGCAGAAAGTAAAATGAGCAATGAAAGAGAACTTGGTGGCATTTTTGGTTGAAACTGGGCAGAAAACCAGTAAATTCTTTCCTTGAAATGATCTCCTGGGAACCTTAGATCCTATCTTACCCTGTCAGACCTGAAAAATGCAAAACATTCTCAACAAAACCTCAAGGAACTCACCTATTTCCTGGTTCTATTATGAACTTGAAACTGAGCACCAGCTTTGTTAACAGTTAGGAACCTTTCCAGGTGACTGGCTTTACTGCAAAACTCAGAAGTATAAACAGGAGATTTGTGGCACAGAGCACGCTAGAAAGCTAGTTTTGATGCACAGGAATGGAGCTGAGGACTCCTTGGTGTGGGAGCTATTGTAATCGTAGTAGTCCAACCCAGAGCCTAGATACAGGACAAATGCAAAGTCCAGCAAGAAGAATTCTCTGTTCTGACTGGGGAAAACAAAGCATGTTATGTCCAGTCATCAATAATGGCAGCCAGGTACCTAATCCCTGAACTATGTCCCTCAGACCACAGGCCCACCCTGTCCAGGACTCTGCCACTGCTTGTTGCCTATACCCAGTTATTCAGAAATAGATTGATATCGCTCCCATACACCTCCTAGCTGACGATGTTATGGTGTGCTTTGGGGAGATACTACTGAAAGGAGATTCCTTCCTGACATTGTCCACAGGCACACCATGCTACTTCAACTCTGCGGGGGAGGGAAGGGGGAGCAGCAGGCAACTGTATTTATGTGAAAGGAAGAAAAATCTATTTATCAGAGCAGTGAAAGGCTCAGTGATTTTGAAATTGAGTGGTTACTATGAGAATATGAAGGGAAAGAGGGCATGATGGGGGACTGTGGGGAGGGATATCACTGGGAGGGAGTGGCTTGGACTGCACATAGACAAGGAGAACAAACATTTCAGAGGGCACAAGAGGTGGGGATGTGAGCTGGAGAGGGGACTGCAGCAGCGTGCTGGCTGCAGAGGACATTCAGTTAAACAGTGCTCAGAGTTTACATCTCCAGAGCCGTGTTTACGTGGAACGAATCTCTACAGCACATGGTAATGGTACAGTGGGCGTGCCAGAGACCAGGCTCTAAGGCTGAATGGGACAATGGGGCTGAAAACCAGCCAGTCGAAAAGTCAGGGCACTCTCCCCTCCCATCCATTATCAGGAGACGAGAGGGAAGGGGACGTTTCCACTACTCCCTGTCCAACAGAAGAGCAGAGCTCTGCTCCTCTCGGCACCATGGAAGCCTTTGTGGAAGCTTCCCAGCACAGGCATCTCCTGTCACGCTGGGTCATCAGGTTACTTTCCTACAAAACAACCTAGAGCAAATTTCTAAGCAAGTGTGGGAGCTTCTGGCACAACAACATAGAAGAGGGGCTGAGGCAAGAAAACCTCAATCTTTCCAGCCTACTGTACCCTTTTCAGGAGCTGATTTGTGTTGCGTACCCCAAGTTTCATCTCACTTAAAAACTACCTAATTACAAAATCAGACCCAAAAATACAGAAGTGTCACAGCACACTAGTACTGACATATTGTTTACTCTCTCATTTTTACCATACAATTATAAAATAAATTGATTGGACTATAAATATTGTACTTACAGTGAAATACTTACCATGTAACAGTATATAAAGCAGTATAAAGTTATTGTCTGTATGAAATTTTAGTTTGCACTGACTTCACTAGTTCTTTTTATGTAGCCTGTTGTAAAATGAGACAAATATCTAGATGAGTTGATGTACAAGCTGGAAGAGCTCTGCGTACCCCCAGAGGTACACCTACCCCTGATTGAGGACCACTGCCTTAGGTTATGTCTACACTGTGATTAAAAACCCACAGCTGGGTAGGCTCCCAGCGCTCAGGCTAAGGTGCAGTTTAATTGCCATGAAGACGTTCTGGCTCAGGCTAGAGCCCAGGCTTTAGGACCCTGCAAGGTGGGAGGGTCCCAGACCTTCCACCACAGCCTGAGCCTGAACTAGAGATTTGGGCTCCCAAGTTTGAAAAAGCTTTAACCTAGATGTCTTATGGAAACAGTAAGCATTGGCTCCTTCTCCGGGCAGGGTATGGAGCTAGAGGGACTGGGGCATGAGCCACTCTGTAGACAGGACAGATAAGTAAAGTAATCTTTAACTTTTCTTAGTGGATGGTCAATGGAAACTGGCCTCACACAACAGCCCCTCTCCGCCTTTCACTGAACACGACAGCTTTCAGTTCTGAAAGAGGGCAAAAGCACTAAGCCCCAGAACCTAAGAGCAGGGCCTGAGGAAGGGGAGAACAACTCTGGCTTTATCCTCCCTACAATGTTCAGCCATTTTACCCAGCATGTCAATCCTGGAAAGGAAACAAGCTACTATTACTCCTCACCAGTACAAAAGGGAGCAGTAATAACGTATCACTGAACAGACTAACGAAAGCAGAGCAGCTCCCTACTATTTGAAGTGAAGTAAAGCAATTTTGGTTTGTTCAGGTGTTAATAATACACCTGCCACCGCATTCTGCGCACTTCAGAAGGGTTAATCCTTTCTTTCGACAATACACCACCGCCGCTCATATAGCTCTTTGCATCAGTAGATCTCAAAGCACTTTACAGAGGCAGTCACTATCATTTTCCCATTTTACAGATGAGGAAACTAAGTCTCTCTGCCTTTTTTGGTCACCAAGCAGGCCAATGGCAGAACTGGGAACAGAAACCGGATTGCCTGAGCCTTAGTTCAGTTCTCTGTCCACTAGGTCACAGTGCCTCCCAAAGGGGAGAGAGAAAGTCACCATCCTGGGTAAAGACAGACAGACAGACATGACAGACCACATGCAAACTTCCTTCTGCCCACAAGTCTTCAATTGCACCTCAATCCTGATCTGAAGCACCTCATACAAACCCAAGCCTTCAAGCCCCCCATGGAAGCTCTGCCAGCATACCTCAATCCTGGCCCCCAACCCCTCTGCTATTCCAATCCTCAGCCCGTCCACAGCCATGCCCATACAACGTTCTGATATGCAGCACCTACCGCTATCCCAGGCCTCTCCTCAGCAGATACAAGTTAAAGTCACTGTAATCCCCTAACATGTGGTAGCTTTGTGGAGTAGAAGAGCATCCCCAGGGACTTAGGCTGAGCCCAAACTCAAAGCATTTTCATTTGGGACTGAAGCAATATTTGAACCCAGCTCCCCAATGATAAAAGGTCAGAGAATTAGCTGCCCAGCTCTAGAAAAGGGAGTTCTTTGACTCTATGGAAGCCTCAGCTACAGTAAAGAAGCTGATCCCGCCACCAGCTGCAGAAGTTTGGGATGGATACAGAATCCTGTATTTTCACACCCTCTCTCTCTCACACACACACACACACTGAGGATTTTTTTCAAACACACTTCCAACTTGTAGTTTTCGCACCATATGAAGCCTGTGTTTCTTCTCTGCTGTTACCCACTCGAGTACAGTACCTGTCACCCATTTGAGTTCAGCTGTGCTTTCAAGAAGAGGATGCATGGACTGGAAGCATAAGTACACAAACGTTAAGGAAGCTGAACCTCATCTCCTACAGCTGAAACATGGGTTCTCAAGAGAGGAGGGGAGCAGGGCAGGCACAAGTTGCAAATGCCCTGCCCTTCCCTTCTTTCTACTGGGAGAGGTGTCCCAGCTAGCTGGGAAGGCCTGGTAAAGAAAAGGTTCAGAACCACAGGGCTAAAGCCAACACTGGAGTTGTAGCTCTGGTCTTCGGCTTGGCTTCTCCGGGTTGATCTCTCCATGTTTAACTGGAGAATTCAGAGTTAAAACAAACATCCCCTGGAATTCACAGAAAAATTAAAAAGTTGAAGATCTCGTAAGAAACTCATGGACTCGCTCCCCTCTCAGAGTCTGCAGCGTGCTCACCTCTATCGTGGGGTCATATTCATCAACAAAATGGTTCTGAATGAGCTGTATTGTCAAAGCACTCTTCCCAACGCCACCTGCTCCAACCACCACCAGCTTATATTCAGTCATCTTCCAGCTGATCCCGGCTCAGGTCCCCAGCAGCACCACCACCACCTGCAAGGACAAAGATACAGACATTAGGTCTCTCGTCACCATCGTTGCCACTGCACCTGAGCCACCCAGGAGAAAGCTAACCATGGCTACGCAGCAAGAGGCACTGGTACAAAGAGGGAGACAATTGCAGTTGGAAGGGAATGAAACGATAACCTCACTGCATGGGTATCAGGGGTCTCCCGCTGTCACAAAACCCAGCCAGTCATTGCTGATTTTTATTATTGGTATTCCAGTAGCACCGACATGCCCCAACAGAAATCGGAGTCATTGTGTGCTAGGTACTGTACAAACAAACAGCTCTAAATAGGCAAGACAGCCAAAGCGTATGAGGGGAACACAGGCACAGAGGGGCGAGGTAGTTGGCCCAAGGTCACAGAGCAGGTCAGTGTCAGAGCTGGGAACAGAACCCAAATCTCCTGGCTCCTGTCCAGGGCCTTAAAAGCCCATATGGCCTCCCTTTCTAAAGTGCTTTAAAAGGCTTTCAAATGCATGACACTGTAACAGTTCAACAAGCTGGTGAACGTATGACATTGTCCAACCCACTCCCCTTTGACAATACGTTTCAGATGATGATGATAACAGCAAGATGACCTTCCTTTGGAAGAAATCTAATCACCAGGGGGACGCAGGGCTACCTTCAACTCTGGTGTGACTTGGCTCAAGTCAATAGAATTAAAGCAGGGATGATTTCTACCCTGGTACTGCACTACCCTCTCTTCCCCAACACTCCTAGATGCCATCCCACACCTCCCAATGTACACTTGATAGAGTCAAATCAGGAAAACAAAAGCCACCCACCGGATCGAACCTCTTATGCTTTCCTCCACCATTAAATCCCCTGGAAACGTATCCATATGTGACATGGGGAACCATCACATGAGAGGTTGGGGGAGGGAATACCCACCCAAGTAGCTAACTCCAATCAACCACTCCTCTCAGAGGCCACTGGGAATGGGCAGGGCATGGTGTTTATATAAACCAGACCCAGCTGATAACAGAAAGAGAAGGAGAGGGTAGCACCCAACAAGTATCAAAGGAAAAAAACCAGCTCCAGAAAGTGGCAGAAGCGGAGGCAAACATATACGGAACAAGATACTGAGTTTGGGGAGAGTTGTGCCTTCCTAGAAAACTTGGACTTGCCTGAGATGTAAGAGAACTTGTGGGGAAGTAGAATGAAAGACTTGGGGTATAGATTATAGTAAAATGAATATGGATGCACCCTGTTGCTAGGTACTATGGCAGTCCCTCTGGCCTGCTTTCCTCCGCCAGCATTTCTGTGATGGTCAGGTCACCCAGCCCATCAGGCCATGGCTGAATACCTTTTGGGGCTGTGGGATTTGGGGCTTTGCTGGAGGGTTAACCCACCTTCATGGTCGCCTGCCAAACTCCCTCGGGCTGGTTAGAACCCACTTGTTCTCACTATCTGAATTAATCTCTTTTTCCTGCTACTGCACAGCCATGTGCCTTTGGAGGTCGACAGGCTTTATTCTGCATTTATAATCAGATTGCTATTGGAACGCAAATTCATTCAAATTTAAATCTGAATTAATCTTGCTTAAAAACATGTGAACTGTGCCTAAAACTGGAGGGAGAGAAAAGTCATCTAAAAAAGAGAACTTCAGTGTCCTGACCGATTACCTGCCATCCTTCACCAGTAACAGAAGTCACTTCAAATAATAAAAGAAAAATCAATTGAATTAAAACCCATTCACAAATTCTCCCCTAAAACAGAAGGCGGTGCACTGTGCCAGCCGATGCCCTCAATGTACACTGCGAGCATTCACGGGGTGAGCTCTGTCTGGTAATAAAGAGATGGAAGACAATATTGGCACTCGGCTTGCCCAGTTTAAATGGGCTTGATTTTCAGACAGTGCTGAGTACCTGCCCTATGAAAATCTTTCCGAGAGGTCTCAAGTTGGGTGCCCAAAATCACTAGTCGAGTTCAAAAATCTTGGCCTAAATGACTTGGTTAAAATCAGACACTATGTTGCTAGCGTTAAGAGCACAGCTGGGGGTAGAACCCAGAGTCCTGACTCCCAGTCCTCGCACTAGGAAGGGCTTAAAACAAACAAACAAACAAACAAAAGCCACAAGCTTTTTGGCTCAATGCCACCAACTTCAGAACTGAGTTACACATGCAGCCTTCTGCCACAGCTTCTGACATCAAGGGGCAAGGCACTTACGTCACCTGCTAGCCACCTAAGCTAATAAGTCCCATCACTATATTGGCTACTGGAAACCTTGTTTGAGGAGCAACAGCCGGAAGCAGGGCCCAACCCCACAGCCACTGCCCCCGTCTCCTTTGTGCTCCTGAGCTGGGGACTCTTCAGAAAAGCTCATCACTTCCCCCAAGGAATTGAGTTCACATTACGTATTCATCTCCCCAGCTGCAGCCGGGCTGACTTATTAGCCCTGTGAAAGGTGCTGGCGGAGGGCGTTTGTGATGAGTATTGCTGGGAAGTCAGGCTACTGCAGAAACCTGCACTGCCATTGGCAGCAGTGGGCAGGGACGCGCACCCTTTATTCTCCTCCACCCCCACATCCTTTATTTTTGTCCCAGTTCCACTGCGGAAGAGGAACTTTGACTCAGCACTTACAAGCAGAAGATTCCAAAACGGTTCAAATGGAAATCCACCCCCCTCAGACTCCAGCTCCCGCCTGACTTCAGCCAAAGGTCAGCTCCCAGCGCGTCTCTATCAGCTGTAACGTCAGCCCGTCCCCAAGCCGGTCGCCCCACTGGCTCATCATCCCAGCCCCTTTGTGGAACAGCAAAGCACTCGCTGGCTCCTGCACAAACGGCATGGGCCACCGGAGTGTCCTTATTTGTTTGTAAAGCTCTGCCAGCGAACCTAGTGCTCTTGGAGAGGTGCCAGGTGGCATTGACACTGCTACTACCCAGTGCACGGGTGGGCACTATCCGCCCAGTGCACTGTAACCCCTCGCACTGCTAGACTCGGATGCCCCACAGCCCCTGAGGGGCGGCAACACCCGAGATCCTGCGAGCACTCAGGACAGTTCTGATCTACTGGGACGAGTCCCTGGGTGTACCGCTCAGACCCAGGCCCTGGAATTCACTTCCCAGGCTGGCCCGCCGCCAGAGTCTAAGCGCCAGGGCTGTGTTCACTCAGGTGTGTTTGTGCAGTGTGGGGGGAGGGAGAAGCTGGATTTTGCGCAAGGCGAGAGCTCATTTATAGCTTGTCACGGTCAGTGACACTTTGCACAGTGTGCGTGTGTGTGTGCTCGGAGCCCGCTGGATAAGAGCGTTTTATACCTTTAAAGAGAGCCCATTCTAGACCTGCCGCTGCCCGCCCCCAGCCCTGCCCCTCCACGCTGAGTCACTGCACCTCTCCTGCTCTTCCAGCCCTGTGCCCCCCGCCGCAATGCCAGCGCCCTCAGTGCGCCTGCTTTCCCCCCCCAGCCCTGCCTATGCTGCTCGGTCCTAATCTATTGCACCTGCTGCTCCTCCGGACCTGCCCCCCACCCTCTCCCAGAGCCCTGCCCGGGGCCCCTCAGTGCTGAGTCACTGCGCCTGCCCTCCGCAGTGTCATTGGACCCTTTATTAAAGGAGTCTTTGGGCCTCTTCTTCGCAGCTCTGCCAGTGCTCCTCAGTCCTGAATTGGAACATCTTTTGCAACTCCACTCCCACTCTCCACCCCCAGCTCTCCCAGTATGAAAGTCTGTGGTCTAGAAAAAGCTTAAAATACAGAGACTGTGTAAAATAAATTTGTTCCTAAATTCAACTTAATACCTTGGGGTCACTGCACTGCGTTATTCGTTTTCATATTTAAGTCAGTGGAAACACTCTTAAAAAATTTAAGTGAAACGGCTGAGGAATTTCCCAGCTGTTGCGGAAACTGGGACTTAGCAGCGGAAAATGCACCCACGTACGTACATTATACCTTGTGTCATGGCGTCATGGCAATGGCTCCATAGCAGTGCTCCCAAGTCTGGCAATTTTATTGCAAATCTAAATCATACTGGTGCTTTTCTTCAAATCTAGCTCCTGAAGTCATGTAATTATGTGAGAATCTCAACTTTCATTTAAAAAGAAAAGCAAGTGTCTCAGTCTCATGGTTGCAGAGAAAGGTTTGAAAATAGGAACCCTAGGGGCTCAAAATCCAAAAGGTAAATTAAAATGTTTTAAATCAAGATTTTTTTTCTCTTTTTTTTTTAAGTGAAACTCATGATTTCTGGGTGCTTGGACTTGAGTTTTTGAACATTTTGGGGTTGGCAATGATGCCACAGTGACGTTTGTAACCAGCATGACATGCTGCAGAAGAATGGTACTTGGAAAGGCTGTGGGCTTTTAGGCAGTGAACAGATGGTAAGAGGAAAGCCACGTCTACACTTACAACTTTGGGCAGTATAGAAATGTTGGTTAGAGAAGCAATTTCTTTCAATGACATTTTTATACTGGCAAAAATCCTACTGTAAACATGGTTATGCCAGCTAAAAATGCTTTTGCCTGTATAGCTCATTTCATTCAGGGAACTGGTAAGATGGATCCCAGAAAAGCCATCATTTGCTAGTACAAGCCACGTCTCCACTAGAAGGATGTGCCATTATAGCTATATCAGTATATCCACAGCAGTCTACATTTTCCAGTATAAACTAGACCAAACACTCAGACTTAATGCTTCAGGCAGTAAGGCTTTAAACAGCAAGGCACTAACTTCTCTAATATAAGCCCTGCTGTCTCAGTGACTGGATGGGAATGAAAGGCCACAGCCTTGTTGGTGCCCAGTTTCCAGCCAAAGGAAAGGAAAAGAAGCTGCAGCAGGCGACAGCAGACAGAGTACAGACCAAATGCACAGCATGACCAGTAGGTACAATGGGATCCCAAATGGCCTGTGCTGTTCTCTGTCACCCGGGAAAGCTGCAGAAGATGATGCTTCACTACAGTGGGGGGTTCTCATCCTCTTCTGCATCACAATCCTACAACCCAGATGCTGCTGCTCCTCCTCAGACAATTATACTTGTGCCTTTGTTGTAAGCTCCCTCTGCAAGTGGCTGAGCACGTGTGTGTCAGATGGGGACCACAGCTGGAGAATAGGTGTGGGCTCATCGGTCCTTCTCACTGCCCTAGACAGCCACTGGAGATTACTTGGGACTGGGGAGGAGTTCTCAACCCGTGGGCTGAGAACAGCTGCACCAGACTTCTCTTATCTCCCACCCCTCCAAGCACACACACTGTTCCCCTTCCCTAAACAGGTACAGAAGAGACCCCATCAAGTGGTCCTCAGTGCAATGGAAGGAGACAGTCTAAGTGGGGGAAGATCACAGATTTTCAAAGGACACCAAGATAGGAAAAACATGGTTACTTACCAGTACCTGTTGTCCTTCGAGATGTGTTGCTCATACCCATTCCAGTACAGGTGAGCTCACGCCACCGTGCACAGGTTCCTGGAACCTTTTCCCCCTTAGCAGACCCCGTAGGGTCAGCTCAGGTGCCCCCTGAAGTACCACCTTCATGCCACAGCACATAAGGCACCACCGACCCTACAGCCCCTCAGTCCCTTCTTTCTGCCGACTCCAACAGCGGGGACAGAGGGTGGGTGTGGAATGGACGTGAGCAACACATCTCGAAGAACAACAGCTACTGGTAAGTAACCCTGTTTTCTCCTTCGAGTGACTGCTCATATCCACTCCAGTATAGGTGATTACAAAGCCATACCCTGGAGATGGGTAGGAGTTACCGGAGAGCTGCCCACAGCACAGCTCTGCCGAATCCCACATCATCCCTTGCCTGCTGGATGATGGCGTAGTGGGACGTAAAGGTGTGCACCACCGACCAGGTGGCAGCTTTACAGATGCCCTGCAGGGGCACTTTCTCCAGGAAGGCTGTCAACGAGGCCTGTGCCCTGGTCGAGTGCACTGTGACGACTCCGAGGAGTGGGACGCCTGCCAGCTTGTAGCAGCATTTGATGCAGGAGGTGATCCACTTGGAAATGTGCTGCATGGAGACTGGGGATCCTTTCATCCAGTCCACCATGGTGACGAAGAGCTGAGTCATCCTCCAGAAGGGTCTCATCTGGTCAATGTAGTAGGCCAGAGCTCGCCTCACATCCGGGGAATGCCACCTCTGCTCCTCCTCTGAACTGTGTGGTTTTGGAAAACACACGGGGAGGAAGATATCTTGGTTATAATGAAATTGCGAGACCACCTTGGGCAGGAACGCTGGGTGGGGTCTCAGCTGCACCTTGTCCTTAAAGAACACTCCAATGTCAGCACCCTAATCTCAGAGACCCTCCGAGCCGAAGTAATAGCCACCAGGAAGGCTACCTTCCATGACAGGACCAGCAACGGGCATGAAGCCATAAGTTTGAAGGGGGGCACCGTCAATCTGGAGAGGACCAGGTTCAGATCCAAGGGAGGCACTGGGTCACGGACCTGCAGGTATAGCCTCTCCACCCCTTTGAGGAACCTAATAGACATCGGGTGGAAGACTAGAGATCTCCCCTCTAGCAGCTGATAGGAGGCCGAGATGGCCACCAGGTGGACCTTCAGAGAGGCTAGGGCCAGGCCTTGGAGTTTTAGCTGTAGCAAGCACTCCAGGATGGCCTGAATAGGCGAGAGACTCGGAAGCAATCCTCGAGACTCCGCCCAGCAGGTAAACCTCCACTTGGTCCGGTATATGACCTGTGTTGAAGGCTTTCTGCTGCCCAGCAGAATTTGTTGAACCTGAGCCAAGCAGGCTCTCTCCCCCTCCATCAGCCACAGTCTCCAAGATGTCAGGGGCAGGGAGTCCAGGTACAGCAACTGGCTGTGGTCCTGGGAGAGCAGGTCGTGCCATCTCAGGAGATGCACAGGATCGGTAACAGAGAGGTCCAGGAGCATGCTGTACCAGTGTTACCTTGGCCACGCCGGGGCAATCAGTATCACATCCGCTCTGTCCCTCTTGATTTCGAAGAGGACTTTTGGCAGGAGCGCAATGGGGGGAAAACGCGTACATGAGGGTTCCCATCCATTCAATGAGGAACACGTCAGAAATGGAGCGCGGCTTATGACCCCAGAGAGAGCAAAATCATGGGCATTATCCTAATTGGACCTGTCCGAGTCATCCTGGAACAGGAACACCCCACTTGCAGAAGATGGAAGCCGCTATCTCCGGATGCAGCGACCAGACATGGCGGGGTAGAAACGACCTGCTGAGGCCGTCTGCCTCATCATTCCTGACCCCCAAGAGGTGAGCGGCAGATAAATGGAAGTCGTGCCTCACTGCAAAATCCCAAAGTCACACGGCCCCCCGGCACAGGCCCAAAGACCAGGCCCCCCTTGTCTGTTGATATAGAACATGGCTGCGGTATTGTCCGTCAGCACCTGCACCACTCTGCCCATTAGAAACCCGAGGAACACTCTGCACGCCAGTCTGACTGCCCTGCGCTCCCTCACATTGATGGGAGAGTCTCCTCCTCCGAACAGAGACCTTGGTTGCTCAGGTTGACACTGATGTGGGCTCCCCACCCCACATCCGAGGCGTCGGTGATCAGAGTGACTGGCGGGACCGGATCCCGGAAGGGAACTCCCTTCAACACCGCCCTGGGGCTCTGCCACCGGTTCAGAGAACCCAACACCACAGGGGGGACTGTGGCCATCCTGTGCAGGGAGTGCCTGCCGGGCACATACACCGAGGCAAGCCATGCCTGGAGCATACGTGCAGGCTGCCATGTGACCCAACAGCTGGAGGCAATGCCTGGCTGTTGTCGTGGGGTACCTGTGCAGCTGGGTGATAATCGCTGCCATAGCCTCGAACCTGGCTTGCAGAAGGAAGGCTCTGGCCCTTACCACATCCAGGGAGGCCCCTATGAATTCTATCCGCTGCACCGGAGACACGTGGACTTCTGCTCGTTTATGAGCAGACCCAGCCCGTTGCATGTGGCACAGGTAAGGGACACACTGTCCTGCACATCAGCCCTGGACCTGCCCCTTATCAGCCAGTTGTCCAAGTATGGAAAGATTTGGACTCCCCACTGCCTGAGATGGGCGGCCACCAGCATGGCCGGGTCCCTGGTGAGCCCTGAAGGGCTCCTATCTAATAAACTGACTATTAACTACACTAACTACTAACTACAAAAACTGCAAAAAACACAAAGGGGTAAGATACTTGTTATAGCAAGCTCACTCCAGCAACCGTCACAGGCGGAAAGAAGGAACTGAGGGGCCGTAGGGTCGGCGGTGCCTTATGTGCCACGGCATGAGCGCGGTACTCCAGGGGGCACCTGAGCCAACTCTACTGGGTCTGCTAAGGGGAAAATAGTTCTGGGACCCGTGCACGGTGGCGTGCGCTCACCTATACTGGAATGGGTATGAGCAATCACTCGAAAGAGAAACACATTGCCTGAAACAACCCTCCCAAGTTTCCTGCTTTCACTGCACTGAAAAGGCGGGGTTCCTCTTGAAAGAGAGAACCCCAGCTGGAAACACAGAGACCTCTGAGTTCTTGATCATAATCTGCAGGCAGGTGAAGCCCTACCTACTGAGCAAGAAGATAACTTTATCCAAGAGTGTAGGGGATTTCATATCCCGCACACTTTACATGCAGTATGTCAGAGAGTCTTTAAAGGGTAAGGAATTCTCTCTGTCTCCCTGGGTTTCTTTACCCTATCTGAGATCAAACAGGAAACAATGGCCAGTGTATCAAGGTGCTTCATTTGACTCAGAGAATAGGCAGAATCTATTGTGGTGAAGGTTGTTTCATAATATCCCTGCCCTGTCCTCTCCCTGACGAGTGGCACAGTCTATAGTTAGGATTCACTAAATGCTGGCAGAGGGCACTCCACAAAAGCTGGCAGCATTTACCATGGTCACCCACAAAAGAACTTCAGAAAGGACAAGAGGTGGAAGCACGAGCAAGGCCACTGAGACCATGGGTAACTGATGGAGGCACAGAGCATATGCCTGTCTCCTGCTATGGTTGGGATACCACAGTAATGGGAGAAGAGAGGCAGACTATGTGACGAGAATCATCTCTCCTAGGAACTCTAGCCTTTTCACACATAATAAACCAGGGAGAACGGGAACCCAAGGTGGACAGTATCTCTGGCATTTTCCCAGACCCACTATGACCTTGCAGGCCCCTTGTTAATGGCTTTAGCTTGTGTTCACACAGCCTAGCTTGAATTCAGTCACTAGGGCCCAACCCAGAGTACACGTATCAGAGCGAACGGGGGGCTCTCTTCCCACCTGCCACCCACTGCTTATCCAAGCCAAAAAACTTCCCCCCCACCCACACAACCAACCTCAAGAGTCAGGCCAATTTTCACCACCTGCTCTTTTAATGATTTCTACTTCAGTTCTGGAGGACAGTCTTTTCTGTGTTATCTATCATCCATCAGCAAAAGATCCCTAGTAGCTGCTTGACAATAACAGGGCCCTCATTGCAGAGAATGATCAGCAGAGCTACTGGGCTCTGCTGTGCTGCAGAGAACTATCAAGACTCAACCTACCCCTGCGTCCTCCACCCATCAAGCAAGGGTAGTAGAGGGGTTTTCTTATCTGTGCATTTCCCTTATGTATTTTCAGCAGCAGCCGTTAGGAATTGACTGGCATTTCCCTCCTCCACACTGAGATAACAGGCAGCAGCAACGAAGAGAGTGGCAAAGTAGTCCTGTAGTTACTACCATCTATTGACTGTCTCCCCTTCTCCTCCTCACTGACTAACTCATTCGTTTGATGAGGGAGCAGGGGGAGCTGGCACGGTGGGCATAATATTTCTATAGAGTGCGGTTAGGCCACTTGCCCAAGGTCATTACAGAGGTGGTTCAGTGATAAAAGCCAGAGTGAAGAACACGCTGTTGCGCGTTCACACCACACCAGTACAAACCACACTGGTTATCCCATCGCAGCTGACCACAGCAGGATCAGGGATTTCATTGCCACTCTGAGGCTGGTGTTCAATCCAAAGAAGGGAACATTAAAACCGTGTACACCACTGCCTAACTGTGCATCTGCTAGATCAGAGGTGCAGTGGCCGCCACATGGAAGCAGAATCATAAGGTGGTGCAGAGAAGGCTAAAGAGAGTTCTACTCCATGAGTTAAGAGGATTTCAGCTACAGATTTTCCCTTCCCGCCCTCTTTTGGGTGGCAATTCTCAACTGGTTCTGCCAAACAGCCAGATCACTTACACAATCCATACTGTCTGCTGAAGATCAGCTTCCCACTTGGCACACAGCCAAATAATCACAGCCCGCTTCACAGTGAGGCCTTTGATTTAAGAAATCCAGAGGGGGAGGTAGGAGGGGGCGCAAAGAGACCATTGCCACTGAGGACTAAATGCTAAGATTTTTTACTTCAAAGCAGGAGACTGATCTTGTGGCAATGTTCCATTATTATTTATCTGCAGTGTCTTTAATCAGGGACAGGGCCCATTTGCGCTAGCTAGCGTGTGTGTACCACAAAACAGCCCCTGCCCCAAAGCACTTATGATTTAAGTGCAAGAGGCCTGCTTCTCTAGTAGTCAGCCAGTAACACACCATTTGATCTAGTGGATGTTGGCACATCAGCCCATTTCAGATTATTCCAGGCATTATTCTTGGTTCCAGCAATGCCAGCAGAGATTGCCTGGGGTACAGACGGGTTGCTTGTCACTGCAGCATTTCTGCAAAACGGCACTTAAGGTCCCCTTAGAACTTTCCATCGGATGCATTGTGAGGTTTATAAAGAAGCACGAGAGAGTTTGGAGAAACAGGAAAGGGGATGGAACTGCAGGCTGGGTATCCTGCTTCAGATGCACGCTTACATTATTCAAGGAATTTTAAATCAACATTCAAGGAAGCCTGCCTTTCCCCGTCACCCAAAGTCATCATCCCAAATGTATCCTCTTGGGAAGAAGCTGGGAAGAGCATGAAAGTGTGGAAAAACTGTGGACAGAAGTTAGTGATTCCATGGTCAAATCCTGCTCTCTGTTGCACTCATTCCCAATTGACATGGTGAGGGCACTATGTGGCCTTAGGTCAGTTTGCCACGGGAAATCAAACAAACGCCCACGTGTCTCGTAGGCAGACAACAGCCTATCAGGTATGTGATGGAGCAAGAGGACTGGCACTTCAGGTTGGACATTTGCATGCTAATGAGCTAGATGTGCTGTAGTTTAGTGGCACAGGGAGTCAGTCTAGCACAGGTTCCCACTTTCGCGGTGATCCCAACTGCGCATGTAGCAAGGGTGGGGGTGAAAAGTCTGAGGTGCAGTACATTGATTGTTTCCAATTTTGGGGCCATTTGCAATGGAAAAGAGTCACCTGCCACCACAGGTTTGGAAAATGACTTCACAGTGGCATCAGGAGGGGAGGAGTACATACACACACTGCAGGACCAAACAGGAGGCTGTCAAGTAAAATTATTTACAGGGTCCAGAGTATGAACACTACTAACAGCCACAGCAATGGCACAGGAGGGAGGAGTGGGGGGCAGGGATTTCCATGCTGCTAGACACACATTAATATTGCTGGGCAAGCCTGGTAGCTACACACCAAATTCTAATATTAAAAATACTACCTACATCTTTTCAAAAATCCCCCAGTAAAGAAGTTGTTGGATTTTTAGGGCCCAACCCCAATATTAATCAGTCTTAATATAAAATGTGTTCCAAGGGCTTAGCTACCCACAGTATGGCGTGTGTTTAGATAAAGGTGTTATATTAAACCAGTGTAGTTAAAATAGCATCAAAGGCTGTGTGGACACTCTTATTTCAGTTTTATGCAGGAGTTCAATGAGGAACAGGCTTAAGTAAAAACAAAATAAACCACTCAAAGCAAAATGGGAGTGTCCATACCATGGGTTGGGTAGTTTGCAAATGCATGTGGACAACCTCTAGAATACCCCTTCAAGTCAAAAGTGATCTTCCCTTACGCAGCAGGCACTTCATCAGTTACACATAGATCTGAACCTATTTACTCAGGCAGCTAACAGAACAAACACACACATAACAGGCATTGGTACGCTCAGTGCCAACTTCCCTATTCACCAGGTGCCAGCACCTCGCTGCACTCACTCTCAGTCCCCTCCTAGGTACCTTCCAAGTTCCAGAAGCCAATCGGACAGACACTTCTCCTTACGGGTCCATTAAAGATCACTTGCAGCGCATATATCAAACAATGATCTTTGACCCTCCCACCCCCTTTCTTTATGGAGAAAGTCTGAAAAGTAATTAAAAAAACTAAACAGATTTCTGCTTGTATTTTTACTTTAAAAACATCAGGAATGTCGAGCTTGGTAGAACTGGAGAATCTATGGGCCTCTCAGAGATCGTGTGTTCTGGTCTCTCACGCCTTAGCTGACTCTTTAACAGACTTTTCTCCAAATAGTTTATTATACATTGGAATTACAAGTGTTAAAAACCAAAGGGTTGTTAAACAGTGACTGATGCTGTGTCTACGTTGGGAATTTGCCCCAATTCCAACCCTGAGTGCTCTGGCACTCACTGACATAGCTGCAGTCGTGCAAACCCGAAGCTTACACGAGGAAAGCATGAGATGCAAATGGAGTCTGACACATGGGGTTTGCTCCAGTACAGCTACATCATCTTCAGGCCACTAATTGCTGCAATCAGAGCAAGAACCAAATATAGACAAGGCATAAAAATCCTTCCTCTGCACAGCTCTCGGTCTCCTCTCCTGCGAAGTCATCATTTCATTAGTCTTCCAATCACCATGGAGTCTTCAAAAGGTCCACAAGACCTGTGCTTCTCTCAAGGAATGAAACAGATTCCTTTTTAAACCAAAACTTCTCAGAGTGTGCCTTGAAATCACCAGAAGGAAAAAAGGAAAAGCCCAGTGTATTTTCCCCCTCTGCACGTCTCATTTAGCAGGGTAACTGTACCAATACCAGCTGGGGTGCTGAGTGCTTTCTAAGAGCCATGAACTCGTTGCAGGGTTGGAGAAGAGTGAAAGAGAATGAAATAGCTTTTCTATTATACCACGCAAGTGCTTCTGTTCACCGAGGAGACAGAGAAATTTCCCCTTAATTATTACTCAGCAGAAGGTGCAGTCCTGCAGCTGCCAGAGGTGTCAGCAGATCCCTATGCCACAGCAGGCTGGGTTTTATTGGGTGCTGTTGGAACCACATTTCTTTTTAGGGATGGCCAGTTTCTATTTATCCCTGTCTTTCCCTATCTCTAGCAAGCGTCACCTGCCACTGCAGTGCTCATGCTGTGTGTAAAAGGAGATCTACCCACAGAGATTACAGCTACACGGACTGGCCAGCACACGCAGAGGTTTCAGATTGCTAGCTAGCTTCATCCTTGACACCCACCACTGAGACCCCAACATCAGAGAGGGCTGCCTGCAAAGAAGTCTGCTAAGAAGAGAGTGTCCTTCTGAATAAGGCTTCTTGGGTGTCAAAGAAAGGGGGGCAGGGAAGGAGGGCAGTCACTGGCTCGACGCTACCCATTACCACTAGTTACCGCACTTGGTGCAGGACTCACTGGATGGAAAATTCTGCGGCCTGTTCCACAGGAGTTCAGACTAGTTCATCACAGGGGTCCCTGGGAACAGGAAGAGAGGAGTTTGTAGCTATCAAAATGCTAGCACAGAGCTCAAATGGGTGACTTTAAAGCAAATAACAGAAAAAGCACTAAAATCTCCACTTCTTCATCCCGGGCTGAACGCTGTGGAGCACACAAGGCAGAGTCTAAAAAGCCAGAGCCCAAGCACTTGCAGTTCGAGTCAGTCTCACTGAACATTCACCCTCTCTGCCCTCATTATCTAACACCCCTGCAAGTAGATACCTCAGAACGATGCCAAATAATGCACATCAAAAGTCAGGCAAGATGCTGACTCCAGAGCCATTGGAGAGTGTTGTTTGGGGAGAGGGTGGAGAGGAAGGATGGGATCAGCATGCCAAACAGACAGCCTTAGCACGGGTCAGGAGCTGCTGCTGGATTTCCTGACCTCGCGGATTTTCTCCCATAGCGTGAGGGCTGCTGGCTCCCATTCAAAGCTGTCTAGGAAAGCCTAACTAAGCGCTTCCGCCTGACAGCAGCAGCTCCCCGTGCAGTAGCCCGCAGATCCTCCCCCGCCTCTGTGGGTCCCAGACAGTAACAGCAGCACGGCTTCAGGAAACAAGAAACATCTGCCAGGCATGCACAGGGACCATGAGACTGGACCACTCTGCCCCATGCCTAGCATGGGCTTACCCATCCTAGGCTCCTCTTCTTCAAATGAAGAGGAATAGGGTTGGGATGGGGCAAGTGGGGAGAGCTTGCTTCTTTAACCCTTCATCTGCCTATCACGCAGGCAACTGTTCCAGTTCACCAGACCTCGGCTGTGCCCCACACCTCCCGTTCAAATGCATGTACTCACACCCCTAGGACTTGGCCTGCTCCAGACCAGCCTCCAATGTGGACTAGAACATGCACAGCTGAACTGGGGGTGGGCAGCAGCCATGCACCAAATCCCAGCCAAGGGGCTGGTCATTAAGGTTGAGAGAGGAGAGCGTAGAGTGTCACAAACCCTGGCCTGCCCAAACTACCAGTGGCTGGGAACCACTGACTCAGTGCCCAGAGCATACGGAAGACTCCAATGGTGAGATATCCAGCTAGCCCTGTCATCCCACACAGACACCAGATCTAGCTCCAGGAACACAGGTCACCACTTCACAAGGTCTCACTACAAGGCACGTCACAGAGCATAAAGTAATCAGAAGACCTGGGAACTATTTTCCAGCTCCGTCATCAACCTGCTGGATGACCTTGGGCAAGTCACTTTCCCCTTCTTTATCCCTTTGTCTTGTCTGTTCAGACCTCAGCTCTCCAGGGACTGTCTCTGACTTACATGTACATACAGCACCTAGCACGGTGGGGACCCCAAATCTCAGTTGGGGCTTCTAGGCACGACAGCAACACCTGTAACAAATTTTGCTTCGCTAGATTCTGAATATACTCAGGAGAGCAAAGAATCATAGAACTGCAGGGCTAGAATGGACAGTCAGAGGTCATCTAGTCCAGCCCTCTGTGCTGAGGCAGGACCAAGTAAACGTAGACAATCCCTGACAGGTGTGTGTCCAACCTGTTCTTACAAGCCTCCAGTGATGGGGATTCCACACCCTCCCTGGGAAGCCTATTGCAGAGTTTAACTACCCTGACAGTTGGAAAGTTCTGCCGAATATCTAACCCATATCTCCCTTGCTGCAGAGTAAGTTCATTCCATCTTATCCTACTTTCAGTGCACATGAACAATTACTCACCATCTTCTTTATAACTGCCCTTAACGTAATAGACGACTTACCAGGTCCCCCATCACTCTTCTTTTCTTGGGACAATACATGCCCAGTTTGGGGGTTGGTTTGTTGGGGTTTTTTTGGTTTTGTTTGGTTGGTTTTTTTAAACCTTTCCTCAGAGATCAGGTTTTCTAAACCTTTAATCGCTTTCGTTGCACTCCTTTGGATTCTCACCAGTTTGTCCACATCTTTCTCTAAGCGTTGTGCTCAGGACTGGACACAATACTCCAGCTGAAGCGTCACCACTGCTGAACAGCGTGGAACAGTTACATCCTATATCTTACATACAACCCTCCTGACAATGTTGGGAATCATTAGGAAAGGGATAGATAAGAAGACAGCAAATATCATATTGCCTCTTTAGAAATCTATGGTACACCCACATCTTGCGTGCAGATCTGGTCGCCCCAACTCAAAAAAGGTATATTGGAATTGGAAAAGGTACAGAAAAGGGCAACTAAACTGAGTAGGGGTATGAAAACGTTTCCATATGAGGAGAGATTAATAAGAGAGACTTTTCAGCTTGGAAGAGATGACTAAGGGGGATATGATAGAGGTCTATAAAAATCATGACTGGCGTGGAGAAAGTAAATTTACTCCTTGTCATAACACAAAAACTAGGGGTCACCAAATGAAATTAATAGGCAACAGGTTTTAAATGAACAAAAGGAAGTATTTTTTCACACAATGCACAGTCAACCTGAGAAACTCCTTGACAGAGAATGTTGTGAAGACCAAGACTATAATGGGGTTCAAAAAAAGAACTAGATAAGTTCATGGAGGATAGGTCCATCAATGGCTATTAGCCAGATGGGCAGGGATTGCTATTTGCAGGAGGCTGGGAATAACCAACAGGATGGATCACTTGATGATTATCTGTTCTATTCATTCCCTCTGAAGCACCTGGCAATGGCCACTGTAGGAAGACAGGGTACTGGGCTAGATGGACCAATAGTCTGACCATTGGCCGTTTTTGTGTTAAATTCTTAATACAATCCAGAATATTAGCCTTTTTCGCAGCTGCATCACATTGTTGACTTATTCCACTTATGACTCACCTTAATCCCCAGATCCTTTTCTGCAGTACTACTTACTGCCTAACCACTTATTCCCCATTTTGTAGTTGTGCATTTTATTTTTCCTACCTAAGTGTAGCATTCTGCATTCTTTATTGAATTCACACCAATTCTCCAATTTATCAAGTATGTTTTGAATTCTAAACCTGTCCTCCAAAGTACTAGCAACCCCTGCCATCTTGGTATCATCAGCAAATTTTAAAGCACCCTCTGCACTTCATTGTCCAAGTCATTAATAAAAATATCAACTAGCACCAGGTCCAGAACAGACCCCTGCTGGGCCCGCTAGATAGGTCCTCCCTATTTGACAGGAGACCACTGATGACTACGCTGAGTACATCCTTTCAACTAGTTATGCACCCACCTTAGATTACAATAATTTTACCTAGACCACATTTCCCTGGTTTGCTTATGAGATTGTCACGTGGGACTGTGTCAAAAACCTTTAAAAAAAATAAAGATACATCACATCTACTGCTTCCTTCCATCCACTAACCCTGTTAAAGAAGGAAATTAGGTTGATTTGGCAAGATTTGTTCCTGACAAATCCATGTTGGCTAGTAAGTATTACCATATTATCCTTTAGGTGCTTACAAAACGATTGTTTAATAATTTGTTCCTGTATCTCTCCAGGTATTGAAGTTAGGCTGGTCTACAGTTCTCCAGGGGGTCCTCTTTGTTCCCCCTTTTAAATATATGTACTATGTTTGCCCTTCTCACCTGTCCTCCGGGAGTTCTCAAAGATAATTGCTAACAGTTCCAAGATTGCTTTATCTACTTCCTTAAGTACCCCAGGGTGAATTTCATCAGGCCCTCATAACTTGTATATATCTAGCTTGTTTAAATAGTCTTTAACCTGTCCGTCTCCCTTGTTAATATTAATTATGTTCAATATCTGGTCATCATTAACCTTTTTAGTGAAGATTAAAGCAAATTAGGCACCTCAGCCTTCTTGATGTCATCAGTTATTAGATTTCATTTCCCACTAAGTAGGGGACCTATGCTTTCCTTCGTATTTCTCTTGTTCCTAATGTATTTATAACTCATTTTGTGCCATAGCCTTTCTGATTTCATCCCTACATGCTTGTGCTCTTCTTTTGTACTCCTTCTTAACGATTCGTCCATGTTCCTACTTTTTGTAGGATTTCTGTTCGATTTTCAGCTTATTAAAAGAGGTCCTAATGGAGCAACACTAATGTCTTACTATTCTTCCTAACTTTCTTTTGCATGCTTCACAAAGTTACACATGATCTGATCTTTATTTCCTTTAGCATATTCATACCTATGAGCTGGATGGCAAGGTGCCCGGATCCAGTCAGCGTCTGTGAAAGACTCCTTCAGCAGGACAAACCCTTTTCCCCTCTGCTCCTGCAGCATTGTACAATAAGGCCAGGTGCAACATGTGATTTCTTTTCCTCAGTGGCATACTGAATTACTTGGCCCCATAGCCAGATCCTGTCCAGCAACTCCCATATTTGACTTTTTAAAAAAAATGCAAGATTCACCTAGGTAATCCATGTTTTCCTCCCACAAATCCATACATCCATGTCTCAGGGCTTCACTTGTGACTCTGATGAGCAACACTGGGTGATGGGGTCAGTGAGGAATACACCAGTCACAGAGGGACCCGTGTCCAAGTCCCTCCATCCTCATGTCCTGACTCTCAGAAGTTGGCCCACTATGTTCTCTGCAGAGAGTTGGTCTCACCAATAAGCCAGGCAAGCATCTGGTCTTTAAGTAACTTGCATACATCTATAGCCAAAATGAAACCCGCTCCCTGAAGATCTAGCTGCCAGCGAAGTGGGGAGAAGGACTTCAAAATCAGGTGTGGGGGACTGGGCACATAAGAGTGGTAAAAAGGTTTTCATCAGTTTGCTGAATTGCTAGGGAAAAGGGGGAAGCTCCACAGCTGACAAACATGCCCTTTTTCTGAAACTGTACTCAATGGCTTAACATCGCAACCACATGGGAGACAGCCAACATCATTCTCTAGAAACACCAGCGCAAAGGCAGCAGGCAGGATAACCCCTTTGGTTATTTTAAAGGCCAAGGATGTGGCACTTCTCCCCCTGCAGGACACACACGTTTCAACCTTCCATCCACCACCACAAGCAGCTCTGTGTTCTTGGGGAACCAGGGTGCAAAACCCCTAATTCTATCTGGCTCACCTGAATTCCCCGCAGCCCCCCGGCCTCTGCTTGAACCAGAAACAAAAGCAATTAAAAGGCTGTGAGACACACCTAAAACCCTCCAAACAAGGGTGATAGGATTGAGACAACTCTCCATGCCTCATCTACATAGAAGATGTAAAAAGAGGCATTTCAATTAGCACATTGAGTGGAGAACTGGAGCTTCATTTACATTGAAGATGGAACAAGAATTAGTATGAAGAATGGAGAACCAAGCTCCAAAGCAGGAACTGCCCTGAACTCTGGGATTGGCAAGGCAGGGACGCACTGCATGATGGGAGATCTCTGCTTTTGATGTGAATGAACTCACACCTACACCCATCCAGCTCCGCAGTTATCAGACCATTCAAGTATTGACATGCAAAACACTGAATCTGCCTGGTTGCATTGTGAGCTCCCCAAAGGAACATTGACCATAGCTGGGAGTGATCAGCTCCTATTGTCCAGCATAGAGAAAACCACTCTGGGGTACTTCACTGAGACATTGTTTACCCATAAACAAACCTGGTTCTACAAAAAACCCCTACCAAGTTCAAACCACTGTTCTGATGCCTGGACCCAAATGCTGCATGCTTCCCCATTTCCCGATCGATCCTGTTGTGGGCTTTGCCTCTCTCTCAAGCGCTCCTGACCCTAAGCTGAACAGCCTGTCTCCTGGGAACATCTGAGCTGCCCCAATTTTTTTTCTTTTTCTCTCTCTCTCCCTCTCATATATATATATCCAGGTATAACTTTCTACTTTTGTGATCAAACTGGGCTAGCCTTCTTCAATACCCCTATTGTAATTTTGTTGTATTATAAGTGTTAGATTGTTTTTCTCTCTTTGTATGGCATCACTATTAGTATCATAAGTTTTATATACCTGGCAATAAACTAACTATTATAATCAAGCTGGTTGCCAGTTTCATTCTCTTTCCAAATGCATTTACTCCTGTGTGTTCTTGGCTTCCCTATCTTGTAGCAGTGCTTCTTTTACCTAAGCCAAAGATCCCTGGAGTGCCCAAAATCCTATGGGGTTTGCTTATCAAGGAGGTTACTGCTAGAACAACTGTGTTGCAAAGAGGCATATAAAGGGGGCAGCTGAGAAGTGCTGCTCTGCCTAGCCTAAGGAGTTCAGGGGCGCATAAGGGTGACAGCTGAAAGTGCTGTTTGACCCAGCCTGCTCATAAGTGTGCTCCATTCTGGTGCAGTGCAAGGGGCACATAAGGGTGGCAGCTGACTGTGCTGTGTCACCCAGCCTGCTGAGTTCAGGGACAAATAAGGGGTCAGCTGAGAGTGCTGACAGCACGGTCCGCTCAGATGCACTCAGTTAATCTGGAAAGGCTGTGTGTATCTGTGGGGTTTATTTGAATCTGGGGCTAGATGAACCCAGCCCTGAAAACCTTAGGTCCTGCAGGATAGCTCCATTGGGAGGGGACTTGTAGCCATATGAACACACAAGTAACACAAGCAGCACATCAATAGAATCACACCCCGTTCCAGGAAGGTAACCCTAATAAATAAGCATACCTCAAAGTGACGGGCAAATCTGGTAACAACCCCTTTGGTTATTGTAAAGACTAAGGATGTGGCACTTTTCCCCCTGCAGGAGAGACACATTTCAACTTTCCATCCACCACCACAAGACAGTTCTGACTTGTAACAACAGCTGCGCCTCCAGGGAAGAGATGCACCTTGTTTACAAAGGGAGCCTGTTCATTACTGTTTTGCTCTACCCACAAGAAAGAATGATGTATTCACACAAAGGGGACACCAGCTGCCTCCATTACAGTGTTGAGGTGGCTTGGGCATAGGAGCCAAGAGCCAGGTTAGGGAAGTAAGAGACAGTACGATTCAGGGACAGAGCACCAGGTCAGGAGACTCAACTCTGCTAATGACCTATTATGTGACCTTGGGCAAGTCCCTTCAACTTCCTATGCCTGGTTTCCCCATCTCATCTAATCATTTGTTAACCCTTTTTTAACTGAACATAATATAAGGTGTGAGAAGACATTTATCTGGCTCACCAGAACATCTGCAGTTACAGTAGATATCAGTTTGAATAGGGATACAAATTATACCTTCTTCAAGGCAGAAGCCAGCCACTAACCGATGGAGGTGGAGAAGAAACATCCCCTAGAAGCTGGCTATTCCAAAACTGTCCCGTTAGGTTTCTTGCATCTGGTGCTGGCTACGTCCATCATCATCCCCACGTAAAGATGGGCAAATTGAGGCAAAGCGGCCAACTGTCCTCCCCCAAGTCACACAGCAAGGTCAGTGGCAAAGCTTGAAATTGAACCCAGGTCTCCTGACTCCACATACTGTGTCCTAACCACTGGACCATGCTGTGAGCACAGCTAGTCCCAACAACTGCTTGGTGAAAGGCCCCACGGATAGGCTCTGGATGGAACGATTGTTTGTTTCTTGCTGGGTCTTTGTATTCATCTCATCAGAGCCGACAGCCTCCCTGGAGCAGAGGAGCTTCCCTCCACAGAGGCACATTAATGCGAAAGCAAATCACGGAGCAGGAACGTAAGGCTCACTCCGAGAAGGGGCCCTGCTCTCCAATTATTCCAATCAAATCACAACAGCATCATAAGGGGCGCACGGATGAATGTCACAAGCAGGCAGGGCATGGGCACACCAACAAGGTACAGCAACAAGAGCTGAAGAGGAGGGGACTGAACTGGCCTGTGCACAGAAGCTGAAGCAACTGACAGGACGTCACCAAAACAGAGTTTCACCTGCTTTGTGTAGGTCACAGACAGCGCATCGGAGATATCCACACCATGCATTTAAGGAAGAGGTTCCAAAACAACTGCATCGATACTCACACTTCTGACACCCGATTTAACAATCCATCCTGAAACCACAAGCTGGGGCCTAGTCCCACCTGAGCGACAAGCCAGTGCACAGTCCCTGCTGCTCTGGAGTAATTCCACAAACCACCAGCCAGCTGGCATGGGGCAGACAGCAGAGAAGATGGAGCTATTTCAATAAGCAAACTGATTTCCATTTTGAAGATGACAGTTTGGGGGGTTAATATAATCAGTGAGCTCCCATTCGTGCAGGCCTTTACTGCAGAAGAATTTAGGTCATTTGTCTAATCTGAGTGAAAAGGCATCAAACAGAGCAACACTGCACAGACAGTCTAGGGGCAAACAAGAGTTTGCATGGAAAGAGATTGCAGGTTGTTCCAGGATGGCTGCAGAGTGTTCTTACAGCATCAGAGAATAAAAGCTGAGCTCCAAACTCAGCTGCCAGTCGCCTGGTCTACATACCACTAAATGCATCACCAGGAAATGTACCACTAGGAATTACAGCACAGCTTTCTTAAATGGCTAAATCAGGGGTTGAGAAGCTGCTGTCTGGCCTCCTCACCAAGGAAACCCCTATGACTGTGGGTTCACAGCTGAACATGGAATCTCCCCCCCCCCCCCCCGGTTGTTGTTTTTTTTTTTTTTTTTTTTAAGTAAAAGGATTGAAAGCATTACTAAAAACCTTTTCAGTTGTGGAAACCCAGTTTCCATGTTTTGGATAGCATGTTCAATAAAAATTGTGACAAATGTAGATTTAAAAGGCCAGAAGGGACCATTTTAATCAGCTAGTCTGTTCGCCTGCATTTCATCCAGTTACCCCATACCAACGTGCACATTAACTTGTACCTGACTACAGCATATCTCCAGAAAGGCACCCTGCCTTGATCTGAAGACTTTAATCTTTGTTCTCTTCATCCAAACTCGTAAATAAGAGCTGCTCAGGAAAATGAAAAATTAGTTTCATGAAAAACATCTCAGCTATTCTGATTGAGATAGATTTTAAAAGAAACCTTTTTTTATTTTTAAGATTTGAAATTATATCTTAAACTGGGTTTCTGCAACCAAATAGCGTAGGTAACTATTTTAATGTTTTTTAAATGACATTTTTCATGAAACATTGTAAAAATGTTGTTTTTCTTGAAAAAGATTTGGAAAAAAAAAAAAAAGGATCAAGAGGCCACTTTTTGATGGAAAAAAGTTTTATTCCAAACATTGACCAGCTCTAGCCCTAAGGAACAAACCAACTCACATAGCATGTACCACATCCCTCTGCTCCCAACATGACAAAAAGGTCCACACAACTAACTACAGGGACAGAGTCCTGGGGAGGGAGGAAGGGGGTGGTTGGTCAGGAACAAAACGAAAGGGTTTCAGGCTGCTGTCCCCCAGTGTGAAGATGGTTTCATCTCACATCCCCCAATGCGCCACTCACCCAGCTGATGGTCAGTTTGGCCCTGCAGAAAGTGATGTTCCTTCGTTGTCGGGGATGGCTCAATTCCCCCTGAGAAAAAACACAGAAAAGGAGTGAGAGAAGACAATGAGGTCTGGCTCTGTGGAGAGGGCACCATTCTCTTAACACCGTGTATAATTAGACTTGGCAGCATTTCATTTTTTAAAAGATTTTCATGGATAATTTCAATGTTTATGTTTAAGAATTTTTTTAAGATTTTTATTGATTTTAAAATTTCACAGTTATAGGAAATATGGGGGGGTCATACAATTATTTAGTGACAGACGCTGAGATTCAAAAAGAAACTTTATACTCCATTAAAATACAAATTGTCAACATCACATGTCAAAATACACAAAACAAATACCCTTAATGCTACAAATCGTACTCTACATTTGCTAGTCCATTTATAACCAGCCGAATTCAAAAGTCTAAACCACTGGATTTTGAGTAATAATTTCTCCAGCAGCATTTTCCTTACTTTGCTTATCAGTAATTTTTGCTCCCATCTCTGGAAGCTCAGGAAGGATGGGTAGCGGGGAGGAGATAAAGAAAAGCAGCCAGACACCTGCCGCTGGGACCCCTTTCCCTCCCTCCATCCCCTGGGGTACATTAACAATGTACAGGGACACAATGACCCCCCCACCCTATCCCCCGGGCTGAATGACTGTGCTACTGCTAGCAAGCATGAATATGCATCAGTTATTATGTAGCGTGTTCTGATCCCGTGCACGCTGCTGATTTACAGGCCGAGTGGGATTGCTAAACAAATCCCTTTTTCACCCCACACATGCTCACGCTGGCCTCTTTACCCTACACTGACAAAGCTCTAGCTGACAGGTGCTGTGAATTAACAGCAAAAGCAGGGACTGAGATGAGAGGAGAAGAAAGCTACTCCATCACTAAGTGCAAGGCAAGGAAAGAAACAGGCAAGGACCTGCCTGGAAAAGCCCAGGGATACGCTGAAGGGTCTCCATGCTGTGTAGTACTATACAGAGTAGGAGGGATGGGGCAGAGCGCCTGGAAGGGACATGAGTCTCCATAGGCTCCCAGTCACCTCTACAGTGTGAACTGAAAATGGTATTAAAGTTGGCGAAAGGTGCCAGACTGACAGCCCTGTGTCTTTTGTCAGGCTAAGTCAAAACAGGTACAGCAGCAGCCGCCTTAGCTTCACTTCACTGCCACATCAGCCAGCTGCAACAGTGGCCTGGAGGGACCACTTCTAGAGGTCAGGACGCAATTAGGTCTTCATGCTTGTACAGCTCAGAGCACTGCCCAGGGAGCCAATTAATGCTATCTGGTCTTGGACGGAGACTACCGTGTTTAATAGAAAGGGGACAGAAGGATGGGCTCAGAGTCAAGAAACAAGACGGAGGCCTGGTCTACACTGCCAGAAGCGTCGACAGGAGATACGCAAGCTACGTATTGAAACTTGCGTACCTCCCATCAACTTTCTAAATTTCACTTACTGCAGCGTCTTCACTGCACTGCATCAACAGGAAACACCTTCCAGTCGACACAGTGTTACTTTTTAAGCAGGCGGGGGTGGGAAGACTAGATTTACCGTGTTGGCCAGAGAACACTTCCAGGATCGATTGAGTGGGTCTCCTCCGCTGCCCACTCAATCTACCCTGCTGCATCAATCCGTGGAGCCCAACACAGCGCCCACAACGTAGACATACTTGGAGTCCGGAGACTCCCAAGGGCAGTTCCTAGATGTACCACAGCCTCACTTTGTAGCCCTGGGTAAATCAAACAATTGGACTTCTGAAGGTCCTCAGTGTTGATCTAAGTTTGTGCTCACTGAAGCAGGGTGGATAAAAAATAAATAAATAAAAATCTGTTTTCATCTAAATCAGTTTTTTCTTTTTATATATTAACCTATTTAAAATTAAATTTGAAATTATAGCAGCCTATGTTAAGGCCTAAACTTACTATCATCTATTAAAATCATTTAAATTAAATTAAGAAAAATATTCAAGCAGTATGTGCTTGCTGCCAAAGTTTTAAAGAAATTCAGAATACTGAATTGGCAGAAGTCACTAGCTAGTGCTAAACCAACGTTTGACAGCAGTAGTCGCCTCTGCAGGTATAGAGAGAATATTTTCTTCATTTCATTTGATGCAACAAGTTCAGTTCAATGGTGGACTTATTTAAACTATGATTTAAATCATCAAGTGGAAAGCCTCATTTAAATCACTGATTTTAAATCAACTCTTCCATTTATACTTCCATTATTTCTAAAGAAAGGTGCATTCTCACTGGCTGATCTTTTTGCCACCCCAGAGGGTACACTATAATTATGTACACCTATTTAAGCAATTATATAGCTTAATATTTTGATTCTTATTAATTGTACATTTTTAGCAAGTCAGAAAATGGTGAGAGCGATATTCTTTATTGACAGTTAACTTAATAGGGTTTTTTTTTTAACCACCTGCAGCCATGGCAGTTTTCTTTTCTGCACCTGGGAACTGGAGAGAGATCAACACTAGAGGCTGCACTCTGAAGAATGTTGTCCCTTCTTCCTTCAGTGTCCTGCTTTTACACCAGCAGTGTTCCTTTCTGGTTGCACACAGTTCAATTGACTAAATATATATATAACACTTTTGTTTAATGTCAGCTTTAAAGACAAAATGTGCTTGGATAATTTTTTCCTTTACAGATCCAGCACATTTAAGGTAGATTCATTTAACTAATGAAACAATTTTAAAATGCTGATTTTTCCATTTTTAAACTGAATTCCAATATCCATCGAAATATTACATAATAATGCTTCCTAGCTCTTACATTGCATTTTTCAGCCCTAGATCTCAAAGCATGTTACAAAGGAAGTCAGTTTAATTATCCCCAAATGCAGCTTGGACACATCACAAATAAAAAAAATAATCTATTAAATATTAAATGCATTATTCACCATTTTCTAACATAACAATTAAAACCAATCTGAGTAAAATTATCTTAAGCTTTATAATTGCTTAAATAAATGTGTATATCTATAGTGAATCCCCACCTGGTTAGCAAAACATACAACCAAATTACACCAGTCACTGAGAATCAACCTCCTTTCAGGAAAATAATTAAAAAGTACAAATAAAAAACAAGATTAAAATTGATTATTTAAAATCAAGGTTTCCTGCTCGTTGATATTAAATCATAACTAGAACTAGTGATTTAAAACTCCCATTTAAAATCTCCCGGCATTGAAGCCAATGGGAGTTTTATCATGGACTTAGGAGACAGCAGTTAGGCCATTGCAGAATGCTTTTGAAAATCTCACCCCATAAGCTCTCTCTCAGTTTCCCCATCTGTAAAATAGAACCACAAGGGCCTTGTGAGGCTCCATTAACATTTGCTGAGTGCTTCAAGGTACTCGGATATAAAGGTGCAATAGAAGCATAAAGTATTCCTACTTCTGTTATTGTGGAGCTTGTTCTGGAATTCAAATGGTGCTTGGATAGAAGCAAAGAATCCATCTCTCATTACCAGGCCAGCTTGCCCTCTTCCCTTTAGCTCATCCTCAGCGTCCTCAGCACAGACCTCACCCACCATCAGTGAGGCTGCCTGCACCTAGTCTTACAGAGACCTGCTGGCACTGAAACTGGATGGATATCCTGCTTGGTTTTGGAGTGATGGGCATGGGGACACTTGTCCTTGAAGAAAACCATTTATGGCAGCTCTGAGGTCAGGGCTTTTAACTCAGAGACCCTCCATGCCAAGGTGAACGCCACAAGGAATGCCTCTTTCCAGGACATTTATGTGATGGACCAGGAAGCCAACGGCTCAAATGGCAGTGCCGTACATCTTGAGAGGACACGGTTTAGATCCCACTGAGGGACCAGGTCCCGTATCAGCGGAGAAAGTCTCCAGTCCCTTGAGGAATCTGGACACCATCCCATGGGAGAAAACCGACCTGCCTTGGATCGGAGAGTAAAAGGCCAAAATTGCCGCCAGGTGCACCTTAATAAACGAGAAGGCCACGCCTTTCTGCTTCAGATTAAACAGATAGTCCAGGATCATCTGAATAGAGGATATAGTCGGCAAGATGTTTTGACTGGTGAAGCATTTCCATTTGGCTAAATAAGATGCCCTCAGTCGACTTCGTGCTCTCCAAAAGGATCCTCTAAACTTGGGCCAAGCAGTGGCACTCGTCCCTGCTCAACCAAGAAGCATCCATGCCATCGGGTCCATCAGAGTCGCCAGATCCGGGTAGAGCAGCTGGCCCTGGTCTTGAGAGAGAAGGTCTAGTCTCAGTGGGAGTGACCATGGCCAAGCCATCAAGAACTCTGACAAGCATCCCAAAGCAGTGCTGCCTGGGCCATGCTGGGGCTATCAGGATGACTGGAGCTCCGTCCCTCTTGAGCTTCACGAGGACTCTGTATGAGAGGTGTCAGGGGAAAAGCATACAAGAGACCCCACATCCATGACAGGAGAAAAGCATCCAACATGGAGGTTTCCTTTGATCCCAGGAGGGAGCAGTATAGAGTGCACTTCTTATTTTCCCTGGTAGCAAATAGGCCTACTTGGGGAGTTCCCCACCTTTGGGAAATGCTGTTGGCTACCTCCTCACTTGTGGTGAGAGCAAAAGGTCTGCTCAGACAATCTGCCAGTGTATTCCTTAAACCCAGTAGATGCACTGCTTCCAGATGGATGCTGTGGCTCATACAGAACTCCCAGAAACGCAAGGCCTGGCGACAGAGGGCTGAAAACCTAGCCCTGACTCTTGCCTGTTGATGTAATACACAGTAGTTGTGTTGTCCATCTGGACTCTTACCACTTTTTTGGAGAGGTGTGGTAGGAATACCTTGCAGGCCAGGCGAATCGCTTTGAGCTCCCTGACATTGATGTGGAAAGTATATGGAGGGGATGTTATGATGGGGTAGTTTAATTTAATTTAATTTGAGCAATTGATTTGGATTATCGGCAGATAAGTCTGCTCAATGGTCTGTGGGAATGCTGGATGGGATGGGAACTGAGTTACTGCAGAGAATTCCTTTTTGGGTGTTGGCTGGTGAGTCTTGCCCACATGCTCGGGGTTTAGCTGATCGCCATATTTGGGGTCGGGAAGGAATTTTCCTCCGGGGCAGATTGGCAGGGGCCACGGAGGTTTTTCGCCTTCCTCTGCAGCGTGGGGCATGGGTCGCTTGCTGATGGATTCCCTGCAGCTTGAGGTCTTCAAATCTCACTTTTGAGGATTTCAACAACTCAGTCATGGGTTCGGGGTTGTTATAAATGTGTATGGGTAGGGTTTTGTGCAGGAGGTCAGACTAGATGATCATATTGGTCCCTTCTGACCTATGAGTCTATGAGTCTATAAAGACAACACTTCCTTGCACCACAGACCCTGAGTCCTTAGGGCACCAAGGTGGGCACCCTAGCCCACATCTGAAGCATCTGATACCAATGACAGAGTCACTCTGGGGGCCACGAAAAGTACCCCTGCCATTACATGCCAAGGATCCAGCCACCATGACAGGGAGCTAAGTACATGGAGGGGAATTGTGAATTGTCGAAGGAGTGTCTGGCCAGGGAGTAAACCATGGGAAGCCACAACTGGCGTGGCCAAAGACTCATCCTGACACGTCAGACCACATAAGTACACACTGTCATGTGCCCCAGGAGACAAACACACTCTTGCCGTGGTGAGGGGATGGGCCGATAATTGGGCTACGAGTCTGGACATTGCTAAGAATCTGTCTTTGGGCAAGGGCTCTTTGCCTTGAATAGAGTTCAGAACTGCCCCATGAACTCTATCTTTTGAACTGGTGTAAGTTTTGATTCTCCTTCGAGTGGTTGCTCAGATGCATTCCACTTAGGTGTGTGCGCGCCCTCGTGCACAGCCTTCCGGAGAACTTTTCCTAGCAGCCCCTGCAGGGGCCGGTCTCAGCGCCCCCTGGAGTCCCGCCCTTATGTGGCGGTACATATAGCGGGACCGGCCCCTCCCCTCCTCAGTTCCTTCTTTCCGCCCGTGACGGCCAGTTGAGAACTACCCCTGCTCTTCAACAGTTTGTGTTTCTCCTTTAAAAGTGAGTAGTTAGTTTATCAGTTCACCCTGAACTAAGTTAGTTTTTAGTTAGTGAGGGTTTTTAGTTAGTTAGGGAGCCTTCGGGCTCAAGGCGTCCCGGCTATGCCGGGTTCGCCGGGCTTCAAGCCATGTGCTAGCTGCGGCAAGGCCTTCCCAGCTAGCGACCCCCATGACCGTTGTTTGCGGTGTTTGGGGGAACTGCACCGGAGAGACCGGTGCAGTATCTGTAAGTCCTTTAAGCCTCGGACTCAGAGGGAGCGTGAAGTGAGGCTTAGGGCTTTTCTGATGGAGTCCGCGTTAAGTCCGGCGTCCGAGCCATCGCGGACTACTCCGGCACCGAGTGTGTCTTCGGTGCGGAGTGCGCCTCCGGCACCGGGGGTCTCGGTGCCGAAGAGGAAGAAGCGCCATCCACGCTTGCAGCGCTCCCCCGCACCGCAGGAGCGGCCGGGGTCGAGTTCGGAGGTGCTCCTCCTCATGGACGTGCCGCCGGCATCTGCTCCGGCACCGGCCCCTGCTCCGGCACCGGCCCCGGCACCGACACTTACTAGGGAGGCTCCCCCGACTCCTGGAAGTGGGGGACCCCCTATACGGGACCCTTCGACGCCGGAGGCTATCGAGGCGGCTCAGGCTTTGTTGGAGCTGCCTACGCCTCCGGCACTCTCTCACCGGAGAGAGCCAGGGCCCGTTTCCCGGGGCAAACCCGCGATGGGGGGCCCCGAAGGGTGGGCGGCCCCGGCACCGGTGGACAGGCCGCCCACCACCCGACGCAGGAGAGTCGAGCTCGGAAGCTCCTCTCCATCTTCGTCCTCGGACGACGCGTCGCGGCACCGTTCCCGGCACCGCTCCAGGTCCCGGCACCGCTCCCGGCACCGTTCCAGGTCCCGGCACCGCTCCGGACATCGCTCTTCGTCGCGGCACCTCTCCTCGTCGTCGAGTTCTGACTCGGCACCGAGACGGCGTTCTCGGCACCGCTCCCCAGCATCAAAGCGGCGAAAGACTTCCCGGTACCGGTCGCCTTCTTCTTCGGCGTCGCCTCGTCGGCACCGAAGTCAGAGTCGCTCCTCGAGGTCGTCGCGTGGCGGATCTCGGAGCGCTCCTTCCCGGCGTCATCACCGCCTGCGTTCTCCTGACTCGGGGTCCCGGACCCGACGTCAGGAACGTGTATGGTCGTCGGCACCGCAGCCGGCACCGCAACCGGCACCGCAACCGGCACCGCAGCCGGCACCGCAGCCGGCACCGCAGCCGGCACCGGACCCATTACTGCTACCGGCACCGGCACCGACTGTTGCGGCACCGGCTTTGCCCTCGGCACCGGTGCCGCCTTTGAGCTGGCCACAGGGACCCTGGCAGTGGCCGTTATGGGCCCAGTGGGCGGCCCAGATGGGGCAGGGACCTATGTCGGCCCCTGCCTCTGTCACCCAAACTCAGCAAGCACCTTCGGTGCAGGAGGGTGACCGCTCCTCTGGGGAAGAGGAGGTGGAGGAGGACCCTGGGGAGGGACCCTCCACTGGGCCCCGCCGCCCTTCTTACTCCTCATCGCCTGATGAGGCGGCGGTAAGAGACCAAGGAGCCCCGCTCATTGATTTTAAAGCCCACCAAGAGCTTCTAAAGCGGGTGGCTTTGAACCTTGGCCTTGAGGTCAAGGTCTTAGAGGAAGAGGTGGACCCCCTCTTCGGCCGTGTGGGGGCCCAGGGACCAACGAGGGTGGCCCTTCCCGTACATGAGAGGGTCCTGCGCCTGGCTAAGTCAGTCTGGCAGACCCCTGCCTCGGTTGCCCCGACCTCTAAGGGCGCCGAGAAGAAGTACTACGTGCCAGCCGAGGGGCACGAGTACTTGTATGCGCACCCTGCCGCGGGTACTTTGGTGGTGGATGCCGCCAACCAAAAAGACAGGCAGGGTGCTCAGACTGCCTCCCCTAAAAATAAGGAAGGCAGGAGGCTGGACCTTTACGGTAGAAAGGTCTATTCTACTGGGGCGCTTCAGCTGAGGGTGGCCAATCATCAGGCCCTCCTCGGCAGGTACAATTTGAACCTGTGGGACTCCTTAAGGAGGTTTTCGGAGTCTCTCCCTCCAGACCAGGCAGTGGACTTTGGTTTGGTGCTGGAGGAAGGGTTGTCTGTGGCAAGTGCGGCCCTGCAGTCTGCATCGGACGCCGCAGACACAGCCAGCAGGGCTATGGCCTCCGCCGTTGCAATGAGGCGGGCAGCGTGGCTGCAGTCCACAGACTTGTCGTTGGAGGTGCAGCAGTCCATCCAGGACCTACCCTTCGATGGAGCCGCCCTCTTTTCGGAGAGGACGGACGAGAAGCTGCACGCTCTCAAGGACTCGAGGGCAACGTTGCGCTCCTTGGGCCTGTACACGCCCCAGGCGGCTAGACTGCAGAGTCGCCAGCAGCCGCAGCAACCGCCGCAACGTCAGCGGCAGCAGTCTAGGCCGCAGCCTAGGCCCTTCCCCACCGCAAGGGGCAGGGATAGGACCAAGGGCTCTGGACGGCGCGATCGCCCGCCGCCGTCCTCCTCTTCCTTTAAAGGACCCTCTCAGGGCCCTAAGGGGAAGAGACAATTTTGACGGTGTCTCCGAGGGTGGCACCGTCTCATGTTCCCTGGGTTCCCCGCCTTTCCTGGACAGGCTCAAGCCGTATCTCGGCCTGTGGCGGGAAGTAACATCGGACCAGTGGGTCCTAGACATCGTGCGCTGGGGATATGCCCTTCAGCTCCTGGCCTCCCCTCCCCACTCCCCACCCCCCCCGTCCCTCTTCAGGGACCCATCTCACGAGCAATTACTCCTTCAGGAGGTTCAATCCCTCCTAGTCAAAGGAGCCATAGAAGTGGTTCCACCACTCGAGGTGGGGAGGGGATTCTATTCGAGGTACTTCCTCGTTCCCAAGGCCAACGGAGGCCTCAGGCCTATATTGGACCTGCGCAGGCTCAACAGGTTCATAAGAAAGCTGAAGTTCCGCATGGTATCCCTAGCGTCCATCATTCCCGTTCTAAACCCAGGGGACTGGTTTGCCGCCCTCGACCTGAAGGATGCGTACTTTCACGTCTCCATCCTTCCCGCCCACAGGCGGTACCTAAGGTTTGTGGTAGCTGGTGGCCACTACCAGTTTACGGCCTTGCCCTTTGGCCTGTCTTCCTCCCCCAGAGTGTTCACCAAGTGTATGGCGGTGGTGGCGGCCTTCCTGCGGCGCAGGGGGGTCCAGATATTCCCCTACCTGGACGACTGGTTAATCAGGGGCAAGACCAAGTCGCAAGTGTGCGAGGCGGTCTCTCTCGTCCAGTCCACCTGCCATGCTCTGGGGCTGCTCATAAACGAGCAGAAGTCGACGCTGCGTCCGGTGCAACGCATAGACTTCATAGGGGCCCACCTGGACTCGGTGCAGGCGAAAGCCTCCCTCCCACGTTCGAGGTTCGAAGCCATGACAGCGATAATATCGCGGCTTCAGAGGTGCCCCACGACTACAGCCAGGCACTGCCTGCAGCTGTTAGGCCACATGGCCTCGTGCACCTATGTGGTGAGGTTGGCCCGCCTCAGGCTCAGGCCCCTCCAAGGTTGGCTGTCCAGGGTTTACATGCCCAGCAGGCATGCTTTGAGCAAGGTGGTAACGGTGCCCCCTTGGGTGTTGGGGTCACTGACTTGGTGGCTGGACCCCAGGACTGTGTTGGAAGGGATTCCCTTCAGGGCCTCCACCCCCTCGGTCACCCTGATCACGGACGCATCGGACCGGGGGTGGGGAGCCCATATCACCGGTGGTCTGACCACGCAAGGTCGCTGGTCCCGGGGGGAATTGGCCCTCCATATCAATGTGAAAGAATTGAGGGCGGTCAGACTGGCATGCGAGGTGTTTCGCCACTCTTTATTGGGGAGAATGGTGCAGGTGTTAACAGACAATACCACTGCAATGTATTACATCAACAAGCAAGGGGGGGCGCGCTCCTCGGTGTTGTGTCAGGAGGCGCTCCGACTCTGGGACTTGGCGGTGAGATGCAATTTCTGTTTAACCGCCTCTCACCTGCCTGGGGTCAGGAACGACGAGGCGGACCGCCTCAGCAGGTCATTCCTACCTCAATACGAATGGTCTCTCCACCCAGAGGTGGTGGACAGGATTTTCCGCGTGTGGGGTGTTCCCCATCTGGACCTCTTTGCGTCAGCGCAGAACGCGAAGTGCCCGAGGTTCTGCTCGCTCAGGGGTCGCGAGCCGGGCTCTCTTTCGGACGCATTCCTCCTCGAATGGACGGGGGCCCTCCTGTATGCGTTTCCCCCCTTCCCGCTCTTGCCCAGGGTCCTCTTGAAAATCAAGAGGGACAGAGCGGATGTGATTCTGATCGCCCCGGCGTGGCCGAGGCAGTACTGGTTTTGCCTGCTCCTGGACCTGTCTGTCGCTCCCCCGATCGAGCTCCCGAGGAGACCGGACCTGCTCTCCCAGGACCACGGCCGGCTACTGCATCCCAACCTGGACTCCCTGCACCTGATGGCCTGGAGGCTCTCTGGCTGACGGAGGAGGAGAGAACCTGCTCGGAGCAGGTCCAACGCGTGCTGTTGGGAAGCAGGAGGCCCTCCACGCAGCTCGCCTACAGGGCCAAGTGGAGGAGGTTCACCTGCTGGTCGGAGTCGCGGGGCGAAAACCCCGGTACGTCCCCCGTGCAGGCGGTCCTGGACTACCTGCTGCAGCTTAGGCTACAGGGGTTAGCGTTGGCCTCCCTCAGGGTACACCTGGCGGCCATATCGGCGTTCCACCAGCCGGTGGGGGGACGTTCCCTGTTCTCCCACCCCATGTCGGTGAGGTTCCTCAGGGGTGTAGAGAGGCTTTACCCGCAGGTCCGTGACCCGGTGCCTCCCTGGGATTTGAACCTGGTCTTAGATAGGCTAACGGGTCCCCCCTTTGAGCCCTTAGCCACCTGTCCAATGATGATCCTTTCCTGGAAGGTGGCTTTTCTCGTGGCCATTACCTCGGCCAGGAGGGTCTCTGAGCTAAGGGCCTTAACCTCGGAGCCCCCCTATACCGTGTTCTATAAGGACAAGGTTCAGCTTAGGCCTCACCCGGCGTTCCTGCCTAAGGTAGTCTCCCGGTTCCATTGTAACCAAGATATTTTCCTCCCCGTGTTTTTTCCTAAACCGCACGGGTCCGAGGACGAGAGGAGACTGCACACCCTCGATGTGAGGAGGGCGCTGGCGTTCTACCTGGACAGGACGAGGCCGCTCCGAAAGACCACGCAGCTCTTCGTCGCGGTGGCAGAGAGGATGAGAGGCTCCCCGGTCACCTCCCAGTGCATCGCCAGGTGGATCACCGCCTGCATCCGGCTCTGCTACGAGCGTGCAGGCGTCCAGCTCCCAGGAGTGGTGACGGCCCACTCGACGAGGGCCCAGGCCGCGTCGGCGGCCTTCCTGGAAAGGGTCCCCCTGGATGACATCTGCAGGGCTGCCACCTGGTCTTCGGTGCACACCTTTGCTGCGCACTACGCTGTCGTCCAGCAGTCAAGGGACGACGCGCGAGTCGGCAGGGCCGTGCTGAGGGCAGCTCGCCGCTGACTCCTACCCACCTCCAAGGTATGGCTCGGGAATCACCTAAGTGGAATGCATCTGAGCAACCACTCGAAGGAGAAAACGTAGTTACTTACCAGTAACTGTTGTTCTTCGAGATGTGTTGCTCAGATCCATTCCACACCCACCCTCCGTCCCCGCTGTCGGAGTCGGCAGAAAGAAGGGACTGAGGAGGGGAGGGGCCGGTCCCGCTATATGTACCGCCACATAAGGGCGGGACTCCAGGGGGCGCTGAGACCGGCCCCTGCAGGGGCTGCTAGGAAAAGTTCTCCGGAAGGCTGTGCACGAGGGCGCGCACACACCTAAGTGGAATGGATCTGAGCAACACATCTCGAAGAACAACAGTTACTGGTAAGTAACTACGTTTTTTTGCTCATTTATTAACAGGCCCAATGACCAGCAGGTATCCCTCACGATCTCGATGCTGCGTTGAACCTGCCCCCCATGACAGACCCGGATCAGCTAGTCATTGAGGTAAGAAAAATCCTGCACTCCTTTGCGCCTGAGGTGGGCCGCCACTAACACCGTGCATTTGGTGAACATGTGCAGTGCAGTGGGAAGGCCAAATGGGAGGACCGCAAATTGGTAGTGCTGGGCACCCACAGTGAATCACAGGAATCTCCTGTGGCCTGGAAAGATCGCAACATGGAAACAGGCATCCTTTAAATCAAGAGTGGCGTACCAGTCACCCAGATGCAGAGGGAACGATAGCTGCCAGGGTGACCATACAAAATGTTAGCTTTTTAAGGAATCTGTTCAAAGCACATAGGTTCAGAATGGGCCTCAGCCCTCCTTCTGCATTTGGGATCAGAAAATAACGGGAACAGAAACCCCTTCCTCTCAGCACTTGGGGGACCTCTTCCACCATGCCCACACACCATAGGGCCTGCACCTCCCAAACGAGGAGTTGCTCATGAGAGGAGTCACCTAAAGAGGGACGGGGAGGGAGGATTGGAAAGCGGGAGCAAAAGAAACTGGAGGGTATAGCCAACAGCGAATGTGTTTAGGACCCGGGGGTCCGTTGTTACAGCCCTCCAAGCCAGGAGGAAAGATGCTAAGAGGGAAGAAAATAAATCGGGAAGTTGGATACTGAATAGAGTCTGATAGGTTGTCCTTGGACACACCTTTAAAAGCCTCACTTTTCCCCCCAAGGAACGTCGGCTCAGCCCTGATCTCAAGGCAGAGACTGACAAATTGTCCCAACGGCGTTTATAGTTCTTGTGCCTTCTCCTGTAGGGCTCTGTCTGGGCCTGACCCCCAAAGCGCTGCTGTTGAAAGGGCCTGAAGTGCTTCCTGGATGAAGATGGGGTGTAGAGGCCCAACCTCAAAGTAGCCCTGGAGTCTTTCAGACCACGCAGCCTGACATCAAGCTGGTCCGCAAAGAGGGCGGAACCATCAAACGAGAGGTCCTGGATGATTTGCTGAACTTCCGTCGGAAGACCAGACAATGCAGGGTTTTTATTTCAGTTTTGCTCAGAGTTTGCTTTGCAAAAGGATTATCGTTGGGGACATTTTACTGAACCACTTCTTTCAGCTTCTGGTCCAATTTCTGATATCCTACCCTCCATCTTTCACTCCCCTCCTCTTCCTCTCACCACATAGGCTTCTCGCTCACATTTTGCCTCTCTGGCTCCACTACTGGGAAGATCAAAAAATACCTATGGATACAAACTTCTTTATTTCCAGCATGGCAGCACCTTTCCTGCTGTGATAGGGCAGCTCACAAGAGAATACAATTCCTAGCCAAAAAAGAACATGAATTAGCAAAGGACTTTCCAAACGGTCAGCACTGCCTGAAGCAATTCAGTCCCGCCAGCATATTGCTATTATCAGCCATTCCAGTAGAAGGATGGAGGCCCTGCCAAAAGGAACAGGAAGAGGAAACTGGGTCAAAGCTGCACTCAAGATAAGGCTTCTGGGGTGGCCTTTGGAGTCCAGTTCACTTACAACAACTGATCTCATCCAGGAGTGTTGCCAGCAGTTGCCTGGGGTGATGGGGGGAGTTATAAACCTTTTCTATTCCTGTCTTCTGCTGAAGCAGTTTGGTTAGTAAGTCTCGCTTCCTCAGACAGCAGGTGCACGCCATAAGCCAATGTTCTCACACTTACTACGTGCCATAGGAACCAGCACAGAAGACTGTGGGGCTCATTTAAGGAGGAACATAGCTGCCGAGCATAAGGCTGGTGTGGGAAGGAGCTCGAGAACTCCTGCATTAGAAGGAATAAAGGAGTGATGCAAAACTCACCATACAAAAAACTCAAGACTCATTCATCCTCACTGGGAAGCAAAGTCAGGTGCTACACTAATGACTTGGTCTCATTTTTCTTATCCAAGTCCAATCCAGTGCCTCCATATGTGCTTAGCAACAACTGTAGCAAGGACAGCAGTTCCTCCTCAGTGTTGTGAAAAGATGGAACCTCTTCACATGGAAAACCAGAAATTCCAGACAGGACTGAAACTGGCAATGCAGAAGGTGGTTTAAAGTCAATGGCTGCTGGGTTTTCCAAAAGTGCCCCCAACACAAACATGCATCGCCACTCACTTTTTCTCCAGACTGAACATGCCCGGCTCTCTCAACCTTTACTCCAAAGGCTACAGCTTTTTCTCTGTGATGCTCCTGCAAAGTTAGCACTCCTCTACGCTCTATCTGTATCTCTGATTATTTTCTCTGTCTCACTTGAACACATTTGCATTGGTCCATCCCAGATTTATTGAAATCAACCTAATTTTCCCAGATTGTGTTATTTACATTACTTTAGCCCCTTGTGCTAGGTGCTGTATATACACCTTGTAAAAGAATCTCATGCATACTAAATAGACAAGATGAACAAAAGGATGGGAGAAAGGAACTATTATTACCTCCATTGCACAGAAGGGGAACTGAAGCCAAGAAAGATGAAGTGACTTGTCCAACATAACACAAGAAATCTGTGGCAGAGACAGGAACTGAACCCATGTCTCTCCAGTTTTAGTCCAGTGCCTTAACTGCAAGGCCATCTTTGCTCTTTTGTACTACTGTATGTTAATCCCGTGCCCCCAAGGATTCACGCTCCCTCCCATTTTATCCCTTTTCTGCCCCAGGAGTCCACTCCAATTTACAAACTGTGGCTGAAAATGTAGGACAGCACTGGACTGTTGTAGGAGACCACCCAGCAAAAAGCCATTGAGGACTGCTCTCTTTGCTCATTTAGCCAAACAACAGAGCTTGGGATAGGGGACTATTAGGAACTGAAATAAATACACAAATATCTGTATGAGAGTGTAGTCTATCTAGGGCACTTTTCTATCACTCTGGGTTCTGTACATCATGGCTTCCAGCTGAAGTCCAGGGGCATGTAATATAGGCATGAGATGGATGGATGAATCAATTTGCTAAGGAGCTTGGAAGCTGACACCAATTTGGGAAAAAAGTTAGTCTTTGGGAGAACCACATCTGGGAGGAGAGCTCAGTATAAATCCTGGCCATGCCAACAGAAGTTAGTTTACTTCCTGGAGGAGCCTTTGCTCTAGTTTTGGTAAATAACTTCTGCATATTGCAAGCAGAGATGGGATTTCATTTTCTTCTCATCCCATTTTTAAGTGCATGGGTTCAGTTGGGGATATTTAGCTTAGTAAATGGACAGACAGTGCAAGTTTCTGTAGCTTAATTAGGTGAGGTCATAGCCTGGGGAGGACAGGTGTGAATCCTGAGACCCAGCTGGTTCCTTTTCGATCAAATGCATCATTCTGAGAGAAGCCTGAATTTCGGCCTCTAAATGATGAACTCCTCAGAGAGGAGGAAAGTCTTGTGCAGCTATCAGGAGAAGCCACACCACAGAAAAGATCTAAAGCACCAGTAAATGCTCCTCCTAAAGCCAACTGGTGCCAAGTCAAAACATGTCTCCCAGATTACTAAATTCTGCAGACAACCTAGGAACAGACTTTCTGCCCCTATACTTCCCAACCCTGCCTCTGTGGGAATCTTTATGAGCCACTGTACAACACACTCACGCACACTGCATGTGGTCCCAATTTACAGAGCACCAGATCATAAGAGCCCCAGGGTTACAGGCTTCCAGTGGAATGTCTGGTTCATGAATGGTTTCCCCCTTCAGCAGCAATGCCTAATCCAGGAGCCTGCCCCCTCATAGCCGTATGCAGACAGGTGAACCAGAGAAAAGAAGAGCAATACCACTCTAGGTCTACCCCATTTCAACCACCAGCCCTATGGGATCCAGCCAGCCCCAATGCTACATCACTGGGAAGCTGCAAGTATTAGCACCCCTTTTTCTCTCGCCCCACTCTCCATTAAATTAGTCAACAAGCCAATTTTTGGCCATTTGCTTTCTCTGTTCAGAATTCAAACCAGAAAATGTCAGCGAAGATACAGGATGTATCTGAGTAGTTCTGCCACACTTTCGGGAAAGGGATTTCAGAATTGTGTATATCCCTTAAAGGGGTTAAAAAGTTGTATTATTGCATTACAGAAGCAGCAAAGAAAAATCCCAATCAGAGATGCTGCTAGATGTTATACACATCTGATATACCTACAGAGCAGCTGGGGGAGTGTCATTCCCAACTCGGATAGACACACGTGCGCTATTTGGAGCTAGCTCGCTAAAAATAGCAATATGGCTACAGCAGCACAGGCAGCTGCATGCCCTGTGCACCTGGCTACAATTCTGTCTGATCTCCGGGATAACATGCTCCACTGTAGCCACAGTGCTATTTTGAAGTGCTAGCTGGAGCAAAGCTAGTGCTTAAATGCCTACCCACGCTAGGAATTACACCTCCTAGCTATGGTGTGGACATAGTCATAAAGAAACGGTCCTCACCCCAAAGAGCCCGCGGTCTAGTTACACACCTAGGTTTGCAGCTGTGCTATGTATCTTCTCACATCATCATATTTATAACAGGTTAAACAAAAATGGTTCAGGGTTTAAGTGTCATATTACATTGCCTTACAAATCATAATCACCAAATGCCACATGCAGCAGCCTGCAAGTAGAGACTGCTCAGTGTTACTTCAGTAGCCAACAGTGCATCCAAGGCAATGGACAGACTTTTATACTAGGATCTCCTGGGGAGGGCAGGAATGGGTCCAAACAGTGACAAGGTTGTTACACTTTACAGCTAAGACGACAACAACAAAAAGGACCAGTACGCAAAAACAAGCAGCTGGCTCATACCAAACAACTCCACATTATTATGAAGCACCTCATTTATTACAGGTGGAGACACAGAAGTTTTACAAACCAAGCATCCCCTCTTCACCCATCCTCACTATGCAGGAGAAATATATCAACAGGCACAGATAGTTTCTTTCTAGTGTGGAAAGCACCTAACCCTGAAATCTGGAGTCTCTTAGGTAATTTTCAACTTACATGTTAAAATTTGGGGATAAACATAATTTTGGTTTAAATTATTTACTTTGAAGGCAGACCGCATCTGGAAGTTGTACATGATGAAAGATATTCAGCGACCTCCACCCCATGGAATGGCCTTCTCTAACCTTTACCAGGGCACCCTTCCTCTGCTCCAGTCAAGATGCTCTGAATTTTAGCCCTGGATGTGGTTATGTCTACACTGCAACAAACCACCACATCTGGTCCGTCTCAGCTGACACAGGCTTGCAGGGCTATAAAAGTGCAGTACAGACATTTAGGCTTGGGCTGTAGCACAAGCCTGAGCGTCTACACTGCAGTTGTATAGCCCAGTGCCCCATGAACCTGAGTCAGCTGACATGGGCCAGCCATTGCTATTTTACGGAGGACAAACCTGGATACTGTTTCGCCTACAATCATGATAGTTACTACATTAAAAGAACCGTCCACTCAAAATCATATATTGTAAGCAACCTTCTTCATCTGTGTTACTAATAACACCTTCGATTATTGAGATGGCAGGAAGTTTTGAAATCCAATTTGCTTGTCACTCTGTTTACTTTCAACACCTCACTTCACCAGGAACTGGAAAAAAAATCAGTAAAGCCAGTCTCTCCCCCATAGGTTCTCAGTCCTACAGTACAGAGATTTCAAACACTGCTGAGAAAAGTGCATTAATCTGAAAGCAACTGTTCTCACTGGATTTTTTTAATTGTGGAAATGTTTCTATTGATCTTAGGTTGTATATAGTATTTCTGACCACACATACAAAGTACTGGCCAAACATAAGTTGCTGCAGTAACCCTTTATCAGGAAGCACACTCAAATTAATGTACTGAAACGTTCCATGATCAGATATTAGAATGAATTCATTTACTATTTATTTAAATGAGGCAAGGCTACCTGCAGCTTCTAAAGAGGCAGATAACTATACACAGACAGCATCCTGGAGCTCTGCTCTACCGAGACCACTTTATTTCAGAATAGGGAGTACTCCGTGACACAGAATAGGATGTGTCAAAGGCTAATGACCTCCTGCTACTACAAAGAAGCCACCTTATTTGATAGAGTTTTTTCACCATAACAAGAACATTCACAACATCAAGCAGCTCTCTGGTGTCTCCCCATCCCACCCTTTCAATAAAATAAAAATGAATATACTATTCCAACCAGAGCTTTCAATAACCTGGAAGGAGAGACTTCATCAAGGGCACTTGGGTCTTCGCTACTGCCAATCTAGTTAACATGAAAGGCACTGGGAGACATGATGGAGGACTGTACAAAATCATAAAAGTGAGATAAGATGGGTTAGGGTACTTTAAAAATAAAGCTCTGTGCTGTGTCCAGAGTGAACAAAGCTGAGACAGGATAGACCTTCATTTTTATTTTCAAAGCAGCAGACTGTCCTGTGACAACACCTTGTTACAATAACTTTTTACTTCTGTTACCCTACCTCCCTGATGACATTTGGTATAAGGGAGTCGGAGAGTTCTTCCGTGTACTATTAGACCTGCTCTCCTTGTGTGGTTTAGGGACTTCTTGGAATGCTAGCCACACACCAGTAAATGAACATGCTATTAGGATTGGCTGGCATAGATCCCACCTGGCAGAACTTACAGAAAGAGCAATCATAAGTGCCATGTATATTAAATAAATTCCCAACCACAGCTACTGGAAGAAAAAAGCTCCCTGAATCCCTCTGAGAGGGTTAACTTGTAGCAACAAGTTGCTCCCAGCCACAACATGCCTGGTTCAAAACAGCAAAGTGATGAGGAACACCAATGACACAATGGTAACAAACGGGTGTTCTAAGTAAACATGAGAGAGAGCGAGAGCAAAAACCTCCCTTTAAACAACTAAAGTTAGAGGTATCCTCCCCAAAAACCACCTACACCTAGGGGATGAGAGGAGTGTGAGAGACAAAGTATGAAGCAAACGCCTCCTAAGGCCAGACGCTCTCACTGGGATCTTCAGAGATTCAAGTCACACTGAGTCAACGTCGGAGACTGTCACCTTGGACAAGTCACTTAGCTTTTCCATCCACTTCCAATCCCCAAAACCATACTGAGATAGGTCACTATTAGCTAATGTTTACAAAATGATTTGTCTTAGGTACTCTTATGTCTTCCATTACCATAGCCCGAGTGACCTGCCTAAGGTCACACAGAAAGCCTATGGTGGAGTAGGGAACTGAACCCAGGTCTCCGGAGCCCTAGATTATTTACTAGGCTATGCTGCCTCTCTTTTAATGTTAAAAAGTATTATATAAACCTTAATGATTCAATTCTACTCTTGTATGTGATGTGCAACTTTTACTGCCTATGGTAGGAATTGCTGGTGTTCAGAACCTCTAAAGAGGAAGACCTAGGAGTTTTTCTGGCTGGATTTAGCACTGCCATCTTATTTGTAGTAACAGAATTATGCCAAGAGTTCAACAAGTACAGGGAAAGATTCATATACCAACCAAATCTTCTCCAACTCTCTTTCCCTCCTGCCCCTCGACACACACTTTCTTATTCAAATTATGCTCAGGTCATGCTGCTTTCAACTATTTGTCAAACGTCAGTGCATCTGGCCCATTAGCTAAGAGAGCTACCTAGCCACGAAGCATCTCCCAGTGTCCTACAAATTGTCCTGTCACCAGTTTCTGGTATCTTCCCATATAGCTGTTTTTTATTGGAGGCACAGGACCAAATAAATCAACAAGCACATTCTGAAGGGTATATCCAAATATAAACATATTTAAATCAACAATTAGGCTAAAAGGCTAAAAACGATTTTCATTATAAATGAGTTCTATGCAGCTGTGGCCAACATTAAGAATTGCAGGAACTGAGTCCTTTCATTGGCCGCACAAATCTAGCTTAAGTTTTTGCATAATGGCTATCAGCATGGCAACATAAAAGAACAGTTCAGAGCAAAGCACTGTGTCTTACTGCAATCCTACACACCAGGTTGAGAGCTCAGGGGTTAAAGCACTGGTCTTGTAAAACAAAAGGCCTAAGTTAATGTCTCTTTGGGGCTTTGGCCATTTGTTTTCCTCATTTAATTGAAATGGCAGCAGATATTATAGACGAACTGCTAGAAAAGATGGGCACATTCATTGTCCACTGATCCATCTTTTGCAAAGCAGGAATTGCAAGTGGCAGGAAGACAGATTGCGGGTCTACATGACTGCTTAAATTGATCTAATTTATGTCACTCATATGTCGCCACCCCCTGAACAATACAAGTTATAGCAACCTAAGCATGTCCACACCAGTGCTATGTCAGCGGGAAACACTCTCCCATCGGCATACAGCATCTTCATCAGATGCGCTGCAGTGGCGCCAATGTAGCGCTTCTAGCGTAGATCTGCCCTAAGTGAAGCAAAGGCTTTCTCCATCCTTGAGTAGCTGTGTGAGAGTCTCAGAGTACTTGATTCTGTGCCAGACAACACTTTGCTGAGAACACTTTGGAGAATTATCAAAAGACAAACTATTTATTGTACCAAAGTTCAGTGGGGGAAGGACAACAGTGAAGATATCAAAGCAAAACTGAAACAAGTTTTTTTTAAACTACTGGGCAATCACAGACACACACCACTGCTCCTTATCCTGGGCTGTCTTGTGTTTTCACCCTCCAATGCACAAGGTCTCTGTCCCATGGCAGACAGATTCTGGAAGCAGAGGGGAGCCTGCTGGTCTGTGACCTGACAGCAAGTGGGCACATGTGGGTGGATTGGAGAGACGGGAAGTTTTGGAAAAACCCCTTCTAGAAGAATTACTGAGACTGCTGGAGGAGGATAGGATACAAGCACTCTTGGGTTGGCACAAGTCCACTTACCAACACAAACAGAGGCTGGATGCAAAGGGACATGCTTCTATGGCAACTTTGATGACCCAGCGCTAGCGACTCACCCACGACACTCAGGGTAAATCAACCAACATGGCACCACCCGCTCATGAAAGGCAATTTGATTATGCCAGTCATATTATACACTGTAGAGAAAAGTCTTCAGAGGTTAACTACTAAACTCTACAGATTCCCTCTCCTGACAGATTCCTTAACAGTCTTTCCAAAATGTGTGGTGCACCACATTCCTGCTGCCATGCCCATTGGGTTAACTTTCATGAAAACAGGCATGATGGAACAAGTACTTTTGATCAAAGGGAAAACTCAGCCAGCCAGGAGAATTCCACTCATGCTACCAGGTTTCACCCCACCATCCAGCTTTACATCCTTTTTCAGCTCTTGCAAGAATTATGTTGCCAGCACACATGCCCTTCTATAATTTATCATTAGACTTAAAGTACAGGGAACAGAGACTGTCTCTCGCTGCATGTATGTCCAGCGCCTAGCCCAACAAAATTGTTTGTAGGAAGTGCCTTGCAACTCTCCATATAGCAAGCGCATCTCCAGAGCAGCTCAGACCCCCATCCCAATTTTCCATTCCTGGCACCTTGCTACCCAAACCAGAAGGTGCTGGAAGTGCTGTGAGGCAACAGGCTTGGTCTCAGATGAGAAGCAGGAATGAGAGCGCTCTGAAGGGAGCACCATGCAGTCCTTTTCTGCAAGAAGAGAGGCTACAATCCACCAAAGTCAGTGGACTGATACCTGAGGCTTCTCGCTCTATCGCCAGTTGCTCTGCATGAGCAGCACAGGTTTCTGAGCAATACGTGATGGTTGGGATCCAACAGGACGTAAAATCACTGTAAAGAGCACTCACGGCCCCAGTTCTCCATTGCTCTGAGGCCACTTTACCCCTCTATTTTTACACAATGCAGACATGAAGACAGTGGATCTGCTTTCTGAGCAATATCCTGAGCTTAGGGACTTCCTTGGATGGTGTACAACTGAGGTATCTGGCTCTACTCCACCGCACCTCCTGGCCCACAATGCCAGGAGCATGGAAAGAGCACCACTGTGCTCCTGCTGTTCCTACCAGCCACACTGACCGTCAGAGGCCACTGCAGCCACGTGTAAATTACAGAAGCCCTGAGGCTACCATATCTTATGCAAGGGCATCAGAAAAACACTGAGTGTAGCTTGGCCAGAATAGGAAACTGATCCCTTGGGCTCCTCATTAATCTATTTGGGGGGGGGGCTGAGCATTTAGGAGTTTAAAACCAATTTCAAAAAATAATCACACACTCAAATACTGGGAGAGCTCCCCAATGCACCATCCACATGGAAGAGGACAACAACTCCCAGGAGATATTGAGTGAAGCCCTCTGGTTATTTCAGAAGCAACATTCCACTGCTTAAAGACTAGCAAATCACCAGGGTGAGGGGGCTGCCTTTGGTGGTGGTGGGGGGGCAGGGAGGAGAGAGGGAATTTGTTGAATTCACCCATTGTCTTTCCATCTTGGACTTGGACTAGGACTATAGACTCTCTATAGACTATCTTTTCATTGTGTGTGTACAGTGCCCTAACACAAAGGGGTCTTGATCCCCAAGTGGAGCCTTTAGGTGCTATTTTAATTCAAATAAGACAGGTTCATGCCTGGAAATCGTCCTATTTTCTGTAGGGGAAATATGGCTGAATATTCTCTACAACAAGATTCACAGGAGATCTAGATCAATTTGGGAGGGGCACCTTAAGCTGGTATGTGGAAGACAGTGTTGCAAATTGAACCCACAGTGGGAAAAGTGAAATGTACAGGCCTCCAGTCACTATGTGTAAAAAGAACTGTGGCACTTGGAGATTCTGAACATTTCACTTTACAGATGTTAATTCATAGACTGGATCAGGAGACACACACACAGAAAAATAGGGCTAGGAGAAGAGGAAAGATAAAAAGAGATGAGGAAAGATACAATTAAAACGTATGCTAGGTGGATGAGACAATATATTAAAAAAAAAAAAAAGACGCTCCGGGGGAGGTTTAGGATTTTTAAACTGCTGCCAGGATGTGTCTCTTTCTTCTTTCATTACTTCTTCTGATATACTATCCTTTGGGATTGACAACACTGCAGTTTGATGCAGATACATGTAAAATAATGAGTCTAGGGGCAGGCAGCCAAAGCAGAGAGTACATATTAAATGGAAGTGTCATGCCATTGGACTGGCCAGGAGATTTAGGAGTTACTGTAAACGATTCTTGAGGCCACCAGCCCTGATATTACAGAAAATTAAGCGCAAACAGGGAGTGCAGGTAGAATAATTTTCCTCAAACAGTGGGATAAAAACATGTGGAATAAGCCATTGAGAAAGGCCATCAACTCCGAACAGGAAAAACGAACTTAGGGGCTGCATGACATTTGCCTAGAGAGACTGGATTGAAGGCTTCAGAGGAAAACAAAAGGGAAGGGCCAGGCTCAAATGAACTCGTAGAAAGAGAATGTCTTATTGCAAGTAAAACTGTTCCCCTTCCATGGCCACCATCTGATCTTTCTGCCTTTAGTGGCTCCCTCACATCTCTTCAGACTCTAAAAAGAATCTCTTCAGCGTATTGAACAAAGCAAGTGCTTACTCCCATTGTCACAGCAGGGCCAATACAGCTGCAGAAGAGTGAGATGGACCTCACTGAGCCCTGCATATCAACACAACCGCCAACCAAGTACTGATCCGACAGCATTCACTGCTAGCAAGCAAGAACAAATGCCTTTCAGAGATCCATGTTGGTGTTGTAGTAGCCTTGTTTTAGATTATGCACTGAGTAAACCTGATCTAGAAATCACCAAGGGAAATTAAGAAATGGAAACCTCAGATGGCTTCTTAATGGACTACTGGCCTGACCCAACCGTGGGGATCAGGCCCCACTGCAACACTACCAAGTCTCACCAAAGAAAAGACACCTATAGAATGCTCCAGATGCACTCCATACTCTACACCAGGAGTCCCACCGATTTGTTGTGTGAAACTTTCCTCTGCAGACAATCCTGTTTTCCTGGTACTTTAAACTGGCCCGTTAGAAACAGCCACAAGCTTCCTTCTTTTTAAATCACCTAATTTCCCCTAAGTCTCACTATTCTTCCTCTCCGTGTCCCAATACTATCTTCTAGTTACTACTGGCCTTCTGCTTAAGACTGAAGATTTTGTGCCACTGAGGGCTGATCTATACTTACCTCTGGGTTTCGGCGGTAGTCGATGGGAGATACACAAGTGACGGAAAAAACTTGTGTAACTCACGTCAACTCCACTGCTTCAGTTCTGCGCACCGTCCATACTGCACTGTGCCACTTTTAGAGGTGGTTTTCGTAGGTCGATTCCTGGATCAAGTGAGCGGTTCTTCATAGACCGCTCAGTCAATCCAGAGAAATCAATCTTACGGTGGCGAATTTGCTGCCATCAATAGAGACCTAGCCTGAGAATCAGTAGCCCACCCAGGTGGCAGTTTTGTACATCATGGCAGCACATCAGCCAACTTCATATAAATAATGCATCTCTGGGGCCTCCAGGAAACCTGCCGCGTCCTGAACATGCTCTTCTTTTTCCAGTCTTGCAGCCCTGAGCAAAAGTCTACTGGTGCAAGTCTGATATGCAGAACAGGATAGCTTTCCAAAGACTGAACCTCCATTTATCTGCTCTCACAATGCAGTTTGCAGCACAGCAGAGTCTGTGAGAAGGAGACTGGAAGTGCGACTACTCTCTTTAAAGAGTCTGGCATCTGAATCACATTATCCCAAGAGCACAGAGCTGGAAGGACCAGTCCGCATTATATAGAAATATAGCTGCATGTACCAGAAGCAAAAAAAAGGCATGTGAAAACCTTTTCTCCTCATTTTTTATTTGCTGGAACAAATAAAATAAACCAGTGAGACCCCCATTTTTCTGTTCAAATTCAGATATTCTGTAACCAAAGTACAAGTCTTTTAAGACTACAAGTCTGCCTTTATTATAGCTTATAGCCATTCACTTTATTCTGTGAACCTATTACATCCTATAAGATAACCAGTATGAGTCTGGTCAGTAGTTGGGTAGGAGACCTCTAGAGATCACCTACTACTGAGTCAGCGATGACCAACTGACACAGCAAAGTGCTAGGAAGCACTATACAGCGAGAGGTGCTACCAGTTAGGACGTATGGAATACCCAAACATGATTACTTGTGGTCTTTAAAGACCCCCTAGATACTTTCATAGGAAATAAAAATGTCGACCCCAAAATTCTAGCCAAATTCCCTTTCTGGTAATCACAATTCTGTATATCCAACATCACTCTGTGATGTCATCTAGATGAGCTCTCTTTATTCACTTCCTGTCCTAAAAGGTTGTGTTGTTTGCTGTTAGGTAGCTGCTCTGTACTAGGCCAGAGTACTTCAGTGGTGTGTTATGCTATCACTATATATCCCTTATCTACCTCTAAAAGATGCTGTGAGGCTTTGCAATGGAAGCACGGTAACAGTTTAGTAATTTAGTTTACAGGCAGCTTTCTATTATAAGGCAAGTTGTCACACACTATTTTGCTCAAAATATTCCTTTCTTAGTGCAATTTTTCACATGTGGAGAAGCATTGTTTTGAAAGTACCAGTTTAATCAGCCAAAGCGACTGCGAGAGGAGTCTGAACAAATGAAAGACTTTTAGCTTCTAAAAGAAAGCTCTAACTTTTCCTTGGAAAGCCATTTCTCATAAAATGCTTGGTCCATGGTCCATTAAGCCCACATTTGTTTTAATTAACAATCCTCTCTGTAAAGCGTGTCTTGGAGTATCTAGAGGATAGAAGCATGGTTCATTTTGGAGTTATTTGTTACAGATATTTCAACCTCAAAGTGTAAGAACCCTCTGGGGAGCTTGTAAAGTCCGTACATCTTAGCCTAAGAACTTCAAAGTTTCTCACGAGTTTAGAAGAAAAAAAACCCAAAAAAACCTTTAGTATAGTTCTAGTATATTGGAGACCAAGATTTCCAATTCACAGCTGTCATCTAGGATAGCAATTATTCTTAAAGACTTATCTTCTACTTATAAACTGTTGAATTTGCACACAAAGTGGGCCACTCATTTTTAAGGCCAGATATGCATATCTACAGTCAGCCATAGTACTAAAGAAAACCTTTGTCCAAATCAGTTGTTTTTTAAGACACTCTTGAAGTTTGAAGAATCTTTAACTTCTTCCTCTCCATAATTACTTTTAATTTTCACCTTTCTGAGTTCAGACCACAAGTATAAATGCTGAAATACCATTAAAAAATGGTCAGAACAGCCTACCAACCCAGTGCTACAGTGCATCTAAACATTTGGGTACTTCAAACCCTAAACCTTTTAAAGTTCACTGATTACTAGTAGAAGAGGAAGGGTGATCTTGCGGTTAAGGCAACAGACTGGGACACAGGAGACCCGTTTTTGAGTACCAACTCTGCTACTGACTCCATATGACCTCTGGTGAGTCATCTAATCTAATGCCTCAGTTTCCCACGTGTAAAATGGGGATAATATTTCTTTGTCTCCCAACTTTGTCTTTCCTGTCTGTATTGACTGTAAGCTCTCTGAGGCAGGGAATATTTCTGACCGTGTACAAACAGCCTGGGACAATAGGGCCACCATCTCGGTTAGGACCTATAGGTGATGCCCTAATACAACCAGATAATAATGAATAAAGCAATTCCATACAGCATTCATTTACAGATGCCAGACTGGAAACTACTGCCTCTGCAACAGACCCCAGTTCTCTGCTCTTCTGCATTTGCCATGAAGTATTGCAGCCATTTCAGATAGCGTGACTGAGCAAAAGTCTCACCTTGCTGCCTGCGTAAATTGACAGGGGTACATCAGAGGCTGTGATATTCCTGTTATTTTTCAAAGCAGAACGGCACTTTAAAGAATATAACTGCTGCTCATCATGCTGACCAGCACTGGCTCAGTGGTTCCTTGCACTCATCCGTAACACTTGTGGCAAGTGCCTGTTTTCTCATCTTTTACTTTGACTGTAATTTCTTTGGGCAAGGACTGTCTCTTTGTTACACCTGTGCATAGCACCTAGCAGAGAGGGGCCCTGGCCCACAACTTGACGCTACTGTTATACAGCTGGCAACAATAACCCACGCAGAGCCTTGCTGTCTGCCATGCAGTTGGTACCCAGAACCAATGCCACGTTCACTGAGGTTTCTAAATTGTACTGAGTTCCGAGACTCTTGAAACAAGCTTTTTTCATGAGCGAGAAGGATCGGAGGTACTAATTCCATCAGGTGTGTCAGAAAAGTCCCCACATCCTGTATATAAACACACAGCTAGAATTTAGGACACTAGCTATAGTGTCTTGAGTCCCACTTAAGAGCACAGTTCTCTCTCTGCAAGACAGATCCAGGGCACCCCGCACCATAGTTATGCAAGTGGAAACCAAGACAGTCCTCAAGACAGTAAGGGCAGGTGCAAACTCTTCCAGCGCCAACCCCATTTAGCACCCACTCATCCTACACAAGTCACCAGAGATTCCAAGCCCCAGCCCAGCTGTGAAACCAGTATACTCCCATCAAATGTTTTACAGACCTGGAAACCCCACTCCAGACTGCAGTATCTTCTGGTTCCTCAGACCAGCCCTGACAGCTCTGCAGCACCCCAAGGGCCTAGCAGGACAGTTAGAATTGCCACAGGGTTTAAGCACCAGCTCTCAGTCCAGAAGAGCAGAGCCAATTGGGACATACTTGTGCTGGGAGAGTGGCTGTCTGTGGGTCTGGGCGTGCTCGCTGTGCGTGCTGGAGTCTGTGATTAGTCATACCTCACAAAGGCTTCAGAGAGCTGTTCTCACCCTTGAGCGTAACAGGCAGCTTTGGAAGTGGAGGAGTACAGGTTAAGCAGTGATCTCTGAGCCACGTTTTGGCTACTGGACACTCCTCACAGAGGAAGAGGAACCCAAATGCCAGGCGTTCCCTGCTCACCAGAGACTGACTCCGGATTCCCTCCCCTGCTACTCAGGCTAAAAACCATCCCCAACCTCAGGTGAACTTACACAGACTGACAAGCATTTTCTAAAGGTGGGGAGAGGGGAGGAGAAGCAGGATTCTGTGGATTCTGCTCCTTCACAGAACAAGCTAAGGTATCTCCCTCCTGATGAGGGCTAGGCACTGGGTATGGGGTGGATGGGCAAAAGGATCAACAGCATTTTCACTCCACTCACACCCTCCCTATGCCACCTGCAAAATGGCGAGGAGCCCTTTGAAGACACAGTCACCCACAAGCCCTATGACTCATTTCCTGCTGCTACACCATTATGGCTTGGTACCAGGGGTAACTGGTTTTCAGGCTGGAGACAAGCAGAGGATGACTAAGGTACAGACTCTTCCCACATCGGAATGAGTGGAGCATTTGGGGAAGTGGCTATAAGTGCGTCTGTCACAGGGAGGGAGAGAGGTGGATGCACAGTAGAGGTAGGAAGTATTCTCTTTTTTCCGTCTCCATAAACTAAGGCTATAGCTCCCTCTATCTCACTCTAGTAAAAGTCGGAGAGTGAGGGATGTCATGACTGGTCTTGAGAGTGAGACTCCCTTGTGGTCAGATGAAATAATTGAGAGGATTCATTATAGGGAGGAAGGTGAGTAAATTCCTTAAGGAGCAGTCCTTGAGAAGCAGAGGTCTTGAGGGTTTCCTTTCGCTTAGTTCTTTTGCAGTCCCCACTTGGCACCGACAGCAGATAGAAGATTGTGTTGGGAAGGGGATAAGAATACATAAAGAATACCAGTCTCCAGTGGGTTATTTAGTTATACCTGCCTGAAGTGAAAGATTGCTGAGATGGGTGATTGCACTGCAATACGATGGGCACGCAGGGATTCCAGGGCAAGGAAGGAACACACAATTGACTTTTGCAGCCGGTGAGGTTCTTATGCAGGAACCCAGCTGTGGAAGCTACATTCTCTCAATGGCCAGAAAAGCAGAAAATGTTGTTGTGTGTTATGAATCCAGAGAGATATAGTGAAGAGTGGGAAGAATAGAATCAGTTATATGGCTTTTGATACCTTAATCTCTGTGGTGGTGATGGATGTGGGGGTAGACAAAACAGGATCCAGCCAGAGGATAAGAGATTGTCTCTCTGCATGACAAGGCCAAAATTTTTGGTCTGGATCTCACTGGCATCACCTAGCATGTACTCTCAGGAAGCTGCCTTGCACCAGTCCTGAACTGCACCATATGCTATGGAATGCAAGATCGGCAGCTAATAAAAGCTGCTGTAATTCATGCTCAGATTGTAAGTGACAGCTGAGACCTGAGTAGGCCAGGAGAGCAGCACTGGTACTACAACCAGGTGAATGGTGGTGTTTCATGACTTCAGCATCCATTCTAGTGATGATTCTTTAACACCATTTCAGGAATTCATGGTCACTGTGACAACAGGGCTGACCCAAGTGGTCACCTACCCAACCCACGTAACTGGCCACATTTTGAAACTAGAGATTGGAGGCAGTGAGGTGAGGTTATAAACAGACAGACCCTTGTTATGGACCAAGCATAATCTCCTTGAGGTTGGGTCCCTATTATCCCCCTTGAGGTGCAGGTCCAGTATTATAGTGTGGCAAAAGAAGGTCCAGGAAGCTTTGGGGGTACGTGCTGTGGCACCAAATAATCACTATCATCAGTCTGGCAGCATATGATAAAACCCTGGTATCCACCACTATTGACAGTAGTTCTTACCCTCCCTCTCAGGCCGGTGTGGTTTGCAGAGGGACTAGTGATGGTTTAAATATGAGGGAAACTCAGCTGGTGGAAGTCACAATCCAACTGCAACAATAGCATCTGCTAAGCAGCACACTACAGAACTGTTCTTTGTGGCTAATCCAAGCTGACTTCATCTGAAAGCATGATTTGAAGACCAGGAATTCAGCCAGAGGTTAGGGGTCTATATTACAGAAGTGGGTGGGGGAGGCTCTATGGCCTGCAATGTGCCGGAGGTCAGACTAGATGATCATGATGGTCCCTTTTGACCTTAAGGTCTAGGAGTTTATGACAAAGCAGATTTACCATGAGGAATGAACCATTTGCTCCACAGACAAAGCTGCTCATATTCTGACAGAGCTTTCCACGTTTATGGCTCCAAGCCAATGTCTCCAAGGGACAAATGGACTTTCCTCTCTACCTGAGTTTCAACCAGCAGTGTTTGATGAAGGGCAAGAAATATTAGCACCTGTGCACTAGGCCAACATCCCTTTTGGCTGGTAAGGCCAACAGGTCTCTTTTTTAGGTGGAAATAGACAACATCTCTTTGTCTGAAGTCAGGATACCAGGTGTTCTCAAGAAGAAAATGGTGAGAACTGTGGCACTTTATATACTGTAACAAGCACCGAGACAGCGTGAGATAGGCACTCAAATAAGTTTAAATAAATATCACTACATCCTTCTATGATGATCCCCAGCAGAAGCAGAAAGGAAGAGGACAACACCAAAGCAGGGAGTTGCTCAGACTCCCTTTTCAATAAGCAGCCATGCTCTCTGCATGCATGGGAGGCCCTGGTGTGAATAGCTCAAGCTAAACTCTTCTCCCACGGCCCCCTGTGGATATCTGCATCTCTCTTTCCTCACCAACAGAGCAACAAGCCAGCTAATGCCTCTCAAAGCAGGTCCTGGAGTAGGTCACTGCGTAGGGCTGGCTGTTTGGAAACTGGGACAGCCCCTCAAGTAAAAGCTAGTTTGCTGGCCTCATATTTCGTCATGTAAATCAGGAAGAGGCCAGGATAATGAGAGTGGGAGGAATACAACAAGGGTAAAGTCACTTCCATTTTCTGCACACAACTAAAACAGGATGGTTAGGGGAGAAACATGCTATTAGCCTTTTGGGGACATTACACAAACAGTACACAGCATACATGTAGACAGACAGACAATAAATCACTCTCTCTGCAGCATTCGCTCAGACGGCATGCATCTACACTCAAAGGGTTAAAGATGCTAGAGCGACAAATAAAATACATTGGAGGAAGTCCATCACCATAATACATGGTGGCATGAGCTGAGACAGCATCATAGACACAGCCTAAAGCTGATAATGTGAAAGTTAGTTGTTGGTTTAGCATGTTTTGCCACAAGATTTTCTCATGACTTTCCCCCAGGAAAGGTGATTTTCATAGTGGGAAATGTCCTTTCACCAAATTCACAAGTTTTAGGAAAAACAAATGCCTTAATTTTTCAAGTGCACATTCTTGAAGACGAAAACCAACAATGCCACATGGCTCTAGACCTCTAGCCTCACATTTCTTGCCTAAACTGGATGTATAGTACAGCGAGAAGGTACATGCCCACCACAATCTCCAGCAAAAAGGAGTGATCCCAGACCATTCTAAGAGTATCTCCTTTGCTGCTAGCAGGGGCAACAGGGAGATCTTACAGCATCAGTGGCTCATCCACAGTACAAAGGCCTGTCACTCCAACAATGTGTTAATGAACCAGGTACCTCTGCAAGACTCAAAACAAAGTCCTTCCCTGCCCAGACACCGCTATTAGCTGAGAGGAATCTCCAGTAAAAATCTTCCAAATATTCTGCTTCCCTTCATGGCCATATTCACTGAATGCTCCCACTCTCAGTTGTCCATATGCTGATTCAATCTGGATTGGCTGGATGGCCAGCTCTACCTGTTACACAACAGCAGCCTGGTTAATGGCTTTTCCCCAGAGAGCGTCCCTTCCCTCTCCTCCTCACTTTACTTCCTGCAGTGAGCTATGGGAACAGACTCAGACATGTCCCTCCTGATCATCCCAGGTGTGAGGGAGAATCTGTGTCTGTTTGGAACCGGTTACCATCACAGACACCTTCGCACAAGCCCCACCCTTCTCTCCTTTCACTTCTAGCTTCTTGCTTGCTAGCTTTTGCTCTTTCCTCTTCCCAGTAACAATAAACTTTGTCTTCGCTCCACATGGCATAACCTCTTTCCCACGCTGGAAACTAACTTACTCTGCTAAACAACAGGGAGATGCACAGGCAGCATTGAAGACATCCCCGTGTTAGGGAGCTCTAGCTTCAGCTATTACTCCAGAGATGGGCCAAACTGGGATCTTTTAACCATATGCCCCAGCTTCCAGGATTCAAATGAAAATGGGGTAGGCATCTGAACTGCACCAATTTTGTGTTTTTATTTTTGCATAAGCAAAGTCACCGCTAGTTGAAACCATTCTCTATAACCCAGGGACCCAGTCTGTTTTTTATCTTTGCATTCATACAGCACCTTCCATCCAACTTCCCCCCCAGTGCTCTGCAAATGCTAATGAGTTAATCCTCACAGCATCCCTGATTGGCAGTTCAGAATTATTACCGTTTTACAAATGAGGTCTGGTCTGTGACAGCCAAAAATGGAGCCAGGAGACCTGCATTCTCAGTTCTTACCCACAAAAACTACCCATCCTGGTCCACACAAATGAATCATCCCAATGTTCTATCTCATTAGGATGCCCACCAAAAGTACCACAGCATACACCTCCATTCTCTCTACCATGGATTCCTTAACTGCCCTATGTCAGTTGTAAGTTTCAGTCCAATAGGAAAATGAAGTTTTGCTTTCTTACTGTACTGGTCTGTAGTTTTTAGAAACTTCTGTACTACAAACTAAACATGCACATGGCAACACAAGTCATATTTTGACTTTTCTAGACAATAAAACAGGTTTTTCTTCTTTTTATTTTTCTAACCGCCACCACCAGCTTCATCCTGTCCCCATCATGGGTGATTAACTGCCAGGGAATATCTTCCCAGGTCAAATCTTAGCATAAATTATGTGCTATTTGGCTTTCTAAGTGTGGCTGTTCACTGGAGTATTATTCCAACATTTCATACCACACAAAGGCTCTTCTCAAGTGAAACTGAGACATCTCCTTTTGGATACGAGGAGGTCATTGTACAACTCCCAATACTGCAATCAGAAGGCTACAAACAGATAGTGCCTCCAGCTCAGAGATAGCCAACAATATTGCGATCAAGATCTGAGAGAGGCACTGGCACACAAGACATCACCTGAACACTTCCCTCTCCCTGCTCTTTTGCTGTAATCCAGCCAGACTGCATTCATTCTTCTCAGCCCACTGAGCACGGCATCCAAGACAAGACACAGTCCTGACTGAAAACACAAAGCTTTATTTTTTTTTTTTTAATTATATCTATCTATCAAAAAGGACATTTCCAGTACACTGCAAGTTGGGAGAATAGGAAGCATCAAAGAAGTAATGTAGGAGGCAAGCCTAACCTGAGATGGAGAGCATCACTTTTAGGCCACCATCTGAAAAGGGTTACATATCTCCCCAAGTCTTTGCCTCAGGCATGTATGATAACCTGCCCCCCCACCTGTGCTTTCAAAACAGTAGGTCAGAAAGCCCACAGATGCTCAAAGTCCCGCCCAACAAAGAGATCAAACAGCCTTCCAAAGAGCAGTCTTCCTGAGTTTTGATACCATACACAAGGAGCAAAATGGGAAAGAGCCTATTAAAGCTGTGTAATGATTGGAAAGCAAGGAAGAAATTCCAAATGAAGAAACTGGGACTATTTTAAACAGCAGATAAATAAAACAGAGAAAGTATATTATATGCTACTAATCATGCTATGTAGTAACTCAAGAACATAAGGACATTCAATGACGTTTAAAGGCAGGAAATACAAAATACCTTTCCCCACACAAAACAAAATCAGTCTGTGGAACTCATTGTCACAGCACATGGTGGCCAAGAGCTTTAATTGGACATTTATATGGATTACACGAACATCCAGAATTACAATACTAAGAATTAAAATAAAAATAGCTTTGGAAGTAATATAAACCCTTATGCTTCTATCTATGCAGGCATTTATGCAGTGGAAGGTTTCTTGCCCTTTCCTTTGAAGCAACTGATACTTGTCAGAGACAGGATACTGGACCAGATTAACTGCTGGTCTGATCCAGTCTGGCAAGTCCTTTCTTCCTAAAGAGGACCCTAGCCTTTTAAAAAATACTGGAGACCACACTAAAGAAAGTACTCAAACGAAAGTGACACTTAAAAAGCAATTTGTGAGTTGACCACTTATTGGGGGAAATGGATCCCTGTTCTCCCCTGCAGGAGGGAGGGGACCTACTGGTAAGTCTTTAAAAAGAAAAAAAAAGACACTTGTCAAGGGCAAGAAGGAATCTTTCCAGTACAAGAACTGTTTCCTTTTACAGAATCAAGACTTTGTTTTTTAAGATAAGTAACATTGTATCCCTAATGGTTAAGAAGAAAATTTTCCAAACATGAACCGGTAACAGCCTGGCCTTCCTGAGCCTGCAGACTCGTCAAATGCTGTGACTGCTGCTCAGAGTTCCCACAAGCTGCAGCAGAGTGAACACTGATGAGATATTAGTTTTCACTATTTGTTTTTTCAGCTTTCTGGGGGCAGCAGTGAAACTGCCAAGAATCTGGTCAATTTCATTCTCAGACTGATAGGGAAATCTCTAAGAAACAGCAGAAGCAGGAACTGGAGTTATTCACTGGGGCTCTCCAACCAAATATGAACATCGAAAGAGAACTATAGAACTGCAGAAACACCCTCTTTGCAACAGCCAGAAAATCGAGAGAAAGGTGAAATAGTATTGCCCCTGTGTAATCATTCCCAGGGTTTCATATTCATATGCAGTTAGTAGGTTTAGCTCATATGGCCATGAGGCATCTGATATTATTTCCAATTCCTCTGAGGGCATAGGGAAAAAATGGCAATAATTGAATAACTTAGAAAAAATAATTATGAGAGAAAAATTTTAGAAGAAAAGTAAAGACGACACATGGGAAGATGTTAAGAACAATGGATGGACAGTGGGGGAAAAAAAAGAAAAGACACTGAAGATAGCTCAGGAAAAGATACACCAAAGTTTATTAGACGAACAAGTAGAGTGAAGACAGGAAGGGAACAGTCTTAAAAAAAAAACTAACAACCACCAAGAGAAATGTAGCAAGGCAGGATGGTTAAACAACACTCAGCAAATACATCATTTGATTAATTTTATCAGTATTTGTCAAATAATTTATTCAAATATATTCTCTGGAATTTGACCAGCTGTATACTAATTATCAGATTTCTAATCTATTAGATTAATACAAGTGGAATTCAGATATACCAAGGGGGGGTTGTCGGTATTTGATGAGCCATGGTTGTAAATCTACATTTTAAAACATTAAGTAGAAAGATGTATGACAATAGGATACAGTACACTATACACAACTCTTGTTCCTTTAAAGCAGTGTTTCTCAACCTTTTAAGTAGCAAGTATCCCCTAACTTCTGAAAATTTTAATGACTACCCCAACACTCAATTTTCCACGGGATTTTATATTTACAGACTAATGAGAGCCATATGTTGGAAGAAAGACTGAGTATATAAGGCCATGGTATGACAGATGTCAGATCTAGCATGGGTACGGTTATCACCTTTACACCAGGGGTGCACAGCTCAAGTATGTACCTGAGCTAGAGGTGATGTTGGCCAAAGCTAGGAGGCTTTGAGCGGCATGCCAATGCTGGGGAATAGAAAGCACCGCACCAAATTTTTTGCCATAGATTTGAGAGGAGGAAGGGCTGAGAAAGAGACAGGGAAGGAGGATGAGAGAGGGAGACAGGAAAAGAGGGTAACTGGTGAAATCTGGGGCTGTCACAGTTGTCAATTTCACTGCTCAGCTAGAGCAGTGAAATTGACAAGCTTTCTGGGCACTGGACTTTGAGCCAGGGAAGGGAACTGGCACCTGGGCAAGTTGCAGGTGGCTGCTGCCTGGCTGACAGCCCAGAAGGTAGGCGACTGCCACCCAATCAAAGCTGCGGCAGAGGAGGTTTCTGCACTGGCTGGGCCCCAGGGATATGGGCAGGCGGCTGCTGCCCGTCTACAAGCCGGGGCGCTGGAAGCTGTCCCTCGGCTTGGAGCCAGGGCATGGGTAGCTGCCACCCAGCTGCGAGCCCCCAAGAGCCGGCGGCTGCCGGCGAGATGCCGTCTGTCTTCCCCAGCTGGGGGCTGTGACAGGGCAGGAAGCGGGCAGTTACAGCTTGGCTTCCTGGGACTGTGGCGGCTGCCGCCCACCTCCCAGCTGGGAGCTGCAACCAGGCGGGAGGCAGGCAGCTGCCACCCAGCTTTCCCAGAAGCCAGCAGCTGCCACCCACCTCCCCTTCACTCTATTTTCCCCGGGGTACCCCCGGCCTGCGTCTCATGTACCCCAGAGGTATGCATACCACAGGTTGAGAAACTATGCTTTAAACTGTGGGCTGCACAGTTATTTTTTTACCCTGGCTAGTAGGTGTCTGATAATTCTTTTCAAGCTCAGACTACTGGGCCTCTCTAAGATGGCAGAGGAATAAGTCTTAGCTTGCACTACTTCAATCCACCATAGATCTACCAACAAACAACCAAACACACACTGTTGAAGCTGGTCTCTTCACAAAAAAAAAAAAAATCGTGACTACTGTTTGCTACAAGTAAGGCACTCCCCCATATTCAGCTTTAAAATTCTACAACTTTCAGAATTACAGTCAGGTGCATAAGACATCACCAGAATTGAATGAGCCAAGTGGACATCAGACATTTAACTATTTCGCCATGGGAAATGGCACATAAGATCTCATGCACTACAAAAGCCACATGCCTTCTGCTGCAATATCTGTTACAACGAACATGAGATCATGTTCAATCATCTCTGGTCACATGTGTTACATAAGGCACTAACCGCATCGATACTGAAAACATAGAAGTTATTTCACCATGCCCATAGCCACCATCTTCGTCATCAGCAAAGAATGAACCAACCCCACAATCCCACTTATTGTGGTCAGGATGATGTAAGATCTCCAGGGTCTGAAACATCTACCTGCATAAGACAAATAGGAAGCTTTCTTGAGTAAATGCAATTAAGTTTCTAGCCCCTGCAAGTATTCAAAGGAGAACTGGACATGAACCTGTGCAATGCCTTCAGTCTGCATAAGCAGCAGAAGAGGCACTGGAGCTGTCTGCCTGTAGATTTAGGAAGCCAGCACTGCATCGGCTCATATTTGTATGATTATCTGTGCAACTTTAAAGGCTAGAAATGTAATTTGTTTTATAGATGAAAAATGAAATTATATGGATTGATGCACTGGAATCCCCACACTCACCAGAGAAATCTTCCCACATATTATAAGCTTTCTCCAGACCCATTTTGGATAACTAATAAAATAAGCCAATGATCTCCCTCTTCATACACAAACACAGAGGGCAGTAGAGGAGAGTCCTTTCAAAGTGATATGGCACCAGTCTGGGAAATCGGCAAATTGCAAAGTAACCATGTATTAGGCTATCAAATGCAGTTCATGTCATTATTATACTATCAACAATTTACCATAGTTAAACACTTAAGAACCAAGCTCAGGGCATTTCCAGGAGGCCAGACACCAATGAGAAGAGTTCACTTCAGGTTCTAAGCCCTGTCCAATCATTAGCACCCCAGAGATGCCCTGCACTGAGGTAATTATTGCTAATTAAAAGCTAATTTAAAAAAACAACCAAACATGGGAGATTTTTCCTTCCACCCTTCATCTTTCACTTTTAAAACCAAAGCACGTTTCATTCTGATGAAACGTGCCACAGTGGCTGATACCACACAAATACATCTCAACTCTGACCTGGAGAGACTTCCTCTAGGAAAAGAGCATTCATTCTCCAGGCCCAGCCAATGCTTGGCCTCTCTATGGAAACTGTGAACAAGGGTACCAATTAACAGCAGTTGTGCTGGTGCTTCTGCCATAGGAAAGTTTGTCTTTTAGGAACAGGAAGGAGAAGACACTTTGTGAACAGAGGGGACAGATAGTCTAGTGGTTCAGGCACAAGCTCTTGGAGCTGGGCAACACCGCAGTTCAAGCTCCTGGTCCAGCAAAGACTTACTGTGTGACTTTGGGCATATCACTTAGGCTCAGATTTAGAGAGCTACAGTATTTCGACAGAATTTACAAGCCAAAGTATCTTTGAGGATTTGGGCTTTAGCCTCTCCGTGTCTCAGTTCCCCATCTGTAAAACAGGGATAACAAAGCTGTTGTGAGGAATACATTAAAGACAGTGAGGAACTACAGTAATAGGGGTATATATGTACCTAAAAAAACCCATCAAACTGGTTATTTACCACTGACACAGACTAGATTAGACCTGCTGACCCAACTTAACTAGTTTCAACAGAGCTAGACAAATTTTGAGTGGATTTGGATGGGGCTGTTTGTGATGGTGGGGGTGGGGCTCAGCAACCCTGGTCCCTCCTGATTTATGGTTTATGTTCATAAAGCTCAGGCTTCAAGGCTTCAGCCCGCCACCTGCCAGGGTCAGGATAAAGTAATCAACTTCAGAGTAAAGAGAAAGTTAAACGACAGGTTTCAGCATATTTCCATAGCCTTGGACAACCCGCAGAAAGACTGCTTCTGTATTGCTGATGCTTTTAAATTTGGAAAGACGTTCAAGAGGCACTGAAGAAAGAACTACCCAACAAAGTTAAATAGCAGGCAGTAAAGAGGCAGATGGGTCAAGCAGTTACCCTACCTCATTTTCTTACTAATATTCTCAACCCAAAGTATCAGATGTCATAGCAGCAGCATCTGCAGCAATTAGATATGGGCATCCAATATTCACCCAATCGTGCCAACCATAAGTAACATCAGAGCTGGAGGTGAAACATTCAAGCAGTAAGTGTCATGATTGCTGATGACCTTTTCTAAAAAGTCACACCACTGAACTGGTGGAAGTTACCAACTAAGCATCTGGAATCAGTTTGTTGATGTGCTAAACCAGTTTTTGACAGCAGTAGCCTCTTCTGCAGGCACAGAAAGAATATTTTCTTCATTTGGACTAATTCATTCGAAGTTGAGAAATCCATCTGGAGTTAGACAAGTGTTCCTATTTTTTCTTCTCTTCCTGTCTAAGAATAAAAACCAAGGAGGGAGGGAATGAGATCTACTAGTTTTAAAAGTTTGAAGGACAGCTTAAGTATCTTGGGAAACTCATTTTCAAGAGATTTAGACTAGTAGGAACTTAAGCTTAAATCACTTTCACTTAGACATATTTGAAAATTTTCCCAGGCTGACCTGGAATGATCAATTCCCTCTGTTTAATAAATTACCTAGTTGTAAAAGTGAAACATGCTTTGATAAGAGAAATGTATGTATTCAAAACATTTAAGATTTTGTTTAATAAAAATCAATTGTATATGCTGTTGTGTAATTAAATTCCAGTTACCATCCTAATGCAGCTTTACACAAATCATGAGCAAAACATTATCTAGTAAAATAAGCAATATATCATTCACCATTTTCAAACTTACTAAAAATGCACAATTAAGAATTTGAAAATATTAAGGTACATAATTGCTTAAATAAGCATAGTTATAATGCACCTTCCTAGGTAGCAACAAAGATGTATCAAATCTAGTGTAAAGGCTCTATTTAGTTGTAAATCAACATATTATATCCACCAGTGAGAATGCATCTCTCTTTAGAAAATAACTGAATAAATAATTTAAATCAAGGCTTTCCACTTGATTTAAATTAATGCACCCTGGTGAGGAAGGAATTCTCTCCCCTGCAATCCCAGTGTAATCTTGGAGAGGGGCAGCAGTTTGGAATCCTTCCTCTGAAGCATCGGAGATGGCCTCATCAAAAGATGGGACATTCAACTGGGTGGGCCAGCGCTCTGGGGTGGCATTAAGCATTCTCTCTGTCACATGCCTAACTGGCTGGCTCTTGCTGACAAACTCAGGGTCTAACTGATTGCTATAGATGTGGGGTCAGAAAGGAATTTTCCCCCCAGTCAGATTGGCAAGGACCTTGGGTTTTTTTTCACTTCCCCTGTAGCATGGGGTGCAAATCACATGCCAGGATTATCTGAGTCTCTCTCACTTAGTTAATTCCCTGTCATTGTAGGGGCCTTGGGTCACCTCAGTCCCTCCTAGTCTCTGCCTGTGGCACATAATAGTCTTGTTTCTTATGGACTGTAATATTTTGGTCTAGGTTCAATTGTTGGGTTTTGTGTGCAGCTGCTGCATGTTGGTGGCTTGGAATATACAAGTCAGATAGGATGATCTAGCGTTCCCTTCTCACCTTAAACTCTATGACCTCATACGCTGCACCAATGCAAGTCATTGTTTACTTGCCAATGCAATGCATCCATGCTGGGATGTGCGTGTTGAAGATGTGCAACATCACTGGCTAAACCCCACTGTAGACAAGGTCTTTGAGATATAAAGGATCTGTATGGCAACAACCACCCCTAGAGCCCAGCAGCTCTGCTTCCCCCTCCTCCTCCGCCCCTGGGCTTGTAATTTTCTTGCTTATTCTGTGCATTTAGACTATGGTTTTCAAGGAGGCCTAAGGCTCCTTTAACAAGTATTTAGTTACTCCGGGGCAGACCCCTTATGAACACACTTCCATCTGTTTAAAACACATTTTATCAGGTTAACTCACACCTGTAAAATTTACCAACACAAGCTAAAATGATCTAAAACAAGCGTAAACTAATGCAAAGAGTGTATCCACTCAAGAGCCTGCACCTGTTTAAGTCGGTTTAAAAAGCACACCTGTAGTTAAACTGGCACAACTGCATGCAAGCCAGGTTTAAGAGAACTGGGCGCCTACACCTACTTAGGATCATTGAAAAATCTCTGCATACGTGCCCCCGGTGTGCGTCTCACTGTATATACAAAGCCGTACAAGGTATTTCAAGAGCTGACCACTGGCCACTCAGTTTGCTAATCACAGCTCAGACTTCCATTTGGCTTCCCTCTCACTCTCCTCTCCCTCATCCCCCTATTGCTAGATGGGGATAAAATACATGGCTATCCAGAGCCATCATGGGCTGAGGGAACTGCAGAGACAGCAAGCCTCACCCTGAGGTTAGAGAGAAGATAAGAGTTCCCCTGACATTATTCTCAAGTGACACTGCACTGGCAGCTACATCCATCCCTCCTCAATCTCTGGGTGGCCATCACATAACACTAGACTAGATGCTAGAAAGCAAGACACACCCTGGAACGAGGAAGGATCCCTAGAAAGACTCCTCTCTCCTGCCCCTTCCCCTCCCCAAAACCCTATTCTTTCTATTTTAGCCCCTGCCTTGTAAAGTATTGTAAGACCCTCTAGAATGAAAAGCACTCAGAGGAGTTATTATTACTGCACCAATTCAACTGCACATGACTGAAAAAACAGTGACCACCCAGGCTCAGCTATTAGAAGTCTTGCTGTGCAATCACCATAGACCACTCCCTAAGCTGCTGCCGACAGTGAGATCACTATAGGTATCAGTGCAGAGATTGCCTAGGGATCTGGGAAAGAGGAAAAACAAGAGCGGCTGGAAAAAGAGAAAAAATAGCCGAGGGAAGCGTGACAGCAGTCTGTGGTATTCTCCTGGAGGATGGAGGGCCCCTCCCATTTATTTCCCCATGTTTTCTGGGCTGGCAGGAAGTGTTTACAGAAAGCAGAGTCATTGTAAGAGTAGGAGGGCAGGCAAGCAGGTGATTCTCCCCCCTCCTTTCCTGTCAGATTTTGGGAAGGGAAAAGAAACGGAAAGGAAGAAAGCGCAGAAGTCATCAGTAGCTGCCCTGATACCCTATTGGCACTGGCTCCCTGGTGCAAAAGGATGTGGAGTCCCACAGCTGTGAGAGGGCAGCTGGGCTGGAACAGGCAAGGAGAAACCTAGACCACTGCCAAACAGTGCCCTAGACACATACATGAATGCCACTGAGTACCTCCCTCTCTACACGTTAAGGCTGGTGCAGAGGCCTTTAAATCTAAAGGCATGAGAACCTCCCGACCATTGGCCCCCGGAGCAGGCTGCTGGAGCCTGATTTTCACAAAACAGGAGGGTCTGAAAATCAAGGGGGAGAGTGTAAGCTCTGGGGGGGAGGGGGCAAATTTGCAAATGCTCAGAGAATCAAGGGAAGAAAAACTGCAGCTTCCCCCACCCCCCAAACAGCAACAGGTGGCTCCCTCCCCCCATTATCCTACTGTCTGCCACCCAGGTGCACCCCACACACACACCCGGAAGCCCAAAGCTACTCTCCCACCCCAGCCAGAGGCCCCTTCCCAGACACACCCACTGTTGTCTCCCTTCGCCCCTGCCAGATGTAACCCCTCCCACCCCAAGACCCCTCTCACAAGCACAGCCCTGAACACACGGACCTCCCCCTCCTCCCCATACAAGCGCTCCCCACGGAGCCTCCCTCCCGAGCCGCTGCCACCCAGGCAGGCGGACCCACAGATCGTCTCCCCCCGCCCCCACTTTTAAACACAGGCGCCCGCTTCCCCATCCCGCGTCGCAGAGGCGAGCTTTGGCCTTCCCAGCCCACTTCGGAGCTGCAGGTTCGGCGGAGCCCAAGCGAGCGACCCGAGCAGCCGCCGCCTGCCCAGGGCAGCCCGCTCCGCAGCGCCGGGCTGCAGCCACCCGTCCCCACCGTGCACACAACACGCTCCGGACTGGGACACGCCGCTCGCGCCACTGCAACGCCTCCCCGCCCGCCCGCCCGCCGCCCTGGGCATGGCGGGGTCCGTGGGGGGTGCAGCGAGAGCAGCCCCCCCTTCCCCTTCCCACACCGCCTCCCCATTCCGCCGCCGCACGCACTGGGAGGACAACCCGCGGGGCTGCACCGCCGGCCCCAAGCGCAGGAGACGAGGCACTTACCGGCGCTCGCTCCCCACCCCCCCAGGCTGCTTTCCTGGCAAGGCAGATCCGAGCGGGGCGAGGCAAATCCTCAGCGGAGCAGCTCGGAGCGGGGCTTCCGCGGGAGGCGCGCACACAAAGTTTGCAGGGGAAAGCAACACCCCCCCCGGCTAGATCCTGCTTCCCCGGCGTGGCCGCCGCTCCGGATCAATGGTGCGTCGGGCCCAGGCAAAGGTGAACTTTCCACCGGGGTGGTGGAGAAGCCCCCGGCTTGCAGCGCCCGCCCCGCATTGGCACTGAGCACCGGGGCGCTCCCGGGCTGCGGCGGCGGCGGCTGCTCGGACAACGTACGTGTGTGCGCGCAAGGCGAGCCCCGGCAGGGGCCAGCGGCGAGCTGCAGCACACGCCCAGGCCCCGCTCCCCGCCCACCAGCTGGCTCCCCGCCTCTCGCCGCCGCTGATAGGCGGCTCCGCACCAGCCCGGGCACCCGGGAGCAGGGCCCGAGCTCCTCCGCCCTCGTGGTGGGCTGCGGGCCGCGTCAATCACACACGCCGAAGGTGCCTCCCAGTCCCTGCTGCTGCTGCTGCCGCCTTGGCCCGGGCACGGGGAGGGACGGCTGTGAGCGCGGGGAAGCAGCCGCAGCTGGGGAATTGCAGCTCAGCCCTTATTTTTAGTGCTCTGGTTCCTGCGCTCAGTCTGTGCCTCCCTGTCCTCTTCTCTGCGTCTCATCTCCTGCCATGAAGCGGTTCCTCCCTCTCTGGGTGATCTTCCTTCCCAGGGCCAGTCTTCCCCTCGGCTCTGGCTTTCTCGCTGCTGGTCCAGTGAAGTCTGCCCTCCTCGTCTCTTCCAGTTCGCTCCTTCCTCCAATTCTTTGCCTCCTTTCTCTGTCTCGCTCTCCTCCTTGCGAGGTTTCCCCCCTTGCTCGCTGTGTCCTCCATGGCCTAACGCTGCGTGCTGTTTCTGCACCCCAGGGATGGTTTGATGTGCTGGGTAATGCGCGGAACTGGAGGAGACCCCTCCCATTTAGAAGGAGATGCCAGGGAGGGGGGCATTGGATGGTCACAAAAGGGTTAATTCTCTCACCCAGACCCATGCCTACATCCCTACTCCGTGGGACTAGGCAGGGTATTTATCCCATGGCCCACGTCTAACAAAGGCTCTTCCCTTCCTGTGTTAAGGCCAACGTGAAATACAAATTCCCCAACTCCATCAATTAGAAACTCCCCAAACCAGGATGAAAGACCTCTATTTAACCCCTTCAGGTTTGCAGCATTGAGTAAAGTGGTCGATGTTCAATAGCACTTTGCATTTCTAGAGCATGTTCCATCGGAGCACCCCATAGTGCTGTGTGAATATGCATCAATTAATCTTCAGAACAGCACGGTGAAGGAAAACTTACCACCATTTTACAGATGAGGAAAGAGAGGCTAAATCATCAGATTACATGCAATGTGCCCAGCCATTTAATGGCATCGTCAGCCAGGTGGCGAGTCAGTAGCCCACTGTCGAAATAAGTCAAAGAGGCTAAATAATTTGCACCCACTGCAAGCCAAGGACAGAGCTTAGAAATTCTTATCCCCAAAAATGTGCTTTAACAGCACTTTCACCAGGTGTTTCCAACCTAGGATTTGCTGGCAGTTGTGAGCCTCCACCCCATTCACCTCTCTGCTCTTTTGGAGATGGGGATTTGTTCCGTCACCTGCAAACAGCCCTTTCCAGACACTGGGTGTCAGGGGATTCAGTAGTGCCCTATGGTTGCTTTTTGCTATAAATCAGCTGTTAGGCCTGCCCCATAGAAGATCCCAGCATAGCTGAGCTGGCTCTCTGCTCTCCCCCTGCAGATTGGAGGACCTACTGCATGCATCTGAAGATGGTGTCATTGCATGTAAAGGGCTGAGGATCCCTGCTACAAGGTGTTCATTTAGAGAAATGGGACATGGCTCTCAGTATAGCACATAGACCAGCTGGCACTAGGGAACCATTGCTCAAGCACATGGTGTGGCTTCTATTATACCAGTACCTAGTGGTCCCAAACAGGGATCGGGGCCCCATTGTACTAGGTGCTGTTAACACATATGATAAAAAGACAGACAGTTCTGCCCCAAAGAGCTTACAGCACAAGCACTGAAATTATTAAACAGGCACACAGGATACAATTTTAAAGAGCTGTGCAGTTTTAGTACAATTCCCAATAGACACTCATTGTCTGAGCACCAAGAAGCCTGCCAAAGTACTTTCAAAATCAGTCCTTAAGGGCCAAACACAAAGGTTCAAAATTAATAGGCTCAACATTTAATCTACCTTTAACTGTTTGTTTGCTTTTAAACTGCCCTCCTGATGCTGAAAAATCTATCAGCAGCTCCCCACAAAACAAAGGCTGCAACTTGCAGAAACGCATCATCTCTGCTCAGAGAGCCAACATCCACAGCAAATCCAAAGGCGGTGGGTTTCTCCATGGGTATACGCACGTCACACTGCCTCTCTGCTCTGCCTGTCTTGGCTTGTATCATCTTGTACCCATTTCTAGTGAGCAGGCAGGGTACTGAAGTGTACAGGAATTCTGCTCTCTAAAGCACTGAGAGGGCAGGATCATTGTATATTTCAATACCTAACTGGCCAACTAGAAGGGAACAGATGAGCAAAAACAAAGAAATAGCAACATACACATGCCCTAGAACAATACAAAACCAGGCTTGAGTGCATTTTGTTTTATGTCTCTGACTCTTGGCCTTGACAGTGACCCACAAGTAGTAGGCAATCACAGCAAGAAGTTGAAACTGCACCTAGCTCAACCTGTGGTTTCAGACCATGGGGGACACACACACACACACACACACGGAGTATTGATTGTTTATAGACTGCTGCAATATAAAGCCTGATCAGCTAATGGTGAGTTATAGCCACACAAACACATACGGAATATAACACAAATTGTCAAGAAAGAAGCCTAGAAATTGTTTACTTTGTCTCTCATTTCTTCTCTCGCTTGCTCACTTTTTTTTTTAAATAAAAAACAGACATTTGGGACCATATCCTCAGTAATTGTAAAGCAACATAGCTCCATAGACTTCAGTAGAGCTGTGTGGATTTACACCAGCCAAGGATCTGGCCTTTTATATCTGCACCAAGGCATCCTGCCTTGCCAGCCTCTCTCACATCCTTTTCTTTAATTTGAATTTAGTGCTGGTGAAAGGTGCTGGCCTACTTGATGACCCTGGAGGATGGAGCCTTCTGTTTCAGAGCATAAAGAACCTGGCAGCTTCCACATTGCTCTGCCAATTAGCGATAGAGTAGTTCAGTCCCTGTGCTAGGTCACTCCTGGGCTACCTGGCCACACAGACTGCCAAAATGGGTACCGGATGGCAGTTTCTATGATGTGGGCACCTGTCCACTAATATGAACTGGTCTGAAATCTCACAAAGCAACAAGCAGATACAGTTTGCACATTCTACGTAGAATTAAGATGTGGTATATAAACCTTATCCTGCCGCAGCTACTAAGGGGTGAAGAGACAGGGTAAATATGTCCACAGCTGCAGCTGACTGGTGGACTATCAACAGCTGGGATAAAAGCTTGTGGACCAGACAGAAGAGGATGGCTTTGCGTCAAGTGTAAGCTGGTAGGACGCAGCACAGAGAATTAGTTGCTCTGTGAAAGAGGCGGGGAGGCAGATGAAGGTAGGAAGCAGCTCAGGGAAGCAGCCATGAGTCTGAAGAAGCAGCCTATGCTACTTAAAAAGGGGTGCCTGGGCTGGAATGCAGAGGATGGGGGCAGCTTTCTTATCAGCTACGAGGGAAAGAGATGTAACAGCTCCCCTGGTGCAAGAGCGCAAGGACTAGTGAGTCCAGGATGGGGCTGAAGACCTGGCATAAGATCATTAGGCTTCTTTTTTGTTGAACTCCTTACTACTCTGGAAGGGATGGCGACTATAAGTGAATTACAGGTCTTGAATTTTTCCAATGTAGATTTAAATCTATAGTCTCACTGCATAGCATAGTGCACAATGGCTGTATCTGCAGACTAGTGACAGCTGTTCTTACATTATCTCTTGCTCATGGCTTGTACCCAGTGCAGGTCCCTAGTTAGTAAAAATCATTACCAGCTCATGGTTTATTTTTTGCCTTGATGACCTCCTAGTCAACAGCTATTAACTTGACAAAGCAACCATCATAATTGCCAAAATGAATGCTAGTTACACCAGGGGCAAGAAAGAAGGAAAATACTGAATGAGTATGCAACCACCCTCCTACAAGTAGTCCCACTGGTAGGGAGAGTCTCTGGTCAGGCAGTGTAGGCAAATTCACAATTTTGCTGGCTATGCTGTATGCATTTTCCAGATAAACAGAGGACTTCAGACTCCTGGACTGAACGGATTGTCTAGTTCAGGCAGGGGTGTCTCTTTTGCTTTAGGATCCGAAAGTCCCCAGTTTGATCCTCTCTGCCAACAACCCACCCATAAGTGGCATGTTATAGAAGCAGATATTTAGTCTTGGGATGACATGACGACACCTTGCTAGCACTAAGTAACTTTAAAACAACCATTAGAACTGTCATTCCTTTGCTCTCCTCTGCCTTAAACAGAAGCATGTAACATGAGGTAGCTTGGCATGATTTCCACTGGATGTCAGTGAAACCTCCACAGAAGGTCCAATTAAAGAATGGTCCTTTAAGTCCCATCGTAGATGCAGATCATCCCAAATAATTCTGTAGGGTATACTCTGATTTATCTATTTCCATTAGAAAACCCCAGGAATCAGCCAAGTTGAAGTCTGAAGCCAAGTTGAAATCTCCCCTCCCAACTTTTCACCTAATCATAAAAGTTGTTTCTCTATGATAACTTTGCTACGTTTTGGTTTTTTTAGGTAGCAGAACATTGCTGCTCATTTCCATGGCTCCATCCTGTTTACCACACATTCATCTGGTCCATTCTCAGTCTGCATAGGCACTTTCTGTGTAACTGAAATTGGGGCTTCCCTGGGGCATCTAATATGGGTAGGGGGAGAGAATGTCAGTGCAGTGGTTTCAGAACTTTGTCCACCAGAGGATACTGAGAAACCCGGTCTTCCTGGTGAAAATGCAGGACTCTCCAATATCATTTTGCTGCTATTCTTTCAAGATAACTTAGGCTCCTAGAATCCAACTGTTGTGCAGATGCACCAGATTTAGTAATCATAGATATCTTTAATACATTTAGAAGACTGTGGCCACATCACTGACATGGCTCTCCCCAGTACTTGGGAGTCGCTTGCAGCATGACAAAAAGTGAGCTAATAAGAAATAAAGTTTAAGAATTTGTTTTGTTTTCTTTACAGAAAAGAATACAAAATGCTTCCTTTTCCTCTGTGACATAAGTAATTTGCCATGGCAACCAGCTTATGAAACAGAAAAGTGTTGAGCATAAGGTGCTTGGTTGCTATGGTGAGCACAGAAGCTGAGACCTTTTCCTCTTTGTTCATTGGTGGCCATGCATCATCTAGGCAAGAAGGTCCAAGTCAATAGAAGTCCTTGTGAGGCAATAGGCTTGTATTACATTGGCTGGTACATAGATCAAAATTGGAATGCAGTCATCAGCAGGAATTAAGGAAACTTGTACAAGGGCAGGGACAGAGCTGGTTTCTTAGAAATACAGGACCAAAGTCAGTCCCATTGTGTAAGCCAGTGCAACTCCTGCTAATGTCATTGATAGCTGCATCTGCTTACACCAGGACTGAATCTGACTTACCCTCTTTATCAGCTTTCATATTTGGGATCTTCTTTTCCAGAGTTTGTCCAATGGGAAAGCTCCATTCAGTAGATCTGAGAAGTGGGGCTGGCCATAGAGTTCTTTGCCTCAAAGTAGACTAGGTAGGCATGGTTGTTCTGTTAACCCACCCTCTTGGCACATATTGGCACTCTGTTTGAAAATACTGATTGCTTCTGACTCATTGTAGAAAATACAGCTCATTAACTCCACCCTGGGAAGTTAGAGTGGGCAGAGGAAACCGGATCAGGACAGAAAGAGAGGAACCCCAGAAACATCTTCACTTAGATTGGGGGGGAATTTAGGCTAATTTTTGTTATGTTATTTCAACAGCTAATAAAGCAGCCCAGGAACAGGGGTAAATTTGGGCACTAAGTTAAGCACAAGTAGTCCCACTGAAGTCAATGGGACTGCTCACATGCTTAAAGTTATATGCAGTGGTGTTGTTTCCATATTGGTCCCAGGATATCAAAGACAAAAGGTGGAGGAGGTAATATTTTTTTATTGGACCAACTTCTGTAGATGAGAGACCCCAGATCTGAAGAAGAGCTCTGTGTAATCTCAAAAGCTGGTCTCTCTCACCAACAGAAGTTGGTCCAATAAAAGATATATATGCCTCACCCACCTTATGCTTAAAGTTAAGCATGTGTGTAAATGTGTGTAGAATCAAGTTCTAACCTAGTGTGTTTCTCCTGTGTTAGAGCAGGGTGAGGACGTTGCTTGTTCACAGGACTTAGTATGGAGTCAGATGCAAAGACTCTTCTTCATGCCAACAGAAGCATGTTCTCTTCTGCCTGATTTTTAGGCTGAAAGGCTATCAGCATTGACATGCAAACAGGAGGAGCCAGTGGCCTAGGATTCTGCTTCTGTGTGCACTTAAAAACATAAGTGTGTAGTTAGTACCAGTAGCCAGGGGCTCTCAACCTGAAAGAAGCAGATGGGAGACAAACGAGCCCACATGAGCCTTGTAGCTGTGAGTATCACATCCTCTTTGGCAGCTGTTGTTTTTATGCACCCGTTAAGGTGTCCCTGATGTGGAAGCCTTTGTTCCCCAATGATACCCAGAATGAGTACATCCCTGGAAGTACTATGCAGGAACCAAAGTCACATTAGTGGATAGATGTTCATCTCTTAGATACCAGGTATGTTTTATGATCACTATTCCACTGATACCAGCTGGGAGCATGATCACCTTTGCTGCATATCGGGATGAAGTGGAAGCTCTCTCTCGCTAAAAAAATCCCTTAAAGCGTAGTCTATTTATGCAGTGGAAAAGCTTACAAGCTTGAGAAAAGGCAGACAACCTTTTTTTGTTGCTTGGACTCTTTGTTGAATTTGCAGATAAAATTATCATGGCTAATGACAGATCCTTTCCTAATTTCTTCTTGAGGCTGTAGAGCCAACCCTCATAGATAACAAGCTGCAACAATAGGCCTCTTTCCAACTGGTGCTATTATGTATGTTCTTTTTGTATAGAGCAAATCTATACTGGGATGCAAGCTCTAGTTTATTGCATAAAATGAATTACTGTATTGTAATTGACTGGCTATAAAACTATTACCATATAAGGAAAAGCCCTGTGAGCCTTCTACACTATAAAGAAACTATTAGATAAATGCAACCCATTGATAAAAACACCACTAGAATTATTCAGTGGTATAATTCAACTCATTCTGTTATACAAGAGAAATCTGCAGATTGTATCAAATGGACAAAGCCCCAGGAGAAGCAGCATGAAATTCTGCAAACAAGTACTGCACACTAGGAGGAAGTGGGTTTTTTTTCAAAATTGCCCAAGACACTTAGACGCGCAAGTGCCATTGGAAAAACACTCAAAGAAAAGAGAAAGCACAAAATGATTTGTGCTCCTAAGTCATTTGGGGACTCAACCAGCAAAGGATGCTGAGCAGAACTACAAGGATTCCATGTTCTAAGTGATGAACAATAAAAATGGTTTCTATTGCCATCTCAGTTAAAGCACCACCTACTCCCTCAATCATATAGCACTAAAAGACTCAAACCTGAAATTCAGTATATGCAGCACTTCTGTACAGCTTTGCTCCCAAACCCAAAAAACAGTGACACCAAGATCCATGATACAAACAGTCCTACCGAAAAACAAACAATGCTCAACATTTCCTTAAACCAAACCCTTAAAAAATAAAAACGCACAATATGCTAGAAGGGTAGATCAAAACCAAGAAGCTGATATACTTTTGATTCCTGACTAGAAACTTTAGCAGATTATTATTCTACAGTGAAAGACACAAAAGTCAAGCAGACCCTTACCACATATGGAGTTAGCGCCCAAAACAACTCCACTGAGGTTAATGGAAAGATTCCCGTTGAGTTCCATGAATTTTGGATCCAGACCTTTAGCAACCAAACTGAAAATAGAAACTGGGAGACACCAGATTCAGTGGAAACCAGAGAGAGCATCTACTTTGTAATAGGTAAGGCAGAAGAAAGTTTAAAAGAGAGACATTTTCTATTCCACTGTTTAAAATATGAATGAATACTGATAAATGAAACCCTCTTTCATTTAAAAAACAAAGAATAATTTTGGGAGAAGTGAAGGAGATGGCAGCTATAGCCTCTCGTTATGGGCCAGCCTGCCACTGTTTTAGAAATGAACAGTCATATCAACAGCATATTTTGTATAGAAACCTATTTCTAGTGTGAAAAGTTCCAGAGAGGGAGCCACATTAGTCTGTATACAGGAAAAACAGAGTCCTGTAGCACCTTAAAGACTAACAAATTTGACACAGTCAGACTGGGTCTGAATAGGGACTTGGAATGGTTCTCTCATTACAAGAAGTAATTGTCACTTCACACATTCTTGCCTTCTAATCAACGGTTGTGAATAGGCCTCATCTACGCTAACTTAATTGATTTTGTTGGCACTTGTCCTCCCCATTGTTTTGTTTCTCACCCTTGGATATATATATATATATTTTACACACACACACACACACACACACACCCCTACCCACCCACCCCCCTCCTATCTGTGGTTTCCCCTTCATGCATCTGATGAAGTGGGTTGCAGCCCAAGAAAGCTTATGCCCACAGAAATTTGTTAGTCTTTAATGTGCTACAGGACACTCATTTTTACTTCTGTTTTGAAGACCTAATCCAAGCAGATGCCTGATGTATTGGATTTAACTTTGAATTGAACCAAATGCAGGGGAAAGAGGGAAAACTCCACAGGCAAATAGCGTGTGAAACTAGAAAGACAATTTTGTAGTATATGTAATACTATATTTAGGAGTTACTTCTCTCTATGCAGTGACCTGCTCTCACATTGGGTGGAGAGAAACAAAGCCCATTGAATTAATGGAAAGATTCCTGTCCCATTTGCTTCAGTGGACTTTGGTTTAAGCCCCTAGTGAATATTATACTAGTCTTATTGTATATTTTTCTCATTACTAATGTGATGGCAGCATGACAGCCATGTGGACAACCCACAGCAAGTACAGCAGCAGTGCAAACTTCCCTGCAAAAAAATCTTTGCCAAGACAAGGGATATGTCTATGCTTCAAGCTGCAGGTATAGATTCCAGCTTGAGAAGACATATCTGCACTAGTTCTGACTGAGCTAGTTCACTAAAAATAGGGTGCAGCTGTGGTGGCAAGAGGGGGGAGCCGCCCTGCATATGTACCCATCTGAGATGCTAGGTCTGTACTTGGGACAGCTATACTCTATCCTTAGCATGCTGGCTTGATCAGAGCTAATGTCTCCTTGAGCTGGAATTTACACTTACAGCTTGAAGGGCAGACATTCCCCAAGAGGGACCAACACGGCGGTTAACAGAAGTGTCTCATCTCCACATCCATTCAGACCCAGGCCTCTCTGTTGAGTAATGGTGCCAAGAAACATCTGTTGTAGTGGTGGATTTTGTGATGGTGGAAACTTGTCCATTAGGTGCTACAGTAATGCCACCAATTTATACTATGCAGGCCAACAAATGGCAAGGACGTTCAGCCAATGTCAACTTGGGCTAGATTTCAGTGTTGACTTAGGGCTTGATTCAAAGTCCACACAAGCCTATAGGAGGCTATTTATTTCAATAGGCAACAGAACAGATCCTCAGAAGTGGAAGTCTCTGTATTCTATTATCAACCCCTTGAATCATCCAGTCCCCTTTACTTTACATTTTAAACTCAGTGCAAATGCAGTTTAATACAGTATAACACTTCTAAATTCATGCCTCTCAGCAAATAAATTATTGGTGCAAAAGATTGGTAAGGTTACTTACAAGGTCCTGACTGCTGCTAGGAGTCTGAATTCAAGGCTAGTAAGCAGGCCCAGTCACTAAGAGTTTTCAACCTTCTTTGTGCAGTTTCTACATCTGGTGGTCAAAATAGATTCATCCTTGTATACTTGAAGGTCTGCTTGCACCAGATGAGTCCACATTTAAACCTTTAATCAGTCGTTTTTGCCTTGGAAGAGTCAATACAAGAATTTTTTAAGTCACCTGTTTACTTCGATTCAAATTTTATTCTGCTGATTTCTCAAAACCCCTAAAATTAACACTGAAGAAAACAATTGTTGGATAAATTCATATCTCATAAAGATTGCAAAGTTCTCTTTTATTGTCTGATCCATCCATGTACTAGTAGTAAAATTACAGACAGTCTAAAGACATTCATATGTATTCAGCTGAACTGCTGGCTTCTTTATCTTGGTTACCTTTGAATGTACTGGCTGAACTCTCACTCCTTTCTCTGACTCAACTGACCACACCATCCTTCTTTCCATCACCCATGCTTATAATATTAGTGTAATCTTTTTTTATCCTCATGCACCTAGTGCTTTGCAAAATTTTGTCATTCCTTTTTTAACAAGGAGCCTAATGTTCCACTACATTGCTCTCACCTTGCCCAGGTGGAAATGGTTACACACGATGCCAAGTTGGTGTAATATGGTCCAACTCACAATTTAAATAGCTACATGGCAAAGCTGTAAATAGCTACACAATGAAGGATGCTGCCCAGCCTTCCCAAGATTTGTCTCTGCTTTTCCATCCCTATTGCCAACACCTTAGTTTGTGTTCTGGTAATTTCTCATTTTTGGTTACTGCTACCTTCTTGCTATATTCCCTCTTTTCTTGAGCCTTAGTGATGGTGCACCTACTTCTGCCATGTGAAATTTATGCTTCTCTCCCTCACCTTCAATGAACTCCAGCATTTTCATCTGCCTCATGTTGCTCTCAAGCAGTTACAGGCCACAGGAGATACCAGCTCTAGTGCTAGTACTTAGATCAAGTAGTAGGCGCTTGCATTTTTGGAGTCAGAGGCCCTAAGTTCTATCCCTGATCCCTCCTGTATGCTCATGAGTCATGACTATGACAGCTATATACATGCAGCAATGGGTTTGCTGCCCTAAAGAACTTTCTAGGAAGGGTCTATAGAACCCTACACCCATATAATGGAGATAATAATTTCCCCCCTTTCCTATCCCCAGTTCAGTTATCTCCTTTCTCCTTCTACTTCCCTGTCTGGGAGGATGAGAAGCTAATTTCAAACCTAGGCTCATCATAAATTGAGAAACATACCATTGCAGTAAAGAAATATTTCCCCCTCTCCCAGGACTATGATCTGGGCAGTGAGGGACCTGAAGACACTTTTTGCCCACATGGCTGTAGCACCATTACCTTCATTTAAATGTAAGTTTAAAGGCATGAGACCACATTTTCAGAAGTAACTAATTATCTTGCGATGCCCAATTTGAAATACTTTAAAGAGATCTGGTTTTCATAGACAGTGCTCAGTAACTTTCTGAAAGTCAGATGCTGGAGTTTAGGCATCCAAAAATGGAACCATCCAAAATCCACTAGCCACTCGTGTAAATCTTGGCCGTGCATTTTTGAGCTGCCTCTGTTTGCTTTGACTGGAGAAGCATGATGTCCACATAAAGAGGGCCAAGTGAATTAAAATGATTGATTAATTCCAACTCTTGACCCCTTATGAAAATATGACTAAGATAATGTTAATCTACAGATGCTGTATTAATACTGAATGATTTCCCAGTACTCATTAGTAACATCTTGACAAAGGAAGAAGGTGTTACATAGTTTCCCTGCAATAATCTGTTTAATCATCAGAGCTTACTGGCAGAGGGATCTGGGGGACTTATGTGAGGACAAAGAGAATTAAACATCATGCAATAAATACTGTCTCTCTGTCATGCTATATGATAGACCTCAGGGAAAGAAATTGACCTCAGGACTGTCCAGTTTCCCAAACTAATAGGCATGGGTATATTTCAGATATGATTTGCTTGATTCCTGGGTTGGAAGGCGGGGGGATGACGACTTAGGAAGGTGCTGTGCTACTCTCTCCCCCATCTCTTAACCTTATACTCTATCACTTTGAGGATTCACATAGTTGTGGTAGCAACTCCCCTGCAGTAGTATTTGCATATTCAGTGAGCTTGCCCTAGTACCACTGCCTAAAGCATTCCCACCTGCTCATTGGGGGTCCGATCTAATGCTTATTGAAGTCAGTGGTGTTGGGAGCAAAGTCATATTTATGCCTGACAGAAGCCTGCTGTGGATTTTAAGAGTGTGTTCTGATAACATTTAACAATTTAACAGTAGAACTGTGCATGTGTAACCAATTGCAGAGCAGTCATGTTTGTGAGAACAGAATAAAATAACTAAAAAGCTAGAAAGGACCAGTTTGAACTAACACTAAACCTTAACTGACAGAAGAGAGTTAATATGGAAATGAGACACTAATACATATGTATCAGACAAGATAAAAAGTTGTAAGTTTGTGTAACAAAGGGAGGTTGAAACTGTATTGTCTGGTTCTGTGATGAGATCATCCTGATGAGCTTCCCACTTGTGAGTAATTGATCACTACTCTGAGCGTTTTGCCTTAATAAATATTTGTTAGACCCATCTGCTGAGTAAGTGAGCTTTAATCCAACAAATGGCATTTTTAATTGATTTCAGTGGGCTTTGGATCAGGCCCAGGAAGCACATACCTTCTTGCAATGCTTCCATTCTATGTGAAGCTCTCTATCCATACAACAAAAATCATGCCCCATTGGGAACTGAACCCACAATATCCTGTAGCATTTTAGCCATTAGCACCAATGGCTTTCCTCTGAGTACCACCTCACTTCAGAATCTTTGAAGGGACAAGAATGTAGCAGCACACTGTGTAGCTTATCATGGAAGTGGCTACCATGGTCTCTGTCACTTTTTAAAATAATAATGCAATAATAATTTGCATTTGTATAACAGCTTTCATCCATTTCAAACATAAGTTAGTCCTTCTAACATCCCTATAACAAAGGTAAATATCATTATACCTTCCTTACAGATGGGTAGATTGAGTCTCAGAGGGGAAAGAGGCAAGTTCAGAGCAAAACTAGGTGTACAATCCCAGAGCCTTGACTGCCATTTTCCTGCACTGGACCACACCCTCTGGACCAAGTAGTGTTCACTACAGCCCAAGAGAGAAATTAACCTTCAGAGATAAAGGACAGGGGTGAAGATAGCACTCATCCCGAGGCAGAGCTGGCTAAAGTGTTGCAGCAGTGTCTGTGCACATGCATGTGTTCATGCACACAACTGAAGAAAGTAAATGAACATAATCAATTTAAGACAATGAATCCAATAGTCACCAGAACAAAGATGCAATGCATAGTTAATCTAAATGTAGTTCTCAGCCATTTCTGTGGCACAAACAAACTCTGTGGGAGTGTAAAAGCTCCCTTGTCACTTATTCCTGAGTCACCTTTAGTATTTGTTATTGCCTAGCACTTTAGTAGCATGTCGCCTGCCAGATAATAAATGACTGATGCTTCATTCATTCATGCTGCAGTGAGGACATTATTAAAAATTATCTCTGGAAAATTATCCAACATATTTTTAATTGAACCCTGCTATGGGAAAAGAATGATGTATTTTCTGAAAATCAAAGTTCACGTTCTGATTTGCACTTTTAAAATGTGGATGCTTTAAACTTCAATCAGAAACAATGGTTTTTAAGCAGTTCAGAATGCCTAAAACAATCCAGTGGATAAGAATTAATGAGCAGAGTCCAGGTGAGGTAAAAGGAGTGTGCTGAACATGGTTGTGACTTAATACTAAGTTGCCAACCAGCAAAGGGCACAGAGGAGGTGCATGTGGGTTTCAGGGATCCCCTGAGTTTGAGGTGTACATAATGGTTCAGAGGGTGACATGTAAAGGTCTCTAATGAAAATCTGTGTCACACTGATCATGATGATAATTGTGCAATATGTGCACAGATATGTGAGGAGGTATGTATAGATACACTAAAATTATGTTCTTAAGGTATGCAATGGGGGAAGGGGGAGCTGGTCAACAGGAAAAGGTGAAAAGGCAAGAAATGTTTATCCATCTGTTTACTTGTAAATTTAGTATTGTCTGGTTCACAATGGGGAACTGTTGGCAGTCTGAGCCAAATGCTAATGAAGGATAGTGATGGCTCCAAAGATGAAATTTACAAGAAGAAATGAACCAGCATTCCCATTTACAAGTAAAGACAGTCAATGTCTGGTCTATAACTGTAGGTGGAGAGACTTGGGGCAGGTCTACACTTAAAATACTGCAGTGCAACTGCACAACTGTTGTGCTTCAGTGAAGATGTTACTATGGGAGTGCTTCTCCCGTTAACATAGTTAATCCATCTCCACGAGAGGTGGTAGCTGTGTTGACAGGAGAAGCCCTCCCATAGACATAGCATTGTCTACATGCGCGTTAGGTTGGTATAACTGCGGCAGTCAGGGAGTGTGGATTTTTCACACCCCTGAGTGATGTAGTTATAGTCATGTAAATTTATAGTGTAGACCTGGCATAAGAATATGTCTACACTAGAAATACAACACCACCACAGCTGAAGCTGTACCACTGTAGCATAGATGCATACTACAGTGATATAAGGGGTTCTTCCACTGCTGTAATAAATCCCTCTCTCCAAGAAGCAGTAGCTAAGTCGATGGAAGAATTCCATTTAGTAGTGTATATACCACCAAGGCTTATGTTGGCTTAATTACTTTGCACAGGACATGAATTTTTTCAGTCCTGAGTGATATAGTAAACCTGACCTAATTTTGTAGTGCAGATGTAGTGCACCCATCTTTCATGGGTGCAGCAAGCAGCAGTATGGCTTGTTTCTTGAAAGGTACGTAGGCACCCTGTACTTCAGGAGCCTTGGAACTTAATTGGGAGTTTTACAGTTGGGAAGATCCTGGGAGACTACAACTCCCATGATACGTTGGGGAAAAGAGAGAGAGAGACTCATCCCCTTCCAGGAGTCACAGAAAAGCATGTGGGGGACTCCATTGTGGTGCTGGGGTGGAGTATAGCCCAGGTTGGAAGCTGCTAGCTGACTGCTTGGGCTGATGTCGAGGTTTTGAAGCTGCTGCCGCCACCGGGAGCCTGCTGGAGTTGTGATTGAGCAGAGAGCTTCAGAAGTTGGTGATATTGCCCAAGCCAGGGCAGGGTCTGCACCTGGGGCTGACTGAGGTGGGACTGCAGTGAAGGTGGTATGAGTGTTGTTGCCCCCCTGGCCCATTGTTGTTTGGGGCAGGGCTTGTAAAGGAAGGCACACCGCAGAGAGACTTCAACTGGGATTGAGAAAAGACCTCAGAGTCCCTTCAAGCAGGGCCAGGACTGCCAATCTCCAGTTTGATACTTGTGCTGAATTGATACGCTGAGCCAGCGGAGTGCTGTCTTCTTCTACTGATCTTCAAGCATGCCCACGCAAGGGGTTAGGGCTCTGAACTCTGGGGGTGTGTACACTTCAGAGGTGGGGTAAATAATGGCACTGTAAATGCCTGGTAGATAAATTTAATTTAGTATTGTATACTGTTTTTATTAATTGGTTTATTCAACTGCCCCTGTGGTTTATGATGTTTAATTTCAGTCTGTTATTCCATGTGTCTTTAATTTGTTATGTAAAACTGTGTTAACTCTAATTAAGTATATTGGATGTTTAGTTTGCATAATTGCAGTTGTTAAATTAGATTTATGTCTCAGATTATTATAATTTTAGACTAGGTCTAATCCTGGAACCTCCCAAAGCCACTATTGAGCATGTGCAGGGGCCAGCCAGGTGGAGGCACTGCTAATTTTAAATTCCTTTAGAAATAAAGGGACTGCAGCAGAGGGCTGGATAGAGGATTCCCAACTATTGTCAGCAACCTTAGGTGCCCTTGCACACCAGTGAGTGTTCCCTGCTCCCAAGTAACCCAGTGAAGGAAGGGAGTTACAGGTAGATCACAGCCTAACCTGGCTGATATACACAGGAAGGAAGTATTTTGGGTAAGGAAAGCCTCTTGTCTAAAGAAGTTATCTTGTTAATTAAGTTTAGGTTTTAGAAAGTGTGTTGTGTTTGTTGTATATGTAATGTTTGTTTCCAGTATTCTCATTCACTATCATTTGATTCTCTGTTCTTTGATAATAGTTTTATTCCTGTTCTTGTATTCAATATAAATATATTTAAATGTCATATGTTCAGCAGAGCTGTGTTCTCCGGTAGAACTATAAGCTGTAGTGTACTGTTCCTGAAGGAACAGCAGGTCTGGTAATTCTGTAGAGTGTTCGGGGGATAAGAGGCTCAACACTGGGAGGACCATTCTGAGGACTCAGGGATTGGTATGTGGCTATCTCTACCTTTACAGAGAGAACGTCCTGTCAGAGCCTGGGAGACAGTGTTTGTGTTGCCAGAGGCTGGTGGTTTCAGGGAGTTGATCCACAAGAGATACAAGTAAGAATTCCTCATGCTAAGGACAGGTGGTGGTGGTGGTGAGATACTTTACAGCCCTAGGAACTCTTGGGAAGTGGTATATTGGTTTATCACCAGGGTTGTACAGTTTACCACATAGCTGCAGAAACACAGGAATTGATCACATGGATATTGCTACAGGTGTGGAATTATGTACATGTGTACATAAATAGCAACAGATCTATACTTCCCTTCTGTGTAGGTTATTTTACATCACAGTCCTGTGATATCAGAGCATGTTTATGTATCTCTTTACACACACAATATATCAGAGAAAGATATAAATTAAGGGTTTACCTTAAGTAATTGACTGAATAGGTCAGCTGACAGATTTCTCATTACATCCAGCATCCACATACCATCCACCAGAACTTCTTGTGACAAATCTTTATGGATATGTTTTCAGCAAACTATGGGTTTGTAGAAGATACCACACTGATAGACCTAGATAAGTTCTCTTGCCAGTAGCTAGCTGGTCCCTGTGGATATAGACTAAGCCCAGGTCTCCGCAGCCTAGAGCAGCTGAGTCCAATCCAGCCAATTAAAGATGGCTGGTCTGCACCTGGGCCAATAAAGGACTGCTAATGCCCAGTTGTTGGGGGATGGACTGAGACAGGTTGTGCCTTGGAGAGGGAAAGCCACACTGCAGTGGAGCTGGCTCCTGTGGTGTGTCCCTGGACTGAGGGGCAGAGACTGAGAGAAGCAGCCCTGGGGCTGCTGCTCCAGGAAGGGAGCAGAGCTGACTGAAGGTGGGAGGCTACCAGGAGCAGCAGTGCAAGAGACCCCAGGGAAGGATGGACCTGAGGTTAAGGAAGGAGTTAAAAGACAGTTTTCCTGTTTGTTTGCTAACCTAAGAAAATCTCCTTGCCAAAGACTGGCTGTGGCAGTGCATGCTTTGAGGCTGGGGAGAAGCATAGCCCGGTGACTCCCTGCATAGATATGGCATGGACAGTGGCAGTGCATGGTTTCCCACATACCATGCTGTCCATGAACCGCAGTCGTGGACAGGAGGCATCAGCTGTAGGCTAAGGGAAGTTATTTAATGCAGTCTAGTACCGTAACACCCGAAGGCGATAAGGGCCTGATCCAAAGTCCACTGACCATGGAATGGTTCTGAGTGAGTACAATGGGCCATGGATCAGGTTGAGAGCAAAAAATACAAATTTCTCTCATGTCAATAAATTGCATTTGCTCTCAGTTGGCCTTGATCTACCAGTGAAGAACCAACTAATTATCTCAAGATTACAGTTCCTCTGAGCTATTTTATCCTTGACTTTTCCAGAGCCTAAAACCACTCTATTCTTAGTCACGGCACTACAGAAAACTGTTTAGTTTAGCAGACAACATAATCCATAATGCCATAAATAATGACTGTGGAAACTTGGCTACACTTTAATACACCTTACATACAGGCTTGCAGAAGCATCAAATAGCTGTTAATGTCACAAGTTGTTCATTGATATTCAGGCAGCTACCAAAGGGCAGAAATGAGGTCTAAATGTTTTCACTGAGTTATATATTGCATGTCTCAAGTATGCAAAAAGCATTTTAAAGTGTCACGCTTAAGCAGATACCACACACCAGGAGGTAAGATAATATAAAGTTCCTGCATAAACACTCTTAAGCATTTCCTGGATGAAAGGACTTTGAGTTTTAGTTATTCGGACTCCATCATGTCCAAGTCTGAGTCTGTTTCTACTCTAAGCTCTTTCCTTACCCGTGGCATTTCAGAGACAGTGGTTGCAACATTCCTAATGTTTAATTCATGTTTTTATCTACTTGCCCTCATTTTACTGCCATCCAAATATAGGGCTCTTTCAGTGCCCCTAGTGCAAGTCATTATTTCCTTTTCAGATAATCAGATTGTCTTTCATAACTCCTGAGCTATCTTGCTCAGTCACCTGAACATCAAAGTCTGTTCTTTCTTCCTACTCTAGGGGGCAGCCTGCTTCATCACAGTTTAACAACTGTCTAAAGATGTTCTTGTAACTTTTTGATCCCTGGGATTTCATTTCACACCCTATATTACACACAGCAACAAAGATTCAGAACATAACACAGAACCCCTCAGGGTACTGTGTTTGCAAGGCACTTCTATTTTCTGAGCAGACTAAGATGCCAGCATGAGCAAAAACCTGGTATATCACAAAGCTGTGTTTGCAAGTACTCAGAGATATTCATTGAACATATTCCTTTGATGGTTACAGTGTAAATGATAAGGAAGTAATTTGTGCATAAGATTACAAACATGAAGATGTATTAGTATATGTATCCACTCTGAATTAGGTGACTCCTGCCCTTGCAGGAGAATTGAATTAGTCACGAATAGGATTTGTCACTTTCTAAATTTAATGATGCTGTTTTCATTGAATGCACCAGACAACTTGTTACGCTGAATTCCAGCACAACCAGGCACACTACAATAATAAGCATAATATTTCACAGTAATAAGTATGAATTATTGTAATGGGAGTTTTCTGCAAATGAATTAGAGGTTTATAAAATGGTCTTCAGGGCGCTAATACACTGGGAATATCCAGTAGCCCGTCAAATTCTGCCCCTCCTCACTGGAAAGGGATTATGGGCCTTTTCTAAAACACTCCTATTGACTTCAGTGACCTTTGGATCACATCCTGTGGTTTGATTTCCCAAGCTTTATTTTTCACTGTCCAGGCCTACATGTTCGTCATTCTAGAGCAAGGGTCTCATGGGGGAAAGAAATGCCAAATGCCAAACAGCTCTGGACACAATTCCCGACTCCTGATCAGGAAACCACCCAATTCTCTGGAATATAATCACATGGCCTCCTTCAGACACTAGGCGCTAATAGACAACATTTATACACAGATGCACACGAAATGGATCAACTTTGCTTCCATCACTTTTTAAAGGGTATAATTAGAAAATGTAGTCTTGACATGAATTTAACTGGCACTCTGATCTGCTCCATAGACTTTTACTACCAATTTTGACCTGTATAATCTGTTAGCATGTGTTATGTGACATAGGGATAGCATGTATTACACTGACTGGGAAGGATGTGCATTATACACTCTAGATAGGGGCATGCGTTGCATGACTTGGAGAAAATGTGTGTTATGCAGCATGGGTAAGGCATACAGTTAGCCGCATTGTTTAATTGGGTTTTGGGTAGTTCTTTATATTTTTGCCTCCATTTTCCTATTTTTCTATAGTGCAGAAAAGCAAGAGCCAAGCAATGGATGGTTTTGAGGTCAGCTCACATCAGAGAGACATATAACATAACCCCCATGAGCCTATTTAATTAATATATTACTCCAGTTTTATATTGGTGTAACTGTCGAAATGAATCACCCTGTGCCAATGCAAAACTGAAGTAATGCATTATAGTGAATCAAGGCTTGTATCCAAACACTTCTCAACTTTGGGGGAGCTTAGGTTTAGATCTTAACTTGGTTACTGTCCTCATCTCTGTAATGGATCAAACTAAACTATGAGGCTTTTCCCCTTCCCATTTTTTTTCTGGAAAGTTTGGATTTGAATTATGATCCAGGTCTGGACTTCGGTCCATCTCTACTTCCAACATAGTGACAAGTTTGGAACTATCAGGTCTTTGCTCAGATTCAGCTGGCTCCTTGGAAGCCTGTAGCAAGTGAAATAATTGATATCTAACTACAGCAGGAAGGTCATGACTTGCTCAGGGATTATAAGCAGTTGGGTTCATAAGACTTTTATTCTTTGATAGAGTTATTGACCTACTAGACAGGGGGGATGCAGTATATGTGATATATCTTGATGTTAGTAAGACTTTTGAAACAGTTGACATGACATTCTCATAAGCAAACTAGGGAAATGTGGTCTATATTAAGTTACTATAAGGTGGGTGCTCAACTGGTTGAAAGACTGTACTCAAACAGTAATTATCAATGGTTTGCTGTCAAATTGGGAGATTGTATCTAGCGGAGTCCCGCAGGGGTCAGTCTTCGGTCCAGTACTATTCAATATTTTCATCAATGACGTGGATAATAGTATGGAGAGTATGCTTATAAAATTTGCAGATGACATCAAGCTGGGAAGAGGTGGAAGCACTTTGGAGGACAGGTTTAAAATTCAAAAGGACCTTGACAAATTGGAGAATTGGGGTCTGAATTAAAAAAGATGAAATTCGGTAAAGACATGGGCAAAGTACTTCAGTTAGTAAGGAAACAATAAGGGTTTCAATAAGACAATTAGAACAATACAAACAATAAGGGTAATGTTGTGGTGGGTGTCTGTTATAGACCACCAGACCAGGTAGATGAGGCTTTCTTCAGTCAACTAGGGAAAGTTTCCAGTTCACAGGACCTGATTCTCATGGGGGACTTCAATCACCCTGACATCTGCTTGAAGAGCAATACAGCAGAGCACAAACAACCCAGGAAGTTTTTGGACTGTGTCGTGGATAACTTCCTGGTGCAAGTGCTGGAGCAACCAACTAGGGACCATCCTGCTTACAAACAGGGAAGATTTGGTAGGGGAAGTAGAAGTGGGTGACAACCTAGGCAGCAGTGACCATGAGATGGTAGAGTTCAGGATCCTGACAGAAGGAAGAAAAGAGAACAGCAGGATACGGACCATGGAGTTAGCTGATGTGATTTCAGAGCCATTGGCTACTATCTTTGAAAGCTCGTGGCAACAGGGGGAGGTCCCTGATGACTGGAAAAAGGCAAATATAGTGCCCATCTTCAAGAAAGGGAAGAAAGAAGATCCAGGGAACTATAGACCGGTCAGCCTCACCTCAATCCCTGGAAAAATCATGGAGCAGGTCCTCAAGGAATCCATTTTAAGGCACTTAAAAGAGAGGAAGGTGATCAGGAGCAGTCAACATGGATTCACCAAGGGCAAGTCATGCCTGACCAACCTGATTGCCTTCTATGAAGAGGTGACTTGTTCTATGGATGAGGGGAAAGCGGTGGACGTTATATACCTTGACTTTAGCAAAGCTTTTGATATGGTCTCCCACAGTATACTTATCAGCAAGTTAAAAAAGTATGGGTTGGATGAATGGACTATAAAATGGATAGAGAACTGGCTAGAGTAGTGATCAGTGGCTCCATGTCTAGCTGGCAGCCGGTCACAAGTGGAATGCCCCGGGGTCAGTTCTGGGGCCGGTTTTGTTCAACATCTTCATTAATGATCTGGAAGAGGGGGTAGATTGCACCCTCAGCAAGTTTGCAGATGACACTAAGCTAGAGGGAGTGGCAGATACCCTGGAAGGGAGGGATAGGATATAGAAGGACCTAAACAAATTGGAGGATTGGTCCAAAAGAAATCTGATGAGGTTCAACAAGGACAAGCGCAGAGTCCTGCACTTAGGATGGAAGAATCCCATGCACAGCTACAGACTGGGGACTGACGAGCTAGGCAGCAGTTCTGCAGAAAAGGATATGGGCATTGTAACCCGTCCGTGCCCAGGGTAGCCCACTGATAATGCCAGGGTCAGGGCAGGCTGCAAAAGGAGAGCAAATTCTCCCAACACTGGTGGGTGACACTGCAGTCAGACTTCCCAACCAGCCTCAAACAGTGCTTCTGATTCCCCCACACTGGTTATCAAGAAGCCACTGTGCAAATACACACAGCCCCCTTTACTGCATTTCAGTCTCTGGCTCCCAAACTGACACTAGGTCCAGTAAAGAGATCAGTTGCTTTAACTCTATGCTCTTTACTAAAAGATTCCCTCTGATCCCAAGGGACCAGCCACAGTACCAGTTCACTATAAGTTTGGATCTTACCCAAAATACCACGCTGCCAGCCAATCCTTTAGTAACTAAAACTAAAGGTTTATTAATAAAAGAAAAACAAACAATAAGAGAAGTGTTAAAGGCTTAAAGCAATCAGATACATACAGATGATTTAAAAGTCCATATACATCAGGTTTCTAGAACAATTGTGGAGTTGCAGGCTTGTATAGTCCCTCTGGTGTACATCCAGTAACTGGATGGGTCTAAGTCCTTCAGTTCAGTTGCATAGTGTGTTAATCCAGAGGTGTGTCCGCAGCTGGCCAGGAACAAGGACACAAGGCAAAGACGAAGACGAAGACAAAATGGTTTCTGCGGTTTGATCTTATATACCCTCTGTTACTGGCCATGTGGCTTGTGGAACTTTACAGGAACCAAAATGAAGTCCATAGTCACATGGGCCAATCCTGGTAACTCTTCAGGTATGCCTTTAGTTTCTTCCTAGGCCTTTGGCTTTTGTTAAGGTCTTGATGGGCCATTAAGCGGGCTATTGTCCTGTGGCCTCTCTGTCTGGGGTGTGTCTTTTACAGCACAGTTTGAAATACAGAATATCACAGATCTCCATAACTTTCCTCACACATATTACACATGTACACAAATATTACCATCTTATTCAGCATATTATAACCTTTTTAACAGTACCTGACATGGCGTGTCTTACATGAATTATTATGATTTTGACATATTAATGTCAAACCACACAAATGCCCCCCCCCCCTTCTAATGCAGCCCGCGTGACAGGCATTACAGTGGATAAGAAGCTGGATATGAGTCAGCAGTGTGCCCTGGTTGCCAAGAAGGCTAATGGCATATTGGGCTGCATTAGTAAGAGCATTGCCAGCAGATCGCGGGAAGTGATTATTCCCCTCTATTCGGCATTGGGGAGGCTGCATTTGGAATATTGTGTCCAGTTTTGGGCCCCCCACTACAAAAAGGATGTGGACAAGTTGGAGAGAGAGTCCAGTGGAGGGCAACAAAAATGATTAGGGGGCTGGAGCACAAGACTTATGAGGAGAAGCTGAAAGAACTAGGCCTGTTTAGTCTGCAGAAGAGAAGGACGAGGGAGGATTTGATAGCAGCCTTTAACTATCTGAAAGGGGGTTCCAGGGAGGATGGAGCTAGGCTGTTTTCAGTGATGGCAGATGACAGAACAAGAAGCAACAGTCTCAGGATGGAGTGGGAGAGGTCTAGGTTGGACATTAGGAAAAAGTTTTTCACTAGGAGGGTGGCAAAGCATTGGATGGGTTACCTAGGGAGGTGGTGGCATCTCCATCTTTAGAGGTTTTTAAGCTGTGGCTTGACAAAACCCTCGCCAAGATGATTTAGCTGAGGACAGTCCTGCTTTGAGCAGGGGGTTGGACTAGATGACCTCCTGAGGTCCCTTCCATCTCTAATATTCTATGATTCTATGAAAAAGCAAATACACAACTACAAAATGGGGAATAACAGGCGGTAGTCCTGTTTGAAAAGGATTGGGGATTATAGTGGACCACAAACTGAATGAGAGTTATCAGTGTGATGCAACTGCAAAAAAGACTAAAATGATTCTGGGCATATTAACAGGAATATTGTATGTAAGATACAGGAGGTAATTGTTCAGCTCTGCTCAACACTGGTGAGGCACCAGCTGATGTACTGTGTCCTATTCTGGGCACCACAATTTAGGAACGATGTTGACAAATTGGAAAGACTCAAGAAGAAAGCACCAAAAATGAGAGAAGACTTAGAAAATCTGACCTATGAAGAAAATTGAAAAAACTGGGCACTTTTAGTCTTTAGAAAAGATGACTGAGGGGGGACCTCATAACAGTCTTCCAATAGGTTTATATAGATTTATATTAAATATTAGGAAACACTTTATCAGGATAGTTGAGCTCTGGAATAGGCTTCCAAGGGAGGTTCGGGAGTCCCCATCATTGGAAGTTTTTTAAAACAAAGTTAGACAGATACCTGTTAGGGATGATTTAGGTTTACTTGGGCCTGTCACAGCGCAGAGGGCTGGACTTGATGACTTTGAGGTCCATTCCAGCCCTACATTTCTATGATTCTATGACTGTTCACATTTCCTGTCTCTAGTCTTCTAATGAAGGGGGCTTGCTCAGCCACTTACAGTCTGTTCTCAGGCACCAGTTTCCCATAAACCATTGCAAAGATTCCAGTAAGGCCTTCCAGAACTGTGGAACATAGACAAATAGAGGTTCATGAAATGACAGTGGTGGTGAACCCCTGCACTAGCAACTGGTTTGCAGACCTGAGTGAAGTCCTGCTTGTCTAAATATGTACCATGTTCTGTTTCACAAACCATAAGATAATAGTCAGGCTGCTGACAGTCCTAACTTTAAAAAAAAAAAACATGACTAGGCAAAAAGCCATCACACAAGAGAGTTTAAACATGCTGGAGGTCTGAAGTCTGTATGGACTCAATTATTTTTTATGATTCTGGATGCTCTGAAATACAGTTTGAGCAATTTCCTTGAATTATGAGCTATCTTTATAACAAAACCTATAGGCATTGCTTTAAAATATACTTCCAGGAGCCTGTTAATCTTCTGTCTTTTCTCATCATATACTAATTTAGTTGCTGCAGCAGCCAAGTGCATCATCTTATTTTTGGGGCCCTGCAAAGACTGGGCTGCAGGAATAATGCTCAGAAATCAGGCCTGTCCTGTCATTTTCAGGACAGGTAGCCATCATCCTTCCCTTGCAAGTAGATGATTCCCTCCATTGACCATCATCAGTAGTGATGTCACTTAAGACAAGTGACCTACACACAGGAAGATATTCAGCTGAGGATTTCCAAAGGCTGCTTTTTTTTTTATTGAAGATGCATGCCTAACTCCCATATGCCCCTTTGAAAATTTCAGCACCAGATGCTAGCATGCTGCACCAGTTTTCACTTTATACTAGACTGGATTCCAGACTGGGTTGTGTATAATATCGTAAAAGCTGATTATGGAAGGGAAAGTAGAAACAGCTACTGACAGATCAAAACTGAAGCTGTAATATTTTGCACTCAGTTCAACTTTACCTTGTATTTGCTCACATTGAGCCAGAGGCAGATACAAAGAAAAAGTTCGGATGCAATTTCTAATAGTTCACATAGGGTGAAATTCACTGACAGGTACAGGAATTGTGGAAAGCCTCCAAGGCAGAGGAACCACTATGGTCCTGATGTACAGGGAGCTATGAACTCCACGGGCTGGACTTAGGTTCTGTTCAGCTCTGCAAAACCTAGAACAGAGAGTCTGGGAAGGCCAAGGTCCCTAGGTATGGTCACTGGGACCATGATAACAGATCCAGTTGTCACCAAACCCTTGAGTAGGAGTGTACAGGTTATGCAGCTTCTGTTCCAGCCTAATCCTGGAAAACTGTCCACAGAAAAGATCACAACTGCATACACCCTGTCCATCAGCTGGAGGATAGATTTCTTCCCCCAAAACTGACACAGAGTTCCTTCCACAAGACCATTTCCTCTGCCTGTGGACAGACACTAGCTGTGAAATTCACCCTACTTAGCCCTTGTCTACAGTGGGATTTTAGCCACCAGCATAATAGCGATAGTACTGGGAAAAATCATAAGTGTAAACATGATATATATGGGTGCAGTGTGAAGTGGGGTAAGCTACATCAGTGCAGATTGTGCTACACTGGTGTGAATTGTGTGTACACTAGGGTCTGCACTGTTGGCTAAAAATCAGGACCTGATTCTCCATTACTCTGTTCTCCATCTGCTGTCATTTAGGTTGGTGAAAAGGGAATGTAAAATGCTGACTTTCTTATCTGGTAGTATTTTACACTTACTTTGCCCTGCTGTAAATGATGACACATACTGCAGAACATTGGAGAATCAGGCCCTGCATAGAGAAAAGTTGGTGAATTTCACAGCTACTGCATGCTTGGCAAACAGGTTCTTATTAGAAAGAGAACTATAAAGGCTGTGACGTCAAAGTTCCTCTGCACAGCAGAGAACCAGTGATTCACCTGAAAATGACAGGAAAACAAGGCATGCTCATTGACCCTAACTCCCTTTCAAAAGCAGTTCACTTTTTTCCTTGGTTAATGTTGAAAACAAAGCTGTAATTCAATCATCAACAATACAATTTATCCCAGAAGAGGGGCAGGGACCACCTAGAGCAGCGGTTCTCAACCTGTGGGTCGCGACCCCGGCGGGGGTCGAACGACCAAAACACAGGGGTCGCCTAAAGCCATCGGAAAATACATATTTCCGATGGCTTTAGCCGCTGAGAAGTCGCGCTACCATCTGTAGCAGCGCTATTCAGCTGGAACGCACACCGTTATGGATGCGCGTTCCAAACTGAATGCCTGCGCGCATGCGCAGACGTGATTGCATCATCCGTCCGGGGCCTAAGGGGCGGGGGAAGCGGGGGGAACGCTCCACAGTCCATAGCAGCGCATTACGTGTGTCCGGCGCTTGCTGACGTCATCAGTGGGCGGACGCAGCAAGCGCCGGAGGACAGAAGCCTAGGAGGCGGAGAGCCAAGAGAGCCTGCAAGACAGCCTGCTGGTGTAAAAAAACTGTAGCAAAATTACAGTTTTGAAGTAGCCACCAAAATTATTTTTTGGTTTGGGGTCACCGCAATATGAGGAACTGTATTGCGGGGTCACGGCATTAGAAAGGTTGAGAACCACTGACCTAGAGCATGAACCAGGTGTGAACTATAACTAGCACCAGCAAGATGACTCCTGTTTCCCACAGGGACTTATGCTACCATTCATACTTAAGAGATCTTTTTTAAAATGCCTTCATTGTCACTAGTTACCTTTTCTTACAATTTACTTAGACTGTACATTCGTCATGGCAGTTATGTTATTATGCATTTGTACAGCACCTAGTACAGTGGGACCCTGATCGAGGCACCTAGGTGCTACCACAATAATAAAAATAGTTTCAGGATCTGCACTTCCTCTTGGCAAACCTCTCTGTGTGGGATGGGAGGCATAGTGATCACAGTGATGGCTGCAGAGCAGTTCTAGAGCTTAGGGAGGGATTCATTCACTTACAAAGCACTCATGTGCAAAGATAACATACTTGGACTTTGCACACAGGAAATGGCTTGGCCCAAAGGGAATCTGGAAATGTAGATGTACTGAAGAAAAACACAAGCTGGCAATTCTCAAGGATAGAGAGGATATTTCTCATCTACAATGAGTTTCTGAGGAACCACACCAAATCTGACTTTCCTCCAAAGCCTTAGTTTGTGTACTGACATTTCCCTGACCAGTGATTTATCTGGGAAGTACAGCAGATATAACCAGGGAAATTTCCTCTTCTAAACTAGCTGATATTGGGTCTCAATGTTCAAGAGCTTCCCAGCTGTAGCATGTATTTGTTTCTCTCATCCTGTATAAATAGGAAGGCAGAAAAAGACCCAGCAAAAGTTATTTTGGTATTTAAACTATTAATTCAATTCAAGGCAGATATGGGAGGGAGGCCCTTAGAAATTAGTAAGTTTTTTCAAAATCAATGGGTCACACTTAATGTAATATAGTTTCTTGCCTTTATTATACAATATGTCTCACATGCTAAAGAATCACTTCAATCACCAGGGAAATGCAGCCACCTCTGGGATAGAATACACTAGCTGTTTAGCAGCAGACAGCAAAATACACAAGTGAAAAACAAAATCATACCCACTAAAGAGCAGTTGAGGAAGGGAGAATTATTATCTAAGCTAAAATCTGCAACCAATCTATAACGGCTGAACTTCCAAAAAGAGCTTTTACTGACTACAGGCCCTTGGTTTTACATCTTTCCCAGAAGAGGGACCTTTAGCTCCCAACATCCCTAACAATATGCTGGTGCATTGGTTGAAACCTGACTGAGCAAAGTGTGCCACCTACTGAATCACCCACACCACTTTCTGAAGTGAGCAGTTTTTCCTTGGGGATCTCCTATCTTAGTGAGCAGGCTCAGCCCAGCTTTAGCTAATGAGATCTCCCAAGACCACCACCTAAGGTGTTAAACCAATCATACAGATTAGCTTTGCCATTAGCCATTACTCTTTGAGTATATATCTTTTCCAGTTTTGTTTTGTTGTTTAATAACCAGATCTGCCTTGCATTTCCACAGAGTCAAGCATGGCTTTACATTTCCCTTGTCAAACAGTGAGAAGGCAGAAACTGATCTGTAGGTCTGGCCCCAATGTAGCTTCTGGAAAGTATCTGGTTGCTCCTTGACTCTGAACAGTATTTCTGGGTTGCTGCAACAAAGATGTCTTGGTTTATTTGTTTACAGGAGGAGGGGAGGGAGAGATGAATATTTCCACCATTCCAACTTTGATTAAAAATACCCTCAAAACCCTTATTGCAAGCTTTCCCAGGCATAGGTTGGCCTTAAAGACTAAGGGTTTGTACAATACACTGTATATTTCCTGACAAATTTTTCCGTTCATATTACAATTTATTAATTCACATATGCTCTTCTCAAAAGAGAAAACAAATGCCCTGATTCAGTATATCAGGGAAAGTGATTTTAAATGGACTCTCACATTGGGTCTAGCTTGAAAGGAAAGAACAGTTGCAACAAAATAAACTCAATGACCCCATGTTTTTCTATCTTCTTAGCTCTTTCAATAAATGCTTGCTCCCTCATAGCCTCAGTTTTTCCTTCTACTTGATCATACAGTGAAGATGAAGTCCTGTACTTCTAACATCTGTTTCTATGGAAATTATTATGATGTCATCGACTGGGGACAATGACTTCAAACACATGAAAGGTAACAGATTTATGCTATAGTCAAACAGACTTGAAATAAAGTTTTCCCTGGGACAATTGAAAGTTTCCCTTTAAAGAGGCCTGTGAAAAATTAGCTGCCATGTCAAACATTATTGCTACAGAAATTACAAAAGAAAGCAAATACCCCACTTACTATGTGACACAATAAAGAAAGCCCTGATGGAGGACAGGATGGTCTAGTGGCTAAGTACGAATGTTTAGCATATCTGGCATGTAAATACTTTGCAACGCCTCACTTTCAGGTGACATTGTAAATAAGAAGCAGGCAGCATTATCTCCCGTAAATGTAAACAAACGTGTTTGTCTTAGCGCTTGGATGAACAAGAAGTAGGCCCGAGTGGATTTGTAGGCTCTAAAGATTTACACCGTTTTGTTTTTGCATACAGTTATGTAACAAAAAAAATCTACATTTGTAAATTGCTCTTTCACCATAAAGAGATTGCACTATAAAACTTGGATTAGGTGAATTGAAAAATACTATTTCTTTTGTTTCTTTTTACAGTGCAAATATTTGTAATCAATATAATATAAAGTGAGTATTTTACACTTTGTATTCTGTGTTGTAATTGAAGTCAATATATTTGAAAATGTAGAAAAACATCAACAATATTTATAATAAACTTAAATTGGAATTGTATTATTGTTTAACAGTGTGATTAAAATGGCGATTAGTTGTGATTATTTTTTTAATTGAGTTAACTCAAAACAAATTAATTGCTTGAATTTACTGTGATTAATTGACAGCCCTAATTTAAATACCTACATAGACAGGACAGGACTCCAAGGGCAAAGATTCCAATTTGCAAACCAAGCCTAGAATGTCTCAGAGTTGATAAGCACCGATAGCTCCCATTAATTTACTTTATCAGTAGTATGAATCTCTCTCTCTCTACATCAGTCAAGTTCTACTGGTGTAACTGGGATTAGAATCAGGCCTGTAGTTTCCACATAATCTCAGGAGCTGTTTATGGTTTAAGAATAAGTTTTAAGAATATTGGTAGCAAAATTTCTGCTCAAAAGTGAAATCAGACCCTTTTCTCCTCCATGTTTTTTTATGTATTAGATAGTTCCTGGAGAGGGGTCACATCAGTACTGTAGTTTTTAATTTACAGCTTTCTTCCTGCTCTTAGATTGGCTCTGGGGATGGTGCCAGAGCAATTACAGTAACTGCACATTTCAGGCACAAAGCTCCTGTATTTACTCTGAGATTGGGCCAGATTTCGTCTTACTGATTTAGGGAAAGATGCACTTCCTCCCTGAATGGTTTAAAGTAGTTCAATATGGAGTGATCATAGCAAGATTAATTCCAACAGAAAAAGGAAAATGGTTATTACCAAATACATACACTTAGGCCTTTAGGAGAGTGTCATTTTCCCCCGTTTACATCTTGGAAACTGAGGCACTGCGAGGTGATTTGCCCTAGGTCATATAGCAAGTCTGGCAGAGCTGGGAACAAAGCTCAGGTCTACAGACACCCAGTACAGTGTTGTTTCCACTGAATCACACTACTTTCCTGAAGCATTCTACCTCCCACTGTTTTCCTTCCTGTGAAGGTGGATTGTCAGCTTGCATTGACACCAGTGGGAGTTGAGAGCACTCCATACTGTGAAAGATCAGGCCCTGAGTGATATTTTCTGATATTGGTTGACCATCAGGCCCAGAAAACAGACATTAGATCAGGAAATGAGGTAAGGTTTATTTTTTTAAGAGCACTTTGGTGTTTTCTTTGCAATACTGTTTCCAAGAGCTGTCAGTGGTGGTTGGGCTCTGACACTCCTGCAGCAGTATAGTGGATGTAGTGTAGTGCTAAATTACATTGGGTTCAGGCTGGGACAAAAGTCAAGGAGCTGCAAGTAACCAATCCCTTACTGGCCCTCCCACTTCTCTTGCTTTGAAAATGTTGCTTTGATACATCATTTAAACCCTCCCAGACATTAAACCTCTGGAAATCACAAGTTAATGTTATATAAACAGTTCTGACACCAAACTTAGCATCCATTTCATGGAAAGAAACCAATAAATGGCATTATTGATACTGAGTAGCATCAAAGGACTTTTAACTCTACCCTTGTAGCTCTAATAGAATTTAATGGGTGTGTTTAATTTTAAAAATTCAATAGTGATCTCATCTGTGTATGTTTCAGGTGGAGAACTAAACATGTGTATTACAGAGGACCACAGCGTGCATGGAACAGACTGGAGTGTACATAAATGATGATACTCTGCTGCACAGAGTTCCTGTTTGATGCTGAGGCAAGTCACCTCTGCAAGATTTTTCAACAGGTGGTTACTACTGTGTGATTTTCATTTTCTGGGTGCCCTGTTTGAGACTCTGGGGTCAGGCTTGTTGAAGTGATGAGCCCTCTCTGCAGCCCCTGAAGTCAATGGGAGTTCTGCTCTGAACAAATAAAGTGATGTAAAATCCTAATTTTTTTTTTAAATTTAAATCAGGCAATAGGTATCTCAAATTAGGCACCCAAAATTAGTGGACACTTTTGACATTAATGGCTCTATGCCTTAGTTCCCCATCTCTACAGTCAAAATAATGCCACTTTACCTCCCAGGATAATGAGAAGATAAATGTATTAATGTTTATGAAGCAGTCAGATGCTATAGTGATGAAGGCTACAGAAAAGACCATGAGGAAATTAAAACTAGAAGAGTATAAAGACACACATTTTGCCACTGAGTTTCGCAGCTATTTGCTAGACAGCAAAGGAATGTGGGACTCAAGAATAAAAGATTCAATTCCATGTTCTTCAGGGGAGTGACCTCTAATGGTTACAGACACTTCTGCCTCTGCTCATTACCCCCCACCCAAATCCTCCCTGTCCCTTCTCTGCACCTATTCTTCCCACCAGCTCCTGCCCACCTTTCCAACTCCTTTGTCTCCCTCCCTCCCTTTGTTTCAGCCCTTATCCCTTGATTCTGCCAATGTTCCCTCCACCCCCACTCCTAGCCTCTTGCCCCACTGCTCCCAACCTTCTTCCAACCATGTTCCTATTCCACCTCCTCTCCCACCTCCCTCTGCTCCTGCCCCCTTCCTCCTCCCAGCTCCTAACCCGCCACTCTAAAACTCCTATCCTGCCATCTTCCTCCACTCCTCACCCCTCTGCATCTGAGTCAGGCACTTATTTTTCTCCTCTTCCTTGCTTCCTGGACACCAGCATGGCAAGAATTGGTAGCACAGGAGAGCTAGTCGCCTGTGACAGGTTCTGGTTCCTTGTGCCATAGTGGCCTCTATAGCTAGGAAGCGCAATACCAATGAAAGGTTAGGAAAGCCCTGCGTGAGATCATACTCATCTAATCAATGGGGACAAGGCATGCACAATCAGGTCACATGTAGGGGCTGGAGAATTTAGTAGACAAATTGTAATGAGTATCTGCTGAGCACATGTGAACTATGATTTTTCCTAAATTTATAATTTGATCAAATTTGGGCATATTTTCATGGGAAGAACAATAAGCACATTTGCAACACGAAGGCAATCTTCCTACCAAATTTTAAGTCCTCTCTCCAAGGCATGAAGGTGCTAGCTTCTCAATTTCCATCAGCAAAATAACCTGTTTTTCTTTAAACTTGTTCTGAGCAACAGCTGAACTGGTTAAGCTGAAACTTTGCCAAAAAATTCAGCCTGAAGCAAAGACCTGCTATGGAAAATTTCAGCTCAACTAGTTTAAGTTTTCAAAGTTATAAGCAACCGAAAACAAGATTTTACAATGTGACGTGTCAGGAAGCCATAACTACAGATGTCGCTACCTATTATTCTAACACCAACAGTGCTGTTTTATTGTAAAGAGCAGATTTGTATGATTTTGAGTAATTGATTGGGTTAGATTATATTCACACACTAGCTTTCTAGTAAAGACAGTTTTCTGATGAAGTGTACCACTACCACAACTATTGTACACAAGAGGTCACACACCACAACTTTAATGCTGCCCCACTATGGAGACTAGAATACCCTGACCCAAAATTCCTCTTTTAAACATAAAAAACTTCCACAACTGATAGCAAGAGACAGGCTGAAGCAGTATAGTCCAAGTGGCAGGATACTGAACTAGGCCTCAGGGGACCTGGGGTCTATTCCTGGCTTTATTATTAACGTTAGTCAATTTGCCATTCTGTTCCTGTTTCCCCTCCCATTTTTTTTCTATCTTGTCTATTTAGATTGCAGGCTTTACAAGGTGGGGACTGTCTCTTACTTATGTGCTTTTATACTGCCTAGCTCAATGGAACCCCAGTCTTGGTTGGGGGTTTTATGTGCTCCTATAATACAAATAATAATAATAAAAGGGTGTGATGAAGGGGGGTGCAAAAGGGAAAGTTGAGGAATACTTTGGGGGGTGTTTTGGTAAAGGGGTGCTGGAAGCATGGCATCCCTATGTGGGCAGAGTTAAGACTGATGAATGATCAGTGGCATTGACGGGCCCACTCACTGCTCACAGCACCTCCTGCTGGCCATCCTAAGGAATAGCTCTACCAGTTGATGCACCCTCTTGAGGTAGCACCTCACTCGTCATCGTGCAGACTCACCTGACTCCAGGAACCGCAGCGTTCTCTTCATGACTGAGTCCTCCAGCTGGGGTTACCCAAAGTCTTTCTAGGCTTTATTTTCATTTCCTTTTTTTGTGGATTTGTGTCAGATGTACTACGGGTATAGCAATCTTAAACACTTTCATAACATTTTTTGTGATATGATATATTTGAGGCATGGGTGGAGGTAAAAGGAGGCATGAGGAGAGGACTGCGTTGGGCCCTGTTAGAGTGCGCAGGAGGGCGGTGTAGTTAGGTTCAAAGAAGTGGAGGGGAGACCCTATTGAGGCAATTGAGTGGGTATGTGTAGGCTGGGGAGACCAGATGGAGCAATGTTGAAGCAAGTGAGTCTGAGTGTGTAGAGGGGTGCGCATATAGAAGTGGAGAGGAATGAGATGGCTGAGTGAGGGGGATGAATACACAAAGGTCAGGGGACTTGATGCAGCTGCAGTGAAGAGGATGTGTATGTGTGAGGTGTTAGTAAGTAGGAGGAATCAGACAAGGCTGTAGTGAAGGGGTTTGGGGTGTGACGAATGTACACAGAAGTAGTGAAAGGAGATGGATCCTCTGTGAAGTGAGTGGAATGGGTACACAGAAGTGGGGAGACTGGATGGAGCCACAGGGAGGAAGCTGTGTATGTGTATGTGCATGTGTGTTGGGGAGGGTACATGGAGGTGGGGAGCACTGGATGGGGCTGTCATGAGGAACACTGGTGTGGATATGGTGATACAGAGATGGGAGGTGAACAGAACCACAAGGAAGCCTTGTGTATAGGCTGCGGATCAGACTAGGTTCTTGTGAGGCATGTGGATGTGAGGATGAGGACACAGAGGTGAGGGAATTAGATAGATCCACAGTGAGGAGGGTGTGTGTATGCATTTCTAAGTACAGGGACCAATCGCAGCTGGGGGGGTATATGATGGGTATGTGCCATGCTGCCAAGTGTCAGACACTAGGGGTGACAGGGCTCCAGATGCACAAGTGCCATGCCTCCCCAAAGCGTTGCTGTGGTGTCAGTCACCAGCACAGTGCAGTGAGGCAGAGTGTCTGCCAGGTCTCAGACCTTCTGTGGTGCCTGTATAGCAGCTATGCCAGCTGTCTCTCCTTCCCTCTCTCTGCTCCCAGTTGGCTGGCAGAGGTGGTGGCTGGCACTGGCTATTGTAGCACAATGCTGGTGGGCAGGTCAGGGAGGGGACTAGAGAAAGCAGGGAACTGAGGGAGGGGGAAAAGTAATGTGGCCCTATGCAAAGTCTGGCTCACTCCTCTTGTGTCTGTGAGGGACATCATCCAAAGGGCTCTCAACCGCTGTGCAGTTGGAGGGGAGGCTGGGTAAAGTAGAAATGAGGAGTTTGGATGGGGAGAATAAGCAGAGGTGTGTGTGGTGGGGAAAGGGTGTGTGTATTGTAGGTGTGGGGACCAAAGGTGGCCATAGCAAGGCTAGGGCTTGCATGAAGTGATGTAGGGAGGCGCGGAACAGGACTGGATGGGTGGTAATGAAGGGGCTGGAGACTGGGTAGGTAAATATGTGTCGGGTGGAGAATGAAAATGGATGAGGCCTTAGAAAGGCTGGGGGTGGAAATGGATATGGGGAGGCTGGGTTGGAGAGGACAGGATTGGGGAGTAATGAAGAAGTGAGGGCAGTGGGCTTGCGCAGATGGAGAGGACCAGAAGAAAGGGGAGTACTGAGAAGGCTGGGAAGGGTTAGGTGTGTTGAGGAGGTGGGTGTGGTGTTGGGGAGTGCTGAGGCAGCTGTGTGAGTTGAGAGGTGGGTGGTGCTGAGGCGCTGGGCCGGGCCGGGCCGGGCCGGGCCGGGTGTGTTGAGGTGGGTGGTGCTGAGGCGCCGGGCCGGGCCGGGGGTGTTGAGGAGGCGGGTGGTGCTGAGGCGCCGGGCCGGGCCGGGGGTGTTGAGGAGGCGGGTGGTGCTGAGGCGCTGGGCAGGGCGGGCCGGGGGTGTTGAGGTGGGTGGTGCTGAGGCGCTGGGCAGGGCGGGCCGGGCCGGGCGTGTTGAGGAGGCGGGCGGTGCTGAAGCGCTGGGCCGGGCCGGGCGTGTTGAGGAGGCGGGTTGTGGCCCGGGCAGTGGCTAAGCCCCGCCGCTCTGCAGCACTAGGCCCGGGGGGGGCATGGTCTCGCGGCTTACACCTGCCGGCGGCATTTCCCAGGGAGCGGACACGCTCGCTGCTGGAAGCAGAGGCGGCAGCACGAGCCAGCGAGGCCCTGACGCCGCGGGGCGGCCGCGGAAAGGCAGGGCCCTGAGGGCGGGCCCTGAGACAGGCGCGCGAGGGCCGGGTTCCAGTGACTCCAGGTCATGAATATTTAATGAGCATATTCAAATCACCCTGTTGCCAGGGCAACCTGAGGCCTTGTCGCTGCCTGCTGCTCACAGCGGCCTGGCGGCGCTGAGGTGGCCCTGGGGACCCCCCGCTCTGTCACCTCTGCACCGCGGCGGGGAGGGGGGCAGAGGCTGAGTCTCTCCGCCTGTGGGTCGGGGTGGGGGGCTGAGCTCCTTCCCCCTCCGCTGGCAGCCGGAGAGAAGCACAGGTAGGAGTCAGGGCCAGACCCCCCGGGGCTGCCCGCCCCCCCCCCCCGGGAGCGGCTCTGTAGCAGCGGGGGCACAGCTACCCTGGGGTGGCAGAACGGGGGATACAGCGGCAGCCGCCTCCCGTCGGCCCACGGCGCCCCCGAGCCAAGCAGGCCCTGGGGTTGGGGCTGCCACACCTGAGCCCCTTTGTGCCCAGGTAGGAGCCTGGTGTTTGTGGGATCCTCCTCCACGGCCTTTCCCAGGCTGGGCAGACTTGGTTCTGTCTCTGTGATGCTGCCTCCTGGCACAAGGGCATCTTAATGCACAGTTCGTGACTTGCCAACACGGGGGCATCAGGCCATGGGAACACATAAATGCAGTGACCCCAGGATCTTAGCCCCGGCAGCCCTGTGGTACTCTCAGCTTCCCAGGACCCCACCTTAATAGGTGTCTTTGCCGCACATGGTGCAGGCTGCTTTCCGCTTCCCACACCACTTGCTTTGAAGATTGTGCTCCTGAAAATCCCAATCTAGTGAGTCTGAGAAAGTGCAGTTTGAACAAGACGGGGAGCTAGAAACTCCTGGATTCCAGTCCAGGCTCTGCTGGTTGTGTGACCCTAGGCAATTCTCTCTGGCTTTTGTGTGTCCTTTCCCCTATCTGTAACTGGGGTGATTACACTTCCTTACTTGATGAGGGTGTTCTGCAAGTTAATTAATGTTTGTGTAGTTCTTGGAGAATAGAAAACGCTGTAGATGATGATTATTGTTATTTATTTATTAGCAGTTTATGTCCAATTGAATAGGAGACAGCAGGTGCTGGCTAGTACAGTGCTGGTCTGGTAAACTTGTACAGTTATCTGAGAAGGCTGGGAAAACTGATTTAGACAAACCCTTTAGAATAAGCAAAAAAAATTTTTTAGTGTCTAATAAATACTAAGGTTTTAAGACCAAAACCAGTTTGCTTTCCTGTACTAGAGCATCTACCGAACTGGAGAAAAAAATCCTTTATACAGAATGTTTGATGTTCTGTGCTTCTTTCAGGGTTGACAAATAATCGGTTTGGTTTTTTAATTGCACGTTTAAATTGTACAGATCTGTGAAGCTTTGAGGGAAAGCATACTGAAATATAAATAACCCAGGCTAATCCCAAAATGTAGGGAATTATCCCTGATTATTTTAAGAAATGGGAATAATCTTTTGGTCACAGTTTTTAGCTGCTCCTAGACTCATAGACTCATAGGTCAGAAGGGACCAATATGATCATCTAGTCTGACCTCCCGCACAAGGCAGGCCACAAAACCCTACCCATACACATTTATAACAACCCCGAACCCATGACTGAGTTATTGAAATCCTCAAAAGTGAGATTTGAAGACCTCAAGCTGCAGGGAATCCACCAGCAAGCGACCCATGCCCCATGCTGCAGAGGAAGGCGAAAAACCTCCGTGGCCCCTGCCAATCCGCCCCGGAGGAAAATTCCTTCCCGACCCCAAATATGGCGATCAGCTAAACCCTGAGCATGTGGGCAAGACTCACCAGCCAGCACCCAAAAAAGATTTCTCTGCAGTAACTCAGTTCCCATCCCATCCAGCATTCCCACAGACCATTGAGCAGACTTATCTGCCAATAATCCAAAATCAATTGCTCAAATTAAACTATCCCATCATAACATCCCCTCCATATACTTATCAAGCTTAGTCTTAAAGCCAGATAAGTCATTTGCCCCCACTACTTCCCTCGGAAGGCTATTCCAGAACTTCACTCCCCTAATGGTTAGAAACCTTCGTCTAATTTCTAGTCTAAATTTCCTAATATCCAATTTGTACCCATTCGTCCTCGTGCCTATAATAGTACTAAACTTAAATAATTCCTCTCCCTCCCTAACGTTAATCCCCCTGATATATTTATATAGAGCAAGCATATCCCCCCGGAGCCTTCTTTTGGCCAGGCTAAACAAGCCAAGCTCTTTGAGTCTCCTTTCATAAGGCAGATTTTCCATTCCTCGGATCATCCTAGTAGCCCGTCTCTGAACCTGTTCCAGTTTGAATTCATCCTTCTTAAACATGGGACACCAAAACTGCACACAATATTCCAGGTGGGGTCTCACCAGCGCCATATATAACGGCACTAACACCTCCTTCTCCTTGCTGGAAATACCTCGCCTGATGCATCCTAAAACCGCATTTGCTTTTTTAACAGCCATATCACATTGGCGGCTCATAGTCATCCTGTTATCAACCAATACCCCAAGGTCCTTCTCCTCCTCCGTCGTTTCCAACTGATGCATCCCCAACGTATATGTAAAATTCTTATTATTAATCCCTAAGTGCATGACCTTGCACTTGTCCTGAAATGGACAAAATCATTTATTTAGTAACTGCAAGTGCTGGCCCTATAGTGCATTAGGGGCCTGATCCTGCAAAGATGCTTTACATCTTCAACTCCCATTGACCTTCATGGGAGTTCAGGACCATGCAGGATGTGCTCATCACTTTACAGGATTTTGAGCTATAGTTTATTCAGGTGTAGTATACTCCCAAGGCAACATTGGGAGTGTGTTTGGGATGCCCCCTGTTCAAGGCAAGATGGTACATTGTGTACATTATGCCCATGACTTCCAAGTAGAGCATGCATGCTCCAGGGAATGTGGCCAGCACTCAAACATGAACCTTCCACGTAATACATAAAGCCTTCATATTGTGCACCTATTTTGTCCAGTAATTGCCTGAATATTTAAGTTGTTTTCTTCATGAGAACAAATGTGGTTGTTCTAATGTCAATATTTATTGCATTTCTCATTCCGACTGCTTTTTAGAGACAATACTTTCTGATGAATGATGCAGCGAAAATGTAGTAAATGTTAACTTCAGCCTTTTGTCCAATGCTAGGCCAAAACAAACACTTTTCTTACCACATTGAGTCTGTTTGTTTCTTAAGGCCACAAAGACAACTATTGTTTCTGGTGTTCAGTAAATAACTGTTGCTGGTCACAGCAGTTATACTTTATCAAATCCTTTACATTGCCCTGATTACTTTTGGAAGCTTCCACCAGTCTTTATTTCATTACATTGTTCAAAGTTATATTCTTTTATGTACTGTCACAATTTTATGACCTATTGAGCACAGTCCTCTGCTGTTGTGGCTGACGAAGCAACAATTTTCCTCCCATTTATTACTGAATACTCCCATCCTTTAACATCCATTTTCCTTTTTCTTTTTCTTTTTACTGAAGACAAGCATCTTAATGTTGTTTTAATAGGACATGAAGCAAGCACATGAAACACTGCACTAGAAACCCATTTTCTATTAAAGACCAATGGAGATGGATGAAAGTGTGACTAGTGAATGAAAATTTCCATCAGCGGAGAGAGAGATGGATATGAAAAGAAGGCAGAACAACGGTGGATAGTGAAGAAAAGGTGAAAGATAAAAGTTAGGGATGAATGATTTTCCTTTACTTTGTTTTTAAAAAAGTTTACAAAATACCCACAGTGTTTCACACATTTGTATTTTTAAATATCTCTTCTTCCTCCCTTCATCCCCCTCTCCAAAAAATACCAAAACAAAACCCAAAAAAAGAACTTGAAGGCTTTGCCTAAACAAGTACCTGGATAACCAAGTAGTTTGCAGTCATGTTAGAGTTCAGGATTGTTGTCATCTAAAAGCTTTTCTCATGCTTGTGCTCTCTCCCTATGCTTTAATACTGAGAATGCGGGTAGGGCGTTTGAGCTTTATATAATATGCATTATTACCAGCAAGCCACAGAGGAAGAGCAAATAATGCATAGAAATGATGACCCCAGCACTGTGTCTGGTATAATGTGTGTTGGCTCTAAAGTGTGTTCTTCAGTGATCAGATTGCATTGATCAGTATCACAAAAACCTAACATGGGTTCCCTGATCTATGGTAGGAATAGTTGCTGATCGTATGCTCCTCTGTAGCAGGAAGGTAGAACAGCAATATTTGGTGTAAGGATCTGCTTTCCTACATTTATAACAAAATCTTCTGGTCTGTATCTTTCCACAGTGGAGTGTTCATGTGTCAGTGGAAAGAATAAAAAAAGTCTATGATGTCAATAAATTGCCTTTCACAACACTGCGGGTCAGATTCAGTATTTGAGCTGTCCTTTGACCAGATGTGAGTTTGGCTTCTCTAGGTGGGTAACTACTTGTTCCACTGTCTAACTGAAATGTATTTGGGATTAGAACTAGAATATAGCCTCTGATCTTTTCAACCTGCAATAGTATGAAATTGTTAATGCTACAAAATAATATGAATAAAATTCCTCAACTTGGAGTTACTACGTTTCATATTAATATAAAAGGTTTGATTTTTTTTTAACTTCTGAGAATTATAGCTGTTATTTTTGAGTTAGAACATCCTTGAGCCACTCACCAAAATGAATTTAGAAATATGCAACCAACTTGAATTTGCTAGTATAACTGAGTCTGATTAGTGTTTGTTACCATTACATGTTCACAGAACATAAGAACAAATCCATCAAGTAGTATTTGATGATACTACGTGGCTTACGCATACTTGCTGTAAAACAAGTTAGAAATGATTTGCCATGGCAGGTATTGTGTAAAGGCTAATGGAAATACATAAAAAATGAAAAATCATGGTTCAGGAGCTAAGCTTTTTCAAAGGGGTGCTGTCTTATTAAAATGGATTTTTTAAAAAAAACAGATGGCTTTACTTGTATAACTATTAACATCTCAGATTACTAAAACTGGAAGAATATTAAAAGTAGAACTTATCTTTCACTGTGTATCTGGTTTACTTCTTGCACTAGGTCAATCTTAGACCATTTCACTTTTGTTTATAGTTGGTTATTAATCCATTTCATATCCTCCTTTTTATACAGTACAGTATACTGTAGTGTTTGGATTGAAAATGGAAATATTTTATTTGATAGTTGTGTATACAGTATCTAAATTGATTTGACAGTGTTCCTTTAAATTTAAACTGTTTTTCTTTGCCAATATTTTGGGAGCATTTTGTACTCGCACATACTCCTGAGCTGTTTTCTGTCCCTGAAGTTTTCCTTTGACTTCTGCTAAACCTGGTTTTCTTTACCAAAAAACTCGGTCTGAGCACAACACTGTAAGCTAGGACATTTATGTTCTAATCTCAACACTGAACATTGAAAGTGACTCCTTTTGTGGCCATGGCCAAATTATCTGACCTCTCCGATTCATTTAGTTAGTTATTTGTCTTGCTAGAGTGATTTGAGCATTTTGTACAGTTTGTAAAGCACTTTGAAGTTTTAAAATGTAATACAGTATAAATTATCACCATGAGTAGAAATTGTAATGATTACAGAGACTGTATAAATGCAATGTGTCTCTAACTGTAAAAAGCTGTCCTTTAGCTGGCCCATTGTTACTGCCCTACCGCTATAGGAGATATCTGGGTTCCATTCCCAAGCTGTAGATGTTAGAAATGCTTTGAAGGCAGCACACTTAGGGTATGTCTTCACTGCAGAGTTAACTCGGGTGACTGGCACTCAGGTTAGCCTCACCTGGGTTTGGGTAGCCACAATGCAAAGCCTCACCTGAGTTACTGTCTCTTCACTGGTGTTGCACTCACCCTTGTATGTTGCTAGGATTTCTGGGGGCATATCCCAGGGTTCTTTGTGCGGCAGTAAATTGAACTGCATTATAATTTTTTCCCAGTGAATTGTTGGAGAACTTGTCTGTCCTTCTGGGAACATGGGGGTGGGGGTATTAAGGTGGGCAGGGAATTGCGGGAAGGCATTGGAGGACTATCAGCCTCAAGTAATTGAGTCGGTATCCTCACTGCAGTGTGGACAGTTTATCTGTCTATTGAGTTAAGATGTCACTTGGATTTTAGCCTAAAGCCCTAGATGAGTCAGCCAACCAGCCAGGGTTTAAAGTACTACTAAACTCAGGTGAGCGGGTTTTGTATGTGGATGGGAGAGGGGTTAGAGCAACACCAAAGTAAGAACCAGAGCTAACTGCAGTGGAGACATACTTTTAGTGTTGGGATTGGGAGGGTGTTTTGTATTGCTTTATAGTGACCACAGTCCATACTGCCTTTGATTATAAGGATACTGAGCTTCAGGGTTTGGAGTGGGGATTAAAATGGTGGGGCTCTAAATTTTAAAATCCCCTGTGGGTTCAGAAAAGCACTCTCACAAATGCCAAAAGATTGAGATTTACTGTTGGATTTTCTTTTGCTGTTGTACCCATCTGCTTTTCACACTCTTGCCTTCCCAACCGTTTCATCTTTTTTTCTGTTAGATCGGATTATTTAGAGTGCTGTTCTCTCTGAAAATTGATAGTAAAAATAGCATTGTGGATTCTAATTTATTATTTATTAATGAGTGTAAAATGCTACAAGTTCTGCTCACTTTATGAGTGAGAAGGTAGGTTTTCTAGATGATTGACATCAGTTCAGGATTTGGTCCTGGATTGCCAAAGGTTTGTTGGTATAATCAGGATCATATTATTAGCTTGATATCAAGTGACAGAGCAGGAACCCACTTTGATACAAAAGGTGCAAAGCTCAAACATACATGAGTTTTGACTTTCTCATCTGATATAAATCTCAAATAAATGTGAGCACTTTTAATATAGCTATGTGTTTGTTTTTCTTGTAATGGTTATTTCCGATGCAGGTGTTTTAATCTTTTTTTCTCCCTGACAGTCTTTGAAATAAAAGATTCCCTGGTTAAAGCTCACCCTTACTTTGTGCTTTCCCCTAACTTAAAATAGACTGTAAGATCTTTTGGGCAGAGACTGCTTCTTTATTATATGTTTGTGTAGTGTACAATGGGGCCTTGGCTTTTAGGTGCCATTGCAATACAAATAATCATACATAATAAAATAACTAATAATAAATAAAGCATAACTATAAAGCAGCCCACCATTAAGGCATGCCTGGGATTAGCTATTCTTCTTGTTTTTATTCTTATTTCTCAGTGGCAAGATATTTTAAGGAAAACTGTTCACTTGAGGATTATCCCCAACATAGTTATAGCAGTTTTATAGTATGTCACATTTTGGGTCTGAGCTGATGAATGCAGTTATTATTCCTTAATCTTCTACATTTTACATGCAATCTGTTGTTGAACCATGTACAACTTTATATACAGTGCAGCAATTGGTGGAATTTTGCCGAATCAGTAAGATTAATTGACAAATAGGTTTCTCTTCATTAGAAAGTAATCTTGCTCTGATTCTCAGCACATATAAAAGTGGCCTGATCTAATGCCTACTGAAGTTAGTGAGGGTTTTCCCATTGATTTCACTGGGCATTGGATTAGGACCTAAAACATGTTCTTTAATGTTACTTTCTTTTCTAGAATATGAGAAATATCATGATTTTTTAATTTTATTTTACAGGCTACATGCTGAGCAAGCAACACATTTGTTCCCAGTTGTTAAATCTACTGAGTAACAGGAGAGCAGTCTTGAGGTAACTTTTCTTATTAGCACTATACAAAGATTTGAACATGGAGCAGGGATAGAAATGGGATGTGCTATGGTATTCTGGTGCATTCAGCACTGTCCAGTCTCAGTTCTGCAATCCAGTCCTAGCATTTGAGTCTCAGATCAGTAGCAGTATATTTGAATTTTGTGTTTAAAATCTCCTAAGCAAAAGTAAGTCTAAGTCCTACGTCTAACGGGAAATGAGGCAAAAGACAACTTTGACAACATTAACTTCAACTTCAGTTTAGACCAATGAGACTCTATGCAAACTTGGTATTGATCGAACTTGGCATGGCTGATTAGGAGCAGGGAGACCTTCAGGCTGCTTTCTGATAGAGCTACTGTGAAGAAGAAATATAAAGCATTGGAAACTCACAGGGATGGCTTTTTTATATTCTAAATGATTACGGCCATGATCTTCCAAAGCCCTTCTCATGTGCTTAACTTTACTTATTGTGACTAGTCCCACTACTCATGTGTAAAGTTAAGCATGTGAATAAATCTTTGTACGATCAGGGCCTAAAACTAATTTTGAGCTGTGTCTTCTTCTGTGTTTGGAAAGTGTTTGGCACATGATGAATGCTACTCATCTTTAATAATACTTGAGTACTTAAGGACAGCCTGAGAATATTAGGTAACCTGAGAAATCAGTACTTGGGTTCTTATCTCTTAAATGTTACAGAAGATCCAACGTATTTTGAGATAACCTGCAGAATACTGAACTGTAGATCAAATCTTTACTCAGCTCAGGAGAATACGATTATCTGTAGTCTCTGTCCCCTAGGATAAAGAGAGGGTTTTGGTAGTGGCGTGTAAAAAGAAGGGCATTAAGTACTCACAGACAAAAGACTTCTTTAAATTGGTGTTGAGGCTGAAATTAATACTTATATGTTGGGGATGGGTGGGAGGAGTAGAGTTGAACCAGGAGGGGGTGGTGTAAGATCTTACCCCAGTGAAGGATCAAAATTAGAAGAGCTCTGCCCCACCATGACCCCTGCTGTCCACATCATTCCCACACAAAGTCCCTCTCCTTTCCTCATGCTGGATGTGGGAAGAAGCTGGTGCAGAAGCAAGCAGAGCCACCTCTCCCAGATTTCTGCCAGTAGAGAGCCCCCTATACATAAGTAATTCTCTATAAGAGCTCTCTGGCCAGTTTGTGTCATAGCAGCCAGTGAATATAGCTCTCTATCCTTTGGTGGTTTGTAGCCACAGATTATGGATTTCATTGACATTCTCTGTGGCATACATAGCAGTGTATAAGCTTCTTCTAGTCTTCTACCTCCACAGGCTCCTGCTAAGAATAAAGACTGTAACAATTGATTCAGCTTTGGTTTATTGTTTCATTGACTCCTAATAGCACATATAATGGAGAAAGAACCGCATTTTAATTCTACTATAGTAGAACAATATTTGGCAAGTAATCACAGAATTATTTAACTTAAAGGCATTTCCAGCACACGTGATAAAAATTTATCACTTCCAGCAGAGATCTGGCACAGTATTATACATCTTGCTCTTTATATATATAATGTGGCGGGGGGGACACGACTTTGCACTATATGCACATAAAAGCCACAAACTTCTGTTTTATCCTTTTATATGTTTAGTAGAAGTAATATATATTTTAAATTAATTAATTTTAAAATGAATTTTTAAAATTAATCTATATTACATTTTATAAAGAAGTGAAACATATCTTTTACCTCCAAATTGCTGGTTGAAATCTAATTTGGTTTGTAGCGTGATCTGCTACACAGAAGTGAATTTTACTGTGAATGAGCATAAAGACTGGACTCCCCTCTCATTCAAAGTGAAATTCACCCCTACACAGCGGGTTGGCTGGCATAAAGCGTGTGCACCACTTAAAGCCTGTTCTTAGAGTTTAAGTGGAATTTAACTGGGGCATAGGCCTTGTGAATGTCACCCCAATGGCATCTCTCAATAAGGGTTTATGCACACTGCTGAGATGCTGTGATGAAGCTCTTGCTGCGGCTACTTCTGTCCTGTGGATAACAAAGGACTTGGTACCTTTCTCAAGCAGTAAATTCACACAGGAAGAACATAAACAATGGGCCAAATTAGTAGATTTTGCACCATGGGTGAATTTGGCCCAGTGAACTGAATTCCAATTCAGCAGAGCACTTAGATACATACTTAATTTAGAGCATGTGCTTAATTCCCATTGACATCACTCGGGTTGCACTTAAAGTTAAACATGTGCATCATTGGTTTGCTTAATTGAGCCTTCAGATGGCTGTAGAGTGAGGAGGGCCTGATTCCGATCTCTGTTACACCTGCGTAAATTGGATGTGACTTCATTAAAGCCAATGGATTTTCAATGCTGTAGGCAATCTAGAATCAAGATTTGATATTCCAGATTCTTAGTGAAAACAAGAGAAATGTTAGGGAATATGTGAATGGAATAATTAATGCTCTAGACAGTGATTGCTTTTAGCTGTTTGCAATTTTGTCTTTGAAAACAAGATAGTATTACTGCAGTGTTCACTACTTTCCCTGTATTTAAGAATAACAAAGATTAATGCAATAACCTCTAGTTGTCCAAGGTAAAGAGAGCTGTTGAGGGTGACTGCTATATATAAAAACCATATTTTTAACTCTTTTTTTATTACACCTGCTAAAATAGAGTAGTGTAGGATGCTGCATATTACATAAATGTCGCAGGGAATTGTTTTCCTCTTTAGGGATTGATTGATATAACAGTAGTTTCCTGGTGACATCATAGCAGATTCCAGCTGCCCAAACAGTCATTTTCCAGAAGAGGTTATCTGCAGTGCACTTACACAGAATTACACTAAAAAGGGCACTTACAGGTCCCTTAAGACTTTTAAGCCAAATTCCGAGTTGAATCCTTTATAAACACAGAATTCTTTGTTTTCATTTAGGGACAATGGTAATGCTGAGAGCACAGCCATGCTTGTGATTTTGCAATTAAATGAATAATTACATAATCATGGATTTCAGGAAAAATTAAATACTTCAATGCACATTCCATGTATGAGAAGACAGCAGTATATTTTTAGGTGTTTTTATAGAGAATTTTCAGGCCTGCAGCATATGGAGAAGAGAAGATGGAACTCCAGTGCCATAGCTGAAATTAGACTCGTTGCTACAAGGAGTAACTTTTTGAAGGCATGAGCAGCCAAAAAAGCAGAAGAGGATGCTTCTTCAGATACTGGCCTAAGAGAGCAGGACTGTACTTTTTATGTAGTGCTGACTGATTTCTTTGCTTCCTGGGGTAGCTAAGGAAGAGCCTAAAAAGGTGAGAGGAGAGGCTCAGCCAGGAGATGGGAGGGAAAAGAATTGTGGAACTGCAAGCTGTGACTGACAGCAGAGAGATGGAAACCAAGTTTTCTTGGCTCCCATTATTTAGCTAAGAACCATAAAGACTATTTCATTAGTCCAGAAGGCCTAAGAGCTAACTAAAGATTTCAGATTATGAGAGCTGACTCAGTATTTCAGTGAGTTTTGATGGCTGTTACAATGACACCTGCATAATGTTTTACTTGAAACAGTAACACTGAAGGATTTGAAAATGGTAAAACGTCCCATCCCATGTGTGCTGTGTCGTCCCCCCCCCTTCCCTGGGACGTTTAGGGCATTCAGCTATATTTATTTTTATATTTGCTAGGCCAGCTTTAATATGTGGATGTATAAATGTTCTTGACATAAAGCTGGATCAATCTATGTAGATCTTGTTTTTAAAAACAGCAGCCTATTTAAGTTGTAGTCAAGAACTTTTGCTAATATTTTGATGTTTGAGTTTAGAAGTGCTAATGGCCAGTCACAGTCCAAAGGGTCTTTCCCAGGTCTGTCCGTCATGTCCCCCCCCCAAAGGCAGTAATTAACATAGAGGCATATGCTTCTGGTAACTGCCATATTTGAAATGCATATTTATATATATTTAATGAAGAATGCACTACATCATCATTAACTCTTATATAAATCTTTTTAGGAAGACAGTGAAGTCTTGGAGCTTTACCAGCTTGCCAGGACCTAATCACATCAATTTACTAGGAAGAAATTGGCAGAGAAGAGTTAGTCTGTTCTACAGGGAGTTCTAATGACACAATTCTCTAGGGGTGGCTAAACTTACTGACCCCTTGAGATTCCCCTCCCCACTGGGCAGAATCCTCTAGCTCCACCACCCTGCTCAGGACAGAAGCTCTGAGCTTCTTCCCCAGTCTGGTAGGTGGAGAAAGTGGGGGGCATAGGAGGATCTGCTTGAATAGTTCAAGGACAATTTTATTTTAATAATCCATATCACTTACATACAGTAGAACCTTACATGTTTAATGTGTTGTACAAGTGATCTTCACAGCACACCTGTAGTGAAAGTAGGTAGGTTAATATTATCACCCCCATTTTAAAATGTTGCCAGTGAAGTGATTTGTTGAGGCTAAGCAGTGTCTGGGAAATTAGGTGGGAGTAGAACTCCTGAGCTTCTGATTCCATGCCCTAACCACTGATTTCAGTGGGACTATTTGTGTGCTTACAGTTAGCCAGGTGCTTAAGTCCCTTGCTGAATCAACACCTGTGTCTCCAATCCTGCAATCACTGATGCATATGGTTAACATGGCATTTATTCAGGGGAGTAATCTCACTGAAGTCAGTAGCATTACTCATAATGGGGATTTCCTGTTTTTTAGTGATTGGGCTGATGGTGGTTGTACCTGAGCAACCTTTCCTGTTTCAGAATGTAATGTTATTGTGTAGGAGGCAGTAGAGCCAAGAAAAGCCTGCCATGTGTAGGAGCTCAGCAGCCAATCTGTGCTCAGAGTAGAGGAGAATCCTGAGGAAGCTTTAGGATATCGGTAGGGTTATAAGAAACCCTGGGATAGCTGCTTAGTGAGTTTTGCTGTTGCTGGTGGCTACTCTCTTCCTGCAATTGACCTGTACACAACATAGCACATCATAATGTGCTCACAGAAGCCATAGATTTCATGACTTGCCATCATTTTCTTTAGCCTAATTTTTTCCCCTTCCTTCTTACCTGGATGAAGGAAGTTCTGTGACCAGCAGGGAAAATGTCACTGCATGTATCTCCTGTGGGTGCACTAGTTTTGCCAGCTAACCCAACACATATTTCTGGGATTAACTGGATTTTTATTTGAGCTGTGTACTTCACCTTTAGAATTCCTACACCACTGTTTTATATTCCTCATTTTGGGACATTATTCCTCAAAGTTCTGTTTCCTCTTGAGGAAATTTTAACATGGTAGAAGTGCACCTTAGAATATTGATATTGTTTACTGACAATAATCTTCTCACAACACAGAAAATGTGCAATGAAAATAGTGTTCTCCTTACTACTCCAGTGCTACAGTAATTATGAATAACAGATCAATAGCAGGAAGTACAGAATTGGGAGCATCACTTCAGATATTAAACCACAAATTGATCTGCTTGTCAAACCTTAAGTAAGTGCTGCATCAACACATGTGCCAGAGATGGGATGACATTTTGAAATGTTGTAGCAATGGACCAAAATGATGAGAGAAATAATTTCTTTAATGTAAGTGGGTTAACTCTTTAGTGCCATTGTCTGCACACTCCTGCTATTAGCACAGTTGCATTTTGTATTAATGCATCACATCAATATTTAAGGAATCTCAACCTAAATGGCTCCAGAAAAACACACAAAATGTATTACAATAGGCAGATCTATGCTGATATCTTTGCTTGAATTAAAAGGAACTATAAATCTTTATAAATAATCTAACAAAACAGCTATACTTTATTTATCTGTCATCTATGTGGGTAATATAGTGGACGCTGTAGTCCCAGTCAGACACTGGACAATCATTTCTCCAAGAAAAACTAGACTTCCTTTGGTTACTTTTGTCTTTTATTTTACAGTTTTCTTTTCTGCTTCTTATCAGCAAGATCTCTGACTTTTTTGAACAATTGGGTACTGGTATTACCCAAAGGTTTCAATAAAGCTAACATTGTCTAGACTAATTGGGTCAAATTCTGCCCAAATTCTGCATAGGCGCATGCCAGAAAACCCACAATCAGCAAGGGACAAGAAGGATCAAAGCTGATTTAATTGATTTTTGTCATGTCGGATTTAACAGTAGTGTAAGGTTACTTCATGAAACTTGGAAACACGGGAGTATTACTTGATGTGGCCTAAGCATCAGACATGATGGTTCACATTGATACGTACATACTCCCAGGCTAAGGACAGACCATTAATCTCTTCCTGTTTTGGTCTAATGTGAGATTTGCTGACCCCATCGCACTCTCACATAGATTATTCTTATGCTTATTAAGAATAAATTCTCAGTGGGTTGTCTGCAATTCTGGTCATGGCAATAACACAAATGTAATGTCATGCCACTTCTGGGGCATGTACAGGACATATGACCATTTGGGAACTATTTATTTGTATATCTACATTCCAGCTGGAGTTTAACCCTAGTTTTTAAGTTCAAACTTGCCTGTCAGGATTGTTGGTGTTCGCCTCCTTTGTAGGAACATGTAAGAAAGAGCCAATAGTATAACAAAACCAAGACTTGGAGGTTATACTCTCAAGTCACATAGGCTCTTTTGAAAAACCCACCCTACATTCTTTATAGGAAGCAACACATATTTATTGAGAATCTAGCTGAAAAAGTCAAGCCCTCAACGGATGGAGGTGGATGGAAAGGGTCTCCCCTCTGAACAGAACTTTGTAAAAGAATGATGTGCTAGTGACAGAAATTACAGTGGAAACAGTGTAAGAAAATGGTGGGTCCTTTGGGAAAAACCCCCCAAACTAATGAAAATATTGGGTTGTGGCATTATCTGTAGAGTTAGGAACTCAGGATTTTCAAGGTCCTTTTTTTGCCCTCTCTCTTTTTCTTTTTAATGAGAACTCTGGTGTTTTAGAAGCTCTGGGTCTCACAGTTATGGTGCTTACTTATAAGAGGTTAAAAGTATCGAAAGCAACAAGAGAGCTCAGAAGAATCAGCTCTTTGGTATTTTTAGGTATTAAGTTGTGTTATAGTTCAGAGCTAGTGAATTTGATATGACACAGTAAGCAGCTTCTTATATAGAATGATTGAAATGTAGAGCTGGAAGGGACCTTGAGAAGTCACCAAGTCCAGCTTTTTGTGCTGAGGAAGGACCAAGTAAACCTAAACCACCCCTGATAGGTGTTTGTCCAGTCTGTTCTTAAAAATCTTCAATGACAGGGATTCCACAACCTCTCTTGGAAAGCCTATTCCAGAGCTTAACTAATAGTTAGAAAATGTTTTTGTAATATCTAACTAAATCTCCCTTAATACAGATTAGGCCCATTCCATCTTGTCCTACCTTTAGTGGACATGGAGAACAGATGATCAACATCCTCTTTATAACAACCCTTAACATATTTGCAGACTGTTATCAGCCCCCCACCTTCAGTCTTTTGTTAAGGCTAAACTGCTGAGTTTTTTTAACTTTTCCTCATAGGTCAAGTTTTCTAAAGCTGTCATCATTTTTGTTACTGTTTTCTGGATTCTCTCTAATTTGTTCACATCTTTCTTAAAGTGTGGTACTGGTCTCAGTACCCCAATTGAGACCTCACCTGTGCTGACTACAGCAGGACAATTAATTCCCATGTCTTACATACAACATTCCTATTGATAAATCCCAGAATGATATTAGCCTTTTTTGCAACTTCATCATTTGTTGACTCTCATTTAGCTTGTGTTACACCATAACCCACAGATCCTTTTCAGCAGCACCACCACTTAGTCAGTCATTCCCCATTTTGTATTTGTGTGTTTGATTTTTCTTCCTAAGTGAAGTACTTTGCACTTATTTTTACTGAATTTCATCTTGTTGAATTCAAACCGATTCTCCAATTTGTCAAGGTCCTTTTGAATCCTGTCTTCAAAGCACTTCAGCCTCTCTCAGCCTGGTGTCATCTGCATATTTAATAAACATACTTTCCACTCCATTATTCAAGTCATTAATGTAAATATTGAATAGTACCATATCCAGGACTGACCCATGCATGAGCCAACTAGTTATACCCTCCCAGTCTGACAGCGAACCATTTGAGTATGGTCTTTCAACCACTTGTGCACCCACCTTATAGTGAATTCATCTAGACCCCATTTCCCTAGTTTACTTATGAGAATATTATGTAGGACACCAACCTAAAGTGGCACGAGACTTTGCCATATCAGATGCAAAACCAGCAGCCATATTTCAACAGCTACAATGATCTATACCCCCCACAATATACCTTGAAAGATCCATGGGTCCTATACATGCTGTCACAAACTGTGGTGTACCTCCTCCAGTGCACTAAAAGCCCCAATAACAACTGTGTGGGGAAATGAGAAAATCACTATGCTCCTGAATGAACTCACACAGAAGAATGATAATAAAAACCTGAAGAAGAGTTCTCTGTAAGCCTGAAAGCTTACTGAGGTTGGTTCAATAAAAAATATTACCTCACCCACCTTGTCTCTCTAAAAGCTCATCAAGCAATTATGATTATCTTGATAATTTAATTACTTTTCTAACGATAAGAATAGGTATTACCTCATAATAGGAATGGAAAATGTGGAAAAATTGCAGGAGCTCCCTCAACAGAGGAAGATTTTTTTTTCTCTAGCCTCTTGTTAATTTCTTTAAACAGTTTTTCTCCATCTGTGATACTTATTTGCTGCCATATAGAAGCTGTAAAAAATCATTGTGTAATGCAGAAAGGCCACACAGCTTTTCAGGCACACTCTGATGACTTCGATATTTCAACATTAATTGTTATAAATTTTGTCCAAAGTAGTAGATCTGGGAACCAAATAATGGTCTGGTCGAATAGGAATTAGATAACTACTTCAATCCTATCACCTTAAACTTTGATATCTTATTCCTCCCTTGAAACAGATTTGGTTTGGTTTTGTTTATAAAAAAATACAGTTTCCAGCAGCAGGAACTAGTAGGCATGTTGTGACTGACCCAGAAAGCAGTCATTAACAATTCACATTTGTTTCATATAGTACAGAACATTCTATACTGAAATCTATTTTGTCCACCACAGTCAAAACTTAAGAAACCAGAGAAAAGTAATAATATATTTTGGTGCTTACACTGGCAGTATGAACACCCCTTCGTTCTTTTCTGTGTCATTTACAATCCTCAGAGGAGTTGGGTAGGGTGCAGGTATGTATGTGTGGGAAGCTATGCTGTAATTGGAGGAGGCAGATAGGGGTAATTGGAGGAGTGGGATGAAGTACCCTTCACATGGATATCCTATGTATATTATTGTTTAAGAAGCTTTATGTATAGAACATAGTGTTTTAGACAGCTAGTAAAAGATAAAGTCCCTTCCCTGGAAAGCTAACAGTCCAAACTGAACATGGCAAGACAGGATCTGAGAGGAGATCACTGGAGGGGAAGGGGAAGAGAAAGAAAGGAACATACAGAATAAGATTGAAGTTGGTTGGATGTCATATTATATGTCAGTTTAGTTTCTGTTTGTTTTTGGTCTTTTATAGTGCCTTATGGAAATCCTGCCAAGTCAAATTAACCTTTGTTAAGAGTATGTAGTAAATACTGAAAAAGAAAACTAGTTTTTGTTCTTGTTTCTATTGATCAGGCCATATTGAAATGGAACTAAACTGGAACCTTGGCAAAGTCCCCCGTCCAGGCTCAGCCACTGTCCGGGTGACTGATTTGAGGTGGCAAGGACCCATGAATCCCAGCCCATCGAGTAAAGATGATGGAGAGCTACTAATGGATGAATACCTTTCCCCCAGTAAATTGGTGAGTGGCTTCTTGGTTTTCTTTTATGCAGCTGTGAGGAACACGCTGGCTATAAATAGTCACATTATCGTTATTTGTTAGCAGCTCTAATCAAGATTGCATGACTATGGCATATCTAACAATGAGAATTCCATGTAAGGTGACCTCTATCTTAAGAAACGTTAACATCTACATCTGCCTATGTCTTGCCCTGTGTAATATACAAATATGACCAATGTATTTCCTTCCATGTTCATTATTGGCTTAGTGAGTTAGGTATGTAGTAGTGCATGTAGCATAATCATAATTCAAAACATATCTAATTAATTCTTTCTAAAGTGCATTGAGTTTTATCAAAATATCAGAAGAGGGATTTCTGCATAGACTACATGCTGGAAATGGGAAATGTAATTAAAAATTTAATTCTTATTCCTGAATAGAGTGAAATCTGCCTAACCCCACTCTCACTTACCTATATGTTGGTGTTGAGAGCCAATTATAAAGTACTGAAAGTATTTTAAGTACTTTCTATATTTATCAAAGTGCCTTTAATTTTCCACTTCTGTCAAAGCATAGTTGAAAGCCATTCTGCTTTTTGAAAAGGGAAAAATGATCTTGGTACAGCCTCTTGTAAGAGAATGATGCATTGAAATCTATTGTGAAGAAACTCTATTTCACAGTGTATGGTATTTACTGAGTACTAATGAAGGCAGAATCCTTTGGGGTCCTGAGAAGCTGAGGAATGCTGCAGTAGGGAGAGCTAAGCAACAGAGAAGTTGCAATAAAGACTGCACCCCCTGTGTGTCACAGAGCTGAGCTCCATGGTAGAACTATGCACAAGAGTGATGGGGCTGAGGTGGTGTTTTGGACAGGCCAGGGGAGCGGTGGGAATATGGCCATTGCATCTATGAAGTGCCTAGATCCACTGGGCCTCAATCCCAGTTTTGTGGGAGGGTATCTTGATGGCAACTAAAAAGCCAAATGAGAATTCAGTCATAGCAGTAGGAGGAACAGAAATCTGACTCCAGTGAATTGAAGTGCTCCTCTACGCTCTGCTCTACAAAGTACAGTGCAAGTGCTTTGCTACTGGCTGGATACAGCAGCTCCTGGAGTCATGTGATTACCTCAGGTTGTAAGCTTTCATTTTAAGAAAAAAAAGTAATTTTGTAGCCTTCACAGTTGGAAAGAAAAACTTGAGTGTGTGACCTGAGAGGGGCCAATACAGTGATGTTTGCTTGAGTCTGCAGCCAGCCTGTGTCAATAGCCCTGAGAGGTGTGAACTGCACCAGGTATCTCAATGGAGTGTTAACTCTGAGACCCACTGTTGTAGGGGGCCCTGCCAACACTATCCCTGGGGACTCTGTGTGTGGCATGAGAAGACTCTGGGAGGAGAGGGGAACTCTGATGCTTCTGCGTGGGAGAGGCTCCGACTTTCTCCCCTGCCATTGCTCTCAGGGAGAGAGAAGGCCACTTGCTGCCTGTCCTACCTCTCTAGGGTGGGAGACAGGCCACTCTCTGCTGCATGGGGCCATGGTCATAACTTGGGTCCAGGGCCATGAGGGGCCCTACCATGGTATGTCTAGGTCCCTGGTTGCCCTGATCCTACCCTGTAGCAGGCTCCTTTTAATGACTGTTTGGGCTTGAGAGTAGAATGTGTCTGCTCTTCTTCAATCCTCTTCATTCATTGTATTCACCTGCTGCCATGTTCTACTGTGAATATGTTTGGCATTGCAATAAAGCTGGTTAAAATCCCAGTTCCTGAAGCTGTCTATGCCAATGCTGGCAGCGGTCAGAACGTTAGTCACTTCCTTTCTGGTGCTCCTGTGCTCAGGGGGTACAGCAGGAAGCCAAATGCAGCATTCGGAAGGCAGGGAACTGGGGAGAAAGGCAATGGGGACTGGCAGGGCAGCAACAAAGAAGGATTAAATGATGGTAGTAATGCTTATGCAAGTGAATGGCTGTTGTGTGAGTTACATATTTCTAAAGAGCTACTAAGTCTCAGCTGAGTAGAAAAGAAAGGTTGGAAAGTTTTCTTTCTCCTCTCTATGCCAAAGACTATGTCATGTATAAGGCTGTATGCATAGGACAAAATAACAATTCCAAAGTCCTGATACATGGAGGATACATCTTTCAAAGAATTAAAATACTATTAATTTATTTCTTATTTCTTTCTCTAAACTCCCAATTTACTCTTTTTTTTTTCTATGTAAGAATCACAGTGGGGTGCTGGTCCATGACTAGGTCTTCTAGGTGCTATGTAATACAAATGATAATAAAAATCATGATCTTGACAGTGAACTATCGATTAGATAACTAGTTACACTCAGACTTGCCCCCTTCATAGCTGATGCTCTTCCTGTTCATAAAATGTTCAGATGTGAAAGTCATTTCTTGATGCGTATAGAATAAAAACCTCTGAATAGTTTCCACATTTTATGATATACCTTGTTCCATTTCTTTTGACTAAAACAAATGACTATGACTTCTCTTTGCACATCTACTTGTTCTTAGTTAAACTTTGACAGTGGATTATGTCCCGTGTAATATATTTACAAGCTAAAATGTGCCCAGCATAAATCCACTGGAAAACTGCCAAAGTAGCTTTTGTATGCAGTGTTGTTGTTGCCATGTTGGTCCCAGCATATTAGAGACAGGATGGGTGAGGAAATATCTTTTATTGGACCAGTTTCTGTTGATGAGAGACACAAGCATTTAAGCTACACAGAGTTCTTCACCTAGAATGGTTCCTTAGAATATGTGCCAACTACTTATGCTAAACCATCTGTTCAATCTTATATTTAGCTGTGACACTCTGCGTACCTTTCCCAGATCTGAGGAGGAGCTCTGTGTAACTCAAAACCTTATCTCTCTTACCAACAGAAGTTGGTCCAATAAAAGATACTACCTCACCTACCTTGTCTCTCTAAAGTAGCCTTTTGCTTTCTTAGGGCCTGATCCAAAGCCCATTGAAGTCAATGAAAATATAACCATGGACCTCAGTGGGCTTCAGATAAGGGTTTAAAACATTGCTTCAGCCAGCATAAACCCCTTCTCTTTCCAAAGCCATATTGCTATTTATGAAATAATAAACAATTATGAGGAAAGCTTTAAGAAGTCAACAATTTTAAAATGATCCCTAGCAGCTGAAATTTCATTGTACGCTTTATTTCTTGTATTAACATCTAGTTAGAAACTCCTACAGTATGAATTTCTTTCTTTTTTTCAGTGAAGTTAAAGCAGTTTACTTTGTGTCCACACGCTAGTGGATTGGATCAGGTCCAAGCACTTCACTGTTGCATGTTTTCAAATTGATAGGGAAGCCCACTTATGAGAATAAGTGTTAAATGAATGTGTTTTGTCTATCTGGTTTCTACTATATATGGTCACTTATTTGCCCTGGAACCTGACTTTTGTGTTGGCATTGTTGGAACACACTTCCTCTTCAAAGGAAAAATTATATGACATTGTCAAGGAAACATTAACAATGTTTACAGCTTGTTTTAATAACATATCTGATTTATCTATTCTTTGACCTTTATATTGATTAAGTTGAAACAGCTGCTTCCATAAAGTCACTTCCTCTGCTTTTTCAAATGTAAAAATAGAGCCACTGCTCAAACACTTAATCTGAAACAAATCTTCATGTGGGGAGTTTTTAAAACAACCACATGCCATTAATTATCAAGATGTATGAAAAGTTTGGTTTTATTTTTAAAACACATTTATAGTATCTTCCTTATTGTGTCTTTGACTGTGAAGATTTTGGGTGTTATTGCTGTGGTTATATTCTCTTCAGTCTTCCCAAAAAGAAATTAAAATACAAGAGTGAAATTAAAATAAAATGCAAAGACACACACACACAAGCCAGATATATTTTTCATTCACGTGAGAACACACTTGGGACCTGATCCTGCAAATTGTTGCAGGTGGTCAGACCTCTGCACTTGCAGCAAGCTCCAGGGAGGTCCACGAATGGGTCTCTGTACAAACTCAATAAGTTGCAGGATCTGGAGCCTTAGTCCCTCCCCTGAAGCCCTCACTGAAGTCTGTGATGCTCCATGCAGGCACAGAGGTCCAGCTGCACAGAACATGCGGCAGGCTCAGGGCCTTGGTTCTTGGTTTATAGCTCTGCAGGTTGTTCAACTTGCGTCTGATTCTTGTGTTATGGAGGCACTCACTGTTGGTTTAAGAAAATATTGGTGTTATCTTTGTGGTATAATTTTGATTTTTTTAATTTTCTCTGGCACTGTGTGAAATCCCTTAATGAAGGTTTGTTTCTGATTAAGGATTCGTGCAAAGGCTCCGTTATTAAAGACTCTCAATGTAATATATTCTACACAGAGTAATATTTCTATTGCTTTGCACCTTCAAAAGGTTTTTTTTCCACCAAAGGGGAGAATTTGGCCCAAACTGATTAACTATGAGGAAAATACTCAAAGTGTAATGCTTAGTCTGTCAGGGCTGTGCACAGACTTCCCATTTGGTTTGGTTCTGTATTGAAAGTAATGGTTGTACCTGGCTTGAATCACTACTTTGACTTTCAATTTTCAGAGATAAGCCTTACGTGGGAGTCAGGAAGAATCGCCTCTGACTTTGCAGATTACATCCATTTTAGAAAGTCAAATGATCTACCAGATATTTCATGTTGTTAAAAATAATCATTTCCATTTCTGAATTTCTGACACTGTCAGGGTTTGTCTGTGTGATCCTTACAGCTAAAAGGAAGCATTTTACTTGTCTTGTTTTTTATTGCTCTTGCTCCACTATCTTTCCTGATAAATTGCAGCAATGTTTTGCTTTGCAAAGTGATAAACACATATTCAGAAGTGGTTGTTACTTCGATTGCTCAGGAGCTTAGGGTGCATTTCATGTGCTATGTGCTAATCCTCTTGAGAGGAAAGAAAATATTGGAGAGTCCTGGATCTACAGATTGGATTCTTACTCAACTGACTAAATAATTTCTTTTTCTCCTTGGCTGAAAGTTTGCCTCTGAGTTGTAAACTAAATACATTTGACAAGAAAGCCACAGATGGAGCAAAAAAGTGCAAAATCATGATGAGGTGAATGTCTAGAAAAAGGAGAGGGAGGGAATTGGCTTCACTGGGATCTTATGATTCTCTGTGGTAGTGTAGCTCACTATAGATGTAAACATGACTAACTCTATGGGAAAGAACCTCTGCTCCAAGACCTCATTTAGTCTCAAGTTTTTTCTTTTATGCATTTTTTAAATACTGTTAGTAAATATAGTGAAAGCTTGCATCTGTTGTATTATGGTGTTTGTCCTGCTGCTGAGACAACATCTGATGTTGCACACTGAAAACATCCTGACAAAAATCTTATTCATTTTTTGATAAATCAGATTTGATTTGTACAGTCATGTCTGCTTAGCTAATATACCATAACAACAATTAATAAACCCTTATCATTTCATGAGTTTGTTGCCTCAGTGTTGTATCACTCTAGCCTTAACCACTTGGTAGGTAAACAAGGTAAAGAATCCTTGCATAACAAGTAGATCTTTCTAAGCTAGTAAAAACTTTACCATTAAATCTCTGTCAGCCCCTTCTGGTGATAGGAGTGGTGTATAAGACACCATGGAGTATTTTCCTAAAAATGCCAGCTAAACTGATTACTAATTGTCCTTACAATTTCACATGGGAAATGCTTTGAACAATTTGTTCTTTAGGAAGGAGGCCCAGAGATGTCAAATGAACTTTGTGTCTCTCTGCTATACTAACAATACATAAGTAGTCAATGAATTACAAAGTACTTTTCCTAAAAATCTCTCCTTATAAATAAATAGTTCATGTTCAGAAATTCATTTATTTAGGCTCTACTGTACAGAAAACGTAGGTTAACCCATTGGATTTGCTAGACTGGATCATACTATTGGGTCACCTCATCAAGCATCACATATCAGAAAAGGATTAACATCTTATCCTTCAGAAAGCATCCTCCTTTGCCCATAAAATACCCAGTTTATTGTTCAGTGCTTTATATGAGGGTGTGATCGGGAATTCTTTCCTGATACCAACAGATGATCATTTCATGCCCTGAAGCATGAGATTTCTTTTTTTTAATTATCTTTTCTCACTGAGTAACCATGGATTTATCCAGCTCTCTTTCAAAACCAGCTATTAGACCAGGTCATCATCCCTTTCTACTTGTTTGGCTAGGACAAAGTAGTGGAATACAACTGAAGATTCCTCTTGTGTGAAGGAATCCTCAGGTGGCATAGAGCCTGCATATCTGGCTTTATGCTCGGCCCCTTCCTGGCTCCTGGCACAATAGGCATTCCTGGAGAAAAGAGGTGTGACTAGAGTGACTCTGTGCTTCAGCAATTCCTAGCTACCAAAATCTCCCTTAGAGCTGTGGACCGCCAGGCATAATTTTGAGCAGCCCTGAGGCATCTCTAATTTATGCCAAAAACTATCTCAGCCCATGGCTGACCCCCAGAACAAGCTACAAAAATGGTTTGGAGCCAGTTTTAACCCCACTCTTTTCTTCCTGTTGTACCAAACATTTCTCTGCCTTAAATGAGAATCTTGCCTGTAGTGCGTGAGCTTTACTTATTACCCTTACTTGCAGCAGTACATTTCACAAGTTCTCTTTATACTGTGTTGTGGTGCTCTCCTCAGGGCAGCCCTGAACTGTAATCCACTGTGTTACCACTCTGGCTTATCAAGAGAAACCTGCACAATGCCTTCAAAAGATGGGCCTGGGAGCTTACATTCATAACGTTTCTGGACACTAAATATTATGGACTGAATAGAGACACTGGCTTTATGGCTTATTACAACAATCTGTAACTCACGTTTAACAACCCACTGCAGCTGCCGTCTCTCTTCCTTTCTTCCTTCCTTTCCCCCATGACACCGTACTGTGTTAAAGGGTCACTTCACCTTGAATGGTTAACTACTTTATACGAAGCAATCTGTTCCACCTTGTATTTAGCTGTGAAAGTTGAAGCTATGGCAAAGTTGCCACCATCAGATTGACTTATCTGGATCGACTGAGCGGTTAGTGAAGACCTGCTCAGTCGATCCAGAAGTCGACACTATTTATCCGCCCTTGCAAGTGATGTAGTGCTGTGTTGACGGGGGCGCAGTGCAGTGAAGACGGCGTGCAGAAGAGAAGCACAGCAGCCAATGGGAGTTATGCAAGGTTTCTGTGTAGTTTGCGTAACTCCTGTTAACTGCTGCTGAATTGCCAGGGTAAGTGTAGACCAAGCCTGAGTATGTTTCCTAGACCTTGTCTCTGTCACCAACAGAAGTTGGTCCAGTAAAAGATATTACCACACCCATCTTGTCTCTCTAAAGAGTTTATAGTCACAACGAAGGCCTTTTTGCTTCTAGTATATTTAAACACATTTTTGGCTGAGCAAGATGAGACCCACACTCACTTTGATGCCGTTTTTCTGTTTTGATGTAATGTGACAACCTTGTATGCGACCCTTTAGCTATTATCAATACCTTTGGCTGTTAGTTCTTCGTATCTTCTCTTTGCTCCTTTTGTTAACACTTTGTACTTTCCATGCTGTAGTTTGGACTCTAGCCTATTTATGTCATTTTGGCAGGATTTTCTACCTTCTGAAGATGCTCTTTTTAATAAACTTGCAAACTCTTCCTGTGGTAGCAGTGTCCCTTTCAAGGGGTTTACCTGTTCTGCTGCAGTCTGTCATGCCAGGTACTCCATCCTCATTGTTGCCTGTTGTACCAGGTATGTCATAAGATTGGTTCCATAGTCAGTGAAACATCAGCAAATCAAAAAAGCTCAGCTGATGGAGTGAGGAACCGGGAGCCAAACTGTTGAAGTATTTGGAAGAGCCTTATGAGCATGTTAAGTAATAAAGAAATAAATATTCACATGAGCATAATATAATCCCTCTATTCCCCCACAAATATAAACATTTTGGTGCTTAGTCTGCATGTTCCTGGCTGTACACACCTGGCCATATACACTTGGTGAAATGATGCTGTCTGTGGCAAGATTCTCTTAGTGCCCTGTGTAGAGCAGAAATCCAAGGGGCTTTTTGAGCTGAAATCTGGGCAGGAGTTAATGATGCTAAATATATCAGTTCCAGCAGAGTCCTTCCTTTCAATGGATTCTACTGCATAGCCACAACAAGAGGGAGAGTCAACAGCAGCACCGCTGCTAAGGGAGTCCTGGTGGAGGTAGAGGCTGAACATCTGTGCAGAGCGACTGAAGAGAGTCCTTTGCTTTTTCTGCAGATCTTTGAATCTGCTGTGTTTACAGGCCTCCTCCTGTGAGCTGCCATAATCTCCTCTTCACTGAGGCCAGGTCTACACTACAGAGCTTACTGTGGCCCAGCTTTACCAATGCAGCTGCACCTCTGTAAGATCGCTCATGTAGCTGCTCAGTGCTGATGGGAGAGAGCTCGCCCTTTGGCATAATAAAACCACCTTCATGAGTGGTGGTAGATATGTCGGTGGAAGAAGCTCTCCCCCTAACATAGCACTGTCCACACCAGCACTTCTGTCAGTGTAACTTATGTTGCTCAGCGGTGTGGTTTTTCACACCCCTGAGCAACATAAGTTATACCAATAAAAGTGGTAGTATAGACAAGCCCTGAAAGAAGGATCAAGAAATGCTAAAGTGATCGAGCTTTCTAATCTAGTTTTACCCTCTGCAGGATTGTCTGAGGGAGGATGACATGTAACAGTAAACCAGTAGATGCACAGACCATGTCATCTGTTGGAAAGCCTTACTGCAACAGTGAGTGTATCTTGCTGTGAGGAATTTCTAATTTATTTTGAGAGTAACATATCTTAGATTTGGAGGAAAGTACCTTAATCAGAGCAGAGCAGTTTCTGTGGGAGACAAATATGAGGGCTTCTCTGTGGTTGTGGCAGGGACACTCAGTGAAGTTCTGGATGTGCTTGGGGAGCGTTAGGCTACCACCTTTATGCCTTTATCCTTCTCACCTGATAAAATCGAATGGGGACAAAATAAATTCTATAAATTTTATTGGACTCAGTGCACTTAAACCTATAGCTTAAAAATCAGTTTAATAAATACTTAAAACTCAGTTTTGTATTAATACAGTGTCCTCTTTTAATGAAGAAAAATTATTAGATACACTAGGGCTGAGTTTGATCCCCTGTTTCTAAGTGGGTATGGCTCTATTAAAGTTAACAGTGTTGTCCCTCTTCCACCACATTGGAATTTGACCCAATGAGTGGGAATATTGTAATTCCCACATTTTAACTCCCATTGAAATCAGTGGGAATTAGGTGGCCAAATACTTTGAAGTTCAGGGACTACATGCTCGTGTTTTTTCTCAAAACACGTAAACAGTGGTGAAGTCATACACATTGTCTTCCCTTAAATCATTTCCCTACCATTAATGTTATTCTCTGGATTAAAACAAAATAAGCCAAGTACGCTGTAACTTTTTAATGATAAAATTTCTCCTATACATGGGGACCACTTAATTGCTTTCTGCTTTCCCCTCACAAAGGACAAAGAACAACCGAGATAACATAAAGCAGAATACCAGTATGCATGTGAATGTTGTCTGTTGGAGCTTTTGGTTGCTGTGGGCCTGATCCAGAGAGGTGTCATTGTTTAGTACTTCACAGGATTTGGCCCTATGGACAGGATTTTCAGAATTGACTAAAGATTTTGAATGCACAACTTTATAAAGGAACCTAATTTTCAGAGGGTGGGTGCTCAGCACTTTCTGAAAATCAGGCCCATTAAGACATCTCAAATTGGGCACTTAATATCACTAGTCATTTTTTAAAATCTTTGCCTAAGAGGGTAAACAGGATGACTATGAAAAAAAAATTTAATCTTACTAGATATATGTCTTTGATTCCAGTACACATTGAGGGTGAAATTCATCCTTGTGCAGAGTCCTAGCACAAAGCTTATGCAGCAGTTAAGACAACAAAATAATGCTTCAGTTCAGTTAGACTTAACTAGTGCATAGTGCTGGACCTCGGTGCAATTAGGATTTCACCCTGAGTACGGGTTTTTTTGTCACTCTAAACAATGCAAGTGTTACGTGCAATCCAGAGTGATATGAAGCTACTGGGAGAAATTAATTTAAAATATAATGGAAGGTGACTATTGTGATATGGTGAACATGCTGCCAAAGTACTGACTTGAAGCATTTCCACATCTTTCTCCTAATCTGTCACCTACCTTGTCTGCAAGTTCACATCTATTTTTTCTTATCTTTACAGAAAGCACTGACAGGGGTAGATGATCTGCAGCAAGTGAAGACCCTAGAGATGCGTGTGGACACAAGAGAGAACAGCTTGGGAAACTTTGGTGAGAAAACAAACACTTCATTCTGTACTTAACCTCAAAGACTTTCATTTATTTGGGCATTAAGGAAAAGCATCCTGAACATGAGCTAGGGCTTAGAAAGCACTGGAATGTGTGAAATAGAGTCTTGTTAGAGATTTTCTTAAACCAGAGGCATCAATTAGCGTCTTATCTCTGCTTTTTACTGTGAATAGAACCATGAATATTATATGTAAATAGGATGAGTAATACCAGTTCAATTTCAGGTTCATTCAATTTGTACCACTTTTATTTGGGCAGTAAGATTTAGCTGATTTCATTTTTCTGGCATCCCCTGCCTGATTTTATACTGCGAGGGTGAATAATGCTTCACTCAAATGAAAACAAAATAGGAAAATTCCATTCTAGCTTAATTACAACTATTCCTGGATGTGATTGTTAAGAGACATGTGAGCCAATTTCAAAATCACAAACTGCAGTAAGCTTAAAGCACTGCATTCAACACCCATAGTCTTTAAATTATCATGTGCAAGCTTTTCTGCTGCATTAAGACTATTTTACGCTCATTCAAATGCATAGAGCAGCCTTAACTCATCTTAACTGCCCAGTGGAGGATTTTACTTGTAAATGGAAATCTTCTGGTGGCAATAAGTCCATCCTTTTGGCCTCTGGCATAGGAGATGTCTGGAAGAAAGGGAGGACAGACTAGAGCTTTTGTTTCCCTGGCTGGTGGAACACCCCATTAGAGCCATATGAAATGGGGTGAAAGGCAGTGCAGTCCTGAGGTTTCTGATCAAATAAGGAGCTGTACAGTCCCAAGCATTTGTGGCCCTTAGCCTCCCCATTCATAGTCCTGCCAAAAGCTCATTTTAGCCAGATCAGGTGGTCTATCCCTTTATTCTTCAATTAATCTATGGTACTAGATGCTACAGAACTCATTTCCTCTTGTCCAATAGAACCTTTGGTTATAATCATTAGCAAGTCATGAGAACAATGTGTACTTGGTGTACTCACCTTGATGAGTACTTGATGTACTCAAGAGACCAAGGTGTACTCATTGTGGCCTGGTTTCTTTTGCATAGAATCAGTCTGTATCTGCTTACAGTACTTAACTATCTCATAACAGTCTGTTAAATGGCATGTTAAACTATGCTGGAGAATGGACTTGAGATTCTATATGTACCACAGTTTTGATGAACCCTGTCAATAATTATCTGCTTTGTAGTTCATAATGCACTCAGATTTCCCCAAAAAACTATCAATCCCCAAGGAAATTTCCTTATGCCATTCCCATCAGTGCTTTTCTTCTCCAAAGCTCAGCTTCCATTCTTACACATTTTTCCATTGTATACCCAATTATTCAGGCTAGAAAGAAGAAACAAAGAAAATTGTTTATTTACCATCTCACTGTTCTCTTCCTCTTTCATGTGTTCCCCTCAGCTCATGGTTCCCTTTCCCTTCCAGTACTGGAATAAATCTATCACTCTCCAGTCCCTTCAGATAGACTTTTGCTAACTTTTCTGAATACAGTGCACAATCTCTGGGTTGCATACAGACACTTTTTAGTCCAAGTTTAAACAAAGAGCTGGCCTTTGGATCCTACAAATCCCACAGCTGTAGCCCCCCCTCCCCTTTCTCCCCCCAATTTTGAGTACTGCAAAATATCAAGCCAATCTGAACTGTAATTTTTCAAAAATAAGTTTCTAGCCCTGATAAAAATACCCTTGAAAATGGCAATAGGTGGCTAAATTGGAAAGTTTACCACTTAGATTATTCTTAAATATCAATGGTTATTCATTATTATTATTATCTCCAGCACCCCAATCCCCCACTCCTAGAACCCATTTTACTCTACTTTCCTGTGAGACCCCCCACTCCTGGGCTGTTAACACAGTCTCCAGAAAGCAAGTGCTCCTAACTGAGTGAATGAGCACTTCTAGCTAGCCACTATTTGGATTATGCAGCAGAATGACCCCAGGGAATACCCGCAGTCCCAGATGCCATCCTAGGAATTCCATCTTACAATGCTTGGTGCTGTCCACTGAACAACGTAAACTCATATAAGTTCATCAATTTAACAAATAAATTGATATGCACAACCTTGTTGTTCCCAGTGAAGTCTCCCACACACTTCATACCAAATGAATTGCTTTAGATAAAACAAACAAAGAAATTTATTAACTACAAAAGGATTTTAAGTGATTATAAGTCAAAGGATAGCAAGTCAGATTTCGTCAAGAGGAAACAAAAGCAAAACACATTCTAAACTAAGCTTAACACTGTTTAGCAAGCTTGCAAATGTAGGTGTTTCTCACCACAGGCTGGCTGGTTTCCCTTCTGACAGGCTCTGCCCTTTGGTCAGCATTTCAGTTGCTTGGTGGTGTTAGCAGATGGAGGTGGAAGAGAGAGAGAGTATGGCAAATGTCTCCCCTTTTTAAAATGTTTCTTCTCTCTTGGGGCTTTGCCTCCCTGCCTCAGAGTCAGGTGACAAACAATGTCCTTGTAGGGTTTCATCCATCATCCATGAGCATTACCTCATCGTGATTCCAGGCTGGCCAAGATAAGGGAGGTGGCTCACTCACTTGAGAGACCCATTGATGCTTTGTTGATGCCTAGGCCAGTCCTTTGTTCCTGGAAAGCTGAGCTGAGTTTGTACTATACAAGCATTGATGAGCTGTGAACTCCCCTTCTGCTCCTGGAGAGTTTTGCCTGGATCTGTTTCAAGCCAGGAGGACACATCTTTGGGAATATTAGATAGCTAAGCCTCACAACCATACACATGACATTGCAACAAACATAGTATTATAACAATAATGCTCAGTATGTCATGATCATTCTAAAAACATCTTATATGACATACTTTGCATTAAACCTGTTGTTCCCAACCTTTTCGGCTGGAGGGCCACATATATCATTTTACAATCCTGAAGGGCCAGCAGTTTCCACCAGCAGCCCCTCCCCCTGCAGCCAGACAGAAGGAGTTCAGTGAGGAGGCTGCCTTCTTGCTGATCTCCCATCTCCCTGCCTGCAGCAGAGAAACTGCAAGCATCCTGTACCCCGTGCACTCTATCTGGGTCCCTAGGCAGTGGCTCCCTTCTGCAGTCAAGGGGATGGGAGATCAGTGCTCCCCTCCCTCTGGTCCAGCAGGGATCCCAGCACCTATGGACCCAGGCAGAGCGCTCTGCCATACTCCCTGCTGTAGCTAAGAGAGGGGAAGTGCAGATCTCTTATCCCCTTGGCTGCAGCAAGGAGCCTTCACCAGTCTTGTAGCCCTGTGGCAACGTGCTCAGCCTGTGTCCTTAGGCAGCCAGTGGGAGGGGAGCAGTGGGCCACTTTGTAAGATCTTGTGGGCCACTTTTGGTGCACAGGCCATGGGTTGGGAACCACTGCATTAAACAGTACAAAATTACACTATAAGGGTAGATATGGGGGTGCAGGATGTCATGGTCATCTCCAAGCAAAGTCTGTTTCTTGTCTGGAATGGTACCATGTGGTGCTTTTCAGAGTGGATGTTTCAAAGGTTGTAACTGCGAAGCCACTGCAGCTAACATGCAAGTTTATAATGAGAGAATGTAGAGGCTGGAATATTTTGCCACTGAAATCACGTCATTAACTTTCTGAGAAGAGGTCAAACATAGTCAAGCATGTTAGATGTGGTCAATGCAGGTAAGAAGTGCATCTCAAAAATGCATGGGCTTCTTGAGCTTGTGATGTCCGACATCTGCTTCCTTTATTCTCCAACCAGTTCTACAAAATGATTTTTTTTTCTGATCCCACAGGTGCCTATCTCCCTAATCTGAGACAACTGAAATTGAACAACAGTTTACTTGTATCTGTGAGGTAAGAAAGAAGCCATAATTGGAATAAACATGAGGAATATGATGCCTTTCCTTTCCCTTTTTTGGTTGGTAAAATGTTAATTTCTGCTGCTTTTATTTCCTCCCTCCCCTTAAGAGTAGTTTAGGAAAATTACATATATGTCCAGTAAACTACAGATTTGGGGCCAGAACCTCAGGTGTTATAAATCAGCATAGCTCTAGTGATGTCAATGGAGTTATATTAATATACCCCAGCTGAGGCTCTGGAGTGAAATCCTGGCGTCACTGAAGTCAAAAGGAGTTTTTCATTGACTTAATTGGCATTGTTGCTGATCTTTCTATTTTACTACAAGCTTCCAGATGAGCGATTGTTGTTGTTGCTGTTGTGCTGCTTGCTGTTGGGCAGCCATATTGTGGAACAGTTGGTTCTGTTCCTGCTGTTGTCGGGAGGCCTGTTGTTGTTGGCTATCCATCAGTCACTTCAACAATTTATCTATATCCATACATTTCCCCACCGCAAGCTTTTGAGAAGACCTGGGATAAGAGACCACATGCTGCAGCAAGTTGTAATGGGCAATGCTCACTGCTGGTGTTGCCTCATATTTAGGATATTAGGTCTGTACTCACCCCACCTCCAATGTCTGTCACTGACCACTGGGATGCCCCATGGGGGTCTGCCTTTTGGGAGTGTTGAATTGACCTTCTGGTCAGGTCACTAATTAGGCTTATCCCTCTCTGGGGTAACACGGTCCCAGGGAAGATATTGGGTCACGCACCCTCACAACCAGGGGGAATGTCAGTCCATCTGTTGACTCCTGTGTGAATCCAGTCCCAGCTGCAGTGATTTCAAATTCTCTATCCTTTCCTTGTTTCCCCAAGAGTGAATCTGGAAGTGAGGGTTTTCATGCTTTTGTAACAAGGGTGGTTGGTAGGGGAGCTCAGGCCCTCCCACTTCACTGGACTCCCTGTGAGAGGCAACAATGTCCAGCACCCAGAAGTACCTTCAGGCTGCCTCCCTGGGCCACTTCCTACCACCCACTCTCCTGCCAAAGTCTTACAGTTTGACATAAACTAGAAAAGAAGAAGAGAGTGACTGAACTTTGCACCCCTTTGAGCTCAGCAGGCAGGCTCTTGTTCCCAGGGAATGGCTTCTGGAGCACCCTTTTTCAGGAGCTCTCAGGTCAAGTCTCATTACTCCTTCAGGTGGCAACCCTTTTATAACCACAAGGGGCTAGCTGGGACACCAAACTGCACAACAACCCCAAACCTTTTAATTAAACTCACAAAGATGGGACTTGGGGATGACCTGGATGCTTTTCTCATCAGTTTTTAGAGGGTCACCACAGCAGCTCAATGGCCATCTGAACACTGGGCTATTTTGCTGGCACCTTATCTTACTGGACCAACTCCAGCTGTGTATTGGAGTCTCAATTCTGGGGACATGCAAGACTATGCATAGGTAAAGGCATCCATTTTAGACATCTTTGATATCATGGGAGAGACCCACGGACAGCACTTTCATCAGGAAGAATTTCTGCTGGGGACTTGACCTCGAGCAGCAGCCCAGAGCTTTAAAGAACATTGGTGGTGGTGGCTCCAGCCCAAAAATCAGACCAGGAGCTGGTGGTCAAGCAAGTCATGCTGGAGCAATTTATGGAGATTCTCCTGGCTGGGGGTTGGGAGTGGGAGTTGCAGCAGAGACCTGAGACATTGGCTGTCACAATAAGGCTGTCAGAAAACTATATGGTGGCTGCAGGCCCAACCACTGGAACACTCAGGCCTGAAGATGCTCATTAAGATCTGCAGACTGCAGACCTATGGGCCTGGTGAGTGGGGCAAGCTCTGAGGAACCAAACACCAGGCCCAGTCCCCTGGATGATCCACAGCTATGGCAAGACCCCAGAAACCTGTTCTCATGGGGAACAAAGTGCTGGACAAAAACCCGATCCTGAGGGAAGGCCTCTCTTGGACACTTAGCTTCAGCTACAGCAGTCAATGGATAGGGCAAGTACCTTGATCAGAAGTTGTGTTTGTGTGGACAATGGGGACATGTCTAACGGGATTGCCTCTTCAGGATAGCAGCTGTGCACAGGCATGGACATCTGACACGAGAGCTAGGAAAAGAGGCCCAATCAAGATATAAGTCCCTATGTGAGCTAATGGGTTAGAAGTACTAGAACTAATTGACATAGGGTCTAGCCAAACATTGATTAGAGGACAGCTAACAAGACATGGAGACAACCTTGGGGACATTATCTATTTTCAGTGCATTCATGGGGATATACCCATATCCCACAAAGGAAATACAGTTAACTGTGGGAAGCCTTTTGGGAGAGTTTTAGCAGGTGTGGCCCATATGCTAGATTCCTGTGTGATTTTGGGGCTGGGATTGTGAGTTCTTCAGGGAAGTTATATAGTCATGAGGTAACAACCCCCTGGAAGGGGCAGACCCTCATGTAGAGGCTCCCGAGTCACAAAATCTTGAAAAGTTATCAGGAAGCAGAGAGATGGGTGAAGGGAGCTCATGGCGGAAGCAGTGCCCTACCTGTATTTAGGGGAAGCAGAAGATCTCACACTCCCTAGTCTTAGACTTGTTGGCAGCAGATGTAGATTCTGTAGGAAAACAGAAAGAATACCCAACTGGGATATAACCAACTAGGCAGTATAAATTGGTGAGATGATAAACTCATGACTGATGAAGCAGTGGCCTTGATTTGAACTTAGAGAGGAGAGACTGTATCAGGTGGTGAAAGATCCCCAAACCAGAGAAGTAATGGGTAGAACTTCTTGTCCTGAAGAAATTCTGCTGGGAAGTATTATACTGGCACATGCAGTACCTTGTGAAGGACAGTTGGGGTGAGAGAAGTTCCTTGAAAGAGTGGGCCTCAAATTTTATTGGCTAAGAGTTCATAAAGTAATTAGGGACTAATGCGCATCATGCCCAGAGTGTGAATGGACAGGGCCCCAAAAGCTATTCTAGTCCCTCTCCCAGTGGTTGGAGTACCCTTTGAGAGGAGAGGTATGGACCTGGTAGGACCACTGGAATAGAGTGCGGTCAGGTACTAGTGCATTCTCTTGATAAAGGATTATGGCAGATGGTGCCCAGAGGGCATTCCCATTTGCTCAACCACTGTGGCAACTGTCGCCACCAAATTGATGAAGGTTTCTGCACAGCTGGGGACTAAAGGAGCTGCTGACTCACCAGGGGATCAACTTCACTTCAAATCAAATGGGGGAATTGTGTGATCTCTTGAAAATAAAGGCCTTAAAGACATCAGTCTATCACCTTCAGACAGATGAGCTGGTGGAATGCTTCAATAAGATGCTGAATCAGAGGCTTAGGAAATTTGTGACCTCGGATCCCTATCATTGGGAACAGTTGCTTTCATCCCAACTTTTTGCCATGAGTGAAGTACCACAGACATCTATGGGTTTCTCCCCATTCATACTACTCTATGGGAGACAGCCACGTGGGATACCATACCTCCTGAAGACATGGGAAGAGCAAGATCCCAAAAGAACCAATGTGGTACAGCGCATGATCCACCTGAAGGAGAATTTGGACATGTCAGGGACTTTTGCTGAGGAAAACCTGCTGAAGTCCCCACAGAACCAGGAAAGGGCCTACAACTGCAAAGCCAGGATGCAAAAATTTGGGCCTAGGGATAGGATATTATTGTTGCTGTTGACCTTGTAGTTAAAGATACTGGCTCTGTGGCAAGGTCCATTCGAAGTGATGGAAAGAATGGGAGTAGTCAGTTACAAAATCAACCATCCAGGGAAGAGAAAAGAAATACACATGAACCTGCTAATGGCTTGGTGGGACCAAGAGGGCCTCCTCACAGAGCCTTCCTCCCTCTGTTCTCCTCTGCTCCAAATCATGAGCTCAGCCTGCAAGCCCCTTAGTCCATGTTGCAGATCCAATATCAATGAGGGGAGAACTCCCAGCCTGAACAAAAACAACAATTACAATGGCTAATAGAATCCTTCCTCTCAGTGTTCTCAGCATTGCCAGGGTGCACCCAGCTTGCCTGCCATCATGTGGACACCAAACCCAGAAAGAAGACCTGAGAAAGCTTGTGACTCCTCCCCAAGGAAAATGTGAGAGATGGTCTGCCAAGAACTGCTGGCCACGTTGGATTTAGGACTGGTTGAGGAATCCCACAGTGAGTGGAGAAGACCAAATGTACTTGTGCCAAAAGCTGACAGATCAACCAGGTTCATTGATTTCCAGGGAATGAATGCAATACTGTATATAAGTTTGTTGCATACCCTTGCCTAAAGTGGATGAGTTGCTGAACATGCTAGGGGCTTCCAAGTGTATTTCCATTCTTGACCTAACAAGGGGATAGTGACAGATTCCTTTGGCAACTGTATCATGAAGGAAGACCATGTTCCGCACCCTGTTTGGCTTTTACCAGTTCAGGACATGCCATTTGACTTTCATGAGGCTTCAGCCACCTTGCAATGCCTGATGGACCATGTATTTCAACCTCACAGACATTATGCACCAATGTAAATTGACAATATTGTCATTTATAGTTACAAGTGGAACAAAAGTCAACTAAAACTCATCACTGCAGTGACTTTCTTTTACTATTTCTTAATAGAGCAAACACTAATGGAAGAGTGTACTAGATTCTTTTCTGTCTTATGAATTATTAAAAATTGGAATTTTGTTAACTGTTCTATTATTGGTTACACATGAGACCAAAGGAGCATAGCTTTACTTTCAGAATCAAGAGTGAGCTTGTAGGAACAGCAAGTAGAAGAAAAATCTTACTAATAAGTTGAGCAGATTTCATCAGACAGTTATTAAGAAAATGGATGACATGGAGCTCCAGAATGCCATTTGTTTGGAGTCACTTTCAGAGCATAAAATGGTCATTCAATAACAAGTCTCCTTATGAAGAGGGGTTCTGAGTCAATGGAAAACAGTTAGATAAGCAATACTTAAAAATGAAACCCCTCACTTTTCATACTATGTATTTAGTTTTTCTGGCCTCTTTATTAATTATTAGATGCAATATTTGTGGTTTAAATAAAGCCTGTTTTTGTCCTGGCCCTTCTTTACCTACTTGCTTGAAATGCTGAAACTACATCACTGAAATCATTTTCATGGTAACCTGCAGTTAAGTCATAAACACAGGATTACAATTTTGCTGCAGGGTTGCACACGAGGAAAAAATATGTGATGAAAGGAATGATCTTATTGAAACCATTTTTGTCAATATCCACGGGAACACAGTAAAGTAAATTGCTTTTGGAATGTTTGAATGAAACGTGCTTTCTGATTTGCCTCAGTCAGAAAATCCCTTTTTAAACAAAACAGACTGCCCAAATTTTCTTGTCCATGATATTATTTCATAATAGAGAATTTGTGGAATGTTTGAAGGAAATTGGATAGTACTTAAATTTAATATTATTTTAAAATATGTGGTATGTTTCAGTTCAGGAATTTTGTTTTGTTTTGGTGTTTTGCCTGTAATATTTCAAAACCAGCATGGCCTAGGCACTCTAAATTTGTTTTACTCTGTTGCCTTCACACAGACTGGTGCCTTTGGCTCCTTTTGGAGAGTTGGGAGGACAGATTAGTCATTAAAGGGGATTAATTGTAAGATGTTTGGGCTCCCAATTTGTGGGAACAGTTGTGGGCACAAGCGAGTGTGGTGCTGTCTGGATTAGGGGGACTAACTATGATATTATTTAACATCCATATGTCAAAATTACAATAATTCATAAGAGGTAGGCCAAGTCAGTTACCATTAGAAAGGTTAGAATTTGCTAAGTATGATTATATTGTTTATGTGTATATGCCATATTTATATTGGAAGTTATGGATAGGTTTGATGTATCTGTATTTCAACTTGTGCTGTGTCTCTGGGCAACACCCCAGACAGGATGGCTGCAGCACTAGCCTGCTAAATGGCCCATTAAGGAAACTCACATGTACATTGGGCCCAGGGGGAGAAGTCAGGGATACACCTGATAAATCACCAGGACTTACTTACTCAGGTGACCCTGGACTCCACCTTATTTCTGTAAACTTCCACAAGCAGCATGGCAAAGGCCACGGGACATAAAAGGCAGCTGCACCACATCCATTTTATCTTCAGGCTTCAGTCAGTCTTTAGCCTTCAGCCACCTCTAGATCAACTCATCTACCACTGAAGCTGTGATTCTGTGAAACAAAGGACTGAGACCCATCCAGGTACTGGATGTATATCAGAGGGACTATACAAAGCTGGGAACTCCACAATTCTAATGAAAACCTGATATAGACAGACTTTCAAATCATTTGTATGTATTTAATTGCTTTAATCATTTAACGTTTCTCTTACAGTTTGTTTCTTTCCTTTTATAAAAAAACCTTTAGTTTTAGATATTAAAGGATTGCCTGGCAGCGTGGTATTTTGGGTAAGATTCAAACTTATTATGATTTGGTAACATGGTTGACCCTTTGGGTCAGGAGAACCTTTTTGGTAAGAGCATAGAGTTTTAAATAACTTTTTCTTAACTGGACCTAGTGGCTGTTAGGGAGGCAAAGGCTGAAATGCAGTAAAGGGGGCTGTGTATATTTTTTTTAGCTTCTTGATAACCAGCGTGGAGAATCAGAAGCACTGTTTGTGGCTGGTTGGGAAGTCTGAGTTCAGTGTCAGGAGTGCCAGGAGAACCTGCTCTCCTTTGGCAGCCTGCCCTGAACCTGGCATTTTCAGGTGGTCTACTCTAGGCATGGACAAGTCACAGTGAGTTTCCAGCTAATAGTGTACATCAAGGTGTCACAGAAGTACTGCTTTAAAACACCTGGGTGAAAATATATAACTGTGATTTAAGAGAAACAAACCTCAGTAGAAAATTTTGGATTTTGTGCTCATGAAAAATGCTAAATTGACATTTCTAGATAGCCGCATTTTGCACAGGTATTAATGACCTCATTGCAAGGCTATAGATTATGAGGGACATTGTCATTCTGGAGCTATTAGCTGAAACACAAGCAATTGAAATGAATACTGTGTATTGACAGGATACACTCCAGTAGGTCATTTACCAATTTGCTGTGAACTCTCTGGTGGGCTTTTGCCTGTTATTATTTTGTCTTTTGCGATCACTTGGTATTTAGAGTTGGTCAAACATAATTTTGGAGTAAAACATAAACAAATATTTTTATTTACTTTAAATTTTCCCTCAAAGAATTGGTTTATAACCAAAACACCAAAAATGTTCAGTTTTTAAAAATAATTTTTGATAAAATGTTTCACATTTTAAAAACTGCATTTTTACCAAAACTTGAAAAATTTTATCAAAATTGTTGTTCTTTGAGTGCTTGCTCATGTCCATTCCACTATACGTGTGTGCATTCCTCCGTGCACGGCTACTGGAACTTTTTCCCCCTTAGCAGATCCCGTAGGGCTGGCTCTGGCACCCCCTGGAACCCCGCGCACATGCCGCGGTATATGAGGCACTGCTGGCCCTACACCCCCTCAGTTCCTTCTTTCTGCCTGTGATGGTTGCTGGAACTATCCTTGCCTTGCAAGTGCTATTCCCCTTGTTTTAGACTTGTTTTTTCTCTTACAGTATTGTTAGATAGTTTAGTTAAGTAGTTGTTAATAGTGTAGTTAGAGACGTAAGGTATGCCCCAGTCACCGGGCTTTAAGCTGCGACCCCCATGACAGCTGCTTGAAGGACAAGTGTAAGATCTGCAAGGCTTTCAAACCAAGGACTCAAAAGGACAGAGAAATACATTTAAAAGCCTTTCTTATGGAGGAGCGCTTCATTTGGCCTCTGAGCCAACCCGCTTCATCTCAGCACCGGCCACAACTCGGCACCATGCCACTTCCCTAGCGCAGAAGAAGAAGAAGCAGTGTGCGGAACATGGACTCTCCCCTGTGCTGTCAGTACAAACAGGGTCCAACGCCAAGGCGCACAGAGGAGACCCTTTCTCCGGAGCCAGCGTCTCCAGTTAGGGAGCCCCCCGATTCCTGGGAGTTGGTGAGCCCCTCTGTCCCTGCCGGTGCCATCAACAGCGGAGACCTTTCAGGCAGCAGGAGCCTTGCTGGACTTGCCTCCACCCTGCTCTCCGCCAAGGGAGAAGGGGTTGGTGTCAGAGAGGACAAGAGGACCGGTACGGGTAGGAAGATCTCCCACAGGATGATCACCTAGGGTGGAGCAGCGCCACTCCCCTAGCAGTCGCTCCAGGTCAGGGTTGTCTGACCGACGTGCACTGACATGGGATGTGGAGTCTCCTCTCGACGCTGATGTCTATTCCCGGCACTGGGAGCAGCTCACGTCAGGAGATGGCACTGGTCGAGGTCACCCGCCGGGTGCCACTCCGCAGATGGTTTTTGTTCCTGCTTCCCAGCACCAAAGAGTTCACCCGCAGAACCCAGTCATTGGAAGCCGACATGGAGCCGTGGGGCAAGCAGTGCCGAAAGTTGTTGGTACCGAGACGACACTCTGGTACATCTAGCTCCTTGGAGCACAACCCCACCCATGGGCACCGTTTGCGGCACCAAAGGCATCCCTCATCATCATCGAGGTTGGCGGCATCGAGAGGGCATTTTCCGGAAAGATGGAGTGCTCATGACTTGGGACACTGCTTCCCTCCGGCTCAGTACCACAGAGCAAGAGCCTCGGACTCCAATGCTGCTTTGGGTCCTCCCGGAGGGGTAGTCGTTGGGCAAGCTGCCATCAACAAAAGGTGCCAGAGCCCCCGAGGCAGGTAGCCCCCGGTTGGCCTTAGGGGCAGTGGCCATCCCAATGGCCTTATTGGGGCCCCTGGGGTTTCCAGGTGGGGCCAGAACCCCAATCTATTAAGTCCTCAGGGGTACAGTCGATACCTTCAGTACTGGGAAAGGCCCATCACCCCCCCTCAGACGATGATTCAGATCCAGGGGAGAGGACCTCTGTGGGTACCGCATGTTGACAGGAAGGGGTGCCACTTCAGGCTGCACTCTTTCAATCCTCCTCCTCCTCGCTGGATGAAGCAGTCTCCCAAGACCACTCAGCACCACTGGATGACTTCAGGGCACACCAGGAGCTGCTCAGGAGAGTTGCCTCCAACTTGGGGCTGGAGGTGGAGGAACTAAAAGAGGCTACGCAGTGGCTGCCCCAGCTCAAGTAGCACTCCCCATCCATGAAAGTGTCCTCAAAATAGTGCAGGCCCTGTGGCAAACCCCTTCTTTGGTGGCCCCAACGTCTAAGGCAGCTGAGAAGAAATATTACATCCTGGCCAAGGGGTTTGAGTATCTGTTTACCCACCCCTCCCCTGGGACCCTGGTGGTGGACGCTCCCAACCAGAGGGATAGGCAGGGGCAGCCGGGTCAACACCCAAAAACAAGGACAACAAGAAACTGGACTTGTTTGGGAGAAAAATTTATTCTACGTCAAGCCTACAGTTTAGGATTGCCAACCATCAGGCTCTCCTGGGCAGGTATAATTTTAACCTGTGGGACTCCCTGAGATGCTTTGCTGAGGCCCTGCCCCAGGACTAGGCCCTGGACTTTAATACAATCATGGAGGAGGGTACCATGGTAGCTAGAGCGCAGCGCTCCAGGCATCTTCAGATGTGGCTGACTCGGCAGGCAGGGCTATAGCCTCCGCCATCTGCATGCAAAGGTGCTTGTGGCTCCAATCCTCCGGGCTGTCCCAAGAGATTCAGAAGTCCATCCAGGACCTTCCCTTTGACGGGTCAGTGTTGTTTTCGGACCAGACTGATGCGAAGTTGCACCGTCTGAAGGACTCGAGGGCTACGCTTCGCTCCCTCGGCCTTTATAGCCTCAGTCTTCTAGGTGTCAGTCACGTCCCAAAGTGCAGCAGCAGCAAAGGTTTCAACCTCAGCCATTCCATTCCTGTAGACAACGGGACAGAAATAAGGGGTCTAGGAGACGTAATCCGCCCCCGAGTTCCTCCTCAGCCCCCCAGCAGGGGCCCTCCAGGCAGTTGGGCAACAAAAGGAGGCACTTTTGATGTTGCGCCCAAGGGTGACGCCCCAACCATTCTCCTGGATCCATCCCGCCCCCTTTTGAACTACCTAGCGCTGTTCCACTCTGAGTGGTCCAAAATTACTTTGGACTGCTGGGTCCTTAGGATACTTTCGGTGGGCTATGCTCTCCAGTTTGCCCCTTTTCCCTCAAACAACCCTCCCCCTCTGTCCCTCTTTGGGGACCCCTCCCACAAGCAGCTTCCCATACAGGATGTGGAGACCATCCTCAGGTTGGGAGGGGTGGAAAAGGTCCCTCAGGGCATGGCGGGGAAGGGGTTCTATTTGAGGTACTTCCTCATTCTCAAGGTGAAAGGGGGTCTAAGGCCCATATTAGACCTGCGTTGTCTCAACAAATATATCAAGAGACTCAAGTTTTGCATGGTCTTGCTAGCTTCCATAATCCCTTTCCTGGATCCAGGAGACTGGTATGCCACCCTCGATCTCAAGGACGCATATTTCCATATAGCTATCCTCCCCAGCCACAGGCGCTTCCTTTGCTTCATAGTGGCTGGCTCCCACTATCAGTTCGCAGCCTTACCCTTTGGCCTATCTTCGGCCCCAAGGGTGTTTACCAAGTGCATGCTGCCCACCTGAGACGAAAAGGTGTACAAATTTTCCCATACATGGATGATTGGCTAATCAGGGGCAGGTCCAAGTTCCAAGTGCAAAGCAGTGTGACCCTCACTTGCACCATGTGCTGCAGGCTGGGCCTGTTGATAAATGAACAGAAGTCCACGTTAAATCCAGTGCAGCACATAGAGTTCATTGGGACAACCCTGGACACTTCCTAGGCCACAGCCTTCCTGCCCCAAACACACTTTGAGGCGATGGTCTCCATTATCTTCCATCTGCACCAGTGCCCCACAACAACAGCCAGGCATTGCCTGTACCTGTTAGGTCACATGGCAGCATGCACCTATGTGGTGAGACTCGCTCATCTGAAATTCAGACCGCTTCAGGCATGGCAGGCCTTGGTATATGTCCTGAGCGACACCTCCTGGATCGGGTGGTCACAGTTCCCCTGCCTGTCCTAGCCTCCTGAAGGACCCCTCTGGCAATGCTGAAGGGTGTTCTGTTCCAGGAACTAGTCCCCTCGATTACCCTAATTTTGGACGCCTTGGACATAGGGTGGGGGGCCCATATCAGTGCCAATCTTGGCACTCAGGGTATCTGGTCGTGAGAGGAAAGGCTCCTGAACATCAATGTGAAAGAACTGCAGGCCATCCTCCACTTCCTTATGGGCAGGGTGGTACAGGTGCTGATGGACAACACTGCAGCAATCTATTACATCAACAGGCAGGCAGGAGCCTGCTCCTCAGCCCTTTGCAGAGAAGCTAACCATCTGTGGGACTTTGCCGTGAGGCATGATTTCCACATGACAGCCTCTCACCTCCTGGGAATGAAGAATGATGAGGCGGACCACTGTAGCAGGTCGTTTCTACCTCACCACGACTGGTTGCTACACCCAGAGGTTGTGTCTATGATCTTCCAGACGTGGGGCTCTCTCCAGGTGGACCTGTTCGTGTTGGCCTGGAACAAGACGTGCCCACAGTTCTGCTCTCTCGTGGTCAAGAGACTGGGTCGATTTCAACGCTTTCCTCATGGACTGGTTGGGGAGCCCCATGAATGCTTTCCCTCTCATTCCCCTCCTGCTCAGGATCCTGCTAAAGATCAAGAAGGACAGAACAAATGTTATCCTGATCGCTCCAGCCTGGCCAAGACAGCACTGGTCCAGCATGCTGCTAGACCTCTTGATTGCCCCACCTCTGGAGCTCCTAAGACGGCACGACCTCCTGTTCCAGGACCATGGTCACCGGTTACAACCAGACCTGGACTCCACGGCATGGAGGCTCTATGGCTGATGGAAGGCAAGTGAGCCTGCTCGGTGCAGATCCAACAAGTCCTGCATGGCAGCAGGAAGCCTTCTACACAGGTCGTGTATCGGGCTAAGTGGAGACAGTTTACCTGTTGGGCGGAGTCCTGGGGTATTCCGCCCAGCCTCTTGCCTATACAAGCAATCCTGGAGTATCTGCTCCAGCTAAAGCTTCAGGGACTGGCGGTTGCTTCGTTGAAGGTTCACCTAGTGGCTATTTCGGCCTTCCTTCAGCCACTGGAGGGGAGATCTCTGTTCTCCCACCCGATGTCGGTCAGGTTCCATAAGGGGGTGGAGAGGCTCTATCCACAGGTCCATGAACCGATGCCTCTCTGGGATCTCAACCTGGTCCTTTTGCAACTCACGGGGCTCCCCTTCGAACCCATGGCTTCATGCCCTCTGCTCCTGCTTTCCTGAAAGGTGACCTTCCTGGTGGTCATTACCTATGCAAGGAGGTCTCTGAAATTAGGGTGCTGACCTCAGAGTCCCCTTATACGGTATTTTATAAAAATAAAATTCAGTTGAGGCCTCACCCGGCCTTTCTGCCCAAGGTGGTTTCTCAATTTCATTGTAATCAGGATATTTTTCTCTCTGTGTTTTTTCCCAATCCTCTTAGTTCGGAGGAGGAGAGGAGCTGGCACTTACTGGACGTGAGACAAGCCCTGGCCTTCTACATCAAGCACATGAAGCCGTTCCAGAGATCGACACAGCTCTTTCTTGCAGTGGCCAACCAGATGAAAGGCACACCTGTCTCCACCCAGTGCACCTCCTCATGGATAACATCGTGCATCAGGTTCTGCTATGAGCCGGTAAAGATGCCGCTTCCAGATGCACAACCAGAGCTCAAGCCTCATCTATAGCCTTCCTGGAGCCTTCCAGAGCTGCCACCTGGTCGTCGGTGCATACCTTCATGTTCCACTACGCCACCCTCCAGCAGACAAGAGAGGATGCGGGATTTGGCAGAGTGTTGCTGAGGGCAGCTCATCGGTAACTCCGACCCACCTCCAAGGTATTGCTTGTTAGTCACCTATAGTGGAATGGACATGAGCAAGCACTTAAAGAAGAAAACAAGGTTACTTACCAGTAACTGCTGTTCTTTGAGATATGTTGCTCACGTCCATTCCACAACCCACCCCCCATCCCCACTGCCAGAGTTGGCAGAAAGAAGAGACTGAGGGGGCGTAGGGCTGGCAGCGCCTCATATACCAGGGCATGTGCGCAAGGCTCCAGGGGGTGCCAGAGCCGGCCCTATGGAATCTGCTAAGGGAAGAAAGTTCCAGTAGCTGTGCACAGAGGAGTGCACATGCCTATAGTGGAATGGACATGAGCAACACGTCTTGAAGAACAGCATTTACTGGTAAGTAACCTTGTTTTTTTAATTGAAAAAATATGAAAATTTGACCAAAATAAATATTTTTGTTTTGGGCAAAAAGGAACTTTTCTTTAGAAGTTTTGATGATAGTATTTTGATAGTATTGGTGTATTTAGGCCCTGATTTAAGATAGGATTTAAGAACTTCCTTAAGTCCCATTGACTTGAATTGAAGCTTTAGTGAGATTTTGCTCATGAGAATCCAACTCCTGGCATGAAAAGATTTTAACAAAATAATTCCTGAGAACTGATTCTTTTGGTCTTAGAAACTGGCAAGAGTTAGTCTGAAGTTTAGTTGTAATTTGATCAAATATAATTCATAACTGTTTTGGCACAGATATCTGCTTTAATATTACATATGACGCTTGCCAGGCTCAGTAGAAGCCAACCCACACCTCTTTTAAACAAGCATGCCTTCTATATGTCAATTAAATGAAATTACAGGGAATAGGCAAAGGAGGGACTAGAACCTGGCAGCATTCCCAGACCAGAACTCTGCCAGCTGAGTTTAAAAAAAAAGCTGCTCTGCTAGCCCCAGACAGCAGCAGGTTTTAGACATTACTTCCGGTCTCCAGCAGCCTATCTTGATAAACCGGGAGTACTTGGGGGCAAAGCCTATACGAGCACAGTCTGTCTATTTGAACTGTATTTTTGGCCATCTGTATTGTGTCAATTTAATACCTGTTATTACATCTTAAAATAAGACGATATCATGGGAGTAGCTGCTATGATTGCTATAGTTAATGTTGCATAATGGTTTCCATCCTAACCCTATGTTTTTAGTTACTTATAACTGTCCAGAAATATCATTTTTGGATTGAAATTTTCCATGCTTGGTCTCTGTCCAAAAGATGATATTTTTAAAGTGCAAATAAGAGACTGTATATTTTGAATATGGGGACAATGGAGGGATGCACTTTTCTCATTATAAAAATAATTCCTGTGAACTTTTTTGAATCACCATGAAGCCAGAATGGGAGGTGATAGGAAACTGAAGACTGGCAAAGACATTATAAATGATAAATTCTAAGTTGTTAAAGATAGACTGGACTACTGTTAGAATAATGAAAATAGGGTGACTAAATCATAGAAGTATAGGGTTAGAAGGGACTTTGAGAAGTCATCCAGTCCAGCCACCTGCACTGAGGCAGGACAAGTAAACCTAGACCATCCCTGATAGGTGTTTGTCCAACCTGTTCTTACAAATCTCCAATGATGGGGATTCCACAACCTCCCTAGGAATTGGAAATTTGACTGCCCTTGCAATTATACATTTTTTCTTAATATCTTCTCTCTTGTTGCAAATTAAGCCCATTCCTTCTCGCCCCACTTTCAGTGGACACAGAGAACAATTGATCACAATCTTTAATACAGTCCTTTACATATTTGAAGACTGGAAATTCTTTTTCCAGATATTACACATATCTGTAACATGATAGAAAGACTATCAGATGCTATATTGTATTTTATATGACAAATGGTATATAATTATGTAATTAAAGAATGTATCATAATACATGCACATGAGGAGGCAGTGCATTGATGCATATTGCATATTGTCTCTTTCTGACTTGTGTGCTCATGCATGCAACCTTACATTTCTCTTAATGTAGTTTTTGTCTGGAATTTCCTATTTTTTTAAGATGGCAAATAATAAAAGAATTTTTTATAATCTGAGAACAAGAAAAGGCCTCTTTTAGAAATCAAACCACTTATATTTAGGTGCCTAAATGAGGATTTAGGAACCTAACTTTAGGTATCCATTTTTGAAAATCTTAGCATTTATTTCATCTACCTCACACTGGAGTGAAAGTTGTGAGCATGATTATGAAGAAATAGAGGTCGGCTATGTAGTATTTTGGAATTCAAAAGGAGTTTGTTGTGGAGCTGAGGAATCATTTGGACAGGCTAATGTTTCATTAGTATGGCTTGTGTGTTCAGATTGGTTGTTGGCTAAAAAGTAGTTTCCTGGAATTTTTATGATTCCATTGGTTGGGAATGCAACTGAGCAGCCTTATCAGTGAATTAATGAGTTTTCTTTTTGTGGTGGTAGTTTATAAAGTTTGCATTACTTTAGGATACCTCAGAATGAAAGGCACTATATAACTGCAAGCTATTATTATATACCACATAGGTGGACAATAAGTCTCGGTTTATTTGTCAAATATCTGCATTTTATCCACTTAAATGTTTTCCCTACTGATCTCTTTCAAAAATGGAAATACCTTTTGAGAATATGGTATATGATGAAAGGAATTACTTCAGGTCCTTGTAAATTTGCTACATTACACTGATTTTATGAGGTCCTCACTGATTACCTCCGTCCTTCTCGTGTCAGCCAAGAAACTCTAGATTTATGAACTCATAATTGAGGAAGAAACATGGAACCTATTCTGAAAAGTGTGAGTTAAAGTCTCTCTTTCACTCTTTTGTGATGACACGTTATTTGTCTTCCTAATGATTATAGCAAAAAGCACTATATTTCAAAACTAATGAGATTTCTTCTGGTCTACCTCACAGCCTATATGTTTTATCTAATAGCTTTCATTCTAATTTCAATGATGAATAAAGATATCCGTGTAAAAATGTCAGACGTTTGCTTTCTTGGAAGTCTTTTTGTTTTGTTTTGTTTAACTGAAGTAGATTATTAGTAATTGGTATCCATAATTTTATAGCTCAAGCAACAGTTAACCACACTGAAACCTCTGCTTTACTAGCTACTGCCCCCTACCTCCCATTCAGTTGTTGGGACTGTAGCCCACAAGAAAGCTGGGCTTCTCCAAACCTCACTCTTGCAATTGCATATCATAGAGAATTAATGTCTGCAGCTCAGAGGCTGAAATTAACATTGTTGCACCTATGTGGTTTAACTGAGATGGGAAAGGTACACATCAACAGAGAGCACAGAGTGTGTGGGAAGGGAGTTAATATAGGGAACAGAGCAAAGGTAATCCAAATACAGACACATTTAAAGTTTGTCTGGGCTGCAGGCCGTGTTACAGTCAGTTTTGGAACTGTCTGTGCACAACTGAATAAGAGGAAGGTTATGTTGGTGCATTGGGGTCCAGTAAAAATTACAGGGAGGGGGAGGTGGCAATCCTTAACTGAAAGCTTAATCCCACAGGGTTCAGAGCACTACAACTGTTGCTAGCTCCATGGAGGCTGCTTTCCTTCCTGCTCTCTGGCACACAAGTTGTGCCACAGTCTGGCTTGAATTACCACTAGGTCCAAAGGCATAAGAAGGCCACAGTAAATCATATTTTAGATTATGATATCTTTTGCAGAATAAACAAGGTTAGCTAAATAGTAAAATATGTAAATATTTGATAATGCAGTATATGAAACAGAAGTATCAGTGGACACAAATAAGCTCCTACAAGTCCATAATTTCATAAATAGTTTGCCACCCCAGATCACAGTGTTAATGGGAGGTAAGATATCTTGTCCTAGAGAATTTGAAAATATGGTTCATTGAATCATTTTTTCTCAGATAGCTGATATCTCTGCTGTGCCAGGACCATCTGGGAATTAGACTGTAGTATCCTTAGATCCCTACCACCTTGGGGCACCATCTCACTATCTAAATTCTGGCTAATTAATTTAGTAATGAACCTACGAGTAGGACTAGATTGTGCTCTCCCAATGAAAAATCCTGGGTTCCCCTTTCAGCATTTCCTGATAATTCTTCCATGAAAGGGAGGAGGAAATGTTTCCATCATTGAAAAAGCAGGGAATTTAGCCCCCCAAAATTATGGATTCCTTGAGACCTACTGGTCATCGGCATAAAAACTCTGAGCCTGTACACTGATTCGAGGTCCTCTTGCTCTGTCTCTTCCATGTGCCATTGTCTCTGGAGCCCCTCTTTAAGTGGGGTTCCACAGTGCAGAGTTGCTCAATCAAAAGCACAGATAGTGTGCATAGGTTGAATCAGCTGTACAGTTGGTTTCCAGTGGAATTTGTTCCAGGGGGAGGAATGATCTGAATTTCTCAGCCTGCCTCTTCCGAAGTGAAGGGTCTGGGAATAGAGAGATCATGACCGGCTCTTTTGCACACTGAGGGCAGAGACCATCTTCACTCCAACTTTAATGTCAGGAAGCAGAAACTCTTGTGTACCTGAACCTTCTCTGGGCACTCCTTCCTTCTCCTTCACTTTCCTCTTTCATGAAAATGTATAGATGATGACTTTATCATTTCCAAAGAAAATGTTTTAAATGAGCCAATCATCACTGTTTTTTTCTTATTACAAACATTGATTTACAGAGTTTACAGTAGGCAACTAGTTCAAATGACCACATTCCAATGTAATAAATGAGTAAACTAAAGGGCCCAGTCTCAGCTGGGCCTGAATCCAGTCTCTAATTTTACAAGGTGCAGTTTTGCATCTCCAACAAATTGTAGACCGAAATGGTAGTGTCTCATTAGAGAGAGAGGATGATTTTGGGGTTAAAACACTGGATTGGGATTCAGAAGATCAATTCCTCAATCAGTTGCAGTGATCTTAAGTATGTCAGTTAATCTATCTGCACCTGTGTTCCCCATCTGTTTAAAAAAATGGTGATAATTCTCCCTTTGTTTGTCTTCTCTATTTAAATGATAACTTCTTTGGATCAGGGCCTGTCTTTTGCTGTGTTTGTGTACAGTACCCACCACAGTGGGGCCTCTCTGTGCTTCTGCAATACAAATAATAATAATAATAGTAATAACTAATTGATTTGTGTCTGCAGACAAGTATTTAGATGCCCAGCTATTACCATGTGCATCTGCAACTTTTCTACCCACGGTATTAGAGGTCTCTTTTGAAAACTTAGGCCTAAGTGATCATTTTAGTCAGTGATGAAAGAGAATGATTACAGTTAACCTCTGAGGAAACCCAAAGACCTGAGAGGTGAGGGAAAATGGTAGTTAGACTGCTGCTGGTAGAGTTGCCCAGCCTTAACCGTCTCCATGACAACAGTGATCCAAGCAGCCATCAAAAAGGTATGTCCATACAGAAATAGGTAGGAAAACAATCTATAGCAATGGTGTAATGGGGGTTTGTGAGTTGTTTTGATTCTTTCCTCCAGAAGAGCCTTTTGTCTGCTGCTTGTTTTTTTTCTGAAGCAGTTACATTGAATAGAAAATTATGAACTAGGAATGCAAGGCTGCTGGTGGTTTTAAAAAGGGGGAAGTGCAGCAATTTAGATTTATTTGCCTATTGGTAAGTGGCATGCACATGACTAGAGGGTGAGGAGGTGAAGAAGAGATGCAGATAATAATATATATATGATCAGTTCTGAGAGTCTGGTTTCTGTAAAATATTCAGAATTCAGTTGATTTACTTATTTTTATCTTACATGAGCACCTTGCAGCTCAAAGAGAACCTGTTGCCATTCCAGAAAAACCACACACATACATATTTCTTTCCCTGTAGAGCTATTATTTCTGTTGCACTCACTGTTCATGACAGCAATACCAGCTTGTGTTGTGATCTTAACAGACTGCACAAGCCAGCCATGCTTAGGATGGGTTAGTACTTGCATAAAAGACATTAATCAGCACTTCCTTATTATAGGAAATGACTTTGGTGAGTCAGGATCTTGCACTGTTCCCTCTGACTCACCACCAAAATTCTTTGTGAGGTATCAGCGGGTATGGAGGCACTGTATTTTAGGTGAAACGTAGAATGAGGTTCCTTATTATATTTGGACCTTAAAGATACCGTGGCACTCTTTGTAACACTAGTGCTCAGGCCACATTCTCTTTTTGGTAATTACATTTTTTTTTCACCGTAATTCACTCTGGAGTTTCATATGGAAAAGGAATTCTTCACTTCCTGTCTTAAAATGTTTGGTAGTGCTATGGTACAATATTAGAACCAGCCCAGAGATAGCTTGATTTCATTTCTAGAAGAAGTGATCCTTTTTGGTTTAGATCTGCATGTGCTAATTTTGTTATTCCCATACTCCTGACATGTTTATGTGAATCTTTGTAAAGCTTCACAGTTGTTAGTGTGGCGTCTATAATTATTTGATGCTATACCTTAAAATATTGTATATCTGTAAATACAGGAAACAGACTATTGGCAGTCAATGTGTTTAGACTTTAAAAAAAATAACGGTAACCTTTTCTGGGAGGTTTCAAGACCCTAGTGTTTGAATCTTGAAAGTCCTCCTAGCATCATTTAGCTATGGTAATTACCACCTCGTAATAATAAATGTAATTAATGGCAGAATTATTTTCCTTCATTGAGGTGCTGGGATCATGTAATCTGGTTTCTTAGTGGTAGAGAGGGCAAGGGTAACATTTTCAAAAGCTATATAGACACTTAAGATGCAAATAGGCATCTAGTGGGATTTAAAAGTACCTTAATGAGTTAGGTCCCTAACTCCCATTAACTTTCATTGACTAACTTGCTTAGGTGCCTAAATACCTTTGAAAATCTGACCCCATGTCCTTATGCACTGTGCTCACTATTTTGTTCTGTTGAAATTGTGTAACTTCTATTATGCATCAAGGGCTTGGTTCTCCCATACTCTGCAGCTGCTTTGTGCAAACCAGGACAAACCTGATGGAAGACAGCCCTAAAAGCAGCCACAGGGAGATTGCTCCAGCACATAGTGTAGTGCACCCATAGCAATTCCTACCGCTCCCCACTTTCCGGCTACCCCCATAGGGGGCATAGCTCATGATATATAGTTCTGACTACGACTACCTAACTCCCTGACGATCCCTGGCTGCCAGAAAGAACCGTTCTGAATGTGGACAGTCCTTGTAAATTGCTCGTCTGATCAATATTGGGGACTGGTCCAGCAAAAGAACAGCTCTGGGATCCATTGACTGCAAAGTTGGCTTAAAGTCTTCACTCCCACCTCTCCTGAGCTGCCCTGAGCACTCCTCACACACAGCCTAAGATTTGGACCAGAGGTTTTTGATGGTGTCAGTATGCCTCTGTGGGTCACAGCTGAGGATATCAGATTCAGGAAAAACTGCAGAGAAATAGAACAAACACACCCTCAACTGGTGGTTATTCTTCCATAAGATACACCAAGCCAGCAGTAAAAGTAAACTTGTGTCTCATCACACTGGTTAACAAGAAGTCAGAAATGCAGTCTCCTTAGATATCCCAGCCCTTGTTTCACCCCCTAGACACTAGAGTTTATGATGAGTGATTATTTAAAACCAATTTCATCAAATAAAGGGTTCTTCCAGTCCCAAGAGATCAGCCTTACAGCCAGGCCAATATATAATTCAGATCTTACCCAATAATCATGCTGCTGCCAATTGTTTAGTATCTAATATCTAAAGGTTTATTCTCAGGGAAAAAGTAAGAGAGAGTAAAATGGTTAAAGAATCACATACATACAATTATTGCAAAATTCTTTAATCAGGTTTTAGCAGTGGTGAAATAAACTGCTAATTTGCAAAGCATCTGGAAATTACTCAAACAGCTTGGGCGTCATCAGTCCTTGTTTAAAGCTTCCTCATTAGAAATCCAATCCAGAAAAATGAAGCAGGCGGTGAAGACAAAATAGAGATGTTTTCAGGGCCTTAAATACCCTCTGCCATGCGAGGGGATGCTCATTGTTTCAGCTTGTGGAAATTCAGAGAAACAAGATGGAGTCCAGGGATAAATGAGCAAGTCATATGTCCTTACATACTTTGTTGAGTCATAGGAGCAGCCATTGTCCATGACCTGGCTAAACCATTCATGGAGAGGCCCATATGTGGGGAGAGACTTCTTGTACAGTCTATTGTGTGAACTAAGTACCCTTAAAGGGGTCATTAACTTGCATAGCTCTTTCACCATAGACTGTTTGGCTTCAGTGTATATTTTACTTGGTGGATGTGACTCAGGAATGCAGCATCTATGCAGGATACCAGTACATAGTTAATATCTATAACTTCAGAAACAAAATACATATTTCAGATAAAAACAATATATGCATGTAAACAGGATAATCATACTTAGCAAATCATAACTTTTCCATTGTCATGTTATGTGACATGCTTTGCATAAGTTTGGTTGCAACTGCATAACAGTGGTAGCAACAATGTTATACATGGTTATATTTCAATCATACAACATCATAGATGGCTAAACCTTCCACATTCTGTTAAGGGTATACTTTCTCTGAAGGTTTGTTTTCTGTTTCTTACTAAGGGTGAGAGACACTTTTTTGATTTACTTGTTTGACCTGCATCAGCCTCACTCTTCTGCCAGTAAATTTTCTATCATCTATTTGATTCCTTGTTCCTTTTCATTATGGACAATAAGTTGAAGACATTATGGACAAGAGCTGCTAGATGCAGGATGTTTTATTTATTTAACTGTTTGCTCTATGTATTGTTATTTAAATTGCCTTACACCTAACTACTACTGTCAGTGTCTCAAGTTTGCTTCTTAATGTGCATCTCTTGAGGTCACAAGTTAAAGTTCAGTGCTCTAAAGGATTGCATTTCTTCTGTGGATATTTGCTTTTAATTTAAAAAGTTGCTTGTGTGTTGCCATCAATTAAATCTTGAACATAAAAGAAATAAGAATCCTTTCCACACTTTGCATCTTGTGGAGAATGTGCCCATTAAAATGGGGTTGCTAAATCACACTTGATCTTTTTTTAAATGTTCAATCGTACGTTTACTTATACGTGGAATGAATCATTTTCTCTTTATATATTCACTCAATACAGTCTCCATTATCAAAAGGGCCACATAGAAATTTCAGATCATCAAGGGAGCCAGCTGTACAGGCTTCGAAGTCTGTGCCCAGAGTGTCTACTAAATGATGCTCCTTCCTCTTAATATAAGACATGTTGAAAGAGAATCTTCTCTTACATTTTTTTTCACTTAGTATATGTAGATAACCAGACTTATGTTGACTATTATAGGACAGATCCAGTTGTCCTTAATAGAGCTGAGTAAGTAACTGATTTTTTTTTTTTCATTTTGGGGACCAAATTGAAAAAAATCAGGAAAAAACCACTTTTTTTCATTTTGGTGAGAAAAACCAAAAAAATTCAGTTTCAGGTAAAACAAAATGATTCGTTGAACACTAAATTAATTTTTTATTTTGTTTTTTCGTTTCAGGTTGTTTTTGGATATTTTTCACCCATTCCCCTTTTTTAATTTGAGCTAAATTTCTAAATGAAACACTGTTTTGAAACAAAAATGTTGACCATTTTGAAACTAAACATTCCTAAATGAAAAGTCAAAAAGGCTTGTTTCAAAATGGTTGAAATGAACTGTTTTGATATTTTTTTCCTTTGACTGAAACGCTTCGATAAATTCGATCAGCGTTTGCAAATAGTTTCAGTATATTCATTTTTCAGTGAATTTACTATTCCCCCCAAAACTTTCCCGCAACTCTAGTCCTTAGTCAAGCAAATCTCCCATTGACTTTAAGAAATAATCTGGGTTCAGCAGTATAGAAATAAATCTTTCTTACTGTGAAATTCACAAACACATAGGTGTCACAATTAGATGAAGTAAGATTTCCCTATCTATCTATACATTCAAGCCTTACATCTTAAGTGTCAGTCACAGCCTTATTATTAATATAGGATTTTTTTTGGTTTCCAAAATTGTTACATATTGGAGAATTTTTTTAAATGTTCGTCTTGAAGAAGTTAAGATACATTGAAAGAAAATAATTTCTATCTTATGTTAAAAGAAAATCATTTCTATTCAAGAAAATTATCTCATTTTCTATCATCTGTGCTCTAGCAATGGCTTCAGAGTGAATTTTGCTGAAGGTCTGGTCTACCCTTAAAATTTAGTTCAATGTAGATATGTCAATCAGAGATGTGAAAAATTTACATCAGCCTGGCCCCCAATATAGGTGCAGCGATGTCAATGGAAGAAGGCTTCCATCAGCCTAATTTATTGTCGTTCAGGCAGATGATGTTCCTAATCTGTTAGAAAATCCCCTTCCATTGATGTAGGTTGCATCCACACACTGGGAGTATGGCTACAGGTTTGCTGGTATAATCCCTGTAGTGTACATGTACCTTTAGTAAACTGCTGCAGTTGGTTTAAAAATTCACAGGAACATCAGTTTGGAAGTCTTTGTCCTGCTGCATTGGAGAATTACGGGGAGATATTAAAAATTCCTGGAGTGTTTTACATTTTAGCATAGCGTGAAACTGCTAGACTTAAAAATCTTGAAAATGTGGGTCTGTTCAGTCATTTTTAAACGGCTCGCACAACATTTTCTGTCTAGGTTTTAATACCACACCCACCTCTGTGGGGTCCATGTATCTGGTCTCATGGCAATTTATTTTGATTTTCTGAGAGAACATTTTTTTACAACTTCCAACAGAGCAGAACTTGAATAGGAATCTAATGACTGGCATGCTTTTTCTTAATTTTTACATGTCCAATTGTTCTGGTATTTCATTTTATCTGATTTTTTTTGTTAAAGTTGTTGGAACAAAATGAAAGTTGTTTTTTTTTTTTAACACCAACAAGCTATCTCTACAATTGATATGATGCAATCAAGGCACTTTTACCAAGTATTCTTCCTACTTATTCTGCAGTATAGAAAGTTTCAGGAATGTTGATTTTAAAGTTTCAAACCTATATTAAAGCAAAGTGGAAGCACATCTCTCTTATTTTGCCTAACCTCAAATCTGGGATGCAATGTGAAATGGAGACCCAAAATGAAAAATACAAAGACATCCATGCAGTAAATTTAAAATGCTGGCGTGCATTCCTTTAGTGTAAATAACTCATTCTGTAACCCTAACTTTCTTATTCTTTATTTTTGACGTACATAATTTTCAACAGTTAAAGTGAAGGAAAGCCAAATTTCTGTGTAATGTAGGTAGCTTTGGGGTTAAAAGGCAGTTGAGATGTAGAATTGGTAGTTTTATTTCCCGTGTATCTAAATTTTCCTCCATTTGAAAGTTCCTTTGCCAATTCAGAATATGTAATGCTGATCTCAAGATGGAGCACTGCTAATTGGGACATACAGCCTTTAGGGGCCACAACTCTGTGCAAAGATGGGAGCCAGAAGCACGATGTAGAAAGAAGTCCCCAGGACTGTGTTTGATTTATGAGCTATGCTTTGACGAGTTCTGCTATTTTTAAATTTGTGGAAGCTCAGTTAAAGTTAATATTTCATTATTAATAATCAGTTACCTGTTAAAAGACTACCAAGTAGCTAAAATGACAAGCAATTTTCAATATCAAAAGGAAATTAACACAAAATTACATGTACCTCACCCACACATACATATATTCCTGTGTTAGAGAAGAGTTATTCCTCACTCCAGGTACATCAGCTTTGATCAAGCCAATTATTCTGCTCTGGGTTTTTTGACAGCAACTGAAAATGAGAACATTTTAAATTCAAGCTACATTTCAGAGACTTACCCTTCCCAGTACATTATAACTTCATTAAATTGAACTAAAACTCTCAGATAATTAAAACACAATTTTGACCCCTTACAAAACCCATGTATTGGTCAGCTCCCCTGATTTAATTTGAAACTACCTTTGTTCAGTTGGTTCAGATAAGCAGGATTTCATATAAAATGGGGTTTTACACTGATATGATCTGATTTGGAAAACAAAATATTTGCAGATGGTGCTGCAAGTCTTACATCACGGTTGCTAAAGTGGATGCAGTGGTGGCAGTCTAGTCTAAGGAATCATAATGCATGAATATACCACAAAAATGAAGATAGGTATAGCTCTGAAACACAACTTGGAGGGGTTGGTTGTATCCCAGCTGGCATCATCTACTCCTACCTGCTTCAGCAGAGCAATCCTAGCCTAGTAAAAGACGTTCAGAGAGTTCAGCCCTCTGAAAGACAGACTCCTGGGGTGAAATCTTGGCCCTATTGAAGTCAATTGGAGTTTTGCCATTGACTTCAGTGAAGCTAGGATTTCACTGATGGAGTGCAGGGATATCTCTAGCTGCCTTGTTCATAGCAAATGTTTCTATGGATTAGCCTGAACATTCTTCCAGATTAAAGCTACCAATGTGGTTGCACATAATTATCTCTGGCTCAAACCCTGGATAGCAAACACTTAAGAAAGACAAGTAACTACCAGTGTTACTACACAGTACTACAGGGTGCTGTTCACAGCTCTTTCACTGAGCTGCTGTGTGTCTGGGCAAATCACTTTCCTTCTCTGTGCTTTGGTTTCCCCATCAATAAAATGGAGGATAATGATACTTTGAACTTTATAGGTGAAAAGCGCTATATGGTGCATTTGCCCCCACTCCAAATCTGAATGTTTAAACAAGAAAACCCATAAAATATGGAAGAAAAACTGACTACCATCTACAGTTGGAAAATAAAGATTTTACTTATTATGAAGATTGCCTGAAAACCCTATTAAAAAGATTCAGCAACAGGCACTGTGCTGCAAGACACCCAACAATAACACTTTTTCATTCACAATGAAATGCGAGTCTGCATTTGCATGTAAAAAAGAATAACAGAAATAGTACACCTTCAAATTACACACCTGTTATTAAACCTAAACCTTGTACAAATGCAAGCTTCCTATTCAACCCATGTGACTTCAGTACACTTGCCTTCTACTGATGTTTTTCACCTGTAAATTTAAAAATAGCTTGATAATGCTTTATTCTCACATAGTTTTCAGAGTCTGTGGATAATGTTGCAGAACAAGGTTAAGAACACTTGTCAAGAAAAAATTGCACAGTTCTGATGACAAAATGAGGATAAAATATGAGGCATCACAGTGGCAAAGTATTTCAGTGTAACAGTAGGCTTTTGGCAACACAATTCTGGGCCTCATTCACCACTGCCTTGCACCAGGCCATTATTTACACCAGTTCAAGGTGAGTACAACATACTAACGTATCAGAATGGGAGCATTTTCCACCTACTGCATTCAGGTGCAGATAACTGTGTGAGGTGCAAGACAAAGGGGAATCAGTATGCCCTAATTATAATAGAAAGTATACAAAATATAAAGTAAGCCTCCAATTCTGCAATCAGATCCACATGGGTAGGTCATGGAACCCCTTTGGCTGCAAAGGGACACCACAGGGACATAAGGATATCTTATCTGCTTGTGGAGCTGGGGGCTTGTCACAGGCTTAACAAAACAACAGAAGTGCACAGACACAGTGTTTTACAGTTTTGAGTACTTTTTATAGCCATATAAGAGAACAATGACACTATTATGTAACCTTCCCATTTAAGCATATGTTATTGATTTAAGTAACATATAAACATTTTTACTTCTGATATTAGAATTACCCATACAACCAAACCATTCTATATGGACATATGGACCAGATCATTGTTATCGTTACACTCCTTAATAAATCTATCTTGATCTCTATAGATCAGTGAGGAGATTGCTCTTTCCTAAGCAGGAAGCCAGTAACTTGGTCATTATTTTAAAATCTGTATTTAATAGTGAAAGTTGGCTAATAGCTGGCATATTCATTTTTAGGCTGACCTTCAGAAATTGAAAGTATAGCCTCAAAAATGATTTTGGAAGAGTATTGCATTTTAGGATGCCTTAAACAAAGAAGTATGTGTTTAGAAAATAGTTGTTTGCAAATTGGGTGGTTTAGATGTTTGTGGTTTAGCTGAATGATTCTGAATAACTTCCAAATTTAAAAGTACAGTGTTTCCATTGATAGACATTTAGGACCAGATTCTGCTCAAGGTCTGTAAGTGTGAAGTAGTATCATTAACATCAGTGGAGTTTCTCCAGACTTACGCTGGCAAAAACAAGGGCAGAATTTGGCTTTTAAAATCTGGTCTCCATCCAGTAGAATTTTGTCTTGAGTGAACTAATTCCTAGAGAACCAGTATGCTGAATTAAAAGAAGAACAAGTTATTATTTTTCAAAATGTCATTAATTGTTGTAACCTGAATGGTTTTTTCTCCCTCATTTCAAAGAGTGATGACCTGTCTGGAGAATTGGATTTCATAAAAGAAATCATGAATGGTTGTGTGCAAGTTGGAAAGATGTTGCAACACTCTGACAGGAACATAGTACTGCAGTGGTAGGAATTCACTAGACAATCCTATGTGGAGAAAATTGGAGCGTAGTTTTCAAACCGTTATATTTATTCATTTTTTTTATTCATTCAATTTGAAGTGCAGCTTCAAACTCCCATTAATAGAATTCTCCTGCATTCCTCCACAAAACGTACAAGCATAGGAAGAGGCAGCTGTGCCAGCTTCTCACACATAGCCTTGGCTGTGTAGCTCAGTGATAACCTGGAAGAACCACTTGCAGGAGTGAAAGGGTAGTTTAATCTCTATGCCCCTTCATTCCTTAGCTTTTCTGCTAAGACTGCCAACAAGAGTGCTAATTAATATCACTTGTGGTAATTGGAACACTTGTCCACTAGGACCTGAATTTCTATTTTACATGTTTGTATGATCCAGTGTCCCATAAAATGGAGTTCTGTTCCTCACAGACCCTGTCTTATATTGCATATCATTATCTGTCCACTTACCTTCATCACTCATTAGTGCTGTGAACTACATTTCTTTGCCACCTCTCCTAGCTGCCAGAAACTCTTCAGCCTTTTTGTGGAACTTCATCTCTACCCAAAAATCACTTATAAGTTAATAATTAAAGATAATCCATGCCCCAAAGAGCTGATTTAGACTTAAGTCTCCCATGTAGCCGCTCTGTGCTGATGGGAGAGAGCTGTCCCATTACCATAATTAAGCCACCCCCAATGAGCGGTGGTAGCATCTCCCACTAACAGCGCTGTCCACTCTGGCACATCTGTTGGTAAAACTTGTTGGTCAGGAGTGTGACAAAAGTTTTGCAGACAAAAGTAGACATAGCCTTCAATTGCAAGCTGTTTTGGACAAGGACTGTCTTGTTATCTGTTTGTACAGCATTCTGTACAGTGAAGACATGGTCCCTGATTTCTGCTTCTTGGTGCTACTGTAATATAAATAATAATTAACATAGCATAGTGGAATGAAGGATCATTCTGTATCTTCAACCATCTTCATAACCATTGTTTCACTAAAAAATTGTAATCTTTTCTGGGCCTGCTCACACTAAAAATATAATGAGAATGGATTTTTTCTCCTAATTTCCATCATAAACTGTGGTTAGAATGTAAACTCTTTCCCCCCCCGCACCCTTTTTTCTATTTTTATTAGGGAGGCACCAGTAGTGGCTGTAGTTCAGGTAGAGTTGAGTGTTGGGCTTAAATTTATGAACATGCACACAAAAGGTGATCAATACATGTGTATATATTTCCCAAGATTCACTAACCCCTTCAAACTTGTAGATTCCAAATGAAGCAGAGCTTTTTCCAGATGAGGCACTCCCATCTTTTGGAATCTTCCAAAACTTTCTTCCAAACAACCAAAAAAATATAGAAATATTTTCAGAAATGCAGGTGCATGCAATTGTCTTCTCAGGGAAAGCTTACTCTGAGTTCAACTTCTGTTTTACCTTTTAGCAACAGCATTCTCAGTGGGAATTACTGTGCATTAATTAATCTGGGAATTTCTTTGATGCTACAAGCATTAACAATTTTTTGCAGATATTATCCAAAGCTTTCCACATGCTTCTTTTGTTAGTTCAGAAGTAAAATATTTGCAGATGTCCTTGCTGTAATAAGCAGTCTGACTTGAGACTGTTTTTTATAGAAGTAATATAAAAACACTCTGGGCCAAATTCTGAGCTGCACCAGTCAGGATTCTGGGATGGCCTAATGGCTGGCACAGCCCACAGCATAAGTTAGAGGAGCCCCACTGCTGTCTCACCTGCAGTAGCTTCTCTGAAGCCCAGGATACTCAGAGAACAAAATGCTCTGGCCTTTTCCCCTCCTGTGGTGAACCATTTACTGGCATCCCTCGACACTGGATGCTGCATGGAAGGAGTTGCATAGGGTTACTTAATTTAGTCCCGTGCTGCTCTTCTGTATTTCCCCAGTTTTGGTTTGTGGCTCCCTTTGTAAAGCAGAGTACAAAATCAGGCCCAGTTATATCAAATTGTACAACTAATAAAACTAAGGTTCTCATTCTTTATTGTTATGCATTCTTTGTTTTGAGTGAAAGGTCAGCTCTGCAACTTTGGATATTGTCAGTCAACTTTAGCACCTTATTTAGGCATTGTATAAATATGTTTTTTAAAACCCCAAACGAATATGAAGGCTTTCATTGGAGGGTTTAATGCCAATGGAAACAGTTTTTGTAAGTCAAAAACAGTAACAAAAATTGTTGTGCTAGTGCTCACTTCCCAAACATTGCAGCATTGTGCATGAGCATGTGAGTGAGACACAGGCTCTAATTCTTTTGTCACACCAGTTCTAATTACATTAGCTTTAAAGGAATTACTCCCACCAGAGCTAGTTGGATGAGAATCAGTTCCAAAAACTATAAACAGAAGCAGAAGTGATTTGTATTTTTATTAGCTAGCATGAACTTTGACAGGTAAGGTTTTAAAGTTTGTTCATAGTAAGAACTTGAAAAAGTAATTTTTATTTTAATCAGTGCCCCCTTGAGGCTGTGTCCACACTAGGAAAATACATCATGTTTGAAGATGTATTGACTATGTTTTAATTAACACAATGTTAAACATGACTTAGCATCTAAAGTAAACAGGGAAAAATCATGTTGACAAATATGAGAGCTGGTCATAATTAACCCTTGGGAAGGGATTGTGATTAACATTGACTAGCTAACACACTTTTAAAACATGAATTGTCCTTGTACACAGTACTGGCGAAATCATGTTTCACACTGATCGTACTGGAGTCAGTGGAGCTTTGTGAAGGTACGGGGGTTTGCCTGTGTCACGCGGGCTGCATTAGGAGGGGGGGGGCATTTGTGTGGTTTGACATTAATATGTCAAAATCATAATAATTCATGTAAGACATGCCATGTCAGGTACTGTTAAAAAGGTTATAATATGCTGAATAAGATGGTAATATTTGTGGTCATGTGTAATATGTGTAAGGAAAGTTATGGAGATCTTTGATATCCCTGTATTTCAAACTGTGCTGTGGAAGACACACCCCAGCCAGAGAGGCGGCAGGACAATAGCTTGCTTAATAGCCCATTCAAGGCCTTATCAGAAGCCAGAGGCCCGGGAAGAAACTAAAGGCATACCTGAAGAGTTACCAGGATTGGCCCATGTGACTATGGACTTCATTTTGGTTCCAGTAAAGTTCCACAAGCCACATGGCCAGTAACAGAGGGTATATAAGATCAAACCACAGAAACCATTTTGTCTTCGTCTTGTTCTGTATTCCTGTCCAGCTGTGGACACACCTCTGGATTAACACACTTTGCAACTGAACTGAAGGACTTAGACCCATCCAGGTACTGGATGTATACCAGAGGAACTGTACAAGCCTGCAACTCCACAATTGTTCTAGAAACCTGATGTATATAGACTTTTAAATCATCTGTATATATCTGATTGCTTTGAGCCTTTAACACTTCTCTTATTGTTTGTTTTTCTTTTACTAATAAACCTTTAGTTTTAGTTACTAAAGGATTGGCTGGCAGCGTGGTATTTTGGGTAAAATCCAAACTTATAGTGAACTGGTACTGTGGCTGATCCTTTGGGATCAGAGGGAATCTTTTAGTAAAGAGCACAGAGTTAAAGCAACTGGTCTCTTTACTGGACCTAGTGTCAGTTTGGGAGCCAGAGACTGAAATGCAGTAAAGGGGGCTGTGTGTATTTGCACAGTGGCTTCTTGATAACCAGTGTGGGGGAATCAGAAGCACTGTTTGTGGCTGGTTGGGAAGTCTGACTGCAGTGTCACCCACCAGTGTTGGGAGAATTTGCTCTCCTTTTGCAGCCTGCCCTGACCCTGGCATTATCAGTGGGCTACCCTGGGCACGGACGGGTTACAGCCTGTACAGAGATCATTGAAGGATCATGGCTTTAACTATGAAGTGGTGACAGTCCCTCTAAAACAGTCATGTGTAAAAAATACATGTGAATTAATATATTGTTTTGACTCAGTGTAGGGCGAGGAAGAACATTGTAATGCGCGGATGGCTTAGCATGGCAAGACTAGGCCCTAGAAATCCAGCCTAGGCTGAATGGAAAGCCCCTAGAGGGAAAGAGGAAGCTTGGAAATAAACCTAGCTGGTAAACATCCTAACTATGCATAGTGGAACCTGAGATAAACAGCGGATTACTAACCGCAGGCCAGCAGTTGACTCAACTGCAGGACCAGTTTTAGCCCATGATAAGGTCAGCTTCCCGCTTTCGACTGCTGATGTAGCCGTCTGAAGCTAGTAGCCAATAGACTAATGAAAAACAAGTTTTAAAGCCCAATCCATAAAAAGGATTGAGAGTTACGCTGCATATTGCTAGGTAGAGTTTGTTGTCAAGCTTTGGGGAAAGGGGGTATATTAGGTACCCCTCGGGAACCACCCAGTGAGACTCTCCGCAGATCCGTCAAGGCCTTATCCGATGCCTTGGGCAGATCGGTTCCCTGGTTGTGACTCGTATGGTGGATGATGGGTCTCCCCACCTTGTTGTTGGTAGATGCTTTCTTCCTATGCTTTGGGATTGCGGTAGTGTGCGGCTGCTGATGCTATTGCTTTTAAGATCATGATATTGCTCATTATATTGCTTGTGCTGATAACTGCTCTCCTTGTATACCAGGTGCTTATGCTGATGTGGGAGGAGTTTTTAGCACAGCTTGTTAGGTCATCAGCTAAATAAAACACTGCATTTGAGCAGTTCTTTTGTCCGGCTGCCCTCCCTTTCGCCGCCGAGATCACAAAGTACAAACCCACCGCCACTGCGGAGCACACTCAGCATCAGTCGTTTTAATTCAGAGGAAGTCTTAGAAGGCAAACACAATACCAAAAGTTATTATTTGAATCATGCACATTAAAATAGAAAATACAAGACACAAACAAATATTTTGTTTTTTGGTTAAAATTTGATAATATATCATATTATGATTGTTTTCAATCTTATCTGTCACTGCAACATATGGAGAATTTAACAGAAATAATTTTCCTTTCCCCTTTAATAGTGTTAAAATGTGAATAACCTGGGTAACCATTTGACATTTACCTGGGTCTGATGATATAGGGAAAAGGAGATTTTCACACCAAAATAACACAATCCACATTTCTCAAAGGCTGATCAGCTCGTAAATGGGTCATGATATGAGCAATACATTTTCTTCACATTAGTCAGAACTAACAGGTTTGAGTGAATTGGTGTGTTGCTCAGGCAGTAAGCATTGCCATGCTTGGTTTCATTTTTACTTTGTTTCTAGTCTCCACCCTCTGCTTTTATAATGATACATTTAAATAACTATTACACTAGTTGCATTCTTGCCTCAACGATGCCTTACAATCAGAGTTCGTTTTATTCAAAAGTATGTACAGTGGAAATATTCACTGGCAAGGTTATTTACAAATGCTGGATAGTTGTGATGGGGGCACTGTGACTCTTTGGGTTCAGGGACAAACCTTTCTGGACTAACAGATCCAACCTGGTTCTTGGAAAGAAACCTAATAATTCTGCCTCTTCTGCAGAGGCTTATCCAGGACCAGCAAGACTTAAACAAGTGGATTTGTTTTTCAGGTTAGCCTTATGATCCTTCCAGTTAAGGAACTGCATAACCTGCTGATATCAACAAAGATTGGTCAGTGAGTCCACAGAAAGGACTGTAATCCTCATAGAGGGGAAGAGTGGTTCTTCTGCCTGTCTGTTGTTTACTTTATCATGGTTGTTGCTATGGCCCAGTTCTCAGCTGGTGTAAGCAGAAGCCACTCCAGTGAAGTCAAGGCATCTATACCAGTATACGTGAGGATCTGCCCCACAGCCTTTAACAGCAGCATTGATGCAATAAACAACAGATACATAGAGGAGTCACTCTTTTGTGCTATAACAGAAGCTGTGGGCTTTGGATTGGAGGGTGGTCTTGATGTTTCTTAGGTTTTGTTGTTTTCTTTGTTCTGTGAAGAATCTAAAATAAATACAGTGCCCCAGAAATGGGGGAGAATTTTGCATTAGTATCTAGAGGTCCCAATGTTTCTGCTATAGTGGGGAAAATCTGGGGATGGATATATTGGTCTTTTCTGGATTTGTCAACCTATTGTATTTCATTTATATTTAAGTGATATGCACATGTAGCTCAATGTTATAAAGGATTGATTGTGCTAGAGACCTTGGGCTTGATTTGCCACTGCTTTGTATTTTACGGAGTTATTTATGTCTGTGCAAAGTCAGTGGGACAAGCTTAAGTGCTTTTCTGAATTAGAGCCAGAGTGCTCAGAACCTTGCAGAATCAATCCCTTACTCACCTGTTGCTAGGCCTACAAGGTGGACAGAGGGAATGGGATGGATTACCATTTTCTGCTGTTCCAAGCAATGTTATTTGCTAAAATGATTATCACTTCCAATAGCAAGGAAGGAGAGGAAAGATGCTGCATGAATTGTAATAAAAGGCAAGAGCAGGGGGTTAAAATCAGATGTGTTAATTTGGATTATACTCATACAGTATGTAGTGAAAACAACTGTAATACATTCTTACAGAATTTGGAGCATTTATCTGGTTTACTTTGAGTTATGGAAAAATCACCAAAGTGTAAACAGTTGGCAGAATTTTAAATGGATTTCTTGAATTGGGAGAAGATGCTGTTCCATGAAGGCATGTTGTCATTGGAGATCAAACGTGTATTTGGGGAACGAGATTAGAATAGTACAGTTCAATATACAAATTTATTTTCTTTCTTCATCTATGAGAATTGCACTGTTTCTCTATAATATTTCCTGAATCTTGAATTTAAAGGCTATGAGGAAACAATCAGATTTTCCCATGTGGGGAAACAAATGTCTGTTAAGTTTCTTTGTTCATTTAAATCAGTGCATGAATTGTTTCTCTTACAAGGGACCTTGGAAGTACATTGTCTCATCTCCAAGTACTATGGATGGCTCGCTGTGGGCTCAGAGATTTAGATGGAATCTCTTCCTGCAGCTCTTTGAAGGTAGGTAAAACGGGGTCATTTCAAATCTGCTCCTAAGGTCAATATCTTTAGTTAATATTTCTCTTCCTGTAATTGTACTATTACTTTTTTTTAAAGTTTTTAAAGGATTTTGATTAGACACCTTTGGTTTGTATTTATTAATCTTTGACAATACTAAAGCAATTATTTTTTTATTACAACACTCAGGTCTCATCCTAAACACACTTACTGCCAGGCATAATACTTATTTCCATGATAGTCTCATTGACTTAAAATGGCATTAGCCATGATAGGAAGCCTTATGCCCAAGCTAGTTTCTGAGCATTCTGATTGATGTCTCTTAACTCTTTATATTATGCAATACTCTAAAATTTTAAAGTAAGCCAGTAAGTGGCTAAATGTAATTTGGGCAAGTTTGTGACTTATATGTTCTGTTTACTTCTGTTGAGGAACTCTATATAGCCTATAACAATATTTCTGACCTGAGTCAAGTGAGCTTGCTGGATCATCTTGAGATTCTGGACCTGGAAGGAAACAATATTGAGGACATCAACCAGATTCAGTACCTGGGACTCTGTGGCAAACTGAACAGTCTCACAGTGGAAGGGAATCTTATTTGCCTGAAGCCAAACCCAGAGTCTTCAGAGGTGAGGATCTTGTTCAGATTTCTTGTGTTAAATTTTGCATATATTTATCTTGAGTTGGTAAATCAGGAATCCACAGAAATACTTCCATTGCATTGTTGTTGTCATAGTTGATGATATTGTACGTATTTTCTTCCATTATATCCCTCTTTCTCTAGAGTTTGTTTTTTTTAAAGGCACCTCCCATGAACACAAAGAAGAGACTGGAGCACTGGTATTGATTGACAAGGCATTTTCCCTAATGACTTCAAGGGAGTGTTGATATCAGTAGAAACCTCTTTCATAACTCATCTCTTGATTCATGTGGCTGCAGGGGTAAAATAAACTAGCAAGTAAATTGTTCTTACAAGAATTAACATTTCTCCCACATGCTAGTAGTGGACATATTTGTGCAACATTAAATCTATTATCATCTCTGAGAACCTGCCCAAGGGTTGCTAAAGTTTAATTTCTTTCTGCTTTCTAGCCAGCCCAAGTCCCTTTCACTGCTCACCAGGGAGCATGGAGCCGGCTTTTAAGTTATTGTTTTTTAACCTCCATTCAGAAAATTATATTTTCTGAGTCCCCAACATGTCAGACAATCTTCAAAATGGGTGTTCCTCATCTCCATGGCCACTAGGGCAGCCAGCATCTTTGCGCTGAGCCTGGCCTTTGGACCAGCCCTCTGGAAGCACTTCCCAGAATTCGCAGACTCCAGGTGCCCTTTGGAGCAGAGCTTTCAGAGGATTTTTGAAAGATTTTTAACTGTCTCTCAAGTTTCTTTACAGCTTTGAGGCTTTCTTCTCAAAACCGCTGAACTAAAAAATCTCGAACAAATTCTTGTGGCTTTCTGAGGAGGATTTGAAGGATAGCACCTTTCTTCCCCGTAGAAGTGGCAGGGACAGCAGGTTGTCTGCACCCCAGCTCCAGCTGGTGTATGAGTAAGGTCCACACTGAGAGAGCAGAGTAGGCCAAAGGAACCCTGCTCCGAGACAGCTTGTGGGCAAGGTCCGGGCCAGAAGACGTGAGCAGGCCCCAGTGAAACTAGCCCTCAAATGGCATGGGGGTCAGACACACACTGAGAGAGCTGAGCAGGCCACAATTAAACCAGTTCTCAGCTAGTGTGCGAGGGTGAGAGCTATGTTGAGAGAGTTGAGCAGGCCACAAGGAAGCCTGGCTACTGCCAGCATGTGGGCAAGGTCCACAGTAAGTCAGCTCAACAGGTCACATGAAAGCATCCTTCACTGAAACCATGCCAGGATAGTGACATGGAATAAGGAGAAAGTTTTTCAAAGCCCCCCTGCCTCTCCACTAGGTATGGGGCTCCTATTCCTACAGTTTGCAGAGCACGTCTCCTGCATGTCTCCCTAAGGAGTGAGCTGGAGCCAGTGCAGACAAATGACTCCACTGATATCAGCTAGGCCTTACAGATAAACAGGGTTTACCTGTAAATCCTCAGCTGCTATGAATGCGCCTGCAACCTTTCTGATACCAATGCGTCGCTTGTCTGCATTGGCTCCCGGCTTTTATTGGAAATGAGATCAGCAAGGACACCAGTTTGCATCTTGTCTTAGTTCGTTTAAAATATTTCTTTTAATTGCTTATTTTGGTCCCACTCAAGTGTTCTATATCCTCACATGAGGGCCCAGTTACCCACAACATTTCTGATCTATCCTTGCAGTGCCGGAGGCCTCTGGAAACTAGTTGGATTATCGCTGCTCTTTGGGGACTAAACTTGTCAAACACTTAGCTTTGTCAGATAGCCCTGCTGTGACATGCAAAAATTCAGCCTCTTGTGCTGTGATTTCAGAAGGATGTCAGCAATACAGTGTAACAGCATTAATCTTTCAATTTCTTTTCTTTCTCATCCTCCTCTTTTCGTAGCTTTTAGGGAAAACCCCAAATGACCTTTTTACATATGAGTCTGCACTTCTATCATTATTACTTTAGTATGAGTGTAGTAGTAAAAAGCATATTATCAGCAGTGTGAAAGAGCAAGGCAAAGCACTAGAGTTAAACCACACCTGAGCCATGTTATTATCTCTCCATCCATATTAGATTCCTCTCCTGTCTCTTAAACCACCTAAAATCCCAATATCAAAGTTGAAATATACCAGCAAAAACTAAAAACCTAATATGGTTCAGGATTTTGAATCTGGATATCTACCAAATCAATGTGTTAGCACAATCATTCTTGATCATCCTTATAATCTATTTTGTGGCTTCAAGGAATTCCAAGAGGGAAGGAGACCATGAAAATAAAACTTCAAAGTGGCATGTTAAAGTGGGGGACTCTTTTTAAAAGAAGTTATCAAACTTTTTCTTAGTATAGAGCAGGTCTTAATAGAGAGGTTGTCTTGTAGACACCACCCCTCCTATTTGCAGTCATAATAACCATCTCTCCTCCCTTCCTGTTGGGATTGCATAACATCCCAGTGGCAACAACAGCAATTGTTTACATTAAATAATTGTATTAGAAAAATGCTTAATGTGATGTACAGTGTGTGCACTTAAAATGTTCATTCCAGTTTTAGAGATACTGTTGATTCCAGCGATATTTCCTTTACTTAAAATGAGGAATACCGTCGGAACTGGTAATAGCTCTAAAGCTGGAATGAACTTTAAATCCACCAACTGTAACAGCCTGAAACAATCAGGTGAATCAGCATAATTCAACCAGCCAGTTCTCTGGAGCAACAGCAAGAGCTCTGTAAGCTACTGGTGGTTCATGGATGACTATTTGGGAATCAGTGCTCTAGAACCTTTATCCAATACATTGAATAAATGTATATTCTTTACAAACATTCTGTGTACATGTAGAATAGTTCTTCTGGATTAAAACAAATGACCCACCATCATTTTCTTCAAATGTTGTAATTGCATTCTCAAGAGATAAACATGAGACAAATGAATTAGTTCAAACGTTAATTGCAGCAGAAGTCTCCTAAGTTATTAGTGGTAGGCTAAAACCAAGATACAGCATATGTAACCAAGATGTTTTGGGGAGTAATGCATTGTCCACTATTTTCCAGAAAATGGAGCATTCTACATTAATATTACAAAGGATCGGTAATGCATGAATAAGAAAGAAAACAAAGGCTGGCATTGTGATTCCTCTGTATCACATGCCATATAACTTTCCGGTTTACTCTAACCCATTCATATCCTCAGAATTCATTTGTGTAAGAATTTAAGCTTGAAAGCTTAGGTAGCATCCCAAAAAGCTCAATCATATAGTGCATGTGTGGGTATTTCAACCCATGTATATAATAATCATAAACATTTGTATCACTTTCTTACATTTAATTATTGGCTTGATCACATCTCTCACTAAAGGCAGCAGCATAATGTAGTGCTTTTGTTGTCATGTTTTTCCTTCTCAGAGATCCAGTAGGCTGTGCCTTAACAAATTGCTCTGCATTTGTTTTCCTGCTTTGAGCTTTCAGAGGTGTACTTCAGAGGCAGATACTGTAGCTATTTATAACTGAAATGTTTGTTAGTGGCATTTCATTTCTTACTGAAGATACGATTAGAAACAAATGTCCCTTGCAAGAAGAAATCCATGCCAGTTTCTAATGGAAAGATCATGTCTTCTTGCTTGTTTTTATTCCCATAGAGACAATACAGTTCAGCTTCTGTCACTATCAGAACCTAAGCAATAGGTACTGGAACTATAAGGAGTTCATGTCTATCCCCCTTTGCTGTCCATCTTCAAAGGTAGTAATATATTCAGAAGACCTCATTATCACTTGGTGTCTTCAGACCTTAAAAAACACCTGTGATAGAGTTACGCCGCGACTGCTCTTGACCCATTTAGGTGATGAAATCAGGGTTGCTTAACATTATAATATGCTGAAGTGCAACCTGTGTTTTTGGAAGTGGAGTACACACACACAGCATGTAGCATGTAAGAGACACTCTCAAACAAGTTTGCAAAAGAGAATCTCTTAAGTAATTGCTAGCCAAGACTTCATCCCCCAGATATTCTATTCCATGCAATGTCTTTCTCTCAGGCATTGCATAACTAATGCTCCAGTTACTGGGATAGCTAGATTTAAAGAAGAATGTGAGAATTTAAGAAGATTCATTGCTGTCCACATGACCATCTTCTTTGCCTCTCCCTTGGTTAGATTTTGCTTCTTTGAGCCATTCTAGGAGCAGACAGATTTATCAGCCGTATTTGTTGTCTCACTATTGATGGGGTGCCTCCTCAGAGAGCCATGTCTTCCACCAAGCTCTGAAAGAGGCAACTCACAAATTCACTCTGACCCCTCAGTGGAGAGTTCCACAACCCTGAGGCGGCCATCATAAAACCCACTCTACTTTCAGCTCCTGAGAGTTTCACCCTGAGCTCTGTCAGTTGCTTTCTTCCTATCAATGCTTTCACCAACTGACTGGGGTATAGAAAATTCAGCTGAGAGATAGAAAAAATGGATGTGGACTTATATTTATGATACCTCAGCTGGGCAAGTCGAACATCTCAAGCTGCTTGTCATACTGGACCCCATAGTACAACCTCCGTAAGAGCTCTTGTATATTTTATCTACAAAACGATTATCTAGATTTACTGCCCTTTCTTCAGGCTGCCTGTTTGCTTTGTGTAATTTGATTTTCTGATGACCTCATCTTCTTCTGTCATTTTAAACCAAAAGCAACAACCTGTTGATAAATACTGTAGCCTCTATTATAGCTGCTGTTTGCAGTATTGCCATGTGAGTGTAATATGATGCATCTCTCAGACAGTCCAGAATTATAAATTGTAAACCTATAGCCAGTGCACTGTGCAAAGTACATGTGCTATGTGAAGGGATGATGATTGGTTAAGACTGTTCCTAAATTAAGATTAGTCAGTCACCTTAGTGTCTGCCTCTTCTTATGAGTAGCCAGCAAATATATGCTTTACTTGACATATTCCCTCTGGCAGTCTGTGTGTTGTTTTGTAGGAAGGGACTGGATGGTTGTTATACTACTACAGAAAGATTTCTTTGTGTGACAAAACTACTGGTGGGTGAGGACTTGGCTGACTGGGAATTTGTGATATAACAGCAATAGTGTGAGAGACAAAAAACTCTATCAGAACCAAACAACTAACTTATAAGTAGATGTTAACATTCAGGTGAGCCTTCCCCTCATGGTCCATCATCAGGACAATCTTGCTTTGTACTTTCTTTAAACTGCTAGTGAATTTGAGGCAGTGGAACATTATCTGCTGTCTTGAATCTAAATTTTTTAAATCAGTGTTGTAAAATTATGTGTTCCAGCCAACTCGTAAGCCTTACCAAATTTTTCCAAAGCTGAGATGCCATGTATAGACATCTTTGCAGTGTCCTAATCTGTTAGAAATACTCAAAATTCACCAGGAGATTCCGAAACATAGTGTAATAACCACTGTATGTAACACCACACTTCCCTCTCTTACTGTTCATAATTCCTCAACCATTGCGATGCGCACATGGGCCATTTCACATATTGTCTAAAATGTCATTTAATTAGTCCAGATGTGCAGCAAGAAGCTGTGCCCTCTCAACATGTGTGATGACCAGCATGTGGGCATGGGACGGGCCACTCAAAAGTCTCAGAAAAGAAACACAGGTACAGTTTATTTTAGCCTTTGTGCATCTGCCCTTGGCATGCAGCCTCATGCAGGAAAAGGCTTAGAGTTAAAAAGAGTCATCTCTAAAATAATACAGAAATACTCACAATGATTCCCGGGGCTGCGTATGCACCACACCTGTTTTAGAGTTATGCCTAAAGTCTTAGTCTAGCTCTGAGGGACTTGCTGCCTTCCAGGCATATATTTTTAGTCACACCATTGCCTGAGCTTGGTGCTGCAACCAGAGAATTCCAAACGTAGTGAGAGGAGGGCACTTATAGGTTGAGTTTGTCCAATCTTTCCATGGAGAGCAACGTATTGTTTGCAGTTTTGTACAGCACACAGATACTATGGTAATAGGTGCTGAGGTCTTTGATAAATAAATTGCAAATAAGCCTTTTATTTTATGCTCCTCATATGAACCAAGTGAACACTTCCACATTGCTTGTAGTAGTCCAGTTTCTCTTGAACAATATGTTAAAATGACCACGTTCTCAATTCTTCCAGGTGCCAGATTATAATTACAGAGTCGAAGTGAAAAAACTCATCCCTCACTTGAAGTATTTGGATGAAATACTAGCAAGTCAAATCACCATCCCTCCCTCTAGGAAGATGAACAAGGACTGGCTAATTGTCAAGCAGTCCATTAAGGATGGCAGTTTAGCCAAAGACATTTCTGGGTTAGGTATGTCAAATTTCCCATCAAGGTTCATTTATTGGTGCTGATATGTAAGAAAGAGAGTGCAGCTGGACTTTTAGATCCCAAACTAAGTTTTCATGTGTGGGAAGTAGGAAACTCCGTCTTTTCACTTGGAAACTGAGCAGGTTGGCTATGGAATTCACTGTGGGACAATACACTTGGAATCCTATGCTCTTTTCGTGGTCATTCTTTGGAATATAACTGCACTTTCATACTTATGGCCAGAACCTCTGCCCCACTGAGGCTGCTTTGTACTGCTCTTAACCAGCCAGTGAAGGATTCTTCCCTCTTGCATTGGGGAATCATCCAGTACTGCCATATTGGCTCCTATGCCATTGAATTGGGTGAATGCCTAGGAGAAGTGGAGTATGGCTAGAACGCCAGCTATGAAACAATGGGAGTAATTTAAAGCAGACCTGAGGCTAGCCCCAGGAGCAGAGAAATGTAAAAGTGGCTTAAACCACCAAACATATCTCATTTGCAGCTGAGGTTCTAGCCCTTAGTATTCTTTGTGGATGGATGTTTGAATTGAGCAATTCAAGTGAAATCTTGGAAATGAATGGTTCATGAATAGTGACCCATGTAGCTACATGACAATACACCATTTGGCAGAACTGGTTCAAAAAACATAAGAACGGCCGTACAGAGCCAGTTCAGTAGTCCGTCTAGCCCAGTATCCTGTCTTCCAACAATGGCAAGTGCCAGATGCTTCAGAGGGAATGAACAGAACAAGGCAATTACTGAGTGATCCATCCCCTATCGTCCAGTCCCAGTTTCTGGAAGTCAGAGGTTTAGGAACTCCAAGAGCATGGGTTGTATCCCAGGTCCATCAATGGCTATTAGCCAAGATGATCAACCTTCCATTAACTTTATCTAATTCTCTTTTGAACCCAGTTGTATTTTTGGCCTTGACAGCACCCCTGATAACGAATTCAACAAGTTGACTGTGTGTTCTGTAAAAAAGTACTTCCTTATGTTTATTTTAAACCTGCTACCTGTTAATTTCATTTGGTGCTATAGAGAACAGAAGAAAATGCAGTTCCTGCTTCAATGTACTTTACTATGTTCAGTTGAATATTACAAAGTATTTCCTATTACTGCTTCTATTACTTCCCATTAGTGAGGGCAATAAGGTGACTTCCTGACCCCCAGTGTTGTGGTATGTTTGCCAACTGTGTGCCATTAAAAATATAGTTTATTTTGGAATAAGTACACATACTTGTCATTTATTTTAATCCCAGTGGGTCCCAGTCATTAGTTGTAATAGTAGGTATGGTAGGGAAAAATCTGATCCTTGAGTGATCCCTCCTCCGTTGGCTACATAAGGTGAATTACAGAAAAAGAGTAAAGTTGGGAAGCAGAAATAGCATAGAACGGAACACAACACAGGGCATTCATATTACCTTATAATCTAGCCATTCTTGTATTTTTGCCTTTAATATTAAGCACTCAGTTTAGGAAATTCCAAACATTTTCTCTCCTTTAGTAATGTTAACTTAGCTGCTTTGCACATTCTGTATGTTTTAGGGTTTTGCATTAACAACAAAGGCCAAGCTATTTTAAATAAATAGTTGCCTAACATTAAGCTCCTAAATAAATGGCCTGATTACTAAAAGTGCTGAGCACAATACTGCTGGACTGTTTTTCCTTTGCCAGCCTATAATATCTAAAATGGTTTAGAAAATGTGTGAAAAAGAGCAGGTGTGTTTGTGCTAGCAGTGGTTCCCAATCTTTTTGACTCGAGGGCCACAAATATCATTTTTACAACCCTGAGGGGCCACTAGTCTATCAGCTCATAAAAATGTATTGATGTATGCACCATTAAAGAATAAAATTCACTACATATTTAAAGTAAACATTTTGATGCTACTGTGCTCACTTTTACATTCACTATTTTACACCTACAAATTACTCACAGTATGTCACACACTCACAGACAAAGCACTGGTGTAGATGAGCGACTGTCACTACACACTGAAGCACATGTCCTGGCAGCTAAGTCATGGTGGGTGCCTTACAGTTTAGCCTACTAAGTGCAGGCCAAACTGTAAGGCACTGATTTTGAGAGTCCTGCCCCAACTCAAGAATGGTAGATCCTGGCTGCTCCACCAGCAGCCCCCCTTCCCTCTCACTGCAGCCAGATGGAAGGTGTTCAGCAAGGAGGCTGCCTCCTGCCGATCTCCCATCCTCCTGGCTGCAGCAGAGAAACTACATGCATTCTGTAGTCCCATGTGCTTCAGCCGGATCCCTAGGCAGTGGCTTCCTTCTACAGCCAGGGGAACGGGAAATCAGTGCTCCCCTCCCCCTGGCTCCAGGAGGGACCTCAGCACATAGGGACCCAGGCAGAGTGCTTTCCTTTCTGCTGGAGCCAGAGGGAGGGGAGCGCTGATCTCCCCTCCCTCTGGCTCCAGTAGGGACCCCAGCACCTATGGACCCAGGAGGAGCACTTTGCCTTGCTCCCTGCTACCCAGGGGGAGAGGAGCGCTGGTTTCCTATCCCCTTGGCTGTAGCAAGGAGCCTGCACTGGCCTGGTAACCCTGTGGCATGGCAACACGTTCCTCCTGGATCCTTAGGCAGTGGATCCCTTCTGCAGCCAGCAGCAGGGGTGTGGCGGGCCACTTTGAAAGACCCCGTGAACCACTTTTGGCCCCCAAGCCACAGGTTGGGAACCACGGTGCTAGAGGGTGGCCACACACGTGTCCTAACATGCGGATATTGCAGACACTGTGTGGCTGTGCTGTGTGTGTATTTCATTTAAGTTTCTTAAAGCAGAAGTGCATTTTCTTCTGTTGTCTATTGGAAGTATGTTGCCATTGCTTTATGACGACTGCATGATGATAGGGTATTTTAAATGTAGCATTATTCGTCAATCTCACTGAAATCTCTCTCTTAGATTCTTATCCAGAGGCAACAACAAGAAGGCCTGGCTCTGGTCTGAGACCTGCCACAGCTCACTTCATGTCAGCGTCCAGACCATGGACTGCACAGAGGCCTGCTAGTGCAGGGAGATCTAGCAATGTCCATTTGCAATCCAGTGGCAGCACCCTTCCAGAATTCACTGCCTTTGATGAGGTATTCCTAGAAGATGACTCCAGTGACTTGACACATGGTGATGAATTTTCTTTGTTTGTTCTTCCTCCACCCACGCCTCTTTCAACCCCCTCTCAAAGTTCTTCCTGCTTTATAAAAGCGCATGTGTTGTCAATGGCATGCATTGGTACTGACAGCACACTTGTCCATAGGTTTCCTTGTGTGAAGCCTGCACAGTGGGTTTGGGCTGCTCTTTCATTTTCTTTGAAGCAGAGTGTGAAAGTGCTTTGGAGACACTTTCCCATTTTACTCATTAATATCCCCTCCAAAGTTGTACATTGCTCCGAAGTGCCCTAACGAAAGGCTGGAGGTGTCTCTCTCCCTGCTATTTGTTAAGCAGTCTGCTCTCAGGTAGTGTTTGTCCCCTTATTCTTATTAAAACCTATTCTCATTACCCTTATCTGGACACCTAACTATTAAAACACCGGAATAATGCCCAAAGATAAACTGTCCCAACAGAATGTCAGGAGGACAGAAGCTGTGCTGCATGTACCTTCACAAGTGGGTCACAAGGTCAGAGTATGTGGTATGCTAGCCTCCTACTTCCATCGCAGTAGGGATCATTGCTGTAAATCAGCGACTGTATCATAAGTTTCCAGGGCTGCGTCTCCCAATGTGAGGGATCATGTCACTGATTTAAAATTTCTGGCCTGCTAGCCAGCCCAGAAGGCTCTTCCCTCCTGGGAATCCTGCGGAGTCAGCACAGCCCCTCAGAAGGAAATGAGGGTGGAGGACCTCGTGTCACTCTGCAGCAGGTTTTCTGGCTAATTTAGGCTCCCTGCTGATGAGATTTGGATGCAGCTATGTCCAAGCCCCTCTCAGAGCAGACAACAGTGTAGGCATGCGAAAGGAGCTGGAGAGAGATCTTAACCTTAGCTGTAGCAGAGCTGATAGTCTGCTATAATTAAAGGGGAAGACAAAGGACCCTCTGAGGACCACTGGCAGGATTCCCAGGAGTGGCTGAATGGGAAGTGTCTGGCAGGGTCCTATTTTGATCCAGGTTTGAAGTCTCTCTAGGATATCTTAGTTAGTTGGCACTGAGAAGACCAAAGTGCTGCAATCTAATCAACTGTTCGGGTGCCAGTTAGGTGTGTCAAGTTCTGTTCATTTGTCTCCAGTATTTTGGGGCTGTCTTTGCTGTAAACAGGAGTTCTTGCTCTCTGAGGCAGATAGTTCAAATGCTCAGCAGTACCAGCTGAGCCAGTGAAGCCAACCAGAGCCAGAGAAGCAGCATCTTGTTGGCGCTGAATACTCTGCATTTAGCAAAGGAAATGGAGACCAACTCCATGCACTTGATGAATGAAACATCTCATACTTGCATGCACAAGAACAGTCACATCAGGACTATAAACTGATTTCAAAGTCTGTATGAAGTGTTAAAAACTGGTGAGAAATGTCTTGTTTTGTTTCTTTTTGCTAGGAATCAGCCGAGTTATATGTGGAAACCCTATCAAAGCCCTTCATGCACGGAGACAAAAGCTTGGTGTACGTTTTCTTTCCTATATGCTTTCCATTCCTCCCAGACACACCCAGATGAGATGGTTCTGCTGAGATAAACTGAGAACCCTACTGTATTTTATGGATTTCCATTCCATTTTATAGTCCAGAAAACCATATACAAAAGCAGTGACTCTTGGAGAAGGGGGAGGGCCTGAAGGCCGAGATTCAGCAAAGTTAGGAGATATGGAGGGTCAATGAGGCATGCAGAAGGGCAAGAGAGGAAACTTGGAGAGCTGGAAGATCAGTAGATAAATAGAGAGTGGTGATAGGGTCATGAATCTGAGAATTTCAGGCATCCCATTCTGAGAGAGCTGGGAGGGAAGTGTCAACACAAAACTGAAAACTACCCAATTGTGTCATTTATTAAAAATGTTATCAGGTGTCAGCTGTGCTCATATATAAGAAATCAAGGAGAGAAAAAACTGGTAGGGAGAATTACTTTCACAAGAGGGACTTAAAAACAATGGACTATAAAAGAACACATGAAAAGAACATACCACATCCTGCACTCCTTACTCATAAAACTTGCATCGATTTCCCTGGGACCTGAGCAGCACAGCTAAGGACCCAGGATTTGGTCCTTTGGGAATATATGCTGTGATAGAAAAGATTGCACAACAGTGCCTTTTTGATGTCAACGTACGCATCTGAAGCGTCAGTTCAGGCTCATTTATATTAACAACAAATATGGGGCTGGGTGATGCCAGCTGTATTATTGTGATTAGGACCTTCATCCTGCGAGTCACCCTATTGATTCAGTGGGGCAACTTGTAGAGTCAGATACTACTCAGTGTGAGGAAGGCTAGCCCAGTCTGGTCCATAACAATGAGCTCTTAGGGTATGTCTACACTGAAGTTAAACACCCACGACTGGCCCATGTCAGCTGATTCTGGCTCGTGGGCTTGAGCTATGAGGCTGTTCACTTGTGGTGTAGACGTTCTGGCTTGGGCTGGAGTCTGGGCTTTTGGGCCCTGTGTGTGGGAAGGGTTGCAGAGCCGAACATCTACATTGCAGTTAAACAGCCCCTTAGCCCAAGCGCTGTGAGCACGAGTCAGCTGGCATGGGTCAATTGCAGGCATTTAATTGCAGTGTAGACCTACCCTTATTGGCCTTGATTCAGCAAAATATGTAAGTGTGTGCTTTGCTTTGCTGAACTGGGGCCATGCCACTTATATGAAATATAGCTCGCTACAATGTATATAATTTTACATATCCATTACAACAAATATTAGAAAAATCACGGGGGGGGGAGGAAGAAATGGAAGAGTTCCTTTTCTCTGCCTGGCCCTGCCCAATCAATGAAACTTTTTGAAATAAATTAGAACAATCAGATTTAATAGTGGGGTGGCCTAGCACAGACGGTATAAGGGGACCATAATCACATGCTACAGAATCACACTCTACTATAAATGCCTGTTGGTGCAGCTATTACAGGTTCAGGTCAGTGTAAACCTTGAACTACATATCTGTGGGGCCTGAGTCAAACTTATCATTACTCCCCCAGTCACCAGATGCTGGGTTTCTGGACTGAATGTATAAGAAACATGTTATCATAACAAGGGTTTTAGCTGGGATTATACAATACTTAAAAAAAATCAGATAAAGAATATAGTCATGGATAAGCTAAAAACCCAACAGTTGCATCAAAATTTAATGTCTTCTAATGCCCAGAGTTTGGAAATTGAGATAAAGGGAGAGTTGTTGGCAAAGAGAGGTGAACGGCAAAGTAAATACCAAGTTACCGTGGTAACTCTTTTTAATTTTATTTTTTAGTCTCTAGCAATGAATCCTTTCCAACTGCCTGGTCACAAGATGGAGCACTCGTATGACTCTGAAGAAGCTGAAGATCTAAGCCGGGAAGACGTCTTTACTGAACTGAGGGCATGGAGAGAGCAGCATAATCAGTAAGAGTTGGGATGATTCTAAATTACTTTACAATAAAGCAGGAGCTCAGTTGTCTGCCTCTCTAATAAGGCAAACGCTTCAGCCACCTGGTGGCAATATCAGGGAATTGCCTTTCATTTTGTAAATTCATATCTAAGCAGACAGAGACAACTCAATGGAATCTATTTGCAAACTCCAGGCTCAGTTGCCCTTCTGCCAGAAACATCATGGGAGGGACAGAGTGGGAGGAAATCTCTGGGACCTTTCCCGTGTTGATCCAAAGGGAGGCCAAGATGTGCATTCTGGTTCTGGGTCTATGAACCCTCCCCAACCCACTTCCTGGCAGCCTCCTGAAAGGAACATCCTTGTTGTAGAGGGACAGGGGGGCAGAGGAAAATTAATACAGCCTGGCAAAACTCCACAAAGCAGAAAGGGAATGATGGACTCCTCCTTCCACAGCCACTGCCATGCCTAGCTCTCCTACTCCTCCCGCAACCCAGCTACTTCCCATCCTCTCACCACTGGCAGATCCCAGACCTGTGGAGTACCCTCTGCATGGCTGGTGGCAAAGTGAAGTGTGAAGTGTGTGTGGAATCGAGGGAGGATTGTTGCACAGCAGCTATCTGGGCATTCCTTCTATCCCAGAAGGGTAACTGCAATAAAGAGTGCAGTTAAAGTGTTTTCTTTTACCAGTAGGTAGGTTATTACTGGTCCTAGTAGTATTCTCCTTTAGATAGTAAGGGCATGATTTGCAAAAGCACTTGACATTAGCCTAACTGAATGGGAGTTTCTCACTGACTTCCGTGTGCTTTGGATCAGGCCAGTTTATGGGCAGAATTCCTCTCTGGTTTGCATGACAGATTTCTGTCCTAGTAATCCAGGCACTGAGGGAGAAGAGAATATTGATTTAAATCTGAGTGGTGAATATTATGCCAGAGATAAAAATGCCTGATTCCCTTCCTACTCCAGCGACAATAGATGAAATCTGTCATGTTTCACGTGGCTAATTAAAGGTTGGATAAATCTGAAACAATAAAACGCAGGCAGTTTAGGTACCTAATTCATAGTCCATTTTTGCATATAAATCTACATTACCTGTATTTGTCTCTAAACAGCAGTGATCCCACATGAACTCTTCTGAGTAGTGTACTTACATTTGTACACTCCTCTAAGATAGCACAATGGTCAGCTAAATCTGTAGAGCTTAACATTTGTCAGGTGTCTGAAAATCATTCAGATGGAGAAGGCCCCTCAGGTGCTGAAGATACACAGTGATGATGAGGAGGAGGATGAAGAATGCAGCCTGAGTGACAGCTGTGGGGATGAGCTGAGAGAGACTTATGACGAGGATCTCATTGAAAGGATTTCACCAGATTCCTCTTGCCAGTCCTGTGTTTCCCTGTCTTCCTCAGGTACTGGTCTCACTTAGTCTTCTCCCTTTATAGGTGTAACCCTTCTGCCAGACAAAGTTGGCAGCAGCAAGGGCCAGGTTCTATACCTGTGGATACCACACCAAAGTGGCTCAGTCACCTGGGAAATAACACATTAGCCCCTGGGCGCCCCAAAGGGCAATACTTCCCCTCTCGCAAGCACAGAGTCTGAGTGTAGAAAGTAAACCTTTTAATAACAGAAAGGAAGTAACACAGCACTGGCCTGACAAACAGAATTCATGAACTCTGAGCCCAACCAACCACAGAGCACATGGGCATGTCCTTCACCTCTCCCTCTTTGCTTTCCCCTGTGCTGACCGTTCTAGTTGTAATGTCCACCTCTCGACTGGGGCTCAGCCAGTCCCCTTCTGCAGGCTCCTGCCAGATGCAGGCTTGACCAGGCCTCCTCCGCTCCTGTTTCTTACCACCTCTGGGCCTCCCCGAGTCCCCGCTGCTGACTCCCGCCATCTGCAGGCGCCGACCACTCCAGGCTCCTGCTGTCTCCTGGTGCTGACTGCTATTGCTCCTGCCATCTGCAGATGCTGACCAATCCTGCCATCTGCAGGAGCCACCCACTGCTGACTCCTCTCTGCTGGTTGTCAGTCAAGGTTTCCAAGTTCCTCTAGTGATTCAGTTCTTAGTGAATTTCAGCTCATGGAAAAACCTTCTGCTGACACAGGAGCAATGTCCCTACTTTTAACAAACAAAAGACTCCAAGAAGAATAATTAATTCTACTTTTTAACCGTGGGAGGAGATAGTCAGTCCATGCCTGAGGGTAGCCCTTTGCCAGGGCTATCGCAATCTCAACAGGAGACTTCTCACCTCCTCCCTGTTCCCCTTACAATGCTGAAACATCCTTCTGCTATCCTTGCTGGGCTCTGTTTAGGTGAGAGTGAATTTTTCATCAGAGCAGGCTAAATGCAGATCTGATGTCATTTGTTCATACAATCGAAGGACACATTGGGTTGACATGTATTACTTTGATCTCTTTGTAATCATTCACTGTTCCACTCAGCTGTGTGGGTATGGGAAGGAATACAGAAGGTGCAGTACATTGGAATGTGTTCTCTGTTGTCACCCAAGAAGCGGTATAATAAATTGCACTCAGTTAAGACATATAAGGCTGTATTTTTCTCCCAGAGTTTTAGTGATACAACTTCTCAAAGGCTATTTTTTTGATTGTGTCCTTAGCCTCAATTCTGTACATCACCCAGTTAGGGACAGTTTGTTCTTTTTATAGCCAGAAGCAAGTGGATCTCTGCTGTATATAGAATATTTCTAAGAATAAACACATACACATACATTGCTGTGTCATACATCATCATCAGGATTTTTCTCCTTCCATGTGTGTTACAGCAGGGGACCATATGAGCTGAACTATAAACAGTAAAAAGAATATACAAAAATATTTTTAATATTCAGGCACTTTCCCTTATTCTAAAGCTAATGTCAGAGCCGTGTTTGCACTTCTGTGTTTGGTAAAACTCAATATCCCTTAATCTGTTTCTGTGTTTGGTAAAACTCAGTAACCCTTAATCCGCAATTTTCGTATTCCTCAGTGAATTGGGATGCACTCCTCTGAAGTGCTCAAAGTCCTCCACTCTTATTGGAACTAACAGGAGTTGAGGGGACTCCTCACCTGAACCAATGCCAATTGAAGTCAAATGGAGTCTTTCCAATGACCTCAGTAGTCATTGGATTGGCCCATTAAGAGTTAGGTGAACTAACCATGCAAGGAAATCAGTGTGCTTCCTTGTTGTGTTTCAGATTCATCACACACCCAAGGAAATGTGTTGTCCACCAGTCTGAATTGTTCTCTGGTACCCTCTCCTCCAAAGTGCCCCTCACCTGCATCTATGCGGGGCGTTGCAGCTAAACCCTGCAAAGTGAGGGATGCCAGGATCAGACGTCTGAAAGTGCCCAACCAAAAAGAAGAAGCTCAACTGAAGCAATGTTCCCAATCAAGAGTTAGCACAGAAATGGCAGCCCAGATTGTTCGTGAAGAGATTGCTATACTGAGTGTGCACAGTACACCTGCTGCATGTGAAGCATCACCACTGACAGCTGAAGGGAGATACTGGACCAGTGAGAGTGTTGGCAGGCAAATCAGAAGGCCTATTTCAGGACCAGCAGCTGTTGGATCAACAAGTGTCAGGTATACATGCTAATTAGGCAACTTTTCTATGGGATTCTGGTAAACATAGAAGGGACTTCACTGGTAGAGAAAAGGCACTACCCTGGTGGCTCTGATGTATATTACATCACAGATTCTGAACTCTTAGCTAGGTGAGTGATTTTCAAACAGGGGTATGCGTATCCCTGGGGGTACACAGAGGTCTTCCAGGGAACACTCAACTCATTTAGATCAGTGTTTCTCAACCTGGGGATTGTGATCTTCAGGGCGGGTCACAAGACCAATATAGGGGGGGTCACAAGTGCAGAGCCAGCCTTTGGGCTGGCAAGCAGGTCAATTGTCTGGGGCACCACACCATAGGAGACCTTGCAAAGCTAAGTTACGAGCTTTAGCTCCAGGCAGTGAGGCTTAGGTTTTAGCCCTGCCACCTGGGGCTCCGGTTTCAGATAAGGCTCACAAGTGAAAAACAGACTCAAGTATCACACTGAAATGTAAGTACAATATTTATATTCCCATCTATTTATTTTATAATGATATGCTAAAAATGAGAAAGTAAGCAATTTTTCAGTACTAGTGTGCTGTGACATTTTTTAGTTTTTGTAAGCAAGTAGTTTTTAAGTGAGGTGAAACTTGGGATATGGAAGACAAATTAGACTCCTGAAAAGGGTACAGTAGTCTGGAAAAGTTGAGAACCACTGATAGGTGGTATCTACTGTATATTCTGTAGAAAGCACTGATTTTTATCTTGGTGACCTATGCATCATTTAGTAGTTCTTCCAAAACTAAACTAGTGTGCTCTTTCATTACTCATACATTGGTTACTTCCAACATTCAGCCTCCATATTAGTAACATCAGATATGCATTTTTCCTTGAAACTTACAATAATTCACTTTAAAAGGAGGTTCAGGGAAAGACGTCTTTAAAAAAAAAAAAAGAAGAAGTGGGCATAAAGTAGGTAGGTGTTATGTATACCAAATTCAGTTGTGACTGGAACCTTGTATTGTAATATCAGCATCTTATTGCTTATTTGAAACTTGGAGTCATCCAGGAGGTGGAAATTTTTATTTTCAGATAACAATAGTTATGGTACAGTATCAACACAGGGGTTGTCCCTTGTACCATTTGTTCTGGCCACTCCAAATGAGTGTTAGCTACTTTCTAAATCAGAGAAATGTTTCACTCTACAATCTAGCTCTTCAACAGCCTGCATGCTACTGAGTGTTCCAGCTCTGCCCAGAGAAAAGACATCTACCGTGTGCTGAGGTAGGAGCTAAGGTTCCTTTCCTATGAAATGCTGGTGGACAGTGATGACACAGCAGATATGAGGGAGGCCAGCAGTGAAAGAGTTAAAAATAGCCGAACAAACCAAAGACCCAGTGAATTACATTTTCACACTGTGCACTAAACTGCCTTCTCAGGATAGAACTCCAGTCCTTCATCCCTATGGAGACTCTACATACCTATAGAAATTGGCAACTGGTCTGGTGTTCTCAAAACTCACTGAAGTAGCAGGGTGGACTCCTCAGAGAGTCCTGTTGTGCCAACCTTCCTGTTTGGGCCAGTGCTGGAAGCTCTTGGTTGAGTTCTCAGGTGAATCCAGGGGGCTCACTCAGTTTCCCATAACAACTTGTGCCATCTCACTATAGCATTTTGTTTCTTCCCTCCAGAGCCACTGTGGATAGGAGTACCCCCAAAATGATCAATCATCACCAGCCAGTTGTCTGCTCATCCACAAAAACCCCAGAGAGATTTGCTCTGATGAACGTGGTCCGTCCTTTGACTGCCAAGGCTGCTCTGCAGAGGTTGCCAAGCAGACCCAGTGTCTCAACAACAGCTCAAAGCAAACTTCAAAGTCACAGAAAATAGCCCAAGTAGCCGTGTATGTTGGAGCCAAGTCGGACAAGAACACAGCGCTCATTTCCCTACACTTAATGCCAGCTGCGCTGATGCTGTAGTCTGACTTCTTATGAGAGCTGAATGCATTGACGGAGCTGCACAAGCAGAGCTATTAGAACAAACAGCTTGATTGGCCTCAGTTAAAGCTACAGCTGATCAGAAATGCTTTCTTTAACATCCTCTGATCAACTCAATAGTTGATCAACCTCTTATTTAATAAAAAGGAGCTATTTTTATAGTCTTTATGCACTAAAAGGGACAAGATTTAGCACACTTTAGCTTCTCTGCATTAATGCCCAGCTATGTTATTAGGAGCCTGCAGTGATGCCTTATGAGACAGGGAAAGTTTGCAGTCCCCTAGACTCAGTGCTGGGTAGCTGGCATCAAACGGCCCTCAATTAGTTTTTCCTCTTGCAGCCAGTCTGCAAATACTCATGCATATGTCAGCCTGCTGTCATCTAAACAGGCTCATTGCATATGCTCTTTGGATCCTAAATGTTCAACACACAAGTGAAACAACTGAGAGTGATGAAGGGATTGCTACAAAGACCGGTTAAAAACAATTGTATTGCAGATGAGTGTTTGTGTTCCCTACTCGTCAGGGAGAGCAGACGTCCAACATGCAAGAAGTATAACTGATTTTAGTACTAATTTCCACTCTCCCACTGATATTTATCACTTCGATCTGCTTGTAATCTTTCATTGTTCCTTCAGCTATGTGGCTATGGGAAGATACTGAAGATGCAACTGATTGGAACATCAGTGTGTCAGCCTGCTGTGTCTCTGCTCTGAAGGAACTCTCAGCACTTCCCCAGAACTGCTGTTCTATGGATAGATATCTCATGTCTGAATTTCACCCCGTGACCTTTGTAAATAAGTTTCATTAGGTCCAGCTGGCTCCCTAGAAAACTCTCTTCCTCACCCTGACATTTCAGAGCAAATGAGTGACAAGCAAACAAACAGAATCAAATGTTCCCTGTTTATTCTTTCAGATCAGTTACATTTTCCAAATTCATGTGACTTAATTATTTAAAGTGATTCATCAGCGACAATGAAGTGGGTAGGGAAAGAGCAGTTGTTGTTTTCCATAGGGTATTATTCTGTGTTGGAGTAGGATGTAAAGCACTATGAGCTGGTTTAAATGACTGTACACTGTGATATAGGTAACGACTGCAGTGTATGATCTTAACAGTGTCAGTGTTCTCAAACCAAGCATCAGAAAATCTTCTTTTTTTCTACCTCCAAATTAATATGTTACAGATATTTTCTGGGAAACAGTTTATAATACATTAAATTATGCAATTAGCCCTTGTATAATTTGTTGCCTTTACCTGGCTTGCTAATACAAACTAGAATGAAAGGAATACAATGTACCATATAGCCCAAATCCTTCAGCTTGTTCCCACTGCTCTAATACCCGTTCCTCATACAAAATAGTTGTGAGTACAAGCCAAGTTCACATTCTCTCAGCAGGCATAAGAGAGAATCATCAATCAAATACATTAAGTTCTCAGTGGCAAGCAGTTCCCCAAAATCATATGCGTATTGGAGGGATTTCCCTTCAGTTATCACCCAACAAAGTGCTTGTGTAGTTAAACTGGCATCTAAAATTGACTCTATGCCATTGTCACCGAGCATGAACATGGTTTAATAGAGAGAAGAATGCTGGGGCCTGATTTTCAGAAGAGCTGTGTACCCATGCTCCTGAGTGAAGTCAATGGGAATTGCACATGCTTGACACCTGTGAAAATCAGGCCCTAGCTCTAAAAACAACTGTAAAAGTGAGTGATAGTTAGGACCACATGCTCCAAGTGGCCTATGCCATGCTCTCAATTTGTGCTTGTGACTTTGTATGTGCAGAATCCTACATTCTCCTGCATAAATAGGGTTTATGCATGAAGATCAGGCAATTGGATTTGCCTGCCTGATCTGCACACACATTTGCAGGTGGAAAATTCTGGACACAGATGTAGAAGCCACTTTTGGAAATGGCTATAGGGTCTTTTCCAGGAGAACACAGGCTTGACTCTGTACTGGTTTGTCTGTACGTTTGGTGGGGCACACAGGGAGAAATGATCCATAATGTTTTTGTCTATGGACTAGTAAGTTAACAGGCACAATTGTCCAGGAGTAGAGTAAAAGGCATTTGGGAAGTGCCTTTGTGGGATGAGTGGCAGCAATCTCTTCTATTTCTGATGTTTGTCATCATTCATCTCGGCTATTGAGACCTTCTCTCCTGCCTCCGTAATTTTACTGTCTTCAGATGAGCAACACATAATCTGCAGACCTTACTCCCAGCCTCCTGACAGCAAGGGTGGGAATAAGGAGCCATCAATGGCCGCTTCGCAATGATCTTTCTGACAGCATCATGACTTTGTTCTTTGTGGTCCTCTCAAGTGATAAATAACAGCTGTAGTGAGCAGCATGTCCTTTCAAAACAGCCACCTCACCTACTACTAACTGACTTGTCTCCCCTTGCTGAAATAAGCCACGTGGCAGCACGTTCACTGAAGCAGCCTGGCTTGTATTTAAAAACCCATGCAAACTTTCTGTGTCACCTATTAATCAATGCATCATCTAGCAGGACAGTATCTCCTAAGCTGCATGTCAGTAGTGATAGGTAGATAAGCCATGTGCTTGAAGCCGTATTTAGATCGAGCACTCTTCTGTCCTATCAGCGCCACCGTAGGAATCGTCGTATCCAGTGTTGTCTTGAAGACCTGAAGACCAAAGTTATCATGAGCAATAGGCATGTTAGAGCAGATGGGGACTGTCACTAGGTACCTGGCTGGTGTTTGCTCCAGTGAACATCACTATGAAGTTCATCCATGTTTAATGTTTCTAATGGGAAGGGATTTTTATTCCCAGGAGCCTTAGGGTTGCCCTCTCAACTCGAAATTCAGGGTATGGTGCAGGTCTGCCTGCAGTTTGAAAGCTGGTTTTATTGGACAATGATAGGAGCATCAATTTACTGTGGGCCTGTGCTGTGTCATAGTGCTACATCCCATTGATGCATCTGCACAAATACTGCTGTGATAGAGGCTCATGACACAACAGGGCACGAGGAGAGATTATCCCACATGGACACACCAGGAGCTCTCCAAACATTCATGATGCAGCAGCGAGATGTCACATAGTCATTATTTTAACCTCAGGGACAGACACAAACAAGTGGTTGCCCATCTTACCTGAACTCCTTTCCATTCTGCTGCTACAGTCACCTTACAGGAGAGTAGAGGTGAGGAGCAAACTCTGGAGTGTAGGAGAGGAGGATGGTGCTTCACAGGGGTGACATACTTAGTCTGACTGGACCCTCTGATGGCTACCTTCCCAGGCAGTGTCACAGGGGACCAATGAACTATTTTCCCACTCTTCCATAAGTAACACTTATCTCTCATACATGGCTTTTCCGTTGCAGCTCTTAACATACTTTACAAAGGAAATGAGCACTGTTCTCCCCATTTTCCAGATGGGAAAACTGAGGTAGGTGAAGTGGCTTATCCAAGATCTCACAGCAAACCAGTGGCAGAGCTGCTGATTCCCAGTAGCCCACACTGGCTCCTACCACGTGAGGCATAATTAACTTTTCCCTTCTTGGGAAAAGGCTAATTGGTTCTAGGATGGAACAGGGGGAGCTCAGCCAACAGCAGATCTGATTAATGGCTGTTGGGGCTTAGTGGACAGTTTTCTATCACTGGTCTGAACTCTGCGCACAGATCTTCAGTACATTCTTCCCCAGGGGCTTGGTCAAGTGAGTGCTACATGCAGTGTAGTTTACAATGTACAATGGAGTGGAATGTGTAATGAGACCTACAGAGCAGCACAACGCCAGCAGGAACATAACAGCAGGAAGGCTAGTCAAAGAGAGAAAACTTGTGATCAAAGCCTGACATACAGAAGAAGAAGATTGGTGGTCTCATCTCTATTGCTAGTGAATGCCACATCAAAGTATCAGAGAACTACTGTACAATTATCAGTCCCTCATTCCAGGGCTGACATAAAGAACAGGCCTGCTGCGCATCAAGGCCGGGCTGCCCTGGCAGAGCTGTGGGGTGAGAAGCTTATGTTGGTTTTAGCTAGTGTAACACGTGCTCCACCTTTATAACTGATTAAAAAAAAATTCCAGGGCCTGGTCTTATCAATCTGCTAAGAAATGCCAAGTGTGACGGGGTGCATGTGAAGCGGGTTCATTTGGATCTAATGGGAAATTAGTTTAGCTGTGGATTCTTCTGTGTATGTTTCCCTGATTAGAATCCTGCATTGCTCCCCCCCCCCCCCTCTCCCGGGTGACAGACACAGTGATCTAATGGGCCTATCCCATCTCCGGCTTTGCTGATTCTTTGCATATGAATCTCAGTAAGTCCCCACTGCCAGACAGATGTGACCAGTTGAGGATGCTGGTAACCACAGATTGGCCCCTTCAGTCTTGTAACGGGAAAGGAACTGCTGACGCCTTTAAGAATCTTTCAGAATTAATGGGATTTGCTGCCAAATTGATAGTTACAGGAGACAAGGGGGAAAGAACCACCCACTCCAGCTGTGAATAAATCAGCACCAAGGGGAGGAATTTTCTGCCAAATGGCTGAAGCTCCTCCGGACACACTGCTCCACAAGCTGCTCACAATGAGTCTGTTCATTTCCCTCTAGCACTTCCTCCTGAGCGCAGCAACAGCAACCCCTTCCTTCCTGCCACCTCTTTCCTCTTGTCTTGCTATGATGCCTTCATTACAGGCTGCTCTGTCCTGGCTGCTTCTCTGCTGTTGGCAAAGCCTGCATATTCTGGAACTAGGTCATGCTCTGGTGCTGTCACAGGTAATAAACATATTGCACCTTCCTCCGCACCTTGCTACAATGCATTAACAGCTGCTGTATCTTTCTTTATGTCCCTCGTGGACATGAGTAGGCCGAGGCCACACTTGCCACTGGGGAGCAATTCATATCCTGGGACTTTTGCCAAGTGTCTGTCCCGCCCTACATGACTGCCACAAGTTGCTTATGGATACACTGGTTAGGAGAGAACAATAGACTGGACAACTGGGTGTGCAGATTTCAAATGGCTAGCCAGGCCCTGCCTCCCCTTTCCAGCTCTCTCTGACATATGCCTTCTCCAACCCATCTCCTCCCACACAGCTCCCCTCCCAGCATCCAGCACTACAAGGGAGTTACTTACTCTGGGGTTTGGCTCTGCAGTTGGGGGCTGCCTTCCACAAGGAGCAAAATCCTCCTCCTCCTCACTGGATGAAGAAGAGCGTCTCTCCTTGACTGCTAATTAAGAGAAAACCCAAGTGACTTCAGTGGGAGCGGCTCTTTCTCATGAAAACACATTTGAATCGCGAGAAGACTCGAGAACGTTTCCTAACTAGCTGTTTGGATTAGGTAGTGCTAAAAGCCTCCACCAAAGCCAAGGCCCCAGTGTGCTAGGCACTCACTGTGTGCACACATAGTACACAGGAGCAGTAAATATCAACCAAGCATTGCGGCCTGTCCCAGGTGGGACGAGCCGGGGCCCCTGAGAGTTCCACCATCATTCCCCCAAGACCATATGTAGGTTTGGAAATGTGCAAAATGAGTGCCCTACATGGCTCCAGAGGTGGCTGCACCTCACTGCTGGGTGAATAAAACACTGCATTTTTTCTGTGTAGCAGGATGGGGAGCTGGATTGAAAAGTTCCTTTGGGGAGGTGATGGTGTGTCTACCTCTTAAGGGCAGAAGTGTCTACTGGTCAACCCACCCCACCATTAGATATACAGAAGGCCCTAAGGGGGATATGGATAGAGAGGAAGCAGTGCTGGGATTGAGGGATGTCTGGGAGGAAATCCCATCACTATATCTCAGGGGTCTGGGCCTTGCCAAAAGGGCAGAGCAAAACTAAGCCAGAGCTCATGTCCGCTCCCAAGAGGAGAGCTGGGGAGACTCCTGCCTAAGAAAGGCCTGAAAAGGAGTCACCCAGAACAGGAACTAGGAAGGGTTCCAGAAACAGACTGCTCATGGGTGTGGGAAGAAGAGATTCCTGAAGGAAGGAGCCAGAGATTGCTGGTTGGACTGAGCCTGAAACAATGCATGTCCCCAGGTGTATCTGAGTAAGCTCCTACTTGTGTTTTTAGCTTTTGTTAATAACTGAGACCCTTAGCAAGTGGGGTGCACTTCCAAGTAAAAGGTCTATCTAGTCTGGTTTATAGCCTAGGCAAAGGCAAGTGAGTAAGGGCCCACCAGCCAGGCCATCCTCAGCTAGCTAGGGATGCAGCAGGGTGACCATGCCATCACAGAGGTACAGTGGGAGACTCCTGAAGCTTACAGGGTAGATACATCGGGGGGAACCATGAGAAGATGCAGGAGGGTTATCCTGGGTGGTTGGCGGAACACGCTGGGTGATCTTAGGAGTAGTATATTCACTTTCTTACGTAGGATTTCACTTGCCAGTGTTAGCCGGGCCCTCAGCTGCTGTAAGCTGGCAGAGTTCTGGGGAAGTCAGCGAACCTATGGCACTTTATACCACATCTGGATCTTCTTCATGTTTACAGCAAACAGAAAATTACGCTAGCCAGTCTGTGGTGTGCCGCCTTTCTGTAACCTGCAGGGGGGTTGTGGATTAGGGGTGGTTCCATACCTTGGCTAGGACCTGGCATTCTGAGCAGAGGAAACACAGGCTGAAAGCAGGGAGCAGACCCTTTGCAGATAGCCCTGGGGACTGGGAAGCATTTTCATGGCTTACCTGATTCACTGTGTGTATCCACCAACATGCAGTTGTTTTGTTCATCATCTGAATGCAGGTGGCTCAACAGCCCTGATGCCCCGTGTGAATGCCACTCTGCAATTTAGTGCTGGATTGGCTGAGCTGGTTTAATACCCAATGATTTGGTAGCATAGGCAGCGCTGTGCTGCTTTGTGCCAACGCACCTGATATGGGAGGCAAGTTCTGGGATGAGAAGGAGACTATCTTGTGAACTCTCTCTCTGGTTCTAGGCTTGATTTTCCTCTTGCTGCCCTTTGAAGGGTCTCCCTGACTTTTGCTGTGCGAAGAGCCAACAGGAAAGTGCTTCCTGTCCCTGTGAGGAGAAATAGGATCTACGCACAATGCAGCACATCAGCCAACTGGGTGTCACTAATCTGTTACTAGTCAACTCGGGCTTCATCTTACTGCTGGCAGTGATTCAAATACTTAGATACTGGCATGGAAACTCATTTGCAGGGAACTCAACAGCCTTTATGAAATGTGCGATATCAGCTCAGATCAATATTCCAGCTGCTTTGGTGTCCTGCCTCTCACCAGAGAAAAGCCCATAATGCACCTGGCCAGTTGTGCAGTGCTGTCCCTGGGAGAGAACATTACTTTCTGACCTAAGCAGCAGCCCCCATCTGTTCCCCTGAAGCATGAGTTTGGTTATGCCTTGCTGCTGCACAAAAGTTATCACTATTACAGCTCAGCAGTGCTCTTATATCCTGGCCATTTGGGGGTGCCTCAGGCTCTCAGCTCAATAAACCCCTGCTGCATGGTGGCCAAACTTGGCTTAGCCTCTGATTTCCCAACTTCAACCTCCTCTACACTGCCTGCTGCTGCTGTATCATTCTCCCTGTCCCCCACTCCTAATGCAGAGACTAAATCAATGGCTAAAGGCTAGAGACCTAGCTGAGCCAGAAAAACCTCTAGAGGATCAGGTATTGCATCCCTTGGCCCTGCTTGTCAGCTCTTCTGTCCCAGCACTTGGGCAGGAAGGGAAGAGGTTGACAAAGGCAGCGGTAAGGCACCTTTTGTTCTTTCCATATTTTGGGGTGAGGTGATGACCTCTCCAGCCCCTGGAGTAAGTTAGAGCAGCTCCAGCATGTGCTCTGCCTCCCATGGCCTCGTGTGGGTGTTTGGAAGAAGAGATTAGCCCTAGCACAGTGCATTCCAGCTACCCCCACAGCCCCTCCCTCCCCCAGGCCAGCCTCCTCTGACCTGCGCTCTCCCCTGGCACCTGGGCTGGGAGCAGGGCTGGTGCAGAACTCTTGCAGCAGCTCCATACCAGCAGAGCAACCCCCTGCAGGGATGGGGTAAGGGAGCCGTCATGTGACAGGGATTCGGGCCCCTTGAGCCAGGCCTGGGTGAGAAGCTTCGCAGAGTGTTTCACTCCAGCCAGGGTTTTTACCGTGCCTGCTGCAGAGTACCCAGTGGCCTGCCTGTTCTCCCTCTGCATGGTGTCGCAGAGACTGATTGCTGGTCCTTCTGGGCCAGAGGTTCTTCTGCTTCCTCCCCATCTCCAGAGAGTGGGAATTTGTCCACTGAAAGGTCCGTGTTATCAGCATACGCCTCTGCGGCCGCTGTGAGCCTGTGAGGGGCCACATACCTGGAGAGAGTCTCAAACAGGCCAAGGGAGTGAGGGGAGGAAAGGAAAGAGAGAATTATTTTCCAGGGCCCTCTCTCCATTGGTTCTTCCCTCCTCACATTTCAACTGCTCCACCAGCTGGATTGACTCCTGCTCGGTGCTTGTCATGGCCTGTCTTGCAGCCTGTTACTGAAACTCCGACTCGTGGGGGAAGTAAACCTACCACCGTCACACAACAGGCACTGGGGAGGGAAGAAAATGAGGCTTCTGAGGCCGGGCTTGGCTCTTTAGAGAGGCAAAGAATAGCTGCGTGGCTGCTGTTTTGCTGTGAGGGGAAAGTCTGCAGGTGGGAGTAGCCCAAGGAGGAATGCTGGGGTTTAGGACATGTTGGGGAAAGCCCTAGAATACTGAGAACAGCTACAGATTTCAGTGTCTGTTGTCCTGCCTCCTGGAACCCGTGGGATGCTGTATAACCAGATGTAGCATCCAGGCGAGGCTCAAGTGCCAGGGCACATCAACAAGGCCATGAGAAGACATGAGCCTGTTGCCAAGCTCAGGAATGCACTTAGCGCTCTGCTTCCGATATCTCTCTCAGCTCAGATCCCTGTGCTTCTTGTAGTCAGCCACAAGGTGGCAGCTTTGTCAGAAAAATGATTGCACTGGCAGCTGGGCCCTGTGCCTGGAGCGGCACAAGTGTAGCAGGAAAGCCCTCACTGGAGAGACGAAAGTCGGGACGTTGAAAATCAGAACCTTTTCCTCGTGGAAAGTATACCTGCTCGTGTGTTGCACACCCTGGTACTCCCCACCCTGCAGCCAAGGGCAAGCAAAGTGGAGCCATGCCAGCACACTGGTGAGAGACAGCTTTACTTCCTGGCCACTGTCAAGCAACGGGCGCCTAGCATCCACCAACCCCAGTGGCAGCTGTGACACTTTAGAGCTAAGTGAATGTCTCCTGAAAACAATGTAATGGGCCAGAGAATCCTACTGATGAAGCAGTTCCCTATATTCACAAACTTCATCATCATCCTCCTCTGTAATGCTTTACTCCTCTCCACCACCTGTATCTAGCTCCATTTGTTGGACACCAGGCCACAGCTCCAGGCATCTCAACCACACATCCACTTGCACAGTCCTCTAATAGGCTCCCCTACAGAAATACACCAACATCGGACCCTGCCTGCCCACTTGTAAGCATGCTTCTCCGCCACAAGCTTCACAAACCTATCTGTGGCAAACCAAGGAAGGGAGTCGATTTTAGAGGACACCCTGCTAGCAGCTCCTTCTAATTTAATTCCAGGAGCTGCAGCTCCAAGGCGTCTGTTGGATGCAGCTTCAGCATAGGTGGGGAGAGATGGATCCTCACTTCACCAGGACCCAAACCATTTCAGTCGGTATAGATTAAAGTCGGCATCCTGAACTCTGCCTGAAAACTCCCCGGAAGCCAGTGCAATGCTTACACAGCACCTTTCAGCTAAGGATCTCCAAAGATGAGTCGGCCCTATTGACCTCATTGGACTAATGAGAAACTGAGGCACAGAGTGGTGGAAGGGGGATAGAACCTAGTTCTCTTGGCTTTCACTCTCCTGTACTACAAGAGAGCTGGTGAGTGCGTGGAGGAACCCATCCAAGGGAAGAAATGGAAACAGCACTTGTAGGCTGCTGAGTGTAGGAGCCATCTTTTGTGCTACCATTCCTTCCCTTCTCCCCCCACCTCCTGCAACTTGGGAGGATAATGGCTCCATGTAATGCTCCTAAACACTGAACTACTTGCTTCATTGCTGTTTCCCCAGCCCAGCTGCAGTGGGCGCCTTTGGTGCTCTGTGGAAGTCTAAATAAACCACAGTGATGGACATGGAGCAGAACTGCAGGTATGTTTTTCCTGACCTATCTGCCATGGTGGGAATGAGGAAGCAGTCCAAGGTCAGTGGCTGCCTGGCTAAGTGCCAGCTGTAAAACATGCCTTTTTGCAGATTTCGCTGTCCCGTAGCTCTTTATTAACTGCTCAGAAACATTGTTAATGTGGAGTTAAGGTTGCCCAACGCTGCCTAATCCCCCTCCAGAATGCCAGGTGCATGTACACGTCAACCTCTGAAAACCAGGAAGTACAATTACTGTACCGTTCAATAGGTGGTCTCCGAGGCAGTCCGTGCTGTTAGCGTAATGAGGGGCAAGGCATTAGATGTCTCCTTAGCTCTGCACCAGAAAAAGCTATATGAATCTGAAAATGTAATAAGCCGCTCATTTGGGGGGAAGGCTGCATCTCAGCGACCCTCTGAGCAAAGAATCTCAAATTTTCGTCATTCATTTTACTCCAGACTCTCTTGCAGTGTACCAGTGTTCAAACCAATCTCCGATGCATGTGAGTTTTAGAATAATTTGCATATTAAAAGCAGCTGCTTACATCGGAGGAGCGGGGGTGGTATATCTAAGGAATCCAATTTTCAAACCAATCTCAATGTGCTGGTGGATTTTAGAGCACTTTGAAAGACACAAAACTTTCAAAAGGCATATCTGCCAAATGCAACAAACACGCACAACACACGTTGACTTCAACTCACAGTGCACGGCTGCTGCTAAGGGAGGGAAGGGTTAAGGGTCACCACACAGCACCCTGAGCTCTGCCCTTACTCTTACATCAGGCTGCTTGCAAGCATTCTGACTTGCAACAGAGTCTAAGACTAGCTGCACATACCCAAATGACATTCTCTGGTTTGTCAACTTGGCTCAAACCTCATCGTAGATCCAGCTTTTACGCTGACTAACTTCTAAATATTGCTTCCCTGAAAGGGCAGTGAGTGCTGGATGTTAACTGAGATCAATTCTGAGCAGGTGACTTCAGTCTGGGGAGGCCCAGAGCTATAGTTTGAGCCCCAGGTGTGCACAAAACAACATTATAAGAACTGTAAAATGTTGACGTCAAGTGATTGGGGGGGGGTGAAGCTGTATCTCAGGAACCTTTAACTCAACTCTCAAACTCGGATCACTAACTAGAGCTGTGCAGAGGACAAAAATTCTGTTAGCAAAAGATTTTGAGATTTGTCTTTGTTCTATTAAGGAACAAAACCCACACATGGCAAAATTCTCCATGAAAGAAACTTTCCAAAAAAGGGGGGAAAAATGGGTGTATTGAAGTGATCATAGAAGATGAGGGTTGGAAGGGACCTCAGGAGGTATCTAGTCCAACCCCCTGCCTGAAGCAGGACCAACCCCAACCGATGTTTCAATTGACTTTTAAAATGTTATATTATAATATCAAACCCAAGCTATTCATAATGAAGTCATTTCAAAATGAAAAATCAAAATGTTGTGGGCTGAAAATGTCAGAATGGGACATTTCAACGTTGTTGGAGCTTTTGTCCCGGTTTTTCTCTGAAACAAAGTGTTTTGACTTTGCCAGAACAGTATTCTCCCACAGCAAATGAGCCCACTGACAGTTTTCTGACCAGCTCCACTTCAGATTCCCCACGCTGTACAGCAGTTTTAGAGACAATCTGAGTCAGTATGTGGATTATAGCATTCTTACAAAAATGGGCTGTTAGCCAGTAAATTAGTCTCACTCTCAACAATAGCAGTGGCACCAATCTAACTATAATCTCTGACACTAATGTGAACGTTAAATCAGCCTGTTTGGAATAATTGGTATTTGTTTAACATACAGAATAATCACTGTCCTTTTAAAATGTAAATTACACGTGTTTGGGAATTTTAATTTGTGGCATTACCACACGCAAAATGCTGTATGTGACTAATTGGATACAAGGGAAAGTGGCTAATAAGTCGCTGTACAAGACTGCAGAGGCCTTTGTCTGTAATTAGTGATTCCGTCTGACGGTGAAGGACCCCAGCTGATGGGGGAGAGTCACTGAGGCAGTCCTATGGAGCACTCATTCCCCTCACTTCTGCAGAAGCACCAAGCGATTGCTCCTGGGTGGAGTGGACAAGGTGGGGCTTGTTTAGCAAAATGAGGGCATAGAGTCAGCTCCATGGCAGGCAGACAAAGCTCTGGCTGAAACAGACACACTGTCCTCCAACCCCAATAGCTGCCCCCAGTCATCAGCTGCTCCCAGAGTCTGCCTTTTGCAATCTGTTTTTCTGTATGCCCTTGTCTGTTGTACAGACACCAGGGCCTGAAATGTGTCCAGTCAGGACTGTGCAGAGGCGGACGTAGCGTCCTGATTCGACGGGTGCACTATATTAACTGCTGAGAGGGCACCAACTACCCTCAGCAGCATCCTCTAATCCACAACCCATCTTCTAACCCACAACCCTAATCCCGGCCCCATGGGTGGAGAGTGAACCCGCCCTGCAGCAGCAGCTCCTGTCTGGGGGGGCTGGACCTTGCTCCTTGCTCTGGCTGTTACATTGCGAGCTGTAGCACGGGGACACAAAGCTCGGCCTGGCCACCCCTCTGTCACGACCCCGTGCGTCGGGTCGCAGTGCCCAGAGTGGGAGCCAGGCCCAGTCCCACGGGACAGAAGCCACCGCTGCGGGATGAGCGTGCTCTAGCTGTGCCTCTAGCAAGGACCTGCCTTCTGCACCAGAAGCGGATAGGCAGGGCAAGCCCGCAGAAAGGGCTGCCTCAGTTACACGGCAGTAAAGAGCAGCCCCCCAAAACGGTGACTTCCCCCCTTCTTCTAGGAGAAGCCCCTGAAGCTCCCTCTTAACGCTCTCATTGTTCTGGGGCAAAAGGAGCCCTTTATAAACCCTGTCCCATTTCCCAGCAGGCCTTGTCAAGACCCCAGACCATGACCCAGGCTGCCTGGGGACTACACTTCCCAGCCAGCCCTGAGCTAGTTTTACCCCTCACTAGGAGAAAGAGAGGGGAGCTCCTGCCTGGGCTGACCATAGAACACTTGCCTCGGAAGCAGAGTTAGGAGCCTGGGCTTTAACCTGAGCCCCAGACTGCCTGCAAAGAATCACTCATTACATTTTAACCCCTGCCCTGATATATCAAGCAGGTCATTAACAGGGTCGCAGATGGGGAGGGAGCACAGGGGCTGTCAGTCCTGCAGGCATGCCCAGAGTAGACCCATGCTTTCTGCCTTGCAGCCCCATGGTAACTCTCCCATGATGTGAGCCCACCTTGGAGCCATTAGCCGCACACTGCTGCTCAGCCTGACACAGAGAGAGATACAAAATAATACAGCACCCCTCCCAACCCGGCATCCCCCAAGGGCAACTCACCTGGCCCTTTGCATTGCTAAGGACTGTGGTGCACTCTGGGCCCATTCTGAAATACTGCTGGGCCCTCAGCGTCACGTTTGTGGTTTTTTTATGGGTGAAATCCGCTCCTGCAGCCCAGACCTAAAAGCCAGAGCAGATGATCATTATTACTGGTTATTTGTTTTAGTGGTGCACCTAGGGGCAGTACTTGTAAACCATTGTGCTAGGTGCTGTGCAAACATGGAACAAAAATGCAGTCACTGCCCCAAAGAACTTAAATCAGATGAACACATCCTGTCCCAGGGAATGTCTGTGCAGATCCCAGAGCTCACGCTTGTGCCATCTCATCCCATTCCGTTAAAGTAGCACTTGCATTTCTAGACCCTAGCATCAAGCACTTTACTGACGTGAGTGCCTGCCAGTGGGGCAGCTTGCAGAGCAAAGTTCTCTGTGGCATAAGCATAGAGGCAGGATTGGGCCCCAAGGTGGTCAACACCCATGTAGTGGGTACGGTTGTTTCCATTTCACAGACGGGTAAACAGGCATCGAGAAATGACTTGCCCAAGGTCAAGAAGTGAGCTGTGATGGAGCTGACAATGGAGCCCATGAGTCCTGGCTCCTGCTCTAGCCTGTAGCCAACACTGCCTGCTTTACTCCTTGTTCTGGTAGCCCTTGGCTACATTCAGTAGCTCTCTCTGGTGGTATCTTTCCAGCCTTCTCACAATTTGGCCGGGAGGCTTCCCGGGTTGCTGTTCCATCACTGATGAGGGGCCACAGCCTGCTGCACTGGGGCCAGTGTGATTAAACTGGAAAAGGCCTGTGCAATAGACACAGTGTCGAGGGTTGTTATACAAGTGGGGCAGGCTGGGTGAAGTACTGTAGGGAGAGTGTGCCCTGGCACCCCCACAGCTGCAGCTCAGCCACCTCCCACCTCAGCAGTCTGGGCGAACCCCTGAAGGGAGGTGCTACATAGTCTGGTAACTGAGCCCTGATTAAAACGCCGTGTATTGTTTGCGGCTCTTCCCTCATCAGCTTCCCCTTCCCACTGAGGCAGGCACGGGTACCACTGAGACTGCTCAGCACCCGGGACAGTGGGACTAGGATGGACTCAGCTGGAGGACATTCCTTCTGTCCTTTGATGAACCCTAATGAAGGCGGCAGCCTTTGTCCTGCCCTCGCCTGCTTTGTCCTGCCCTCGCCTGCTTGTCTGTCCTGGAGCAGCATGCAGGGGGCTTTACTCTCCTTCCCTCCCGCTTCCTTTGCTTGGGGGCAGGACTGGAGCTGCGTGGGTGGGGATGGGAGTGTGTTATGGTGGCTTTACGCCTGCTTTGCTTTCCTTATACTCTGGGGCCTACCCAAGCCTTTGGTATAAGTTAGAGCAGCTTCAGGGCTGCTCCATCATACAGTCTGCTTTTCATGCCGCACTGTGGGAAGCGAAACTAGTCATAACTCAGTGCACCGTAGACACATCCCCTCCCAACCCTCTTGCAACAACCCTGACACACCCTGACATGCCCCTTACATGGGGGACCTGAAGGGGTTAAGGTGGCTCAGAAGGACTAATTCACCTGGTAGGCTGCCTGCCACTGAGGGAGAAAGACTTGCGCTTGGCTGACAAGCAGAAACTGAAGATGGAGCCCATTTGGGCAGGAGTTGCTAGGGGTTGGTATAAAGCCAGAAAGTGAGAGCCAAAGTGGCTGCAATGTGGATGTCTGCCCTCGCGCTCTGGGCTGAGTGAGGTGAGCAGGTGGAAACCCGGAGCTGGAGTTTATCTAAGAAGCTTGGGGAGGATAACCCTCCCCAAACTAAAAAAGGGATGGCTGACAGGGAGCAAATGGGGGTCACCTCCCTTTGGAGGCGTGCTGGACTGCCACCTTTGCACCCTGGGAGCAGGTGTGCCAGAAGCTCCTTAAAAGTGTGGGGGGGCCATTGGTGCCCAGACCACTCCTCCCTCCTACGGCCTCGCCTGCATTCTGCCCCTGCTCCACCCTGAGGCCCTGCTCCCCGTTGGCCTCTTCCTCCGAGACCCTGCCCACCTCTCACTCCTTTCCACAGACCCCCCAATGGCTCGCCCTTAAAGCAGGAAAAAAGTGGGAGAGCATTGCTTTTAAAAGCAATGGGACCATGGCCCCCTGCCTGCCCTGTTCTGGCACCCCTGAGCCATAGCCCCATCACTTTTAAAGGAGGGAGGGTTATGCCCTTAAAGGTGAGCGATGGGGCAGGAGTGGAGAGGAGCGAGCGGTGGGCAGGGCCACGGTCTGGGCGCTGGTGGCCCCCCTACTTCGAGAGAACTGCTGGTGTTCTTGTAGTCTCCCCAAATGACAGACTCACATGCTTCCTATGCACAGGGCTGGCTGCTGGTTGCAGGGTCCTTGGACTGGAATCCAGAGTAGTGAGCGGGATGGGGTTTCCCTACCAGCTGGGAAAGTGGCACTGTCTTGAATTAGACTGCCTGGAAAGGTCTTCAGATAGCTGGTCTCGTGGGATGTTGTTACTCTGGAAGGGAAAGCTATATGAGCTGGCTGGAGGGCCAAGCCACAAGGGAGAGGCACTGCAACTCCTAAAGCGAGCAAATGAAGTGGGGTATCCAGCCAGAGAAAGCTCATCCCCAGATGCAGCCATGAGGAGATGCTCCAGCAGTAAGTACCCTGTCACAAGCCTTTGTGCCACCTCTACATTAGCCCTGCACAGGAAGTATCCTTAAGGGGCCATTTATCACTCCTCTGAGGGCACTCTGAGGGTGTCTGCAGGGGCATTAGTGTAATGGAGAATGGAGCCCAGATTCTCTGGGTTTCTTACTCATTCAACTCTTGCCTTTCTAGACACTGAGCAGACAGTGCATCATGCCATGAATGGGCCTGCTACTTACTGTGACATGGTGGAGTGCAGGCAGTGGGGTGTCTGGGGGGAAGCGATAGATGGACACCGGGTATCCTCCAATCCACTGCTGGATGATGAAGCCACTCAGGTCCACATCTTGGTCCAATGAGGTGTTGAGGATTCTAATGAATTTGCCCTTACGATTCACGGTGATGATCTTTAGGAATCCTGTGTCCCCAGCAGCCCTGGTGGTAGGGAGACAAATTGAAGGAAGCACCTATGACTGTAACAGAATGCACCAAAGGAAGAAAGAGGATAGGAGTTTCTCCACCTCCCGCACTGCTAGCAGACAAGGGGATAGGAGGGAAGAGAGAGAGACACACACAAACCTATCACTTTCTCAGCTTAAACTTCTTTTCAAGAAAATAGGATGAAATTCAATAAGCACAAATGCAAAGTAATGCACTTAGGAAGGAACAATCAGTTGCACACATACAAAATGGGAAATGACTGCCTAGGAAGGAGTACTGTGGAAAGGGGAGTATTAGCAGAGTGTTGTAAGCAAAACACGAGAAGTAATTCTTCTGCTCCATTCCATGCTAATAAGGCCTCAGGTAAAGTATTGTGTCTGGCTCTCGGTGCCACCTTTCAGGAAAGATGTGGACAAACTGGAGAATGTCCAGAGAAGAGCAACGGAAAGGATTAAAGGTCTAGAAAACCTGACTTATGAGCGAAGATTGAAAAAATTGGGCTTGTTTAGTCTGGAGAAGAGAAGACTCGGGGAGTTTTGAAATACATAAATGATTGTTACAAGGAGGCAGGAGAAAAATTGTTCTCCTTAACCTCTGAGGATAGGACAAGAAGTAATGGGCTTAACTTGCAGCAAGGTAGGTTTAGGTTGGACATTAGGAAAAAATTCCTAACTGTCAGGATAGTTAAGTACTGGAACAAACTGCTTAGGGAGGTTGTAGAATCTCTGGCATTAGAGGTTTTTAAGAACAGGTTAGACAAACACCTGTCAGGGATGGTCTAGTTATTATGAAAGATACAATTTGATCATGGAGGTTACAGATTCCGTGACTTTCTGGGACCTCTGTGACTTCTGGGCAGGGATGGAGTAGCTGTCAGACCTGGGTCTGCCGGCCGAACAGCTAACTGGCAGGGCCCCAGGGCTGCTGGCTGAACATCTAATTGGCCACTGCCTGGTTCTGGCTGCCAGCCAACCAGCTCCCTGGCCACGGAGCAGGTGACCGGTGGCCAGCACCTGGCTGCAGAGCAGCTGACTGGTGGCCAGCCTGATGCTCCAGCAGCTGCAAGCCCCTGCAGGTCTGTTTTCTCCCTCTCCCAGTGTATTTTTAGTAACAGTCAGGGACAGGTCGCAGCTTCCATTAATTTTTGTTTATTGCCCATGATCTGTCCCTAACTGTTACTAAAAATACCCATGACAGAATCTTAATATAAGTTATTTTATAGCCCTGCCTTGAGTGCAGGGGACTAGACTAAATGACCTCGCAAGGTCCCGTCCAGTCCTACACTTCTGTCATCCTTCCTGAGTCCTAGCTACATGGGCAGCAGCTGCCCGTGTCCATGTCCAATGTTCCTCAGTGGTGCCCGGTCTCAGCACTCACCTTTTGTGTTCTTCGCCATTGCTCAGATCTGAAGGCCTCTCAGATGTCTTGCAGATGCCTAACCCACCGAGACCGGCATGAGTGAGATGGCACAGATCCTGAGACTGATCGGTCGTCAGCTCTAGGGCTTTTGGGAGAAAGAGACACGCTCAGAATGGTGTCATGGTTACTGAATAGTAAGTAATGTGTCAATGGAGGCGGAGGTGGACGTCAGCCAGCCCAGTTCTCCTCAGAGGTAGGATTGGTTTCAAATAACATTCAATGTACTGCATACGCTTGCTTTTTCTTAGGATCACAGATTCCAAGGCTACAAGGGCCCATTATCATCTCTTAGTTCAACCTGTTGCATAACACAGGCCATAGGATTCTACGGAGTGATTTTCACAGTAACTCGTGATTGACCTAGCGCGTATCCTTAGAAAGATGTCCAGTCTTGATTTGAAGACACCAAGTAATGGCGAATTGACCACGTCTCCTGGTCAGTTGTCCCCTCCCTGTTAAACATGCACCTTGTTCCCAGCCCCAGTAGGCTGCAGGTTCAAACACCGCTCTCGGTGCTGACTCTGCTGTGGGGCACCTGAAGCAGTGCTGTGCCGTGACAGGTGTTGTCTTCTGGAATAGTCACTAAACAAAACACCTGCCTGTCTTTGGTGGAAGCTCCAGTAGTGCTTTGCCCAAGGATAAGCCCTTACCCTGATGTCCCTCTCTTAGGAGTTACTTCTACTGTGCACCTGTGCAGGAGATGTGAAACCCATGTCCCTTGTGGCCATTCCAATAGGCGTTCAAGATCCTAAAAGCTCTTGGAAAAGAGTAAGGAATAAAGCCAATTGTTCCAATGGACTTCCCTGCGCACTGGGGTCCTGCTGCTATTGAAGTCCCCAGCACAACTTTATTGAGCTTCAGTGGTTCCAACTCAGGGCCCTCAACAGGTTCTGGTATCCAAAGCTGCAAGTGAGTTATTTCATGGGTGCCCCATTTTCCTGTGCAGTCCCTACGCACTTTTACTGGCCACAGTGCTCAAGGCTACACTGCAGACAGCAGCCCTGCGTTGGCTGGGGCTGGTGCCAGCTTATCAGCTCTGTTTTCAGGTACGTCTATATGTGGAGGTGGAGGGGTGATTCCCACCCGGAGGAGACGTAGCTGCACTAGCTCTCAGTGAGCTAGCAGGCTAAAAATAGCATAGCTGTGGTGATGTGAGTGGTGGGAGAGGCTAGCTGCTCTGAATACCTACCTAGTATCTGATGGGCATGCACACTAGCCGCCCCCCCTGCCACTTGCGTGGCTGTGAGAGCTGGTGTGGGTGCGTGCCCTTGAGCTGGGCATCACACCCCCAGCTCCAGGGGTAGGCATACGCTTCATGTCAAGCGTTTGGTGATGCCTGGTATAGCTGAGTGAGTTTTTTAAACTAAGTTTAGTTAGCTGGGAGGTTAGTCAAAGCTGTCATCATGTAACAGCTGCCATAGATCTCATGACGTGGCTGCAGGAGCTGGTTATATCATGCAAGGAAAGATAGGCTTGTGGTTAAGGCACTGGACTGAGACTCAAGAGATAGATGTTTAATTCTCAGCTCTGTCACAGCCTTCCTATGTGATCCTGGGGAAATCACATGATCTCTCTATATAATAGGCATAAGAAAACTCCCTTTTTCTAGTTAGGCTCTAAACTCCTTGGAATAGAGGGCTGTCTCTTACTACATGCATGTACGGCACCTAGCACAATGAGACCTTGATCTTGGGTAGGGCATCCGACACTAGCATAATAATAATTCAATAAACTCCCCAATGGGGTTAAAATATATATTTACTTCCTGTAGTTTGCCAGCTGCACCCTGATTTCAGTTATGCCAGAGTGACTGTGCTAACACTGGTAGAATAACTGAGAACTTTCTTTAACTGTGAGGGGACCACTATTGTAACCAGATCCCCCAACAGAGAAGCTGTCACATTGTAAAGGAGACATATAACATCAGCTATAAATAATTCTCACCCTCCTTGAGGGATTAATCAAGATTACATGAGCCCGGGCTGTTTATCTACAAGTGTTGCCCATTATTCTTTGACTCACCAGCTAATGCCAGACTGCATAAAGTGGTAGAATTTAAACTTACAACCAGAGTGTTTCGGCTGGATTTTCTCCCAGAATGGTGGGAGACTCGGGAACAATACCGCAACTTCAGACTTGCTGGGTACAGAAGCAGGGTCTGATTTTGGAGAAGAGTTCACATCCCACAAAGAACTTTCTGCGTGTAGTTTGCTCTCTTTTCTCACAGGTAAACTAGCCAGCTCTTGACTTGAAGTGAAGTTGCTAAAATCATTTATTTTCCATCCGTAGGAAAAGATAAAACATTTAATGTCTGGATGGGTTGGTGTTCAGTTATTTATAAAGTTTCACAATCTCTACACCAGATATAGAATGAATTAATTAATGAGCTATGGAGGGTGGGAAAACAATCCTTACTCAGTTTGATAAGCAGGGAAAATTTCTTGTGTATGTTCTGGCCAGACACTGGGGGCAGCACATGGTCTATCAGTAGTATATTTAAAGATGAATTGACTTGCAAAGTAAAAGCAAACAACTTCAGAATGTTTTACTGGATACTTCAGATAGCTCAGCAATGAGGGACATTCAGTACAGAATAGACTTAAAATGTGCCTTTCTACAAAATCTACTTCCTGCCTCATATAATGCCCCAACATGCACTCTGCTGGTAACACCATGCCCCCTGACAGCCTATAGTTATTTTGTAAAACAAGGATTTTTCTTATAAAAATTGCAAAACACAATATAGTATAGGAAACCCCCCAGCAGTTGGCTGCTGTCGTGCTATGTGGAATAACAGACAGACTGATTATATAAAACAGCTGCAAACTACACCAAACTAATTTCTACACAGCTTGAGTTCCAGCTTTCTCTTCATTGTTTACCAAGGACCACATTTTATCTGGAATTCTATCTGGCAACTAGATGTCTAGTGGCTGAATAACATAATGCAGGTAGATATGCATTGTAGCTGCTGTCGTCTCCTTAGGGGTTCTGTGCTAAGCATGATAGCACTAACACAGTGCATGCTGGAGCTGGTGATAGGCACTCTTGACATAGAAGAACCTGGAAAATGGCAAGTTTTAAGCCCATTTTGTAGTTAATGCGCCTCATAGACAGTACATAACATTGCTGTATCTGGGCTTCCAAAAACATTGTTTTTAGGGCCCCTTTAAATAATGAGTCAAACACAGGAACCTAAGCAAATGGATTGTAAAAGCACTTTTTATCATGTTAGTCAGCTAATAACCAGACAACTATAGAAAGAGGTAGGTCTTTTGCTGATGTGTCAGCTGACATGAAAACCCAATGGTTTGCTCCATGGCTTGCTGGGTTACTCATAAGGCCATTCTTCCCCATCTCTACTTTAGGTTCTCCATAGCAAGAATCACTATCAACTCCACCCCGCTCTCCCCCTCAGGTGCTGTGTTACCTTGACCAGATTTCTCAAGGGAATCTGAGTTTATGACCAATACCTGGAGGTTTGATGATGCCACCTGGAAACTTGACAGTAGGGACAGGGATAGGTTCCTATACATCAACAATGGACGAAAGAGAATCAACAGATCACAGGATCCATTGTGGCTATTCGTTTTCAGAGAGCCACATCCCAGGACAGAGTGAGGGTTTCCCTGGATACATGGGGCCCCTTTCTAAAGAAGATTTATTACAAGGCAGTGGTTCAATGTGTTGGGGTAGTGCACTCCTAATGGGAGTAGTGGTGCCTAATGGGCACCCCACCTCATCACGTGGCAAGCCTTTAAAATGTCCAACTACATATAGAAGGACCTGGGAGATATTGGGAAGTGGTTTTAGGAGTAAGAAGTTTTGGGGGAGGAAATGCCATTACTGTTTCTTTAAGATCCAGGAGCCTTAAAGGGGCTTAGAGGGGTAAAATTCCCCTCTCCCAGCCTACCGGGGATTATTTGGGAGAAGGGGACCATCATAAATGCTGCCTCTCCCCTCACATCAGGGAAGGCACCAGGAGATATCAGTAGGAAAAAGCTAGCTGCTTGCTGTGAAGCTTGAAGGCTCCTTGAGAAGAAGAAGCTAGCTGAGGGGGAAGCTGGCAAGGACCGTACAGCTGGCTAATCCACAACTCAGCTTCAGAGAGGAAGGTTGGAGACTTCTGCTTAAGGAAGGACTGCAAAGGAGTAAGCCAGAGAAGGAACCGGGGTGAGTCCCAGAAACAGACTGCTCACAGGTGCAGGGAAGAGCCTTCTGAAGGAAGGACCCAGAGATTGCTGATTGGACTGAGACAGAGACAGTGAATGTCCCTGGGTGTATTTGGGTAAGCACCTATTTATGCCAATGGCAGTCAGCAAATGAGACCCTGGAAAGGGGAGGTGCTCGTTAGTTAAAAAAGTCTGTCTGGACATGTTTATAACCAAGGTGAAGGGAAGTAAGGCAGGCTCACCGGTGGCACCTGCCTGGCTGAAAGAGGACACCCTGAGGGGACATCACACTCCGATAAGGTGGTGAGCAGAGGAGAGAGAGGTAAGCAGGGCAGGGTACCCCTATGAGATTGGGGGTTGATCTTGACCTCTGTATACCCATCCTATTTCTTCTGCATATCGTTCAGTGTAATGGTTACAGACCAAACACAGCCCTGCTGTAAATCCATTAGGTCAATTTCTCTCTCATGCATCCCAGTGTAAATCAGGAGTGACTTATCTGTCAGTGAGTTATACAGGGGTAGAACTGGTATAAGTGAGAATTTGTCCCGTAATCTTTGTTGAGATGCACTTGACCCTAATTATGAAGGCTTTAGCAGTGCTGCAAATGTTTGTGGTGTGGGGATTATCTAAGCCCTGTGGTAATGGAGAGCAGGCAGCGAGTGGTCGCTGGCTTTGCCATACCTGTCCTCAGACTCTATAGAGGACATGCCGTAGAACTTGGATTCTCCTTGAACTACTTCTGATATCTGGGTACTTCCATTATCCTTCTCCATCTCAAACGTTCCTGGATCTCCATCCTATAACAGGAAGAAGATGGTGAACCTGCCAATCACTGTCCAGAACCTTGATCTGTGTACCAGGTAGATCTCTGCCATCTACTAGTCCCTTTGGTGTCCTCTAGGTACATATGCCCCAGCTAAAAATGGTGGCAGAGCATCTGTCATGTCTGTTCTAAGCCCATGGCTGCAGGTCACGTATGAGCTTTTGGACATCCCAAAGATATTGCTCTGCCATGTTCATTGAAAGGGTTGTATGAGGGCCTAACTAACCATGCCAGTCCCAGGAGTGTATCTTTTCCCCTCCTTCCCCCCTCACTAGCTATTCCCACACTGATGCTTGCATCAGGCAGAGAAGTGGAGCCCTACAGCAGAGGGACTTCAAGTCACTGGTTTTGCACTTAACCCTGATTCTGTGGCTTTAAATGGGGGTTCTGCATTGGACTGACCTTGAAGAATGAGTCGAGGAAGCTTGTGTGCTTGGGGATCCTCCGCAGCGCCATGTTACTAGGTTCTGCCACTATGTTGTTGTTGTTTCCCAACTCTGACCAAAGCTATGTGGAAAGATGAAAGCAGCATGTTAACAGAGCTACTCTGTTACTTGTGACTTCTTGAGTGATTTGTGCTGTCTGTATGAGTGTTTTTTCAAGTCCTAATTTCAGTCTTTCTTTCTCATCCCCCTCTCCATCAGTTGGAGGCGCTGCAGCCCCAAATGCACGGTGTGCTTTTCCAACATCTAGCTCATGGAACAGAACAGAGGCTCCAGGGGACTGTGATTGCCCTGCCCTTCCTCTACTGGTAGATGAGAGGATGGTTCTGGCTAGATGTGGGAAAGGTCCCAGAGTGGAGGGGGGCTGATATGAAACAAGCTAAAGCAGTTATACTCAGCCAACCTTACCTCCCCTTTGTGGATGTGCTAAAGCACAATCCATTTACATTTGTTCAGAAGTGAGCATTTGGGTCTGTTCTTAAATAACCACCCCACCCCAAAATTCCAGTAATGGCCTTAACTTGACTGTGAGCTGGAATGTTTATTTCTATGTGTTGGACATTTCTGTAAGTGGTTTCCCCACCCCTCATCCCCAAGCAGCCCCTCTGTGCTGTCTCCTGGTTATCCCTGTAGCCATGGATCTGTCTAGCAGAGACCATCAAGAATCTGCAGGATTGAGGAAAGATCATAAAAATCAAAAACAGAATTAGTGCAATGTATCGCTGAGAGCTGATATTTGGGCCACGTAAGTCTGCACTCTGATCTGTAGGGTAGAGGGGTGTATTCATTCACTTGGAATTCACTTGGACTGGTGTGTTCATTCACTTGGACTGAAGAAGAGCCTGAATAGGACTTCTAGCCCATGGTACTAGAATCAGATGGCACTCTGCCCTCCATCATTGGACTAGCTGGGTATTTCCTTTCAGTTTTTTTAACCATGCTTAAGTTGTCATCTGAAGCAGAAGTGACAAAAGAAAATAGTGTCTGTAAGAAATCAAATGTCTGTCCCGCAAAACACTATGCCATCTTGTTTTAGACTTGCAGTCTCTGTAATCAGTGCATGGGCTTGTGGATAAAGCAAGGTACAGCGTATCAGAACTTTTTTCCTCGACTCTGTTACTGTATGTAGAAACCAGGGCAAGACACTTTTCCTTCATTAAGCTCCAATTCCCTCTCCCTAAAGTGCAATGATGCTTATCTGCCTACCAAGAGTGGGACCAGGCTAACTGTGCTTTGAGATATTTGGTGGAAAGGTGCCATATTTGTGCCAAGATGATGATTTTGTAGCATCCCCAGTAAAGTGATGAACTGTACTGCCACCTAGTGGGGAGGTTGCCTAAGAATCGATTCACTCAGGTGATGAAGAAATGTTCTGCTGATGGAGTCATGAATATTATTACTTGATGTCAGAAAAGAAACCTGTTGCTTTTGCCATGTTCACGGCAGTTAATACAGTATCAGATATCGTGAGAAGATGGCTGCAATGGATGCAGAGTCAATGACAATGCTAAAAAGTTTGCAGTCCTGAAAACTCTTGTCAATGGTACAGATAGTAGCCCCTCCTGCCAATGGGTGTCGGCAATAAGTGCAGTTGTCTCAGTTTAACTGCAAGAGTAGCCAAAGACACACCATATTCTAGCACTGTTTCAGAAACTGATTTGTGCTTGGCTGTGCTTACAGCTGAATCATGGTCCACACCCTGTTCAGCTGCCCCCGTGGGTGCAATTATGATAGTATAGGCAAGACCTAAGAACTACTTGCTCACATAGGGGGCTCTGCTGCTTTGGTTGTGTTTGTCCAGAATTCTGCTCGATCTCTTGCTTCTTTCACATTTATTTTTAAATTCCCGCATTTCCCACTGCTTAATCCCATCTTCCTGCCTCTTACTCCAGACCCAAGCTTGTTTTTCCTCTTGAGAATCAAGGACTGAATTCTAAAAAATCCAGGTGTGTTTATCTCCACGTCTTGATGGGATGGGATGTACTTTGCAGCCCCTCACTGCTGATGAAAAGCACCCACACACCCACATGGGTCCTGCAGGTGATCCTGGGTCACTTTGCTCTTTCTACTGGGGATCCACCTGCCTTCTTTGTGACTGATTGTAAAGTTTTAAACATAATGTTCCCCCTTAGTTCAGCTCTGCTTGTTTATTTTGTTGTGGTGTGTCAAGTTTTGACTTCAAATTCCAAAGGATCCCCCACTCCTCTCTCTTGTGTGTCTGCATGAATGTGCCCATAAGGGTCATGTGCTGTTCCACCACTTCATTTGTTTTCTGCCTAAAGTACAAGAGTTGATATAAAAACAGAAGGAAGCTGGCCATGGGAATAAATAACCTATGAATTCAATATGCAGCAAAGGTTTATTGGATATCTCCACCTAGTGGCCAAATGGTACAATTAAGGTAGGGGAGGGTTCTGCTGCCATTGAAATCAATGACCAATTTCTTATTATCTTCAGTTTTGCAGGATCCTTAACAGTGACGATTCAGGACTTGTGTTCAGCCCATGCGGGATTCTGAAACCTCGGCACTAGTGGATTTATTTTTCTATTTTTATTTGTTTGGCTTTTGTCACTGGCCATATCTAAATTGCTGAGATGCCTTCACCGGCAATACTGGGTCCAGTTCTGGTGATCCAGCCTTACAGGACATAGCATAATGAATTATGGTTCAGAGACAGATGAGGAGAGGCGTGACAAAACTTCCAAGGAATGTGACAGTTTGTTTGCCTCAGAGAGATGAGTCAGAGGGAACATGAGAAAATATGCAAAGTAATGAAAATGTAGATCAAGAACGTTTATTCGCCTTTCTTGCAACACAGGAACAAGGACAGGCAATGAAATAGAAAGGTGGCAAATCCAAAACTGCTCAGAGGGAATGCATTTTTACACACACACCACTGCAAAGTGAAGCTGTTAAAATGCAAAGTTAAACTAAGCCTTTGCTGCATGTGGAATTGACTGTCACAAGATACTGCTGAGGGTTCCAAAAAAGAAGGAGACGTCTAGATGGTTAACAAGGACATCTTCAGTTACAACAGGAAGGATGTTAAATAAACAAGAAATTGGGAGAGGATATAAGGGCCTGAGCCAAACTCTGTTAGAGGTTTGGAGGAAACTTTCCTAGGAGGCAGGTTATCCCAGAACTGCCTACTGAAAGCTTTCTTGCATCTTCTCCTGAAGCATCTGGTACAGGCCACAGAAGGTATATCTGCACTGCCATTGGGAGCAACCCTCCTAGCCTGAGTAGATCGACTCATGTTAGTGGTATTTGCGTTAGCTTGCTAAAATTGCTGAAATGACGTTGCAGCACCAGTAGAGGCTTGTGGTACCCACCTACGCTTGGACCCAGGGGCTAGGGTGGGCTTGAGCTTGCATGCGTAGCTCGAGCCCCTGCTGGTGCCACAACGTCCACACGGCTATTTTTAGTGTGCTAGCATAAGCCCAGCTAACCCTAGTCTGTCCAGCAGCACTGTAAACCTACCCAAAGCCTAGACTAGCTGGATGAGCGCTGCTCCAACCCAGTCTGGTAGTTCCTAGGATCCTCTAGTCCTGTTCTGGGGCCAGGAGGATGGATGGCCCCTAGGAGTCCCCATGCAATGTGGCCCTTAAGTCAAACTCACTGGTTTTCTAGCTACTCTGTGCCACCAGAGCAGGCGCCCCAGCATCTGCTTCTAAGCCTACAGAGGAGTTTTGTTCACTTAGCACAAACCTCCTCCTCTCTTAATGGATTTTAACTCCCCTTTCCACAGCTGTTCTCTGAGTCCCCCTCCAGGTAAGATATGCTGTCAGGTATGGGAGGGTCACAGCAAAATGTGCCCAGTTCCCCACATGCCCTTCCTGCCAGAATTTACGGGCGCACCAGCAGCATGTGGGCTGTGTGGCCCAGCTAATCCATCTCTGCCTTCCATCCCCCAAATGAGGGGCGCAGCTGACCTCATGTTTTGGATGCCTTCTGCCTGAGCTCTGCCCTGTAAAAACATTACATCAAAACTGAATCATCCAGGGCACGCAGCACTGTGAGTTTCCCTGGCCTGGGGCCACGCTTGCCCACTGCATAGCCTCCCTTGGAGGTATCCTCTGCTAGATTAGAGCAGAGCTGCATACCACAGCAGCCCTGGCTGTAATGCAATTTGCAGATTGCCCCAGCACTGCAGGGTGAAACCTGTTCCAAGGTTCTCGCCTCTCTGCCAACGCTTCTTTCTAACATTAGGGTTCTAATTCCTGAACAGGAGACACTGTGCTTAGCTGGATTTTCTTTGAGCTGTGATTTCACACACACGAAGCAGGATTTAGTCCTTATAACAGAGCATCTGTCCGTGGAGGGGGCCGAAGACTGGGTTCTAATACCACTGGAGTCAGTGGAAGTTTTGCTATTGGCTTCAGTGGTAATCAGCACAGACTCTAACTTTGCACCTTTCTTATCCTGTTCTGCTCTTGTCCTTTGCCTGTAACTTGCTTTCTCTCCAAGGCTAATGAGTGTTTTAGCAGACACAGTTATCTGCAGGATCCTTGTAATTTTGGCCCCTGTTCACAACTGGGGATTGGGAAACTGTTAGCTACAATAGTGTTTGAACAAGGTTATTACTAGCATGGCTGTAGCACACTTCCCTGACTAGTGCATACAAATGGGTTTTTTTGGTTTTGTCTGAGTTCAGTGTTGTAAAACCACGCTATGGATTACATAGGCTGCTGTCTATCTTTGGCTGGCATGAGTCTCATTCAACAAAAGGAGATCCCTATTAAAACTGGGCATGGAAACTTAATGCTGCTAGCCATAACCTTGAATAAACGTGACTGGCTAGAACAGTTATTCTCCCATTGTGCACAGGGTCACGCACGTGTGTGAGTACACGTACATACTTCCATTCAGCTTTAAAAGCTCAGTAATGATGCAGCCTCCCTCTTAGAAATTCCTTTCTGAATAGCCAGCATTCCTGTGTTTCCAGTCTGAGCTAGACTCCAGGAAGTGATTGTGTCTGTTAAAACATACACATAAGAGGGTGGGTGTGAGGCGGGAGGGAGGAGAGAAGAAGAGAAAATGCAAAGGAAAACAAATTCTTTCCCTGCGGGACAGGTGCTTCTGCACATCCAGTCTTATTTTAAAAACCAAGCATGTTATGTGTGTGTATGTAATTTAAAAGCAAACACTTGTCAGATGTGCTTCAGGCAGTGCTTTAATACATTACATAATTTAATTGAAAATTAAGAGTGTCACAGTTCACCTGCAAGTTACAAAATGGAGTTCTGCAGTAAAGAGACATTTTTATGCACAGCCATGACAACATCTAATATGAAATCCCTCCCTCCCTTCTCTCTAGTTGCTGCTCTCTAAGGTATCTGAACATGTACACAAATGAATTTATCCCATCTTGCCACTGCGAGGTAGGAAAGTATCATTAGCTCCATTTCACAGATGGGTAAACTGAGACACATAGGTTAAGCAATTTGCCCAAGGTCACACGGTATGTCTGAGTCACAGCCCGGAACTCAGCACTTATCTGATGAATCCTAGGGCTAGTGCTTTTCCCATGACACCATCCAGACATGTGCTAGCTATTCTTAGCAGCAGCATTACAGCGAGGAGGCCTCTGATCCTTTTCACGTGGCCAGATCTTGCCACGCTAACCATTGCAGCTTAGGGAGGCACTTGAGCAGAAGCTAGGAGACTGGGGACCCTTCCCAGCCATGTACAATTAGGACCACACGGAGTATCTCTGTAGCCTGTTTCATCCCAGTGATTCTGACATCCTTTCAACTCAATGGGGGGTATTTGTTGGAACCTTTCTGAGTTCGTGGCATCTAGCTGCTCACATTACATGAGGCAATTAAATCAGAATCTTTTGTAGGAAGACACTTTTAGCCTGAACCTTGGAGGTGCTAAGCTCCAGGCAGGCAGGCAGGGTGGGGTGCAGTTATTTTTTCTGAAGTTCACAGCAAGATGCAAGAGCCTGGGTTTGAACTAGAGGGCGAGCTGCAACTGTTCCATGACTATGAACCTGTAGCTGACCAACTCAGGGAATCTTTCCATTGGTATCCATGGGCTGTGAATCAGGCCCTTAATTACTGAATTGGTGAATAAGGATAGTTTACTATAGAGGATCCCACTAAGAGCACAAACCCAGAGCTCCAAACATCAAGAACTGAAGAGGAATCAGAACAAGGGATAGTGGTCTCTAAACAGCCAGAATTAATACATGACCCTTTGTGAGGCTCTCGTCAACATCCTGGAAGCAGGAAAGACTTATGTCATTCTAGCATGTTTGCTGCTGATACACTGACCAAGAGCAAAGACACAGACTTGCAACAAAGGTTCTGCCTATCAGGAATGATATGTAGGATTGTTACTGATCCACTGACCCATCCTAGCCACCAAGGGAGGACTGGGTTTCCTGGCTTTAGGCAGTTACTGAGCCTTCCTGTTCGGTGGGAGAACCCTACTAAAACTGTTGTCCCAAAAGGAGTGGATTGACACAGTGATCATGCAGAGAACAAATTCTGATCTAATAGTGCCTCCTTGTGAGGCTGCCAATCAGGACACATGAGATTTTACAGGGACACAGAGTTGGGTGCAAGAAAGCAAATTTCTTTCCCTGTCTTACTAATGTAGGTTATTAAAATTGGGGGGGGAATTAAAAATCAAACTCAATAAATGACTTTATTACTTTTTATGCTTTTTTTTTTCTTTATTCAACCTGGAGAATGAAAATAGACTAGTCATTTATCCTGTTAGTTCTCATTCACCAGCCCAATACTATTGTGTTTGGGTTGCAAACAATGCAAGGGAGGTTTAAATGCAAATACAAATCTTTTAATTAGATTAGTGGCATAGAGAAATAAAGCTTGGAAAACCATCACCATGGAAAAAATGACAGCCTTATATTAGGATCAAGCAGATATTAACAGTGTATGGTTACCATTTTCTGGATTTTGAATAAAATAAATACAGATAAGAAGAGGTTGACCAAACACAAATGGGTCTTTTAAACTTGACAAACAGAGGGGAATAAGCAGATGAGGAATAGGTTAAATGATTCCTATATGAAGGGATATATATTGCAGTTGATTATGACTTAAATGTGATTTACAGAAGAAAAAAAACAGAAGAAGGGAATGCTTCTAGAAGCTCTCATACATGGAAGTCAGAGCAACTATTTACATTTGGGCACTATGTGCAGAAGAGGATAACTAGACTTGTATTTGTTTTGTCAATGTCTAGAGGTCTGAGTGCCTCTTGTGTGGGCTTTTTTTTTAAGGTTAAATAAGGTGGCATTAGGAGGAGAGAGATGTGGAAATTGTTATGATTAAGATTTATTGTACTTGTGTAGAAATATGAATGTACTAGATAAGGGTACTCAGGATAAACATCTATATAACTTGAAGGGTTATTTTTTAATATGTTAGTGACAAAATAAGTTTCATTAGAAGTGGGGACGGGGACATTTCAATGCCTGTTAGGTGTGGTAAAACCTCTCTATTGTTGTAGTGCGTAAAGGCCCCTCCTGAGAGCAGGGGCCCCATTGTGCTAGACGCTGTATGAGCACACAGTGAGAGACAGCCCCTGACGAGTGTACACTCTAAATAGACAGGCCGGACAAAGGGCGTGTTATTCTTATCCCCATTTAACAGATGAGGAACCAAAGCACCACACGATGCCCCACAGTCACATAAGGGGCCAGAAGTGGAATGCACAACTCTGAATCCCAGGCTAGTCAGCACTTCAATCACAAGACCATCCTGCTTCTCTAAAAGACCTAAATTTGTGGGACTGACCAGATTGTATCGAGGAGACCTGTAAAGAGACACTGACTCCAAAACCCCTTCAGCCGAGAAGCGAGAGATGTTAAACCCTGTTAGCCAAAATGAGCAAGTCTCTCTAAAGGCCTGATCAAACGCCCACTCGAGTCCATGAACAGCCTCCCATTGCCTTCAGTGACCTTTGGATCAAGCGCTAAAGGAGAGAGACTTGGAAAGCCTCCTGCATTCTTCGAGTTCTCTCTAACCCACGAGGTGCAGCCTAAGGTGGTGGTCCCATCCCCTCCAGCAGTGCACTGGACTCGGCACAGATGGCACAGAAACTTAGGTAAGGCCTGTCCGCTCGCTCTTCCTTGAAAGATCCATTTCTCCTCCTGTGGCTCCTAGCCACATTTCACCCCGTTCTAATTGTGTTATAACCTGAGCTGCAGAACTTGATGCTAGGTTCAGATTTTGAAATCCCCCAACTCTGAGGGTGTTTGAATCAGGGATTTTGGCTCAGGCCCGTCTTTTCTGTCTGTCTTATAGAGGAATATACATGATGATACTTGTCGCTGCTTCCTTCTATCTCCTCCCCCACCCCCCCAGTCTCCTTGAATTAGCCACTTGGTTACACTGCTCCTCTGGCTTTATGTACTGATGATCATAGAGTAATTGCTTCTGACAGGCACTGTTCTTCCCTGATTCAGCCATACACCTTTCCTAGCCTTTCCTACTAAACGCCCATAGTGCAGCTGGCCAGGCCTGCCGCCTGCCTCGGGTGGCTGACATCTCTCTCTGAGGAACACGGCTTTAGAGCATTTTCCTTTTTGCAGAGTGGTTTTCACAGCTGATTGCTGCTCAGCATCCCCAGGGTAAATAAAGGGGTCTTCTCAAATCTGCCCCCCTACTCCAGACCAGCCACCTTCATTTAGATGTGGCTGGCTCACAGGAGGGGTGGATGGCTCTTCATTCCCACCCTAATTCTAATTGCTTTTTGGGGTAGGGAATCAGGAGTTTCAGACTCTCTGCAACATGTCCCACTGCCCACTACTGGACAGGGCCTGCACCAGTGTGTATCACTGTCCCTAATGGCTTGCAAAGAGAAGAGGTCGCTGCCACTTGAGCTCTGAGTAGCAGATGCAGTGCTTGTGTTATGATAAAGTTGCTTACCTTCCCCCTGCCCAGACTCTGCAACATACCTAAACACGGGCCTACTTTTCATCATCTGGAGAGTCCTGCTGAAATCAAAGCTTGAAGTTAGGCTCGTGTTTAAGTACCTTACTGAACAAGGGCCCAAATGAGCTGTGGGGAAAGGATCTGGCCAGCAGAGGACACTGTTACCCAGTTCAATGCCTGGCCATCAGAGGGCTTCCTAATCCCTAGAGGCAGGTACAGGAAAAAGGTAGCAACATCTTGCAGTGGGAGGGGATGAGCCAGAGGTTTATGTGGGAACAGGGAGTTTCACCAGCGGAGCTCTTTGCTTGGCATCACTTGTTTAGTGCCAGCAAAATGCTTGGCACACTGCAAGGTGCACAATGAATGCAGTCCCTGCCCACAAGAACTTGCAATGCAAAGGAACGCTGTGCAGAGGACAGGAAGCCCTGGGAGACCTGGCAATGACTGTCCTTTCCATGTGACTTTGGATTTAGCCACATCTCCCCTCCTTCAGGTCTTCTGAGCCTGGCAAAGCAATGGGATGTCAGGAGGGAGGTGAGCACTGCGGGTACTGACATGGCAGACTGCTTGGGAAGGGCGTACAGGGCAGGGCAGTGAATCATGAAGGTTCTGGGAGTAAAATAGCTGTTTGTGGGTCAAGAAATTTGCAGGGCATCTCTTGTTTTTATGCTACAGAAATGTGGCTGAGAAGAGACTGTGGAGAACGGTTTCTGGGTGCAGAGATGTGACCAAGCACCAGCTGGAGTAATGGAACACCCAACCTCTAATGAATTACATCATGGGATGGACATGGACTCAGATCACTGGCTTGCCAGTCTCCTCCAGTGAAGACAGAGCAATTAGCTGAGAAACAAGAGCATTCAGAGACAACCACAGATTGCGGTCCAATCAGTGCACAGCTGCAGCCCATGTGACATCCTCAGGGCCATATAGCTAGTATATATATTGTGTGGATGCGGCCCGCATAATGCAGAGAGATGCCTAGGTGGCCTACAATGGTAAATTGGTTGAGAACCACTCTGGAGCAACTGGCGTGCACCAGCAGTGAGGGAGGAGAGGTGCAAGGCTGCCTTCGAGCTGGTTCCTTCTGGTGCTGCCTCCTGGAAAAAGGGCAGCGAGCGAGCACAGCTCACTGACAGCAAAAAGCAGGGTGAGGCTCTCTGCCATCCTCCCCCTACATGTGCTATTTCTTTGCCTTCACTCCCTGCATCACTGTCGCACCTCTACCCACGCCAAAGCCCTGACCCTGCCAGGAATGGAGCTGGCCGGGGTGACCATTAAGCTGCTGGGAAGCCTACCACCACTCCTCTTAGAGCAGGTGGGAGCCTCGGCACTTCCCAGGCCATCCCTCCCTGTCTTGAAAGCTCCATCCAGGAGGAGGGATGACACAGCTCCCATCCTAGCAGAGGGCCATGTGCTCAAGACCCGGAGGGATGGCCAAGAGTTTGCAGGGCAGCAAGGCTGGAGATCAGCGTGGGGGGAAGGGTGCATGTGAGTAGAATTGGGGGTGGGGTGGGGGGAGGAATTTGGGGGGAGAGAGCTTGTAGGAGAAAGGCGACCCCTGTACAAAGTGGGTGTGTTTCTTTCACTCAGAATGATGTGTGTGTTCAAGAGGACACTTTGACACTGCCAGTATACTTCTCCTTCCACTGATTCGGCTGTTACATCACGGACCAGTGGATTTGTCTGCAGATCAGGCAATTTTATCTCATTCTAGTCCTGACGCCTGGAGACTGTTCAGCCTTCATCTCCGACCCATAGTGCCTTTCAGTCCCGCACTTTCCCCCTCCCCCTCACCTTTCTCCCTCTGTTTCTTTGCTCGGTCGCTCTCGCTCACTCTCAGCTCTCTTTGCTTTAGTTCTTACCTCGAAACTCTCAGTTTCTATATGGGGCTCTTCATCCACCCTCACAGTGGCCTCTGTTTCCTGTGGCTCTGTGGAGCCTTGGGCAGGTCTCCCTGGCTGTAACTTCTGCAGCCTTTCGATCTCTTTGTACAGTTGCTGAATCAACAGCTCCGATTTGAAGAGTCTCTCCTTCAAGAACTGGATCTCCTTTTAGAAAAGGAAAATGGTAAATGCCAAAGCCAACCACGTGGGGCTATATTCCCTGCTGGCAGCACCCCAGGGAGCTCCCGGTGTTACTCCAGCTGAGAGTCTAGCCTTTGAATCAGTCGTTCTCCTGTGTGACTCATTTTTATCCTGGGACATTTCACTACCTCACAATCGATATTTGCTCCATTTCCCAGCTGTTGGAATGAGCCCGGATGGTGGCAGTTGAATTGGCCTCAGGGATGTAATGACACTCCACCTCCCACCCTGGCTGGGTCATCAGCAGGGCTGAACCCACTACCTCTAGCTCTAAAGCCCAAGTCACTGGCACAAAACACTCATGCTAGGTCTAGCTACAGCTCACCTAGAAGGGGAAAGGAGATGGACAAAGGATTTGGGCTAGGAAAGGTCAGTCCCAAAAGACAGTCCCTGTTCCACACATCAGTACACAGGAGCCAGGTTGCAGGTAAGAATCCTCCCCTCCCACTCATTTGAGGGTCCTTGACTAGATTAAACACCCAGAGTACAATCCATCTGGTCATGCTCCCTGAATATTTTCCTACATTCAGTCTAAGATAGCTGTGATGGCCTCAGTGCAGAGCATTTAATGGGCCCTGTTGATAACCATGACAACAGCTACCTACATTGGACAGTCAAAACACTGAAGTGGTTGTTGTTTAAACATTTGTGTGGATAAGCTAGTTTCTGTTGGACTGAATCTCTATTTGTACTTCTTATCAATGAATATTGGCCTCTCAGCCATCTGAAGATGGGGCACAGATGTCATAGGACTCATTTTGCCCATTAATGCCCATGCCTACCTTTTTCAGAACTGATCTTTCTGTCCTCACTTGTAAACCAATTGGCTGGGGTATGTCTGCATGATACTTAGGCCTGGTCTACACCTAAAACTTAGGTTGCCCTACTTATGTCGCTCAGGGATGTGAAAAATTCACTCCCTTGAGAGACATAGTTCAACTGATCTATTAAGCCCCAATGTAGACAGCGCAAGGCTGACAGAAGAATTCTTCTGGCAACCTAACTGCTGCCTCACTGAGAGGTGGATTTACTACAGACAGAAGAACTCCTCCCTCGCTGTAGTCCGTGTCTACACTACAGCGGCACAGTTACTGTGCTGCACCAGTACCACTGTTGTGTTTCGAGTGTTGACATAGCCTTAGCGCTGAGAATCACAGGTGATTTTGTTAAGTTATCCAGCTCCACGGTTCTTGCACTACCCCCATTCCTTGTGGAGTGCCCAGCCCTGGCTAGCTTGCCTGTCAGAGTATGTCTACACTGAAAAGTAAAGCCTGTGGCATCAAGTCTCAGAGCCTAGGTCAACTGACTCAGCCTTGCGGGGCCTTGAGGGTGGGGCTAAAAAGAGCAGTGTAGATATTCCTGCTCAGGGTGGAGTCTGGGCTCTGAGACCCTACACACTTACTGGGTATCAGTGACTTACTCTCATATGAAGCTCCTTTTCAGCATGCAATTCAGAGCTCAGTCTGTCTATTTCCTTTTGCAGATACTCTTGCTGGTCTCTTTTTGTTTGGTACCTAGAGAAAGCCACAAAATAATTAGCCTTCTCTTTCCAATTCCCAACCATGCTCAGAGATACATCAATACAATAAACCTGTTTTGGATTTGTTAGAGACCATTGCAATGCTTGGTGCTTTATAAATGCCTAGACAGACAGGACTGACTATGCCTAATTTCCTCTGTTACCCTGTGTGTTTCTTCTTGCCTTATTGCCAGAGGATCAGTGAAATGAGGTCCCCAGAATTACCACCATTATCTCCTTTTCAATCTCTCTCTACCCTGCCCTTTGCATCCCCTGGGCAGGACTGGATGGGGACTCCCTTTGGAATGCATCAGCATTGCTCCTGGGTTAGTACTGTGATCTTTACTTCAGTAATATGATCATTCTGTTCATTACACTCCTGAGCCCCTTCTAGCTTTCCCATCCCCTTTCACTCCCAGCCCTAAAGCACTTTATACAAATTGTGTGTGAACTTTTCCTGATGGGGGTGGGGGTAAAATCACAGGGAACTGAAAAACCCCCAAAACCAGTTTTGTGACGCACTTGCCAAGTTATGCCAAGCCAGTTTAAATCCATGGTGTCCTTATTATGCAAAGTCTGGAGCAATAAGAAGCTCAGAGGTCCCATCAGAAAGAGGCCACCCAGAAGAAGGTGGGGCAAGAATCCTCTAAAGTTACATACCTGAGGCAACTTGTATGCGGAGGCTGAGTCTGTCTCTGATTATGAATATGCTGGATTTGGGAGGAGGCGTTGTATTATAGTTCTAATGCTGCTTATTGTTTTAGGGGGAGATTAATTTTCCTTTAAACTTTCCCCCCTTTAAAATGTTGCATTGTGGCATGAAGATAAGTGATGGTGGGGGGCTGTACATTTCAACTGGTCCTTCTACCTCTTCCACCCCCCTTCTGAGCACTCAGGATCTGGACCTCCAGGCATTATTATGCAAGTAACTAGTATGCAATTAAATGGAGCAACAATACATGCAGTCAGATGGGGCCAGGTCAGGGTTCCTGATCAGCAGTTAAGTGATAAGCTCTTACCGTAAGTGACATGCACTGGGTATAGACATTGTCACTGGTGGCCCATGAAGCTGAGGTGGAAGGGCTGCTAGTGAGCTTTCTGATCAGGTACCAGGAAGCTTGTCATGTTGACACCTTGGTCCTCAAACGTTTTAGGTCACATCCTCTTCCCCAGTCCACCTCTCCCCGCCCCATCTCTCCCTAGCTGAGGCTGGGAGAGGGGCCACGGTCAGGGCTGGGAGTGGGGCCACGGCGGCCAGGGGCCAAGGCTGTGAGTGAGGCCATTGCGGCTGGGATGCTGGGGGCCAAGCGGGGAACCGCGGCCTGGCTTGGGGCCATGGCTGGGAGCTAAGGCTGGAGCCACGGCTGAGGGGCGGGGCTGGAGCAGAGCTTGGGGCGGGTGGCAATCCCTCCCCATCCCCCATGAGGGGTGGTCTGGGCCCTGCCATGCCCCCTAAACATTCCTCCACACCCGTGTAGGGGCCTCACAGTTTGGGGCCCTCTGTGCTAACAGGAGATGGAAACCTGAGCACTGTCTCCCCTGGGAAGGCTGGGAACCACGTAAGGCTTTCTCCCTGTGCTGGTCCTGACTTGTCTTCTTGACATTGCCTCTGATGTGTTGATGTCATGCCTGATCAGGCAGCTCGCCTTTCATGTGGGAGCCTTGCTCCCAGACAGGATGTGCTCACTCTTGGCTTGGAGTGCAGTGCGCATGTGATTCAATACCAGTTCCTCTGTCACATTCTTTCCACTCTGGAAACCCAGAGATGTCAGTGGAGATGGAGGAAACCAGAAGGATCTGAGGAGTCAAGTCAGCATTTGGAAGCCAACACGAAACCCACAAGTGTGTGTGTGTCCATCTGTCTGCCTTTTGTGCGCATCCCACTGAGGAAATACTCTGGGAACACAGGCCACAGTGCCAGCTCTGATCCAAGAATTAACAGGTGAGTGGAAATAAGTCAAATGGAGGTTCAGCCAGCAGGACCCCCGTCAAGTCTGACTCAGACTTCATCAGCTCCACGGTCTTCTGAGCTGGAATACACAAAGGCTCACAAATATGCTTCAAAAAGGGAAGCTGTTTGCAGGCTCTTGTCTCCCACTGGGTCCTAAAGCCAGTCAGGGAAACCACAGCTTACATATTATGGTAATAACACAGCAAACAGCCTCAGAAAAGCTGTGCTAATCTTCCTCCCTTCATTTGCCTTTGAAATCCTTTTCTTTTGTGGGCACCAGAGGCTTGATTCACCTTGCCCCTGTGCAGTCATTTACATCTGTGCAGAATCGGTGCAAAGTGGAGGAGCAAATCTGAATGGTAAGTAACACTACACACCTGCTTGGGGCAGGTGTCAGTGACTACACAAGGTGCATGGTGGGGAAGAATTAGGACTAAGGGGCTGGACAAAGGTGAATCTGACCCTAAATGTGTATTGTTCTGTCAAGATGTTTGTACCGCGTTCATCACTGCAGTATCTGAACACCTGGTGAGGCAGCTCCATTAAAAAGCAGCCCCAGCGTGTGAGAACTATGCCCACAACCCATCACCTGTCAGCACTATTTCAGGTCAGCAGGAACTTGACTTTGACTTCTGTCAAAGGCCATTTAATAACACAGAGCAGCTCATGGAGCTATGCTATCTAGCTGAATCCTGGATCCTCATGCAAGTACCTTCCTGGGATAAGCCATGATCTAAGGGCAGCAGTGAACGTAGTATGATTGTTGCTCCCTGCAGTATGGTCATTGTCCTCCCAGCCTGTCCCATGGGCCCTTCACTGGAGCCCTAAGTGACAGAACATATCAGGCCAGATCCTCAACTGATGTAAATGGTCATATCTTCCTTGATTTCAGTGGAGCTAGGGCTATATACACCAGCTGAGGATCTGGCCCATATAGCTGTGTTGTATAATGTATCCCTGTGGGGTTCCTAGGATACGGGGAGGGTGGCTGTTTTTTTAACAGGCATGGTGGTTGTTCTCTGCCACATAGAATTTACTCACGTTCTGGATCACAGAGCTCTAATGGCTGTTTATATTTCCGCTGCCTCCCTTTCAGAAAGAGCACAGCCTTGTTTGCAGTGTGATTCATGGGCCGAGCCATGATGTAGAACACTCCTTTCCGTGCCCTGAGCTCCCCGCATTTCCCAGTGGCATGAACTTCGTCCCAGAAACTAGGCCTTCAAACCAGCAGCACGGGCACAAGTCGTGGGATCATCTTTTCAGTGAGTTTTCCAAAAAATGTTCATCTTCTCATTGCGGTCTTCACCAAAACTGAAGTTCCATTTTGTGTGTCTAACAGAGAAATCTCAGATCTGCCTTCCTTTTTATCCCCTGGGGCTTGTGCCCATTTTAGCCAAGAGCTTTTGCTTTTGTTCTAGTCTTCTTTTGGTCTGTCACACTGGTGCTGTGTGCAGTTCCTTTCCACAGCTACATCACTTTCTTTCACTCCGCTCTCTTTCCCAGTCAGATGATTCCTGGCTAAATTCATGGGCATTAAGGGCCAGACTTTCAAAAGTGCTCAGCACCCAAAACCAGGACCATTTTGTTAAAAGTGCTCAGCACCGAGGGCAAGCAATGGGAGATGCTGGGTGCTGAGGTCTTAGAAATCTAGCCCGACTGGCCTGCTCCTGCTTCCATTGACTTAAATGGAAGCAAGAGCGAGCCTAAGCAAACTGAGACCTTGTTTGCAGAGACCTGCATCCATCTGGTAGCTGGATTTGCTCAAAGGGTCTGATTTTCAGAGTTGCTGAGCAGGTATGGCTCTGCTTGGCTCCAGTAGGAGGTGTGGGTGCTCAGCACCTCTGAAAATCAATCCAGAGGTGTATGTATTCTGCATGTTACCATGGCTCATCACCCAAAGATGGCTGCTATACTGGAGAGCCAAGAGAAGCTGGGCTAAGCTTTCTCACCCTCACTGGAAGGGACTCTCTGTATATGTTAGATTGACTATATTTTTCTTCTGGGATGCAGAAACTGAAGTAGCTAATTCAGAGGTCATCTCCTGTCAAAGCTGCAAGGCCTGAAATCTAGAGGTGCCATAAAAATAAGGCCCTGTTCTAATTTGAATATTTGACAAATATGCATGATATCATTTGCCTACATTCTCTGTTCTCCCCCCTTCCCCAAAGATTTGCTCCTTTGAATTCTCCCCTGTGCTGTTCTCTTTGATTTCCCCCTCCCCTCATTTCAGAGGTCTCACCAGCCCTCCTCAATCTATGGCAGCCCTCTCTGTCACTCATGTTTCCTAATACCCTCTCCACCCCACAGAGTGCTCTCTGATTCTATAGACCATGAGGCCCAACCCACCCACAGCCATTGTAAGTCAAGACCCAAAAATTCATGAGATTAGCTTAAAAATCATGAGTTTAAAAAATAGATGTTGAGGCTGGCATCTGTAGAAAAAGTAGTCTGTGGTCATGTATTAAAGATTGTAGTATAATGCGCACACACAAAGGGGCCCAGTTACGGTTGCACTAGTAACCTTATTTCTGCCATTTCCTAACTTCTGAGTGCTGGATTTTGCAATCTTAATAATGTTCTTTTACTGTAATTTTTACAGATGCAGTGTAGCTATATAATGGTGAGATGGGCCTTTTAACATAGGCCAGTCCCCCTCCTTTTGCCAATATTTGTGTTGTCACTCAGTGGGACTTAGTCGCATTTCCACCAGTTTCTGACCTCAACCTCTTGTTTTCTGCTGCTCACCTTGTGGGTGTTGCACTCACTGTCTGCCTCATGCTCACTAGCTCCTGCAAAATAAATGAGAGCTGGGCAGATGGTTCCTTCTGAGCGGCCCGTCTCAGCCCCTGGATTTCCAGGTCCCTCTGATGCAGCAGCAAGCGCAGGACGTGGGTGTCGTCCTTCTTCTGCAGGACCTTCTGCTGCACAGGAGGGGCTCTGCAACGGAACCAGTCAGCCAAAATTTATATATTTCATTAAAATGATAACAATCCAAACCCATGCTGAGATCACTGGGAGATTTGAACATTCTGTGCCTCTCTAGAGTATCGGCCACTTCTCAAGTGGCTCATTAAGGGATTAGGAGCCTAATTTTAATCATCCAGTTTTGAAAAACTGGGCCATGGTGCTTTTCATGCATATGTGAATTGGACAAAGGGTGGGACAGGTCAGCATCATCACCCAGTTTTACAGATGATGAAACAGGTTCAGAGAGGTGAAGTGGCTAGCCTAAGATCACACAGCAAGTCAGTGGCAGAGCAAGAAATAGGATTCAAGTTCCCCTTACCCTCAGTCTGGTGCCCTATCAGTATCTGAGGCTGGGTCTATGCTGACAGCGGCAAATTCGCCGCCGTCACATTGATTGCTCTGGATCGACTGAGCAGTCTGTATAGACGCGCTCAGTCAATCCAGGAAGCGACGCAGGAAAACCACCCCTGTAAGTGGAGTAGCTCCCTTTGACGCAGCACAGCATGGCTGCCGCGTGGAGGAGATGCTGAAAAGTCGACAGGAGATACGCAAGTGATTTACGTCACTTGCGTATCTCCTGTCGACTGCCGCCGAATCGCCAAGGTAAGTGTAGACCAGGCCTGAATGAAATCTTTGGATGAAGGGTGAGAGGGCTGGATTCTGTGTTTCATTATAGTCTGTGGGCCTGGGTGTAAGTTCAGGACTGTATACGCACCATGGTGTGCAGTGGTATTCATCCCCATGGGTGTCAGTGGGAGCTTTGCACAGAGATCAAGCAGAGAATATGGCCGCTATGTAGTAACTAAACCTTTAGTGATTATTTATCATGTGTTTTGTGCCTTGTCATCTCATTCATCACTGAATGAGACGATCTGCTCCCACTGCCACTTCTGCCCTTTGTTTTTCTTCCTTCCCCATCCTCCTCTTTGTGTTTATCTCCCTCTTCCTGGGCTTATTGAACTTCTTCTGCTCTTTTCTCTGCATTTCCTTCCCTGAAGCAACTCCCCATTCCCTCCCGTGGGCTTCCCGCCCCCACCACTCCCATTCCGGTCACTGAAAATGAGCAGTGATTAAATAGTTCACATGGACATTGAAATGTCAACATTTGGGTTTTACAGCTGATACTCCGACTAGGTTAATAAGTGACCAGGGAGTTCAGACAGCAGAGTCCTTGTTTAAGGCTATCTGCGGACTCAGGCAGACATCCCGACATCACGTCCCCTCTGCACACACTTGCACAGTTACATCTGAAGCCATGAAGGCTAGAAACTTTTCCCTTTTAAAAACCAAAACCTTAGATTATAAAGAATCTGAGTGCCCTGCAAGCTGGACTGTATGTCTTATACCCCTGCCTGGAACCTTCCTGAAGTTTGCCCATCACTATTTCTTACTATTAATTGTTGCAGTTAGCAGAAGACAAAACTTTTGGGACACATTACTTTAGGTGGCCAGGCAACTGATGGAAAACAAATGGATGCAGGCGCTCTCGGGATGGCCTCAGAAAATAAATAGTAATAAACAACAAGGAGAAAATGGACTATATTAAGAGGTGCTGGGTGGATTTTCCTTCTCAACCCCTGCCTGTTGGAGTATTTTCCTAGAATCACATGGACCAGGCAATAAAATAAAGCTCTGTTTTCATGGTGCCCCTCACTTTCCTCAAAAACTACAAGAAGACGTCCACCTGTGGCACCTGACTTCCAACACTCCTCCCCCTTTTCCACTGGCATGCAGTGCCCTGCATCTGTAATGTCACCTCCTCAGACAGTATCTGATGGACAGGTCCCTTTCCCGTAAGCTAGAGGTGTTTAGGCATCTGGTGCCACTGTAATGTTTTCTCCCTACACACAGGTGTAACCCACTGCTCTGTGTGTGTCATGTGTCCTCTCTCTATGGCTGATCCACAGAGATTAACCACCTGCCACTGCTCCTGGCTAGCAGAATTCATCTTTTCGTTCGAGGGCCAAAGGTCCTGGGTTCACATTCTGCTGGAAACTTGTGATGGGGCTGCTACTACACAGATGCCTGCTGGACAGGCCTCTTTACACTGTGATTCTGTAAAGCTCTTCCTCATGTACACGTCTCTGGTGTACAGGCCCCCTTCCTACTGCAGTGCCTATGCACCTCTGCAGTGTCCCCTCTCTTCATGCAAGTACCAGTTGCCCATACTGGCTGGCAGTACCTGTTCACCCAGTGCCTCTGTAGTGGTTCCCCCTCATGTGCCTGTATCTCTTCAGACTGCTTTCCCATAGGCTGGAATTGCCTATATACATGGCGCCTCACTAATGTCCTCTCCCTACTGGCAGGTACTGGTTGTATCTCTTGCCTGCACTGAGCCAGCTTTGCAGCAACCTGGCTTGCTTGCTTATTTATTTATTTTCCCCTTAAGAGCCATTCTTTACTCCCCATATGTTGTAATAATTGCAAGTGATAAGTTAACAGCTGGTATGCTATTCTGGGCTCAGCAGAGTTGCCTGCCTCTTCACTCCCTCCCTCCCACAGCTCTGGGTCAGCTTTTTGGCTCCAGCAATCAGGGATTCCTATGATTTCTTAGACCCCTAAGAATCAGAGCTTTTCCTCAATCACCATCTGTCTTCCTTTCTCCCTCCTCCCCTCTCGCCATATGGCAAAGTGCTGATTTTGTGGTGGTGACATCCATCTGTTGCCATGGGAAAGACTGAAATAGCAGAGGAATGTGACTCCCTGTGCTAGGAGGCCACGGAAAGAGATAGTGAAGGATATTTTTCCCCAATTGGCATCAGTGTCCTTCAAAGTCAGTGATGATAACTGAGGGTCTAGCAATAATCCTATGACAGGTGTACCGCGTAGGGAGCGATTTTGATTGGGTGCTGTATCTTCGGACCTGTGCGTCACTTTCTTGGCCTGTGGTTAGAGCTTGCAAACAAGCAGCTCAAAAGAGTCTAATACCCTGTGCCCCTGGTATTCAAGTATGGAATCCCCTATCCCCATCAGTGCACCCAGACCGCCCGAATCAAAACACCACTGCTGACAAGATCATGACATTCCTTCGTTATCTGCCTCTCCTATGTATTCTCCAAAACCACCTTAGCCTAGTACGCAGCTGCTATTGCTCCACTCTCAGAAGGGAGAGTTTCCCAGAAACTCATGCCAAGACCAACTGATGAATCAAGTGTCAGGAGCTCCTCTCCCACCACTAGGTGGGTGATTTCAGGAATTCGCCACCTTGTGAACAGTGTTCCAAAGGACATTCAGGAAGCTTGTCTCTTATGGCACAAGGAAGAGCATGATCATCACTGAACATATCATCTTTGTGGGGATCTTCTAAAATCCCTCATTTACTCCCCTCACCCATCATAGAATCTAGGGCTAGTCTGTACTGGCAAAGACGCTTTCCCTTTGGCATAATAAAACCTCTTCTGCAAGTGGCAGAAGCTCTTCTGCCCACTTAGCGCTGTCTACAGCGGCCCTTAAGTTGGTGTAATTGACATCACTGGGGCTTATTCACACTCCTGCGCGACATAAGTTATCCTGATATAGCCTGTAGCGTAGACAAGCCCTCAGAAATGTAGGCCTGGAAGAGATCTCGAAAGATCATCTAGTCCTGCCCCTGTGGTGAAGCAGGACTGAGTAAATATAGACCATCTGTGACAGGTGTTTAACTTGTTCTTAAAAACTCCGGTGATGGGGTTTCCACAACCTCTCTTGGAAGCCTATTCCAGTGCTTAATGACCCTTATAGTTAGAAAGCTTTTCCTAATATCAAACCTAAATCTCCTCACTGCAGGTTAAGCTGGTTACTTCTTCTCCTACCTTCATGGACATGAAGAACACAGTTGATCACAGTTTTCTTTCTAACAGCCCTTAACATATTTGAAAACTGTTATCAGGTTCCTCCAGTCTTCTTTTCTCAGGACTAAACATAGCCAGTATTTTTAACCTTTCTACCTGGATCAGGTTTTCTAAACCTCTTATCATTTTTGCTGCTGTCCTCTGGACTTTCTCCAGCTTGTCCACATCTTTCCTAAAGTGTGCTGCTCAGAACTGGACACTGTACTCCAGCTAAGGTCTCCCCAGTGCCAAGTATATTGGGACAATTACCTCCATATTAACAACACTCCTGTTAATACACCCAGAATTACACAACTGTATCCACTATGGCCCCAAGATCCTTTTCAGCAGCATTGCTGCCTAGCCAGTTATTGGTGCATTTGATTTTTCCTTCCTGAGTGGTTACAAATTTCATTATTATTATTAATGACATTTTGTGTTAGAAATCAATTATTTAATGATCATCAACTGACTTCTTTTTGTGCACATTGCTGTTCACCCCACCCCAGCCTAAGCCAGCACTGAGTTACAAAACTGCCATACTAGAAACTGTGAAACAGAAAATCAGATCAAAGAATCCATTTGTCTAATTCAGAGGGGGACATGAGAAAACCATGTGAGTAGTTCTAGTTCCAGGCGCTATTTGGTGCATAAATGTGAATGAGATCCCTGTCTACTTTGCTATTCCTGGAGAGGAGGGAGGCAGGGGCATTGCCGCTTAAGGATTTCCATACAAACCTGCAATGATATGGAGATCAGTTCCACTTGGCTTATGCTGTGGTTGGGAGAATACGATTGAGGCAGTTTGCACCTGTGTTTAAGATTCCCTGGTGCAGTTGCTGTGCAAAGGGGCCTCCTTTAAGAGTTCACATTAAAGATGTACAAACTAGAAAGACCAGTTTGGTGCTACTAGATCCAAGAGGTAGCATAGATGTTAGTGGCTCCAGCATCAACCAAGAACCAGGCACTTCTGAGTCCCAGTCCTGCTTCTGCCATTAAGTCACTGTTATCTTAAGTGATTTGCTCATCATGTCTGCGGGTAATACTTTGCAAACGTATTGAGAGGAGGAGTTGGTTTCTTTGGAAATGTAAAGTACAATGTAAGTACTTAGCGATGGTATTCTCTTAGTTTTAGCACCAGGTATGGATGCTAGATATTATCACATGTTCTCTAAGCCATTTTGGGTGGAAGAGTATCAGAAATGTCTTGTGAGGGTTAACCATCCATTGTTCAAGACATTTCTGCTGGCTAATTAGTGGCCACCTTGTTGTTCTCTTTAGATTTCACTCTTGATCTTAGCTAGAGTAGAGTTCGAGCAGATGTATGGCCCAGGAAGATATAAAAGACCTTTGTGCAGGTACTGTCTGAAATCATGTAGTGTCCATGTTTCATTACTTTCACAGGGGCCAGGTAGAGTTCTCTCTTACAGATGGCGGTGCACATGATAGGTACTCTTATGCAAATGACTTGCTAATAGTCTGCATTTGGTGGGAATGCCAGCAAGCTTGCCTGCATTTCAGAACTCTCCAGAAACCATGCCATCAAATTAATAGTGGGACCCGCTACTGGCACTCAAGAAAATTTGGATTCTATTCCTTTCTCTGCCACAGACTTTTGAGCAGCCTTGGGTACATCACTTCACCTCTCAGTGTGTCAATTTACCCCCTGATTTGGGAAGCTCCATTAATCCAGGGATGTAAAGGAGTTTCAGCAGATGCTTCTGATGTACAAAGGTGGTGTAATGCTGACGGCACACTTGAGAACTTAGCAGAAGGGTGACTGCATTGATACTTACTTGGGGTGTTGCTCAGGAGCTTCAGAAAGAATCCAATAGCTGCTGGTGTCATCTTCTCCCTGGCCTACAGCCTCTCTGGCTGGCTGCATGCTGTTCTCAGTGTCCCCTGGAGGAGCCTGGCTGCAGATGGGGCCTTCTTCCAAACCCTCACTCCTACTGGAGTGCTGCCTGTGCAGCTTGTCCTCTTTCTGTGTTTCTCTCATGGCTCTAGGATCATCTCCCTAATACCATTGTTAGGGCAAAGATGGGAGATCTCTCTAAAATTGACAATGTAGATGTAGCCCATGAGGCAGTCTCTGAGCTTAAGATAAGCTCATGATGGACTCTCTGACGTCTTATCACTGTTTGCTCAATTCTGTTGTGTGCCTGATAGGGTTCTGTTAATCCTCATAATGGTTATTTCATTGTCTAGTTTAAAGAAGAGGGTAAGGATTTAATTGCGCTGTGTAGGGGAGGTTTGAAAGAGCCCTGTGTAATCTACTCTTTGTACCATTGTGGTGGGGGGGTACGCTAAGTGACTTAATTGCTGTGAGATTTGTGCATGCCCTCTGAAGCACTGATTTATAATAATACATGCATTTATATGCAGGGATCTTAAAACACTTTACAGAGGAGTATTACCCCCATTTCACAAATGGGGAAACTGAGGCACAGAGCCATAAAGGCCAAACTTTTCTAACTGGCCACTGATTTTTGCCCAAAAACTGAGGGTACCTCAAATCATTGACTGCTTCTGAAAATTGGTTGCAGACCTGTGCAAAATAACATTGCACGTTAATCAGGAATAGATCCCAAGTCTCCTGATTCTGTGCGCCTGATTTTCTTTTGCTGTAAATCAGGAGTACCTCTGCTGAAGTCAGCAGCTGCAGCTGAGACTTGAGCCATGTGGTATTGGAGAGAAATAGATGAAGAAGTGTCTGTTGCTCCACTCTTTTGTATGTATTTTAGAATTTGGGAAATTTGAACTGTTGGCTCGTATGGAGTAAGGGTGATTGTGAGTGTCTGGTGTTCCTGTTTTTCTGTTTCCCTGAAATAATTTTCTTGGGATTCACTAACTTTGAAGTGACATCAGCTAATGTGGTTGTAATTGTATTAGTCCACTGTCCCCTACCATCAAATTCTGGGGTGGGTAGATTCTTAACAGGTTATTAAACATTCATAAACAAAACCCTGAAATGAACCCGATAGCCAGGGTCTTTTTACCTTCTGGGTCAAATTCTGAATTTCTTACTTGGTCTTTAGTCAGACAACCTCCTTTTGGAGTAAAAGGATGAATTGCAGGGCACAGCCCACCTGATTTTTATGAATTAAACAAACCATTCCTCACCACCAGTCTGCTTGGTGTATGTTCATGGCTGCATTCTGGAGTGGCCAAAGCAGTTCTATTTTCTGACTGGATGTGCTAATAGCTGTGAGCACATGGGACTTGCCATGATTTCCTTCTCATTTTAGATTTTCCTGTCTCCTTCACTAAGTGTAGGATCAGACCAGTGGCCGTGGCCAATCTAGTTCAGCATCTTGCCACAGACAGTGGCTTTTACCAGCAGCACCTACCTACATGTCAAAACCCTGTGTGTGACCAGGTGGGTGAGGAAATATTGTGTTGGACCAATTTCTGTAGGTGAAAGAGACAAGCTTTTGAGCTGTACAGAGCTCTTCTTCATGTCTGGGAAAGGTCACAACTAAATACAAGGTGGAACAGATTGTTTAGCATGAGAAGTTAACACATATTTCAAGGGACCAGTCAAGGTGAAGTGGCCTGTGAATACCTCTGCAATCTGTGTGTGACTTTGCAGAGAGGTGTATCCTATTGGGGTAAGACAAGGAAAAGGAGTTAATTTCCTCCAGCATCCTGCTCATTGTTATCACTCCCTGCCTCTGCACTTACCCACCCATTCTTTATCTGGCTCTTCACAAGGGCTCCAGACAGTTACTGCTATAGGTTGATCTGCAATTAAGAAAAGAAAAAACCTTTAGGTTAACAGGTAGGAACCATTTTACCTCAGCAAAGTCAATAAGATCATGGAATAACCTGCTAAGTGAAGCCCTAGAATTGAAAGCCCCTTGGGGTATGCCTACAGGAAAGAAAAACCCTGTGGCTGGCAGTGGTGCAGACCAGCTACCTCCGGCTTCTGGAGCTTGGGCTGCGGGCCTGTTTCACTGCAGTGTAGATTTCTGAACTCAGGGTGAAACACAGTCCCTGGTATCCTCCCACCTTGCAGGGTCCTAGAACCCCGGCTGTAGCCTGAGCCTGGAAACAGCTCCTTAGTCCAAGCCCCACAAGCCTGAGTCAGCTGGCATGGGCTAGCCACAAGTGTCTAGTTGCTTTGTAGACACACCTTTTGCGAGGCAGATTCTCTGTCTGTACTAGAGGTTTGCACTGATGTAACTGCTAACCTGGTCCATACACCTACAGTGATACGCTACACTGGTGCAATTTACTCTGGTAAGTTACAGGAAAGTAGTGGGGCATGAAGTGACTCAGGGACTGCCCCTCTCAGCCCCAGTATGTGAGCTGTGATAATGGGGAACAGTAGAGTTGCCATATTGAAGAAGGCAATCGGTCTGTCTGCTCCGATGCTTCAGAAAAGATGACTCTTCTCCTGTAATGTACCTGGCCTGTTTACGGCCTGCAGCCTTGTCTGAATAAATCTTGAGAGAAGAGGTCATCAAACTTCCTTTTCAGACTCATCACATCTCACTGAGTTAACAAGGGATAGTTGCCTCTGGTACCTGTGGGTTTAGGAAAGGGTGTATTTTCCCCATCAGAGCCATCAGTTGGCAGTCACTGGTGTAGTTGCACCACTGTAAACTCCTAGGGTAGACAGGCAAAGCCTCTGTTTGCACCAGAAGAGCTAACACCTGTTTGAAACCAGGGGAAGCTGCAGAGGAGGCCTAATGTTACAGACAAAAGTCCCATATGTGCTATGACAATGAACTGGTTTGGGGACCCAATTACAAGACGAGTGTCCTATTCAGGGGTAACAGGAGCTGATATGTTCCTGAATCCTGTTAAAACTTGGCTGTGTGTAGTCTGATGTTTGGCCTGTCTTTTCTGCAGAAACTGTGGAACACGACAAACAATTTTTACAAAGAAAATGAAAGAGAGAGAGTGTGTGTGAGAGAGAGCTCTGCCATTGACCTGCTATGCAACCACACACAAGTCTCTTTATCTTTATTTTCCCCTCTTGTCTCATCTATTTAGACTCTAAGTAGAAGGGATTGGAAAATGGATTTCTTTTCCAGAGATAATATCTTGTTGGAAAACTAAAAATTTTCATCAGGAAGCCAAAATATTTTATTTATTTATTTTTCCCCCAGAAAGTAAATGTTTTCCACAGAGGGACACTTTTCAGAAAAAAAAATTGTTGAGCTGAAAACTCCATTTTCTGTCAAAAAACAGTGTCAATGGAAATTTTACAACCAGCCCTAGTCATAAAATCATCAGTGCAGGGTGTGGCCCAATGGGGCCCTAATCTCTGATTTAGGTATGCTCTCATTCAAACTGGATTTTGGAGAAATTCTCTGATTTGTGTTCTGCAGGAGGTCAGATGCCAGATGATCATGGTAGTTCCTGATAATCTATGAATCTAGAGAAGCACTAACATAATAGAAGCAAGTTGGAGAGGATCTTGGTAGGCACATGATGGCTTGCATGTTACTTTACCATGTTGCTTGGCAGAGTTTAGAACTGCTCTTGGCTGGTTTATGTGTCAGAGGCAGATCTCTGTGAGGTCACTGACTTCCCTATCAAACTGCTTTCTTGCCACAGTCTCTCCTCTGAGCTTTGTGTTGGTCACCCTATCTTTCTGTTCCACAATGAAATGTTGAAAAGTTTTTCCACTTTTACTGTGCTTCTCAAGGATTTTCAAGCATGATTATGGGAGGCATAGGATTGGGATACCTGGTTCCTAATTCCAGTTGTGCTGCAGACTTGCTCTATGGTCTTGGAGAAATCATTGATGGCTATGTTTTTAATCACAGCCACTAATTTTGGGGTGTCTTAAATTTCTGGGTGTCCATCTCAAAACACTCTGGACTCAATTTACAGAGCTGCTCAGGATCCATGAATCAGGTTGATGGCAGTTGGAGTTCTGGGTTCTCAACACTTTGCAAAATTGGGATCAAGGTGTCTCAGATTGGACATCCAAAAACAGAAGTATTCAAAATCAGTGGCCTTAATCTCTGTGCCTCAATTTCCCCATTTGTAAAATAGGGATATGTATGCTTAGTCACCTTCATAGAGTGCTTTGAGGTCCTTGGATAGAAGACACTATGTAAGTGCTAAGTATTAATATAGTCGTTACTAATGTTAACTCCCTTATGGAAACAGATTGTAGAATATAATAGAGTTGCATGGAAATGTAATGGGATTCTGTACCAATTATTCCAAAATGAACAATAGAATTGGAGAGAAAATAGTAATTTTTCTGTCAGCTTTTTGGCATTATCCTACAGCAGGGATACAATTAAATTCCATTGGATGGTCCAAAAGTCTACAGAAAGATTAGCATTTTTCATTAAATTCTGTAGGACTTTTTCCTAACAGATGGATCTGAATACAGCTGAATAGCTAAGACTGGATTGTAAATGTTCCCATCACAAATAGATGAAACTATGCACGTGCCTGCCTCACACATTTATGTCCCTATAACTCACCAGCTGCCGGCTCCTGCTCCTCTGAGGGCTTTGTGATCATAATCATATTGGCTGCATGTCTCTGTCCCTGGGGCCTACTTAGGTCTCTGTTGATGTCACCATAGTAACAGTGCTAAAGGGCGGGGCAGATCACTGAAACCTGTTGCAGAGAGGCAGAGTAGCAGGAAAGAGCCATGTCTGGAGAGCATAAAGAAAAGTCAGTGTAGGTCAGACAGGACAGACATGGGTGATCCGCATTCACTGCGTGTTGGAGATATATCGGTGGAGGAATTCATCATAGGACTAGCAGAGTGACTGGAGTGGATGCAGGTTTCTCTTTCATCTGAAGGTAATGGGGTGGATTAGCCAAGTGGTGACTGCTATGCCAGCTTTGTAGCAGCATATGCCAAGGGAGCTGGCATCCACGTCCGGAGTATCTGGAGTTGCAGCCATCTCATAGTACACTGTAATGGGATGTTGTGACATGGCTGCATTGGCTCCTGATACCACAGGGCCCATGGATGATGATGGCTAAACACACCTGGGGAAGGAAAGAACTTCATAGGCCTTGGAATAACATAATGAACAGACAAAATCTGTCTATCTTCCAGAAACATCCTGCGAGCCCTGGACCTGGCAGACTCAGGTAGACAGGCAGGAGAAGAGGGATGCAGGAGGAAGCGTGTAAGTACTGAATACTGCATGCAGAGCATTATGTTGTATTGCTGGTTCTCTCTTTTTTTTTTTAATCTTATGCTGATCATTTCATAATAGAGAGCTGCTATCATGGGTCATTTCCTCTCACAACCCCCCATACTTTCCAGAGGGCAGTCTCTCTGTTCTGGTAGACCATAGTGAGAGAACTACTGTATCCACCCTGGCTTTTTGAAAATGTTGGCGCTAGTAGCCGTCTTCAGGACCAGATTTCCCAAGGCTTTACAAATCCAGGAGGCATTTATTTTTTGGGAGACAGAATTCATTTCTGTCCCACACAGGTAAAACTCTTGGAATGAAACTTTCTAAGGTCTTTTCACTTAAAAATACAGAGGGGGGTGACTGATACTTCCTAGATCACATTTGGTTACCACTGCAATTGGTGCGGGTGGCTCTGAGATCAGTGGTTCCAGAGCTGGACAGACAATTTCTATTTCCTCGATGGAGCTCAAGTGCTCAGGCTTAAGTTTATTTTCATTTAATTTAGGACACCCAAAATCTTTTGCTTTTTGCAGATCTCTTCTTTTTGTTTAGGTGAAGCCCTCTGTATGTTATTAACAGACATGGGCAACCATAGGCCTGGGCACAAACCAAATACCTCAATGCAAACATCCCTTCCAAACTTGGAAGGATTTCTTTCTAAGATTGGATGTTTACAGACAATTTACAGACATTATAAATTATAAATCCAGTATGATTATACAGAGTCCACATTACACCACTCTGGCAGTGTAATGAGGTATTAGTGTAAATGAGAATCAGGAGCTACGTAACTTGCCTAAAGTCATGCAGGAAGCCTGTGTCACAGCCAGGAATTGTACCCAGTGTCCTAAATCCTAATCCAGTGATAAACGCTTCCAGAAGTTTGGGTCCAGGCAAATTATAATGTCAATATACAGGCAGATTGGATCTATCACCAGTCAGAGATGCAAAGAGTAGGCTGTGCTATTCCATATGAGAGATTAGTCAGTTTTGAATAGAAGGAAAATCATAGCTTAGCTTATTCCTCTTGCATCCTTCATGCAGGGAAACTGGGCTGGGTTCCCAGGCCAGACTCAGGTGTTAGCTGGCTCTGCAAAACAAATGCATCAAACTGACAAATCAGCTGAGCTATTAGAAGTTAGAATCAATTTGGCAGACTAGGGTGCTATGCCCAACTCTACAATGAGGAGGGAGGGAAAGACCCTTCACTTCTGATAAAGGAGAAGAGGCTGAAAAGAAAGGAAAATTCCTTGTTAAATGTTTGCCATGCAAGCTCTTGATTATATCCCCTGCCAGGTCTCAGAACTGAAAAGCAGAGAAAAGGGCTTGTTGACCTAATGTTAACCTTCAACTGTCAGCCATTCAGTTTGCTGATCCTCACACCCCTCTCCTTAATCCCAAAGGGAGAAGATACAAAGCCTACCTAGGGACTATGCATCTAATTAACATTTGTCTTGAGCAAGATTTTATCCTTCTTTGTGTGTGCAGCAACTGAAATGTAAATGGTGCTTTCGCTTGCTCATGTTATGGCCTGGGCTGCCCCTGATGTCCTGGCCAGTATATCTAATTCATCTCCAATAACGCATACAAAAATATAATGCTAATTATCTGTAAATCTGTAAGATTATTTAGTGGTAAAATAAAAACCAGATATTGGTCATTTGGAAGCAGCAGGAATCTCGTAAGAATGAGAGCTGGAAAAGACTTCTGAGACTGTCTGCTCCATCTTTTGGCCAAAATAGGATAGTCCCCATGATGATGTGGACTAGAGATGGACTGATAGATAGGGCCTGATCAGAACTGCCATTTCCAGTGACTTCAGTTGGAGTTATGGATCTTGAGCAGCTATAAAAATGAGACCATAGTACCTGACTAGCCATTGGTGTCTTACTAAAGGCTAACTTAGAGGGAGGGAAGATTGGAAGGAAAGTAGTCAAAGTTCCTCCGAGCTAATGGCTCATTGGGCTGATGCACGTTAAGGCATGTCAGTTTCATAGTCAACGGTAAGCAAAAGAGCCACGTGGCCAGCATCTCCTCTGATTGCTTTTGACTGCACATGACACTATCATGTGATAGAGCATGCAGCTGGGTGAAGTAGGGATGATCTTTCAGCATGAGATTAAGCAAGACTCAAACCTATGCCATTCGGGCATGTAGTTGAGCACTTTAGCCACTCAACCAGTAGAAATGGAAGGAGAAGGCCAGTGAGACAAGGGAAGACAGTGATGTCTCTATAGCTTTTTGGTGTCTGGAAAACAAATTTTACTCTCTTTTATGCTGGTGTAAAGTTACACCTTCGTTACACAGGAATAGCCAAGGCTGAACTTGGCCCTAACAATTGAGTGCTCTTGTAAGTCATTTTACAGTGGAGTTAAAGCCACATAACTCTGCCTTGTGGTCACTGTACCCTTCCCCACTAGAGCTAGTGAGTATTGCATTTAATTCAGTTTATCTTGGCAGGGAAACTGGGTGCCCCAGGGGCTTGGAAATGGCTTATGGACTATTTTACCTCTCACCTAGAGATTCAAATCCATTCAGAACTCATAGTGACCAAAAGTTGTTTCCATCTGTTGACCATTGAATGGCATGAAATGAGCTTGGCACTGTTGATTTGGTTCCCAGTGGACAAGTGTCCACCTTCCTCAAATGAGCATTAAGTGACATCTTTGTTGGTAAACACAGAAGAGGAAGAGGATTGAATGAGCATGAAGACCAGACTCCCCTCTGGACCTTAGAGGTGGTCTCTGTCTGCTAGGTGTGGTGGGACAGTATGAGGAGAATCTTTTTCTGCAGCTTCTCATACCATAGTAGCTCTGAGGATGAACCATGTGTATTGTGTTGTTACAAGGCTGTTACACCCCCTCAACACACACTAACAATTTAGTGACTCCAGGATTGTGCGCCTGGATCTTTACAATCCCAGCTACGTGCAGCATCTCAGACACTAGAACGTGGATTTCTAACACTCTCACCCCAGAACAATCATCACATGGAGAAATGAGCCTGACCAGAACCCCATGTCTAGATACTCTCTCCTCTGCTGCAGAACTTTGGGGAAATTCTGATCCAGATCTCTTTAATAGGCCTGATTGAAAATCTGTAATCCGTTTGGATTCAGACCCACACTTTGCCTCTCTTGCCCATCTTTAATTTGGGTAAGTCATTTTCAATTAGCTACATGCAACTTTCTTTTGATGCCATGGGGAAGGGGTGCATTTGGGGCACTGATGACTGTGGTCAGTCGATCAGATTACCTGCCTCGTGGGACTCCCCGCTGCCCAGACTCTTCTGTTTCACAGCCTCTAGCTATGCCAGCTTTCCTGACCCTATTCGCTTAAGTAATTGGCACTGCATACCATGGGTAATCGGCTTATTTTTTTTCTCCTCATAATTTGTATACAGGTCTCCCTTTCTCTTCTAAAGAGATAATGATGTAGCCTGTTTTTGTGAGCTGTCTGGGTATTTTGCCATTTCCTGACTGGAGCTCTTTTCCCATCATTAAATCCATTTTGTTTTTCTCTATACACATTCCACTGCAAACACTAGAGAATTGACTCTAGAGCCCAATCCTGCATTGGCTGGGGTTTGAGGGGAATAGACTAGATGACATAACAGGTCCTTTCCTTTTCAGTTTTTATGTTACCATGTGTGGATATTTAAAAGGTAGGGGGGAAACCCCAAAATAAAACCCCAACATTCTTTTCTAGTTTATTCCTTTTGTTTAAACTAGAGAGGGGAGACCCATGCTGGAAAGTTTGGATCTAGTTTCAAACTTCCCTGAAGTTTGGAGCTATTCAGGCCATTATCAAACTAGGAGCGAGCTGCAACATTTGGCTCTTGAACTTGCCAGAGCTAATGTTTTAGTTTGAACTCATCTCCAGGTAAAACTCCTCTTTTATTTCTTTTTCATTAAAATCTTGGCATCTTCCTCTTGCTCAGCTGTAAATCTTCTCTTACCACTACACTCTAATTCTTTCCTTGGCTGCTAACATTATCAACTTCATTCTTTGAGGGCCTGGCTTCTTACTGTTAGATCTCCTTATTGGATTTTTACCCTCCAGTCTATTTAGTCTCCTCTGTGTGCTCAATATAGCCCTTTAACTCTTCAACACTCTTTCATCTCTGCCTCCCAACCCAGTTACCCTCCTATGCCCTCCTGATCCCATGCATACGGCTCCCATTTGCATTTCTCCTGACAGTGTCTCTCAAGTTTCTCTTTTCTCCAAATAATCATGCTTACGTTTTTTTCTTGTTTTGCATCATGGCCCTTTTTGTAAATTGCCCAGAGAAGGCTTCTGGACCTGTATCATCATCTGTAATCTCAGTCTTTTTTGAACAGGGTGTCTGTTTTATTGTAATATCTTTTTCTATTTGTGGGCTGTGCAGCTTCACAGGGATCAGATTGATTTAAAAAAAAAACACATCATTTTTCATGAGGACGTTGGCCGGAGATTTTAGTCTCTGCAAGAGCCAAAAGGGCCACAATGCTCCTGTAGAAATTTTGGAAAGAGGTTAAGAAAGCCGAGACCCTTTATTTTTTTTTTCTGTAGAAGACTTGGGGTGATCTAATTTCTTACAGGAACCCTAAGAATTCCTCAGCTTCTCTCTGTTTTTCCACCCTTGTATGCCCCATTTTGCAGCAACTCTGACCTTAGAAATACTAGCCAGAAATCACTTCTGCACCAGACAATGTGATCTGGAAGAGGGGTCATGTTTGGCCCAAGATTTCCAGTTGTGCCTACTCGTTTTTACGTGTCCAGTGTGAGATACCTTAAAGAGGTCTAATTTTGAGAAGACAAGTGCTATGCAATTTTTGAAAATTGGGTCACTTTTAGGTTGAGCACCCAAAAATTCAGATACCTAAAATCACTAGTCACTTTTGAAAATCTAGGCTTTGAGCAATTAAAGGCTGTCCCTCTCTTTTGTCCTGTATTGGGATCCATGCTGCATGCAACGTGAGAGAGAAAATGATCAAGCTCAGAAACCAATCCCCAGTGTCCTGCCAGGCATTACAGAATTTTAACTGCTAGACATCAAGGCCATCCTTAAAAGTCTGGAAATGAACCTTTATTCAGATAAAAAATAAATGATTTTAGTCAAGTGGAAAACTATTTGGAGGTCTGGATTCCAGTCTTGGACCTGCCATAGATTTTCAGGCTGACCTAGGGCAAGTGTGATTGTGCCGTAGTCCCTATCTGTAAAATAATATGTATGATAATAATAAAACCCAGCTCTTATTTAACACTTGTCATTTATAGGTCTCAAAACACTTTACAAAGGAGGTCAGTATCCTTGTCCCCATTTTACCAGTAGGGAAACTGAGGCACAGAGTAGGGATGGGATTTACCCAAGGTCACGCAGTAGGCCAGTGGCCAAGCTGAGACTAGAACCCAGCTCCCCTGACTACTGATAAGAACTGACTCTTACAGTGTGTATGTATAGCACCTGGTGCAATGGGGTCCTGATCTCAGTTGGGCCTCATGGCACTGCTGTAACATGAGAAATAATATGCCCATGCTATATCTGTTCTCTGGATAAAGCAAAGATTTGAGTGTGCAGGGCTGTCCCTTCAGCACCTCATCAGAGCTAAATTGACAGTTATAGCTGATGGGCCAGATCCTCCATGGGTATAAATCAGCGTAGCTCCATGGAGATCAGTGGAGCTAGGCCAACTTACACCAACTGAGGATATGGCCCGAATTGTTTGTACTCTGCGTGCTGCACAATCCGCGGTGACGGGGCACAAGTGGCATCTGTCTTGCCGCTCTCAGGTCCAGCGTGCCTGTTAATGGAATATAGTCTCACTTGGAAAGAATGTGGCAATCCAGCCACTGGATGAATGACCATTGGTTCCTGTTGCTCTAATCACACAACCTCCCTCACAATAGGGGGATAAAGAGGCTGAGACAAACACTTCATATCGTTTTGTTTCACAGCCCACACACTGACGCAGCACCATTATTTTTAGACAATCTGGCTCTTTGTTTGCAGCACGTCTTTATTCGGACACCGAGGAATGAGAAGTATGTCTGTGTGTTGGCCAAGGCAGCATGTTTATATTCAGAGAGGTGCTGGTGGTAACAATGTCAGTCGGAACATGAGCTCTTGTCTCACTGAGGAACCAGGACATGAGTATGAAACACGGGGAGAAAGAAAGAGGCAGACATGCCAATGTTCAAATGCAGAGACATAATCCATTTCTCGCTATGCCTAGCTTTTCATCTTTCTGCTCTGTTGCCTCCTCCAACAAGCCAGGCACTCCATAAGGCCTTAATGGGCCCATATCTCCCTCCTTTCTGGGCCTTTCCAGTTATTTTGTGATCTCACTGCCTTTGTGTCTTAACACTGAAGTGTGTTGCTATGGCTAAGGCTGTGATTCATAGTAGTGTTTGCATCTTACCTGAAATTAGAGATATATATATGTGTTTGCACTGAGCACTTTCCCACTGTTTAGTTTTATTTGCACTGGGGAAAAAAATCCCTGAGAAAGAAACCCTACTACAGAGATGGGGGGGAGAAGGGGCAGAGGAAAGCTATCATGGAAGGCCTAGTTTGGAGAGGAGAGTGGAAAAATATATATGGAGGAAGGGATCAATTTGAGTGAGGGTGGCTGGACTTCTCTCAGCCCTGTGTCCATTGGCATATGGTATAAATGTGAATTGTAGGGAGCTTCCTTTTGGTCATGCCTTGCCACAAATGGAACTGGAGGAGATGAATATTACCAAGAACGGCTGTGGAGGATGGGACGAGGAATTCTTCCCATACACATTTAGTCCTTTCATTGAGTTCCATTTAATATAAGTTGCATGTCTCAAGGCAGTTGCTGGCCTGGACCCCAGTTGTCTTCCAGAAACAAGCCAGTTTGTCACAGACTTACCTAGATTGTTTTACTGCGTGGTTGGCCCATCTGCTGCCATGATGACAGCCACATCCTTTGGTATTAAGTGGGTGGTTCCCAGTGCTAGCTCCACAGCTTAGCATGTCAGATTCATACTCCAGGAAGTATAGGGCGCATCACCAGCTGACAATGGACTGGTTTTCTTCATTCTGTTTTTTGCCAGCCAGCAACTTCTTCCCACTCCCTAGCTTCTCCCTTCCCATTGTCCTGTCAGCCTGGATAGGGCAGAGCAGAGAGGACCTCGGCCCTCACCCAGATTGGGGAAAAAACTTTGCTAGTGGCAAGTTTTTTTTACAAATGGCTTTCTTTTATGGTATAGACAGAATCTCTACCCACCTGAGCCCTGCCACCTTCTCTCTCCTTGTGTCTCTATCTTTCTCTTTACTAGACATGCTACATCTGGCATATAGGTAGGAGAAAGCTTACTGCTTTCTGTGCTGACAAAAGATCCTACTATCCTGTGTAGCCCTAGGCATTTGGACTTCATATATAGTTGGTAGTGCTTTCTGTATCATGTCTGTCTGTCCCTAATAAAGCAATGTACCTTGCAGCAGTCGATGCTTTCCTCATGTTACTCCAGGTCTCAGATCTCAATACTAGGCACATCCTTCTCTGGTTTAATTGGGAATCAGGGAGAATCCCAGGCTTTGTCTGGTTTCTGTTCTCAAAGGGAAATGGATCTCTTGAGCCTACATACTTATGAACTTACTGCAGATTTGGTTTCTTTCTATTTTGGGTCCACATGTAAACAGACTCCTAGGGAGAAAGAAAGAGACCGTGCATGTTGATGCTCTTGACTTGTGTCAGCTGGATTTGTGAGGGTATATGGGGTAGGTGTTGCTAGGGCTCACAATTGTTGGTGGTGGTTCTGCTTTGTGACCCAGCCCCTTCTCCACCTTTCCCTTTGCTTCCCCACCACACTGCCTGGTAGTATCCTCTTCTTTAGATTCCTCCTCCCTGTTCTCCTATATGTCATATATCCTTATAGCCCAACTTGTAACTTTCTTTTTTTGACTTCTGCCCCCAACGACAGCAACCACAGATGAGTTGCAAAGTCCCATTAGCATCTTGTGAGTCTTTGCTGTGAAGATGGAAGCATCATGGCAATTTGCATATATTGATGATTGTCATCTCAGGGGTGAGGGTGTTCCTTCCCATTAACCTTACTTGAGATCCCCACATTTCCAATGACACTGCTGCTTATGCTCTGCCTTTGGCATGTGTTGATCAAGGCTGTAATGAGAGTTCTGCACATTGCTTGGAAATGATCTCAGTGCATCTTTTAAACAGAGCTGTGGATGGCTGGAAAAATCCAGATGGATGTTCCTGAGTGAGAAGTAGAGCTAGAGGATAGGCTTACTTAGAGAGCTGCATGACAGAAGGCCAGTCCTGAGCACTACACACCAAAAGGCAGAATTTAAAAAATTGTGAAACTCTCTTGGAAACTCAGCTTCTGGCTCACGCCACCCTAAAAACCAAATTCAGATGAAGGGAATGGGAGAGGAATTTAGTCCCTCTTTGCTTAAATTACAGCAGGGATGTTTCTTCCTAGACTTCAAACTCTGCTGCCTGATTTTACACCAGCAGATACAAGATCTGATATGGCTTTGACAGAGACCCAGCCATTTAAAGATGGAGAGCCCATGAATTCACAACCATACCCCATTAATATTAAACTAGATCATCATTGCTCTCTGACAGGGAACTCTCTCTACGCTTGCCATTGCTAAACCCTTCTACAACTGTTAGCATGAAAGGGTCATTGATTGCACTGCTCAGCTTCAGAAATGCATAAAACCTGCAGTTCCTGTCCCTTCAAAGTGATCCCCAGTCCTCTGTTGCTCACCTAGTTCCTCCTTCAGAGGAGGATGTACCAAAGGAACAACGAAAAGCTATATGTGCCAGGGAATCAGCACCACAACTCAGTTAGAAAACGCCCAAAGATCACAAAAAGCTTGGCCTCATAACATTGCTCTGCATTACCATGGACACCCAAGTAAGAGTCCTGGTCCTGGCTCCCTAGGTTACCATGTGCAGGTGAGGTTGCCATGGCAACATGCTCAGACCCTGAGGGAGAGTCAATACATTGTGTTGCTGGCTAATCAAAGAATGATGCTGATGGGCACCTGGGGGGAACTTCCTTCAACTTTCCTTAGCCACCTACAAACTTGCTGTAACATTAATTCAAGATCAAGGATCCATGACCATAACAATTTATACCAGCAGAGGGTCAGGCCTCAGTGTTTTTGAGAACAGATGGTCCAGTGTCTAGAATACTAGTGTGGTACTTGGGGGAGCTGTGTTCAATTTCCTCCTTTGCTACAGTTTTTGTGTGGTCTTGGGCAAGTCACTTAGTCTCCGAATTTGTCCCTTTACCTGCTCCCATGTAGTTAATTCTCTTATTCAGAAAAACAACTGTGGTGTTAGCCTTATGGTGTATCAGTTTGGGATGTGATGATTCTCTTATTGTTATTAACAAATTTATTGTTTGTAATAAATTGGCTCAGAATAATGGATCTTTTATGAAAGACTGACAAAGCTCTTGAGTTGTGTGGATAATATCAGACAAGTTTGCACTGATGGAATAATTCTGAATTACTTCACATAAACATGCATTAAATTAAGAATTAAATCAATACTTCCTGGGCCCTCTTCCAGATTGAGAAGTGGAGAAGGTGCTCTATTTAGGGTTTTGTTGGGTTTTTTTCTGTCAGCCTGTCTCTGTCTCTAATAGTTGTTTCCTATTGTATTTTGGGGGGCTCCCAGAGAGGATGGCCCCTTAAAGAAAATCACATTGTGATGCTGCATCTTGATGTTGAATCTTCATGTCGCAGCACTGAGTCAGTGCATGAAAGCATTGTGAAGCTGCACCATCACATTGATGAGACATAGCACACCATATTAATAATTGGCTTTCCTGTGCCAGTCTCAGGGAGATACTGAGCAGGGAGGCAATGCTAGTCATGAAACTAATCCAACAAAGCCTGGAAAACATTACGTACTTTCAGACATGGATTATTAAATGGGTTAATTTCCCCCCATAAAATCTGTTTATTGTTTCATTATTATCCTTTGGACTTTTGTAACAGTATTATTATTGGGAAGGAGGAGGTGTCCTCTGGGATCCCTGCCCAGTTGACCTCTTTAATCCCCTGCTACAAGGCCTCTTCTCACACTGCCCCACCTTTCTGGCTGAATACAACTCCTTCTGGAGACATCAGCTCCATGGCTGACTCATTCAGAGGAAGCTGCTCCAGAGCCAAGCAAGACACTCCCTCCTCATTGTCAAATATGTCACATTAATAACGCCCCTGGAAGCAGCTGCACTGACAGATTGGAACTGAGCTCAGGATGCTGAAGAAAAGACGCCCTTTGTGACACCGTAACCCACAAGGAGCACGTGGGTATTTGTCTCCCTCTAGAGGCTGGTCCACATAAGAGGTTTATGAGACTGCAGCTATTCTGGTTTTAAGAGGTTTATGACTATGCTACTATTGCTTTAGCTGAAACAGTAAAGGCTTATGCTTTAGCGCTGAAGTTTCCGATTCCAGCCCTGCTGTCGGCCCAAGCAGTGTCTGTTAAAACGGTATAGTGGAACAGTGGCTTGGCCCGTACAGGTAATATTTCTATAGTATGTATTTGAAACACTTGACATTTTGTTATCTTCATTAATGTTGCCATTTAATAGTTGCAATGATAAAACATTCCCAGGTGTGAGTTGCCATCTAATAACCAACACCGCCCCCCATTGATGGCTGATAGTGATTTGTTTTTCGTCATTCACGTTTGATGATGCAACTCATTGTGGTGTGGTTTTACTACACAATAATGCCCGGCCTGCCACATCTCTTACTGCTTAGCTATTTTATGTAACCATATAATTATAACTTGGTAGGTGGCATTTATATATCTATATCTCTAATGGTATTAATAACACTGCTGCTGCTCTTTAATGTCTGACTGGCTTCACTCTGATTCAAAGCAGTTCTCTTGTTTCTTTCTCAGCTGCCCATAGGAATTTCCTCAGAAATGCCATTGTTTTATCTGCTATCATCCCACCAGTGGGGTCAGGAGTGGGGCTGCCAGTTACGTTCCTGTCACAGGTTGACTGGCCTCTTTAAGAAGGAGTAGGGAAATGTGGGGCCTTGTACACCTGCGGCTAGGCAGCTGCTTCCCGTTTGGGCTCAAGAGAAGGCACCTAGGCCATATAAAGGGAAGATTGGGGGGAGTCAGAGTCTGAGAGGAGTTGGACACAGGCAAAGGGCAAGTGAGAGCTACCTGAGAACAGAGGAGTGCCAGAAGGAGCAGCAGGGAGTTGTCAGAGGGAAAGGGTTGCAGGAAACCTGAAGGAGGACAGTAAGTGTGAGCTGCTGGTGATGAGTTGAGAGGAAGGTTTTTAGTGAGGACTGACCAGTGCTGAGGAGCCCCTACTGAATTACAGGAGAGCTTGGGCAGTGACCTCTAGGAAAAGGGAAAATCCAGCCAGGAAGCGAGGATTAGTGGGGAAGGTTTGGTCCTGCTGAGCAGGGGTGAGGCCTGCAGGTAGGGATGTCTGGAGGAGTGGAACATTGTAAGAAGGGTGAAGCCCTGTGGGTGAAGAGCTGTGGGAAGACTGGTCATTCTCAGGTAGGGAGGTCTTGAAATTGGGGCCCTGGATCAAGGTCAAAAAGGAACTGGGGGTAGGATTGCTGCTGTTGACTCTCAGGTGGGTGACATGGAGGTGAGATCCCTGGAGACAGGAGTGGAAAAACCTCTAATTCCCACAGTAAACAGAGATACAGAGAATAGTTTTATTAGAAGGCTTTTGGGGAGCTAATGCACTGGTGTATATAAACGCACTGTGCCTAGAGGTGGACTTGGTATCCGATAGGGAGAGAATGTTACTCTCATGGGTGGACAAAGAAGGGAAACTAAGGCTGGGCCTGACATTGGAAGCTGCTTGAGGAGGTGTCCTGCCACAGATCCACACCCACTCAAGTTAAACAATGCAATTTAAAAGGAATGGAAGCATGAATTCTTACCACTGTAAGATTTCATGGAAGCATGAATCCACCCCTGTTGGTTTCAGTAGATTCTATTCCTCCTAGCTTTGATAGTTATACTGTGGGAAAACATGGCCCTTGTTTTTATGAATGGGAATATCAGGGAATGATCTCATTGTGTTACCTGTGTACCACTGGCTACTGCCTTGGTCATGTTTGGGACAGAAACCTAAACATCTCATAAAATATTTAGGGCAGAGACTCAGGACTGCCTGCCTGAGGGTCACAAAGGAAGTGGTAGGCCACACTTACTCACCTAATCCTTAAACTCTTAAGACTAAAGTTACTTCTGAGGTGCAATTTAGAGCAGTCTCAGGGATGTTCTAGATTATACCTGACTATCTGTGGTCCCAAGGGGCAGTTCTGTCAGCCAGGAATTGCCAAAATGGAAGGGCACTTTGACCATGCCTCTTTTTCCCCTGCTATCCTCTTACACTGTGAGCAATGGAAGGGTGTAGTGTAGAGCCAGCTACAATGGCCCTATACAATTCAGGGATTTCTTTACACTGGGTGAACTGGCTCAGAACAGCCATGGCAAGTGCCACATGCTGAGCCCAGGGGCCAAGCAGATTGTTTGGACATTGGGCACTGTACAGGTAACAAAACAGGTCCAGGAGGACAAGGCCTGTTTCTGAACAACCAGTAAAATTCATTTTTCCATTTCTCTAGCTGGACTGAATGATTCATCTTCATAGTTTTGTTAATTGGTTTACTAGACATAAATCTTTGTTTTCCTGCATTATGTAACTAATGATGAGGAGCCAGTTCACATACTGTGCTGAGGGATGTGTTTATATGCTTCACTTCTTTGGTATACCCTAGTAAATCAATGGAATTTCCCTAGCATATTGTAGCTAGGGTAATAGAGTGGAGAATCAGGCACATAGACCACACTTCACTGTATGTAGAGTCCAAACTCACTCCTTCCCTGGGGGTTTGGATTTATTCATGAAGAAAACAATAAAATAACAAAAAATAATCTCAAACCTTGTTCTCAGGCTTGGCTGTTTCTGTGTTTCCTCCCTCCAGACTGCTGAGTCTATACCCTTGATCCTCTCTTCTTGAGAGAGCCACCTCCCTTCTGTTCAGGTGGGGTAATATGTCCCCTGCATCAATAAGCCAGCTGAACCTATTTAACCCTGGGATCAACACCAGCTAATGAGGTGGGGGTATTTCAGGCAAACACTGCCAGCCTGTTACAGTCACCAGCTATGGTTCAAACCTTCTCCATAGAAGGACAGTGAGCTGAGACCCACCACCATTAGCCCAAGCAGCATGCGGTAAGAGTGCTTACTTTAATTTACAGCGTGCCCTATGGTAGATACCCCATGCCTTTGAACTGGAACAGAACGGCACAAAGGGTTCTGTAGCTGAATTGTGCTCCTCAATGTCACCTGTCTTCTGCTTTAGTCTGTGTTGTTCATAAAGCACATTGTGAGAGGGTGGAGGAATGAGAAGGACAATGGTGTGAGTACAGGTAGCGTGTCAGAATGTACATGTGCTGCTGCTCCTGTGTCCCAAAGGGGAAAGGCACAGCTCTACAACAGCACTGGAAAGCAGCACTGCTGGGTGCATTTGTGTTTCTGGGGCAGATGCAGGTCCCAGAGAAGCTGGAGGTGGATGTGCAGCAGCAGTGCTGGCAGAGGGATGTTCCTGGGATGGAGAGAACAGTGCGGATCACATCAGTTCCCAGCAGAATATACTTGGCACCTGGGCCTTGTCAAAGAAAGCACTCTTCATTTGCAGTCAGGCTGGCTGAGTCATCCAGGGAAGCAGCCGTTGGTGGCTGGGGTGGAGTCAAGTGGGGATGTGAAGTTGGAGGATAAGCAGAAGAAAGGCCCAAGCTTTTGAATCGAATTTTGATGGGCATGGGGCAGGCTTCAGTGCGCTAGCTCAGCCCCTTCTATTCTCTCTAGCGTGGGGCTTTCTTTTCTCCCTTCCTCAGGGCTGTAGCTCAATAGAATGGGCTTCCAGTAATGAAGGGGCGGGGGATGGAACTGCCCATACAAAGGCAACTCGTTCTGGTCCTGTGGACACTGTCATCCTTTTCACTGGTACAAATGCTGGCATCACATGACCCACAGCTGAGTGTGCTCCAGCCCGAGGTCTGATTGGTCACCGGCTCCTTTTTTTGAAAGCCTAGGTGTCCGTGGCAACGAGAAGCAGGCCAGCCATACTTTCCTGGCCCCCGGAGAAGTGCCACAGGCACGGAAGAAAGGCAGGCAACACGCACCAAGAAGCATCAAGTGGCTCACGGGTCCTTCTCCAGGTACCTGCTTATGTTAATTCCTAGCCTCCCTCCTCCTTTCTGCTCAGAGGTTGGAGTTGCAGCTAGCTTTGTGTCTACTTCTGTGATATGTGGATGGGGGTCACTGTTCATGTTAACTTGCTTGTCACATCACCCACGTCTCCTCTGAGCACCCACGCTCTTGGTCTCAGGTCACCCCAAATCTGTACATACCCAGGGGAAGCTGTTGCAAGAGGCCATTAAAATACGTCTTGCCTCAGAGACTGGTGTGCAACTAAAAGACAGACTTGTAATCAAAACTTTAAAGTGACTGAGTAAGATAGGACTCAGGGCCGTATCCTCAGCAGGTATAAACTGGTGTAGCTGCACTGAAGTCAGCAATGGTGTGCTGACTTACAGCTGAGGATTAGGTCTGTATTATGTCTATCAGAAGTGGCCTTTAGTGCAGGTTTGATTGTGGGACAGAGGGATAGCTCAACAAGTATCCACTGAAAAAGGCTTAAAAATACATAGATTCTTTGGGGGCTTTAGGGTATTTTTTGTAAGGGGAAAAATTAGGGCTAGCAGGTGATGTCAGGTTATTTTTGGTTTGCTTGATTGATCAAAATCCATCAGTGCCTCCAGGACTTGTAGTTATGATGGCTGCATTGTGCTTCAGGGAAGATGGATTTGGGCTTAAATGAAATAAACCTGTCTTGCTGACAGAGCTTCTCTTGAAAATGATCGTTTTGCTTTAGCACAAACAGAGAAAACCTGTCTTATGTTCTGTTCCCCTGCAGCTTGGAGGAGGAATGAGAAAGGAAGGGGCATGCAGCATGCTCAGCTAAATATAGGGAAGCTGCTGTGGATTGTAAGGAGTGCATTGTGAAGAAGGGGTGCTGTTTGATAAATTTGGGATGTAGAGAGCAGAAACAGGGTGAGATCCAAGCAGGCCTAACGGGGGAAGGGCTCTTTTCAGCAAGAACTGCAGTGTTATGCAAAGGCAAAAATTCACAGAGCAGCATTAGTTCACAAGCAAATTAAAAGCATCAACATGCAAGGCTTTGGGGATTATAATTCCTCTTCTAGAGTTTCCTTCCATCCTAAAAGAGCCCCAGTTTTTGCTGGAGGGGTGTTCTGCAGGCCTGGCTTAGGACTAGTGGAGTCCTGAATGTATCATGACAAATTGCTTCTCTATGTGATGACACTGTCACAATGCAAAGATCTTTCTGTTTACCTCTTATTGCTTATATTACAGTAGCACCTTGAGAATCAGGCCCCATTGTACTAGGTGCTGTACATACACTTAGAAGGAGACAGTCCCTGCCCCAAAGAGCCAGTGGCGTACCGTTGGTCTCTGGGAGACTGGCATGTGGGGGCCAACACTTACATTTGCGCTCTCCATCCCTGTTGGCAGCAGTGGTGGCAGCGCCCCGTAGGGTGTGGGTGTGTGTGTGGACCTGTTTCCTGCTCTTCCCCACTCCTCCCCCCTGCTGTGAGGACAGCGACTGTGGCGCGAGTGACAGGGGCAGATGCCCCCAGGTTGCCCAGCAGTGGGCGGGTGGGCATGGTGTGACAGGCTCTGTCCCAGAGCCCTGCCTTTGGCTGCCTGGCCCCTGCACGGCTGGGGTCCCCGTGGCTCCCTTTTGGCGCCCAGCGTGGGGGCGGACAGACCAGGAGGACGCTTGCTCCCTCCGCAGTGGGACATCTGGCCACCAGCAGACCTGAACTGGGGTCAGCACAGCCACCTGAGACAGCAGGAGGTGGCTCCCCTCCGCCCCGCCCCCCCGCATGCCGCTGTAAAGAACTTGCAGTGTAAATAGACAAAATAGACAGAAGGAATATTTTTAATCCACATTTGTAAAATGTGGCACAGATGTGGAACTCAGGCACAAGATTTCCCTGAGGTCACACAGCGACTCTGGTCTCCAGAGTTCTCATCCAGTGCCTCCCTTGGTCAGGTAAGGATCATATATCACTGTTTCGTTGTAGTTGATGATAGGCCACCCCAAGCAGGTCTAAGCTTGGAGGCAAACTTGTACTCTAGAAACAGGTTCTCATGTGCACTATGACAGGATTCCTTTATTCTGTGGCACTCTCGTGCATCAGACTGGAAATATGTGGTAGCTTGATATTACATATAAAATATAGCTCTTTAATGGTTTTAAAGGTTAGGCAGCAGGTGTACTGAGCGACAGCCTGTCATTCTGATTGATACTGTCTCATTGTTTCCCTGTTCCCACCCCATCTGTCTGTACCCACCTGTTGTCTCATGCCTTGTACTTACATTGTAAACTCTTCAGGGTGGGGGACTGTCTTTCTGTTCAGTGTTTGTACAGCGCTTTGTATGATGGGGCCCTGGTGCATGACTGGGGCAGCTAGGCACTGCTGCAATGCAAATAATAAATAATGAATGAAATATGAAATTGAATATCAGTACAGGTGCCCTGTATTTATTTTAATAGTATATTCAGCTTTATGTAGTCAGGTTTTGCTATACCAGAAAGTAAGCATAGGTAATGCAATAAATTACCAGGAGGAACCTTCAAATTGTGGCAGTTGAGCCGGAAGCAGTTGTGGCATTAGGAAATGTTGGCAGGCAGTTTGGAAGGGTAGGATGAGCACATTAGCTGGATCTGTTTCTGCTAAAATAATCAGCTGTATCAGAGTTAACACTGACAAATTATTTTTAGGTTCAGAATTAACGGTCCACTGGGATTAATGTGGCAGTTCAGCCCCCTTTGTGTTATTTTTTTTACCAGGTTGTCTTCAGAACCAGGCAGACATCATGGCATTAGTTTACACTCGATTCACGTTTTCAAGATGTTTTTGCAAGCATAAGTGCTAGGGCAGGGAGGAAGAGAGCTGAGGTTCTGGAGCAAAGGCTGGATTCGACTGCAAATTCTGCCATCCCAGAATACATGGGATTCCAACAGCCCATGTTCCAGTCCACAAATTCTGCTGTTCACAGGCAGTCAAATAGTCCAGGTGACATGAAAATGTTGGGGATTGGGAAAGAGCTACATGAAAACTTGCCACACCAGTGGTGGGATAGGCTAAGAGTTGACTAGACTGCGTGAGGATACTGTTGAGAAGTAGGCCATTTGTGGTGATTTTTGTGAGGGGACATCTGTCAAGTGAATTGAGTCCTTCAGTTTGTTTTGCAATAGCTCATTGAGCAGCCATCTTATAAAAATAACTTTTCGTTACCATAGGCATGGATTTCGAACTAATGATCAAGAAATAGCAGCCCCAGGGGGATCATTGCTTCTAAATGGGTAATTTATTATCTGTTTTAAAAGGCTTTTTTTCCTCAGGAGAATTTGTCAAGCATTTTTTTTTAGCAAAAGAAAAGTGCTTTGACACTGTTGCCAATGCTCTTGATTCAGGAGCTGGGGTTTTGTGATTTCATGAGACTTTTTTTAATAAAAGCTGATATTAAATTAATAGTTTTCATGGTCACGGAGAAGAGCTTCAGAATGTGAGCCCTCAAGAGGACTCAAGTAGACCCTGAAGGCTCAGAAACTAGACTATTAATGAACTGAGCCCAACATGTGTGTTTTGTTTTTAATCCCATGATTGTAGCCCTGATTCTTGATGGTTTTGTTTGCTTGTTTTTGAATGTTTGCGGTTGGCAATATTGTAATCACACCCAAACCAAAAGACCCTGACCACTTTATCCAATTAGGATTTACTTAGTCTTCCTGATGAGTCAGACAGGTAAAATCTGCTAGATTTAAAACCATGGACAGTGTTGTAAAATAATCTGAGTCTTGAGATAGAGCTACCAATCCATTCCAGGCAGTAAGCAGGCATTTCAGCTCTATATTTGGCTGTTCTGATGAGACCTTTTTAACTGGCGAAGCTAGCACTAGTAAAGAAAGGCCATCCCAGAGAATCACTAAATAATTTGTCTTGTCTGGTGTTTTATAGAATAAACACCCACTGTCTCTCATTAAGGAAGTTTGATTTAATTTGGGTGTGATCAAGTTTTATAATGTTCATTGTGCTGTTTGCCTGTGTTAATGTCTCTGGCAAGTAATTACTGTAACAAGATTGTGGCTAATAGTAAATTCACTTCAAGAAGGTTTAATGACCATATATGCTATTGATTGGAGGAGCTGATCAGTTGTCAGTTCCTAACACTGGTGATTAAGTTGGAATGATTTGCCACAAGATGATTAAGTGCTAATGAGGAGCTAGTGGACTGGAGAAGTCCTGGTTAATTGCACATTACCTAGAGAGGTGTGTGGTCATTAGCACTATTCTCATGGTAAATATGTGAGGCTGAGGGGATGGTTTGTCGCCTTGTTTGATATTGTTGCTATGTTGTGGAAATAGCCATTTGGTGAGCTTGGCAGCCAGAAGGACTAGAGACTTTTTTTAAAAAAAATGAAATGAAGATGTACATGACACTTGCTCAAGAAAGATTCCTGCTGCCTTGGATGATCTTCCAAGCACTGTAGGTATCAGAATTTGAGGCTTCCCAAGCTAAATATGCTAATACAAGCTATACAGAATGCCCACTCAAGAGACTACCTAAGCTGAGTGTACAGGAGATCCTAGCATTTTCTCTCAGTCCTTATTTTTAGGGCTGTCTTCCCCCTATGCTTGTATTCCTTGCAGCAGTAGTAGTAGCTAGTAAAGCAGTCCTTCTCTTCTACCATTTGGATGTTTTCAGTCTGAGTAGGTGCTAAGAGGGAAGAAAGCTCTATGTTCAAAACAGCATTGCCTGCTGCACCTATGTCACCTTCTGAGGTTGGGACCATCTCCTCCACAATGCTCCAAGCCCGAAGAGGCTCAAGGTCAGTTCCTGATCCTTGGTCTCGGGCTGGCTAGCACTTCAGTCTGATCTTTCTCCTGGAGGAAAGAGGACACAAGTGCTGCAAATTGGATTTCTATCGTTGCATGCCTCTCCCACTACAGGCCGGGCAGAGTTCCTCTGGGCAGCATCCGCTGGCTCCCTAGGCTCCCTAGACACCTTCTGGGAGCAGTGGGCGCTGTCTGGGGTTCTCTGCTCTGTGTCCCACTCTGGTTCCCTTCATTTAAACCTGTGATCCCCACGCCCTCTCCTGTTTTTTCATTTGTTGTCCCCCGTGATTAGTTGAACCCCGGTCCAGTGGCTCCTCCCCTAGGCTGGAGGGGGTTTTGTGGGGGGCTTGCGCCCACCCACCTTCCCCCGGTTTCAAATAGGAGCTCTTATGTAGTACCCTTTATCAGCAAAATCTCAAAGTGCTTTACAGAGATGGTCAATCATTATTATCCTTGTTTTATAGATGGGGAAGCTGGGGTGGGGAACCTATAAACATGGGCAAATCTTGAAGCACACTTTATGGACAGGACAGGCTGGCTAAGCTTGGGGCCATTTGAGATGGTGTGAAGAAGGGAAAGTGTTAACTGGAGATAGCCAAGGGGCTGCTACAATTGCCACCTCCACTCTGTCAATACAGCAGCTTATCAGATGGATCTGACACGCTGTGATTGCTCTGGTAAATTGACCCATTATTTGCAGTTGTCTGCCAGGCCCTTTTCCAATTTGCCTGCTTAAGAGGCAAAGAGAAGGAGTGTTTTCTCTCTTTTTAACAAGGCTTCCTCTCTGGCACATGGATAAAATTACAAATAAAATAAATCTGTACACTGAGATTGTCTTCCTAGGTGTTCTGATGCCTAGGCACTGTTTGTTTATTTTTTCCTGAAGCAAAGAGCCTGGGTCCTGTTTACGTCCCTAAGGGTGGGCTCTGTAAGGGGACTTAAGCGTAAGTCTTATGACATCTAACTTTTAGAAAATTACAGGAACAACTGTGTGCTCAATAAAGCAGAATTAGATGCCTAGGCACCGGCATCCCCAATTAATGGGGAGAGACAGGTGCCTTAGAGAGCCATCCACAAAAGACAGCACACCAGATGGGGAATGGCCTTCGCTAGCCAACAGGAGAGGCTAAGGAATGGGCGGTGAGTGCTATGTCCCCTGCTTCTTTTGGAGATAGGTGCCACCCTGCAACCCAGGTTTAGGCACCTGTCTCTGCCTAGTGATCCATGAACACACTTCTGCTGCCTGGAGTCAGTTGGCTTAGGCACGTAAGGTGTTTCTTGTGGGAATGAGGTATGTGCCAGTCTTGCTTCACACAAAATGGGGGTGGAGGGGCAGGGAGAAGCTTGACTTCCCTGCGTGTCTCCTGTTGAAGAGTGTTTGGAACAGGAGGACTGGACCTGGGGTTTCCCACCCCCTAGGTGGGTGCTCTAACTATAAGGCGGGCCCTACCTCTTTCAGCCAGATCTAGAAGGGGACTGGATCCAGTACTCATGCTAAGAAGCCATCTACCAGCTCTAGCCCCATGTCCACGATAGGTGGCTGAAGGCCCATCTTCACACAGTTCGTGAATCGCTTCACGGCGTAAGCGGGAGATAGATGTCTGGGCTCCCAGAGGCAGGCAGCAGTGCATGTGACTGCAGCAGAAGCAAGGCACTGAGGGAACATTCTACCCCGAAAGCTTAGGTTCCTTCAGAGTGTGGCGAGAGTTTTGTGAATCACAGTGGAGCTAAACTACATTTAGGGGCTTAAACCCCAGACTTAAGTCTTGTGCCTCAGTGTCTTTCGGGGGCTGTTGTGACAACAGGCCTGACTGTGCCCTGCTTAGGAATTTACCATGGAAAACCAGTCAAGTTGTTTTCATAGACTCATAGACTCATAGACTCATAGGTCAGAAGGGACCAATATGATCATCTAGTCTGACCTCCCGCACAAGGCAGGCCACAAAACCCTACCCATACACATTTATAACAACCCCGAACCCATGACTGAGTTATTGAAATCCTCAAAAGTGAGATTTGAAGACCTCAAGCTGCAGGGAATCCACCAGCAAGCGACTCATGCCCCATGCTGCAGGGGAAGGCGAAAAACCTCCGTGGCCCCTGCCAATCCGCCCCGGAGGAAAATTCCTTCCCGACCCCAAATATGGCGATCAGCTAAACCCTGAGCATGTGGGCAAGACTCACCAGCCAGCACCCAATAAAGAATGTTTTATAACAAGGTGCAAAAGAACCAGGCAGAGACACTGGATTAGTCTAAACCAAAAAGGTGATGTTAGTACAATCCAAGGGCAGTTCAATTATGATTATTAAAAACCAATAATATGGAGCTGAAAGGTTAATGAACCAGAATTGGTGTGTGGCATATTAGACCTAATTGGTGGACAAAATTTCACCCACCATTCCCTTTTTGGTTCCTTAAAGAGCCTTTTGGGCGACAGAGAACAGACAGAAGCTATTAAAGCAAGTGTCACCATTCAGGCTTCCACCTCACCTGTTTCCTCAAGCCCTGGGCCTTCATTGCCATGCTCCTCAGGGCTGTTTTGACCAGCCTGGGCCAAAGAGGGATCCAGATGACAGTGCCCTCCCACCACTCTCCCGAGCTCCAGTTGAGTCTCAAACTTCAATGAGACTAACCAGGATCAGATTTTAACAACAGCTCTAGCTCATCTTAACTAACTTGTTCCCCCCTCCTCCCCGAAAGGACAGTTATTACCATCCAGGACCTTGTCTACACTACAAAGGTAAATTGACTTATGTTAAATTGACTTACAGCCACCATATTAATTACTGCAGTGGTTGATGTCCACACTTCCCTCCTTGGGGCAGTGGAGTGCGTCCTCACCAGCAGCATTTAATTGACCTAAGAGGAGTGGAGGGGGGAGATGAGATCCCAGTTTCCCAGCTCTACTGGCAGCTCCCTGCCCCCACAGGCTCTCAAGCTCCTGGTGGGCTCCCCCCACCTCCCCTCTCCATTCCTTGCCTGAAGCCACTCAACTCTCCAGGGGAGCTGGGCTCTAGCTGCTGGCTTGGAGCTGTGAAATTGACAAGAATGACGGCCAACAGCTGATGCAAGGAACACAGTGTCTACACTGACACCATGTTGCCCTAACTACACCGACATAAGCTCGACATCTCTCCTTGAGTTGGTTTTATTATGTCGGCATAGCAGGGGAGTTATGTCGGTGGGAGGAGCACTGCAGTGTGTACTTCCACTTCTCTGCAGTGTAGACCGCCCCTAAGACTAAAGAGAGAAGGTAGGTGAGGGAATATATTTGACTGGACCAATATGTGCTGGTGCAAGAGACAAGCTTTCAAGCTACACAGAGCTCTTCGGGTCTGATTTTGTGTAGGCTTCAAGTGTGTTAAGGTGTATATTCTGGGCTTCTCCTCGGAGCATATCAGTGGTGTACCGAGGTCTCTGGCACCCAAAGGCCAAGCCAACATTTGCATCCCCTCCAGGCCACATGCCTCCCCAGCTGTGCAGGGTAGGAGGGGTCTTGGTACCACCCCCCAGCTGCTCTGAGGAGGGGGGGTCTGTACTGTGTGTGGGGGATGAGGCTTGAAGGGATGCAAATGCAGGCTTGGCTCCGCCACCCCCCTTCCCTGCACTTGCACAGCACCCACCTCTCCCACTACAGCCCAGCAGTGGCTTGCATGGGGCGGCCACACATCCCAGCTTGGGGAGGGTGGCTGGGCCGGCCCTTCACGACGCACGGAGGATGGGAGGTGCTGAGGGGTGCCCTTCAGAGTCTCCTGCGCTCCCTGGCCATTGTGAAGGGCTGGCCTGGTGCTTACCAGCTGCTCCAGCTCCACAGCCTGGTTCCAGCTCAGATAGAGTGGCCTCACCCCTCCTTCCCCCTCCCCCTGGCCTGGGGTGTGGGCACTGGGCTGGCCCTTCATGACATGGGGAGAGAGGCACTGAAGGGCACCCCTCAGAGCCTCCCGCGTCCCCCGCCTCCTGCACGTGTTGTGAAGGGCCGGCCCTGTGCCTCCTCCTACCCCCCCCCCCCCGCAGGCCAGCACCCAGGGGCCTGGCCCCCCTGGTATGCGACTGGAGCATATTCTGTGGTATCTGGCTGTAGATAAGACTTCTTGGTATGGCTGGGATGGCTACTGGATCTGCGAAGGTAGGTGTGGTGATCTCTGAGTTTCTTGTGTATAGAGTTGAAGCTGATCGTGGGGTCTGGGAAGTTGATGCTAGTGTGGGTGTTCTAGAGCGAGCTTCATTGATGGGTGGCGGTTATAGAAGCTATGGAAATCTGAGGGAGTTCACATCTGTCCAGAGGATGACAATTTCGTTGATGGTTTTGTGGTACAAAGAAACTCTTCTTTAAGGTGGCCCAAGAAGAGTCTGGCATAGTGAGTAGTCATCCTAGTAGCCATGGCTGCTCCCAAGGTTTGGATAAAATTTGTTGTTGAATGTAGTAACATTGTTATAGGTGAGGATGAAATGGATGAGTTTGGTGGTTATTTCCTCACCCACCTTGTTCCTCTAATATCCTGGGACCTACATAGCTACAACTCTGTGATCCCACCCTAACAGTTGTGCATGGATTACAACTGAAGCAGGCGCAGACCCAGAATGCCTTGTGTACCAACGTGAGAGAACTGTGGATGGGTTATTCAGTTTATTTCACTGCTAATGCAATGGACCAAATCCTCTGCTGATGTAAATGTCCATAAGCTCCCTGCCTATGGTAAATCACTGAATTGGTTTACACCAGCTGAGGATCTGGCCCAGCAAATATAGCTCCTTTCTGTCTGTGAATTAAACAGGTTTTGATTTCCCCAGTTTGCTTGTTTGAAATGATTTGGTGAACAATTTATGCGACCTGTCTCAGCCCATGACATATACGCCATGGCCATTGCTCTGATTATTTGCTATTAAATAACTGGTTATCTTAAAAATTAATCTGGCAACATAAGAGCAACTCCTAATGTGCACGTACTTAAACCAGTTTAGCTTTTGATTACATTGACTTGCGTTTGTGTTAGTAAATTACCAATTTATGCTAAATTACTATAAGCAAGGATTAAACTGTCTACATAAGGGCTTTGCACTAGTTGAACGATATAGATTTTTTTTAAATTGATTTAGTTAAATCACTGCACTGTACTATAGGAACATAGGGCCTGAATCTGCTCTCACTTACACCAGTGTAAATCTAGAGCAGCACCCTTGAAGCCAGTGGTACTCCCCCAGTGTAAAAAAGCAGTGGTGCTGAGAGGAGTATAAGGTTCCATGCACAGGATGTTTGCAAAACTTTCTCTTTGTGTGAACTTTCTTGGAAACAGAATTTAGCTCATACATATGTTTGTGGAAAGTGGCTAGATGGGCCATTTCCACTATGCACTCCATGTTCCTTTTGATCCCTGTGATACATGCAGCTCACTTATTTGAGTACATACCTGACTTCTTCACACACGAGATAAAGGAGATTTTTCTGGCAGCAGTGTGGCCTAGTGGATAGACTACTGGACTGGGGCTCTGACCTGAGTTCTATTCCCAACTCTGCTGCTGGGAGACTTTGGGCAAGTAATTTCACCCTTCTGTGACTTTTGTAAAGTGCTTTGAGACCAACAGAGGTAAAGCATGTCTGAGAGCTAGGTGGTATTATCATATACCTTGCCATAAAGAGGGATGGACTAGTAGTCTAAGCACAGGACTGGAAGCCAGGAACTGCTGAGGTTTTAACTGCTGACACTAATGCTGACTTCCTTTCTGGCCTCATGTGAGTCATTTAACTTTTCTATACAAGGTACCTCATTTTTCCCCTCATATGTAATGTGGGGGATAGTAATTTCCACATGACAGGAGGGTGAAAGATACATTAGTTAAGTGTTTCAAAGTGCTTTGAAGATGAAAAGCATTAGACATATGGTAAGTAGCATATAAAATACAAACAAACTTAATTGTATATTTTGCAGGGACTATGACTAAAGGAGCAAAAGAAGCTGCTTTAACCAGGGGTGTTGCATCTCTCCCTTAATTAAGGGATTGTCTCAGCTATCTCTTCAATGCGCTGTATCCTCCTGGCTATATAGTGAGTGACACTGTAACAAACTGGCAGAGGTAGCTGGAGAAAAGCTTGTCAGACAAGTGAACTAGAGCAACATATTTAGTAGGAAATAGCCTTTCAGAGGAAATCCAGTGGGTGTTGAGCACTTGCACTGGGATCTGGCTTGAGATAAATTTAGAGTAAAGTGTACTCTCTGTGTCCTAAACTTTATGCCTCTTGACACATATGGCAAGCCCAGAAGCTTCCCCTGGTCCCAGGCAGCATTGCAAGTGGGTTAGTCTGGCACGAATAGCTCTCCGCTGTGCTAGAGCTGTCAAGGTGCAGTTTCTTCCTGGTATGTTCCTCTCAGCTGGCATCAAAACAGATGCGATCTGGTGGCCACAGGGACAAATGGACAAATCTCTCTGGAGAAATTGCCATACAGACAAATGGGAGACCCAGACTAAAAGCTGCAACTTGTCCTGCATTTTATAGGTCCTGGAAGGCAGACTTACAGGAGATGAAGTGTCTGAGATGTCCTTTGGAAGGGGCAGAAAGGATATATCATATTATGTGGCTGTGTTGGATCGATATGTCACTGTATTGTACTTTTCATTCTCAAACCCCTGAATGACATAAATGTCACTGTTTATAAGTGGTAGGGTGCACAGCGCTATATTGAGAAGAGAGCTTCTCCTGCCACTACTGTCGTTTGTGGAGGTGGCTTTATTGTGTTGATGGGAGAGCTCTCTCCCATCAGCATAGAATGGCTACGTGCCTGATCTTACAGCGGTGTAGCTGCATCGGTACAGCTGCCACAGTAAGCTTGCTAGTGTAGATATGGCCTTAGGGTGGTGGAGAAGCCCCTCCCATCAGTATGGGTGGCGTTTGCACTGAAGTGCTATAGCTGCAATGTGCATCTGCACCTCTGCAGCATTTTAAGTGTAGATAAGCCATGAGTGCCCCAGCTAAATACAAGGTGGGACAGATTGTTAAACAGGGCGTAACACATGGTGCCCAAAAAACACTTAAATGAAGTGGGCAATTAACACATCTACAGTCAGAGGACAAAAGTGTTGTTAGGTGCTGAGAACATGATTTTTAGTGTTCAGCAGAGTTGTGAATTTAAATTCCCAGGCCTGTCTTCTGAAGGTCATGTGGAGAAGTTCCAAACCACTTTGTCAGCTATGTAGATGTTCACAGGGCATTTACTCACAAAATAATACAGAATAAAAGGAAGTAGGATGACCAACCCCAAGTCTTTAAAAATCATGAGGACCCCCCCCAAAATCATGTTGTTTTTTAAATAATGTGGGTTTTTTATTTTCCCTCTAGGGTTTTTATTTTATTTTATTTTATTTTTTTTGAGCCTTTGGAATACACTCAGGTCTTATGTCTTTTTCCACAACCATGCAGGCTAAAAACTTTTTTTAAGTGAAAGTTGAGATTCCCATGAAATAACATACCACCTGGAGCTGGGGCTTTAAGAAACACACCAAAAATTCTGAGTTGATTGGGGGGTGGGGAGTAATTGTACAGTCTGGTAGTTGCCCCTGCCTCTAACTCATTGGAGTGAGCAGTACCAGTTCAGAACAGGCACAAGAGCCTGCTCTGCCCTGGGGAGTCTCATGAATTAGTGTATTTACCACATGCTTTCTCCCATGATCTATGTGCAACCATCTGGAAGATAATTGGCTCTGCCCACTCTGCCTGTCAGGCAGATGTTTAAATCAGCCACTGATGTATCGGCTTTTGGATTAAGAAGCTGTTTAAAACGGATTCCCAGCTGGGCCCCTCTGTTTTAGCTTCGATGTGATTTCAAGCAACTTTCCTTGGCGTTTTAGCTCTTGTTCAGCTATTTGCAGGTCCATAGACAGCTAGGAATGCATTTCCTCCAGAGCAGTAGCCTGTGATGCTAATGGGCCAATATTCCATGTACAGTGGGAGACTCTATCAACATGGAGTAAAGGAGAGGGGTATGAGAAATTAGTTTATTTACTGCCGCCTCTCCACTTCCCTCTGAGGGTGTGTTGCTAACCATGCTGAAGTCTTCAGTGGGCTTTGGAACAGACCTCCTGCTGCTAAAGAAGAAATTGCACTGATGCAGGGAGTGGTGCAGGCATAAATTCCCTCTGGGCTTGCCTTGTGTCAGTGTACCTAACATGCGCTCCTAACTCTGGAATCAACACTAGTGCCTGGTATGCTGCCATGGCACAGCTGTAGTTCTTAAGGGCTTTAAAAGTTGTGAGGGTAACTGTGCTCTAGAAACAGGTCCTTCCTCAGACTCCTCTCCTCCTGCTTCTGACCAGCTGGGAATGGGGATAATTTCCGATCCTTTTGTTAGAATGTATGCATGTTTTATGTATGGCAAAGTTACTGAGATAAGTGTCATTGTTCCTTGGGGCAGCAGGGAAAGGAGGAAGGCAGCAGTGGAAGACACTCAAGATAGGTAGATAAAACATGATCTTTACACACTGCTGTAAATTTGCCTTGAAGTCAGATCTAAGTACCTCTCCCAGCTACTGTCATCCATAAGTGGAAGGTTCTCCCCATTGGTTCTTGAAAGCTTTTTTTGTTTTTGTTTTTATTTTATTTTATTTTGTTACTTAAAAACAAATGGCCTAACTTTTGAAAAGCACCTGGTGATTTTTGGGTGCTTCCATTTTCTGGGCGTCCAACTAGAGTCATCTTAAATTCCAAGCACCTGCCCTTTGAAATTCAGGGCTCTTTAAGGTATCTCAAGAATTGCCAATCAATTTTGAAAACTTAGGATAAATACCTTGTAACTTTAAAACTTCCATAGCAATGGAAATCCATGCAGCATAGTTGCCTGTTTCCGTAGCCTGATGGGATTACTGAACAGAGAACACAGAACTGAATTCAGCCATTGGGTCCCTTTGTTCAGCCCCTGAAATCAAAATGATCAGGACTAAATTTGTTCCTTAATCTATATAGGTGCAATCAAACACCCACTAAAGTCAAGGGAATGGATCAGGTCCTAGGCATGTTGGCCATGTAGGGCTGCAAAGCATTATAAACACCCCATTGTCACAAATGCATTACTCTCCAAAACACTCCCTGAGGAAGCTGAAATTTTCCAGGTTTGGCCCAACTAGTGGGGTCAGCCTCAGAAAGGTGTTCCCAGCCATCTTTGACCCACCCTGTTCCAGGCTGGCCACACACTTTAGGGGTTGTGCTAGTCAGCTTCTGGCCCTCTGCTGGCACTGGGATTGTAGGCAGATTGCACTGCATCATCCACCAGTAACCCACAAGCCTGGGGGTGAATCTTGCCCACAAAGACAACAGAAGCTCTAGGTGAGTAAGGAATGCTAAGGCCCTGATGGGTAAAAATATTAAAGGTTAGTATTTGGAAATCCCAAGATATAGTAGTTATTTGTTTAGGAGAGGGAGGAGGCCAGGTGGTTAGTGCTCTAGCTTGGGACTTAGGATATGCCTGTACAGCCAAAAAAACAAAACAAAACACCTCACTGCAGCAAGTCTAGAGCCTTGGGCTCGTGCTACAGCACTAAAAATGGCTGTATAGACATTCTGGCTTGTGCTCTGAAGCCTGAGAGAGGGGCGGTGGGTCTCCAAGCCCAAATGTCTAACAGCTATTTGTAGTGCAAGCCTGAGTCTGTAGACCTGGACTATGAGACTCGCTATCCATATTGTTGGTTGTTTATATTTTAATCATGTAGACAAAACCTTGGAGGACATGGGTTAAGTTCTGCGCTCTGTCAGAGACCCCGTGGGCAAGTCACTTAGTCTGTCTCAGTTCCCCATCTGCAAAATGGGGATAATAGCATTTCCCTACCTCACAGGGGTATTGTAAGGCTGAATATATGGAAGGCTATCATGCATTCAGCTACTATGGTAATGGGGGCTCTAAGTGCTTTATGTATTTGGAGATATCTGCTTTTTTGGGGGGGAGCATTACAGTAAAAATGAAATACGTGCTGAATGTGTATATAGGTAATATTTCTATCTCAGTAGTGCTTGTGACAGGTACAAATGAAACAATCTTTGGGCTTTATGATCTCTATAGTCACTAGAAAACCCTTAATTAAAAGTACAACCTTACGGGGTAGATGTTAGGTATAGTTCATTCTCTACAGATAACAAATTGCATGTCTCTTTGGACTTCCAACTGTTCCAATTGCATGAGACCTGGGCAGGTGACTTAAGCTAGCACTACGTTCCTGACTTGGAAAGCAAATAAGATACATTAATGTTTTTACTTAGTTGCAATTAATTTAAACCCCTTAATGTAGTGATATTTTTATAATAAAAGAAATCTCAAAACAGAAAACAAGTCCCTGCTCCTCTATAGCGTGTCTATAATAGTTATTCTCTGTTCCAGTAGCATGGAGGGCCCCCAACCAGGCTCCTACTATCATTCTTCTAAGCCCTGTAAATGCACCGAACAAGAGACAGCCTTGGCTCTGTAGAGCTTAGTCTAAATAGACAAGACAGACAAAGGTTGGGAGACAGGCAGTCGTACTATCCACATTTTATAGATGAAGGACGGAGGCACAGAGAGCTTAAGTAACTTGTCTGAGATCATACAGGCAGTCTGTGACACAACTGGAACATGTACCCAGATCTCCTGAGTTCTACCCCAGTGCCATAACCAAGAGAGCCATGCTTCCTCACCTTGAAGCATGTTCCACTGAGGATCCAGGAAAGCTAAGACATCACAAACCTAGGAGGGAGTGCTGGGGCATCACAGTGGAGCAGGAGCCTGCAGGTTGCAGTGTGGTTGTCATGAATATAGTGAGTGCCCCTTATTAACCTGACTAGAGGGGGCATTCAGCACCTCTTGCTCACAGGGTGGGTGTTTACTGAGTCAATTTGCAGCTCAATTTTCATGGGTACCAACTTCAACTCAGGCCACAGAAATGTTGAAGTAAACTCCCAGCAGCCTTTCCACACCACTGGTTTTCACACTGGGTTATGTAGTCATTTTAGGCCCCGTGAAGCCATCTATTGAGGGGCTCAGTGCAGTAAGTCGATAAATACAAGGAAACTTCTAATTTCTTGGAGTCTGAGGAGATCACTATAACGGTGCCTGCAGTGGCCCAAGCCATGAGTACCAGCCTCAAGGCAGACTGTTAAGAACCAGGACACAAACCTCAAATCGTTTGAGAGTTCTACACTTCGATTTCACCACCCAACTATCACGTGTAAACTCCACGGGCACTGAACAGCTTAAACATGGAGTCAGAAATCAGAGTACCTCAGGGGACTGTAAGTCTCACCACCAAGATGTGTGTACCTCTTGGATAGAAGGTCCCCTATACCAAGAATCACATCAATATCCAGCTTGCTCCCAGTCGCAAAGGATCAGTCACTTACCTCTGGTCAGTTGCACCTTAGATCTCGCACTAAAACAATGCTTGTAGCCAATCTTATAACCAACCATATGAACATGTATCAGGGTAAGGAAACTAGAATTACTTACAAATTAAGTGTGGTAAACACAGATCCACAAATGAGTTACAATCTTAAATGTAAAAAGGTGATAGACACTTCTATAATCAGCAAGCTCTATATGTCCCACAGGACTAACTCAGGCTAAGCAGCTGAGGATTTCTTGCTTATGCTAAGTTTGGTCTACACTAGAGAGTGTTTTGTTGACAAAAGTCAGCTTTTTGTCGACAAAACAGTGGAGGTGTACAGACTGAAATGCTCCTCCCACCGATGTAACTCCCTTGTTATGCTGACATCATAAAACCACCTTGATGAGAGGTGTAGGGCTTATGTCAGCTTAGTTAGGGCAACACAGTGTCGACGGAGAGACTGTGTCCCATACCTCAGCTGTGGAGATGTCATTCTTGTCCTTGCACTGCGGTGAAAACCACCTAAATAAGGGGTCAGTAACTATGTCAGCAGGAGAGCTCTTCTGCTGACATAGCGCTGTCTGCCTTCGTGCTGATGCTGGCAAAATTTACGTTGCTCAGCGGGACTTTTTTCAAAAAGTGACAAAAGTTTTGCTGGCGTAAGTGTAGACAAGCCCTTAGTAGGTGTTTTCTTCTTCCCCCATCCTTTTGACTGCAAAATTCAGCTGACAAGGAACCCCTGGCGTGATTCATCTTCACCATGGTTCATCTTCATGGATGCAGAGGAAGGGAGAGGAGAACAACAACAACAAGAAGTCTTTTGTCTTCTTATTGATGGTACCTAAGGAAATTCTAGTTGCAGTGTCCCACAATAGTCCATCTGGTATGAATGAATCTTTCCTTTTAGGAAGGGTGTAACACCTTCTGCTGAAGATCTGCTCTCATGCTAATGAATGTCTCTTTCCTGCCTGCTGATTTACACCTTCACAGAGGCTTACAATACAACCACTCAAATATTACATTATAGTATAGACTGCTAAGCACTGAAGATCTATGCATGGCCCAACACCTAAACAAACACTTTTCAGTTTTTAATGACAGGATGGCTAATGGGAATGAGGATATGGAGGTTGTTACCACATCCGAGGTGGAAGTCAAACTCAAACAGCTTAATGGGACTAAATCAGGGGGCCTGCATAATCTCCACCAAAGAATATTAAAGTAATTGGCGCATGAAATTGCAAGCCCAAGAGAGAAGATTTTTAATGAATCTGTAAACTTGGAGGTCATAGCTGTGATTGGAGAATTGCTAATATAGTTCCTATTTTTATGAAAGGGGGGGAAAAAAGTGATCCAGAATCTACAAGCCTGTTAGTTTGACCTCAATTGTCTGTAAGGTTGTGGAATAAAGTTTTGAAAGAGCAAGTAATGAAGGACATAGAAGTTAATGTTAATTGGGATAAAAAACAACACGGTTTTACAAAAGGTCGATCATGCCAGACCAACCTGATCTCCTTCTTTGAGAAGATAACGGATTTTTTTAGACAAAAGAAATGCAGCAGATCTGATCTACCTGGATTTCACTAAGGCATTTGATACAGTTCTTTATGGGAAATTAGTTAAATTGGAGAAGAAGGGAATTAATGAGTATCGAAAGGTAGACAAGGAATTGCTAAAGGGGAGAGTTGCAACGGGTCCTACTGCCAGGCTGGAGAGAGATTACTAGTGGAGTTTTTCTGATCCCAAGACCAATTCCTGTCTTGACATTTTTATTGCTGAGCATGGCACAAGAAGTGGGTGTGTGCTAATAAAATTTGTGGATTATGCAAAGTTGGGCAGTATTGCTGACATGGAAGAGGACCAGAATATCCTACAAGAAGATCTGGGTGGCCTTGTAAACTGGAGTAACAGAAATGGGATGACATTTAATAGTGCAAAGTCATGCACTTAGGGACTAACAACAAGATTTTTTACTATAAAGTGGGGAGTTGTCAATTGGAAGCTACAGAGGAAGAGAAAGACCTGCATGTTTTGTTGATCACAGGATGACTGAGCTGCCAATGTGATGCAGCTGTGAAAAAGACTAATACACTCCTAGGATGTATCAGGCAAGGTATTTTGAGCAGAGAGCGGGAAATATTATTACCATTGTACAAGGCACTGGTGAGACCTCATCTGGAATTCTGTGTGCAGTTCTGGTCCTGTTTAAGGAAAATTAATTCAAACTGAAACAGGTGCAGAGAAGGATGACCAGAGGAATGGAAAAACCTACCTTATGAGATGAGTTTAAAACTTACATGGTGCACAGCCGGCACGCAGCAGCTGGGGATGGCCAGTGGAGAATTGGCCTATGCCAGGGAATGCTCCTCCTGCCTCAGCTGCCTCCCCCTCATAGCCCGCAAGTAGCGTATTATAGTTGCTCCACTGCAACTTTAATTTACACCAGGGCCTGGCCGTTCAGGAGCAGGGAGCCACAACTGACTACTTGATGTTCCTTTTCCCCTGCAGAGCTTGGGCAGGGAGAATCTGCCTTGATGCATTCCGAGATCTGTTTATCCCTCATGAAGCTAGTCTGTAACCTGAAGCTGACCATAAAATCCTCTTTCGTCCCTGCTCAGAATACCGTAGGTTATGGAAAGGCCATGTGTGTCCCTGTGGAAACTCTCGTTACATTGTTTTCCTGTAGGGCTCCTTCCCTTGCTGGCTGATGCTGTTGAAAAACCAATGTTGTTTGTGTAAAGGACAGGGTGTAATGCTCCCACTGCTGAAAGATTCTAGTTGGACTTTTGCCAGCAAGTGGGTGTAGCAGCTGGGGTGGGAAATCTTTCCATGTGAGGGGAAGAAGGGAGGAAAACTAACAAGATTTAGAAATAAGATAGCTCTGGACTCATACTGCTCTACCTGCTAGATTGTTAATAGTCCTTTGCTCTTGTATAGTAACACTCTGCCCTTAAATCATAAATCCCTGGTGCTTATCTTGCTCTTTTGTTCAAGATCTTGAATATTGTCATTACAAATGTTAATTAGTTCTCCCTACAGCCCCCCCCCAAGAAACATTCACACTATGAAAGGGTGACAGAGTAGGGAACCAAAACCCAGTAGCTCTGACAGCTAGTTCCCTGCTCTAACTTTTACTGTACGCACACACACACACATCTAAAGTAAAAAAAAATGGGGGATATTAATGTGGCCTACTGGGGCATACATGCTGATGTGATATAAGGGGGGAAATAAAACATGTTTTAAAATAGATATTTGGAGTTGTTAATGCAAAATACAAAAAGAATGTCTTTCTTTGCAGAAGACTAGCAGATTCCTCATTCTCATCAAGTGTGGAGTAAACTTGCATTTGGGCCAAGGTGTGGAATGAAGGCCTACAATAGACAGTAGTGTTGTCCAATGGCTAGATAGTGGGCTTGGGCATAGATTCCCCTCTCCCCCACCTGCCTCCCAACTCTGCCAAAGACTCACTCTGTTACCTTGGGCAAGTCACTCCCTCTTTCTGTGCTTTTGGTTCCCTCTCAGTAAAAAATGGGGATGATAAGGCTGCCCTTCCTTTGCAAATGTTGTTTGAGATTATCATGAATGAAAAGCACTGTTGAAGTGCTAAGCATTACTGGAGAAGTTTGCAAGTGCACTGGAGTACTGCCCCCACTGCTTCCAGAATGGAATTATGCCACAGAAATGTGTGAAAGATAACTTTGTTTACACTCTGAACAATGACATAGGCAAAGCTAATTAATCACAAGGAAGCAACACAGCAAGATGTACAGCTATTCCCAGATCTACATTTCATGGGCCACTGAGATTTCTGCTTTATTTTCCCCCAGGGTCCCACACATTCCCATTGTTTGCAGAGGCCTCTCCCTGTTTATCGCCCCACAGCTGAATACTTGGCTATGGCATGCAGATCTGCGACTCTCACCCTTTAAGGATGAACTTCAGAGCCTATCAGTGGCACTCCTCAATTCTCCTGAATGAGTGCAAGGCTCTCCCTCAAAATCTAAGCATGCTGTTCCCCCTGCCAGCACAGGGGGCAAAGCTAAGGGCTGGGAATCTACCCGGTGTTTCCCACATGCCATTATGGAGCGTCAGCAGGCCTGGATTCTTCCTTTTTATAAAGCAATTGAATGACCTGTTTGTTAAACTGTCCTCTGTTTCTACATGTGGCTGACCCTAATCACACAACCTGGCTCTGGGAGTTCACACCTGGCCACATCTATCCCACCTTTTCGCTTCCCACTTCATGTGGGGTCTTTCTATACCTGGGCACCCAGTGCCTGGCTCTTCATGGTGGGCTGTCCTTCACACTTGTGAAACACAGCTCCCGGTGTGATGGCAAATCCTGTTTGGGTAGCACTGTGCACTACTAAACTAAATAGACAAGGTACATCCTTGGAGAATTAAGCTCTTATTCCACAAAATATATTAGTTCCCACACTCAGGTTTCCAGCACGTGTCTAACTCTAAGCACATAAGTAGTCCCACAATGGACAGCTGTGAAATAACTCAAAGTTACATGTGTGCTTAAGTGCTTTAGCTGGATTGGGGCCCAGGACGGAGTCCCACCGGCTTGGTCCCTAGAACCACTTGGGGTGACGTCAGTCAGAACTCCAGTGCAGTGGGTCTCACCCCACTGTTTCAGCGCCTCCTGGGTCTGCTCTCAGCATGTGTGGCACCCCTGTTCTGCCGTAAGCTCCCTGAAGGGAGTCTCCCTGGATGGGATGCCTGAGGAGCTCTGGCACACCCCCACAGGGCCAGGCGCACCATCTTACTGTCAGAAGCAATTCGCAGCCAGCATGGAAATCGGCAGGGTTTATTAGTCCTTGGGAACACAGCATAGAACAAAGCTCTTTAGCAGATGAATCAAGAAGTTACAACGCCCATCCTGGGGAGTGCCAGCACCCCCATTCCTGGGCTGTGCTCCCTGGGCTCCCCCACAGGGGACTGGTGACTCTTTCAGCCAGTTATCCCTAGACACGCCCTCCCTCCCTCTCCCCGCCCCCTGGTGCGTTTTTCTGGGCAAAGAGGATGAACTCCAGCCATTGTCTGTGCACAGGTAGCTAAAGGCAGCCATACCTGCCTTCTAATGGTCACTACAAAGATCACACACCGTTAACCCAACACCTAAAAACTTGAATACTTCGTAGGGGAAACTGAGGCACACACAGCATTCATTAAGAACATTCCCACTTTGTCATATGGCTTCAGTCCATAAGCAGAGGGAAGTTACCTCAAATTACCTCCACCAGAGAGGCATCACCAGTGAGTGGCAATGGTGTACACTAACCACGCTCAGCCCACCACCTCTAAAGATAAAACTGCTAAGGAGCTGTAGGCTGGGGAATGGGAAATTTACATGGCATAAGGAACTGCACTGAGGGACTGATGATGATAACCTGTTAGTGTGTGATGTTTTCAGAAGCAAAAGATTTATTGCTGAGTGGAGCCCCAGATCAGAATAGGAGAATTGAGAGGAGGGCTTCATGGACAAACCATGGCAGGCAGGTTAAATGCTTATACTTCTACGGAAAGATAGACAAATCAGATCACCCCTGGGAAGCCTGGCTCCCAGTGGGGGACAGATTAGCAACACCACTGGTATATTTACACACTTGGAAGGAGTGAACGCCAGTCAGTGATGGTATCTAAGGTTTGGCTTATGTAGTGCTGCAGTGAAGAGGCTTCTCCATGTTCAGAGGAGAGAGGTCAGGCCTAGATAAACAGTACGTGGTCCCAGTAGCTTTATCCCTGTCACAGGATCACTGAGGTGGTAAGAAAAACTTTAACAGCTGTAGTGCTGCTTTTGAACCTAACAGTAAAGGATGGGTCAGGAGGTCATTGCTTCAGTGCCCCTGGGAAGGAGGGAACTTTTTCCTGGAAGCCTTTGAAAACCTTAACTAAATTACTGTGACTGCATTGCTAAATGCTTGAGAAATCCAGATGGCTCAGGTCACAGGCTTCCCTATAAGCAGACACACCAATAACTGTTTGCATTCCCGTACTCAGCAACATAATTAATGGTGCTACTTCCTGGGAAGATATATATATATATAAAATACTAGCTGATACCTGTGAAAAATAAACATTGATTGTATTTGGATATCAGAAGAAACTCCCCTTTTCTGCTTCTTTCTTTTCTCTCTCCCTCCAACTTCACTTCTTCCTCATACCTCCTTTTCCACTTCCTCTCCTTTTGCCCTCTTTTCCCTGAAACGTCATGGAGCTCAGATCATTGCTGCATGGTGGGACTGGGACACCAGTGATTAATTCTAATAATGAAGGAGAGCCAGAATCAAAACAACTTGCTCACCTGCAAATTTTGCATGTGGGAAGTCCTGAAATTCAGATCCTGATATGAATTATTTTTGCTGTCTCCTTTCCTTGTATTGGGATGAAGCAAACAGCTGATCCAAACCTTGAGGTGTTTATTTGCAATATGATACAGATTTTGCTGCTCAGTTCCATCCCATAACTGGTATTTCACGTAAATAGTTGATGCAATGGATTAGCGGATGATTAGGCAAGTGGCAGTGTATTACCCAAAAACATGGTCGTCTGTACTGTTCCCTTATAACTCCTCCTTCCCAGTTCCCTTTAGTCTGTTTCAGTTATCTGTTATATCTTGACTTACACTTCAATTGTGAGCTCTCTGTGTCAGGGACTGTTTGTACAGCACCTGGCGCAATTGAGCCAATGATCCTTGACTGGGGCCCTACTGTCTTGTTATTGCTGTCATTCAATAAATATTAACAATACAATAGGAGCGAAGGTGGAAAACAGCTAGGTATGGTAGTGGCTGCTGTCATCATTGATATAGCTCCATAGCTGTACAAGTTGTTGTAGAAACCCATCAGAAGGGCAGCATTTCTATAGCCAAGGAGCTCACAGTGTAACAATCCAATCCTGCAGGGCGCTGCTGAACTCCCTCAGTTCACATTCAAGTCACGTGGAACTGGGAATGCTCAGTAGCTGTCAGGGAAAATTGCCCTGAAGTATCAGGTAAGGGTGGGAGAATTCATACAGCTCTAGAATCTGGAAATTCTGTCCTTAGACAAGAACTTAACCTGGTGGAGAAAGGCAGAACAGAACCAAAGTCTTGGAGTTAAGGTCAGGCAAATTCAAGTTAAAAATAATACACACCTTTTTAAGAGGGAAGGTGATTAATCTTTGGAACAACTACCCAGGGATGTGGTGGAGTCTCCATCACTTGGATTCTTCATATCAAGACTGGATGACGTTCTGAAAGATGGGCTTTTGCCAAACACAAGTTATTGGGCTTAATACAGGGGTCACAGCGTGAAATTCTCTGGCCTGTGTTATTCAGGAGATCAGACTCGCTGATCATTCTAGTCCCTTCTGGTCTTAAAGTCTTTGACTCTGAGGCCTGACCTCTGTTTGGCTCTGACAAATTGCAGCTTCCCAGCTGCTTTGATGTTGTATTACTTTTTATTTTTCATTCCTCTGGTTGTCCTGGAAACAGAGTAAGAAATACTTTTAAACAAGACCATTTACTTTCCAGGTGACATCTGGTATAGCACAGTCTCCTGCTTAGTTAAACAAAACATTGTTTTAAAATTACATTTTTTTCTTCGGGGAGGGGAAGAGCAGTTTACATTTATTGGGAGACATTGTTTTGAGAAACATGAAAAATGTCACAATACTAAACTTTTCAAAAGTTCTAACAATTCCATGAAATCTAAGTCATCAGTGAGTCTTTCCTTCCCAATTACGGGGCAAGGTGAAAGAGGTTAGCATTGGAGGGCAGGTGAAACAAATTTGTTTGAAGGAGGAAAGTGAGCCAAATCCTTGTTCCATTGAAGGCAATGGGAGTTTTGTTAATGACTTAGAAATGAAGAATGGTTGAGGAACTGGAATGGAATTTGGGAGTTCTGGGTTCAAGTTCTTGGCTCTGCCACAGGCTTCCTATATAACCTTAGGCATGCTATTTAAACTCTCTGTATGTCACATGTAAAATGGGAATGATAAAACTCCCATTATCTGTCTAGTCTATTTAGATTGCAAACTCTTCACAGCATGGAGTGTCTTGCTTTATGTATGTAAAACACCTAGTACAGTGGGACCCTGATATTAGCTGGAGCCTCTCTAGGTGATACTGAAATGCTAATAATAATGAGAATGACTTCAGTGGCACCACGTTTTGGTCTTTTGTGCAGAAATATGACTTGTGGTTACTGGATCATCAATTAAGACAATCAAAATTACAAGGCCCTTATTACATATCTGTAGATGACTGGCTGTTCAACTGCATGATCGACATCCTAATTGGTGAAGCTTCTCTGTGGAAATAAATTCAGATCAATTTGGGGGAAAATTATAGCATAGCTACACTTTACAGAGTACTAGGTGCATGTTTGATTAATGCATATGTTAAAACAGAATAGCCACCTTGTTTCTGACCTGGTCACTAGTTGCGTGGTGGATGAATCAAAATTTGGGCCATATGATCAACCCTTCATGTCACCGGCTGAGAGCGCTGTGGTGGCAAGATGCACGGCCTTCACTGAGAGCAGTAGGAAATGTCTGACACTGCTGACAAAGGACCCAGGAGTACCAGGGTTATGTTTCACAAGAAGCCATATCCAGTTCTCTTCAAATAGAAGGAGGAGTCAGTTCACTACATGGTCTTTCAGCATGGGGAATAATTGAGGAAGTGCAAGAGTCCATCTGTCTTAATGAAAAACAAATCAGTGTATGTTATTCCTGCCACAGTGATGCCAACCAGGGGCCTGATTGCCAATGAAGTCAGTGGAACTGAAACTTTAAAACCGGGTGGAGATTACTATGAGAATTCAGTGGGTCAGGGCCCAAGAGCTCAGACACCGTGGTGCTCAAAAGCCTATAAATAAAGAAATAATTCATGGATTCACAGCGTGGCCCACAGTGAAACAAAGCTGATTGGCCTTTGAGGGTATCAAACAGCAGTGTAACATTTTGGCTTATACTTCCCAGATTCCACTTTGTGTGCCTGTAAGGCAGCCTGTCACACAATTACATGGTATAGTTTGTTTATTGCAAGACTCAAGGTCGCTCATCCTCACTTCTGGCATCAGATTACAGCTCTTAGGTGGGCTTCCCTTCATGGAAAAATGTCACCCCAACATAGCACATGACCTCTTAGGTTGAGAAAGTGATTATTTCAGTCTGTTGATGCAAAAGCTTATTTGGGAACAGTTGGATTCCGGTATTTGCTATCTTTTCTAGTGAGGGAAAACCTCCTCTTGGGAACATGCCCTTTCATGTGCTGAGCCAGGCAGCCCATGTGCTATGTAATTTATCTGGAATACATTAAATGTAGCTGCTGAGTCAGGAAAGAACTGACTCTCAAACTCCAGGAGCAGCAGCAGGTCAAGAGGTATATTCCCAAGGTCAGGAAAAATCCTCTTTGTCGGGGGGGGGGGGGGGGGGGGAAATTTAGTGCAGTGTGCATTATATAAATAAGGCACCCCTCTCCTACTCAAAACTGAAATATTATCTTCAGTTCCTGCACCAGGCTGCACTGGTTAGTTAATCAAGAGGCAATAAACATTTACAGATAAACTTCTGGGACTGCGAAGAGCCTGTTTTTTTCAGAAGTACTGGGCATACACTGGTCCACTTGAGATCAGTGGGTGCTGAAGCTGCTTAACACATCTGAAAGCAGCCCCACAGTGCTTAATTGTAGAATTGGTTGAGAAATGGGTTTTTCTTCCCCGATGGAAAATTTCCATTTTGGCAGAAATTAAAATAGCAAAACATTTTGCTTTGGAAATGGTGCGATGGCACCTCATAGAGATTGTAGTTCAGGTGCCTCCAGCTCCCATTCTTCTTTATAGATAGGGCTAGAGCAAATCCACAGGTATCCGCTATATCTCCACGGATCATTTCTTCCAGATCGCAGGTCGGACGGTCATGGAGGTTGGGACCTCTGTGACTTCTGGGGCAGGACTGGAGCAGCTGCCAGTCAGGGGTGCAGCAAAAAGCTGATTAGCTGTTAGGCAAGGGGCAGGGCTCAACATCTGATCAGCTGTTAGGCGGGTGGGGCTCATCAGCTGTTTGGGGTGGCAGTCACTCAACAGCTGATGGAGGGCTGCTGGCTCCAAAACAGCTGATGTGTGGATGCAGATGCGGTTAAATCTAGAAGAGGGAAGGCGGATTGCAAGTCAGGCAAAAGTTTTTTCCAGTGGATGCAGCTCCACATATTTGTATCCATGCAGCACTCTAGATGGGGCTCACTTTTTGGACTATGTCTCCCATGATGCACTCTGATCTCCCCACTTAGAGAAGGGAGTCCCTAGCCATGGTGTATTATGGAAGATGTAGTCTGGCCAGGGAAATTTAGCCCATAAAGGAGAATGGGTATAGAAAAATAACTGCAGTATATCCCTCGTGAGGCACCACACAGCATTTTCAGTGTGAAATACCTTGTTTTGGGACAAAATATTTCCATTTTTGGGTGTTGGGATTTTCAATTAAAAAAATAACATTGTCTCCGAAAGCAGACACTTTGAGTTTAAAAAAAAGTTATTTAGATGAAAACCCCAATTCTCTGTCAAAATTTGTGACCATCCTGTGTAACTTACATTTAACTAAGGTAACTTTTCATGTTTAGGCAGTGAAAATTAATTCAGCTAGTAAAATACTAGAAAAGCTGGTCATTCTTACTCAGTGCACCTAGTTTCCTTTTGTCGTTGGGATGATGCACCCTGACCCCTTCCTCCCAGGCAATGTGTGCCGCTTCATACTTATGTGTCTTGCTACCCTTTACTATCCCTCTAGCTACACTCATTTAGGCCTCTGTCCTGTACGATGTTGGGAACTCTCAGCCTCTAAGGGGCAAGTGAACATTGATGGCATTAGCACCTTGGAGGATCAAGGCAATAATGCTCACCCTTAGGCTAGATATCCACTGCACCAATTCAGTTGCGCTGCTGTAGCACTTGTGGTGGAGGTGCTCTAAGCCGACGGAACAGAATGTTCCTGTTGGCTTAATAACTTCTGCCTTCGCAGGAGAGGATAGCTGTGTCTCCCACTGACAGTGCTGTCCATACCGGTGCTTAGGTACTCAAGGGTGTGGATTATTCACCCCCCTGAATGACATAAGTTATATTGAAGTAACCTGTAGTGTAGACTAACCTTCTACTTATTTATTATTGTAATCCCTGAAAGAGAGAGAGAAATGGTGTGCGTATGTGTGAGAGAGAGAGATTTAGGCTGGGTCTATGCTGATGGTGGCAAATTTGCCGCCATCAGTTCAATGTCTGTGGATCGACTGAGCGGTCTGTATAGACCCGCTCAGTTGATTCAGCAATCGACGCAGGAAAACCACCCCGGAAAGTGGCGCAGCACAGTGTGGACGGCATGCGGAGCAGACGCAGCGAAGTTGATGGGAGATATGCAAGTGATTTACATCAATTGCGTATCTCCTGTCGACTGCCGCCAAATCCCGAAGGTAAGCGTAGACCGGGCCTTAGTTAGTTATATGGAAATCTTTTAAATTGGGTGGAGTTAAAATTATCTTTTTTGAAACTGAAGCTCAAGAAACCTATATCTGAGACAGCCATTTCTGTTATCCCGTCTTAAGTAGAAGAGCTACGAATGATATCACACAGGCCAGGGAGCCCTGCCTGAAGATAATCCAAGTGTTCATGATATTGAGGTAGTTCCGTTCTTATTTTGAAGGCAACTCAAGTGTTGAGTGCATATGAAGAACATACCGGCTTTCAAAGTCTTGGACTGCATTTTACTTACTATTTCCCACTTTGTAGCTGTATGGGAATTAGTAATGGTGTAGGCACTAGTAGTAAAGGCATGGCTTTAGAGATTTCAGCATCCATAGGATTAACTGCTCAGGAATAGTCATAACCTGCATTTCATTTCTCTGGGACAGTGTGTTCAGATAAAGGAGAGATTATACTGTTTTTTGTGAAGTTGCTGCCCACAGAATGAGTCCAAGATAATTCTTTGCAGTGTTGATGTAGCCATGTTAATCCCTGGATACTAGAGAGACAAGGTGGGTGAGGTAATACCTTTTATGGGATCAACTTCTGTTAGTGAAAGAGAAAAACTTTTGTTTGTATATATACTGTTAAATCCTGGAACAGCCGTGGGTACTAGGATGGCCCCCCAATACACCAACCTCTTCGTAGACCACCTTGAAGAAGAATTCCTGTACAGATGCATCACAAAATGAAAGATACATCAATGATATTTTCATCCTCTGGGTAGAAAACCTAAGCTCTCTCCTAGATTTCCACCACAACTTCAACAACCACCACCCGTCAATCCAGTTCTCTCTGGAATGCTTCTGCTCCAGCATCAACTTCCTGGACACAATAATCCGTTTCAGCAATGGAACCCTATAGACAACCATATATAAGAAACCCACGGATCACCACACCTACCCTCACAGATCCAGTAACCACCCCTAACACACCAAGAAATCGGTTATCTACAGCCAGGCACTCAGATACCACAGAATATGTTCTGAGAAGAAAGTCTAGGACATACACCTGAACACACTTACAAATATCTTCACCAAACAAAGGACACTCCACCAGAGAAGTAGCTTGCATCATGGAATGGGCCACCCAAATATCCCAAGAGAACCTGCTTCAATAAAGAATCTCCCCTCTCCTGGGCACCTATGAGTCATCAGGACATGTAGGAACATACCTGTGGTCAGGGGGACTGCAATCCCCCATGCCATGCTTTTCCATGCCATGTGCTGTAATCTTGTATTTGAAACAAGCCACATGGCAGACCTGAGACTATAAAATGCAGCTGCACCATCTCCATCTTGTCTTCATTACTGCTTTCTATTCCTACCTCTGGATCAACTACTTTACATCTGAAGCTGTGAAACAAAGGACTGAGACCCATCCAGATACTGGATGTCCACCAAAGGAACTGTACAAGCCTGCAAACTCCACAGTTCTGCTGAGAATCTGATATATGTGGACTTTAATGTCACTTGTATGTATCTTATTGCTTTGACAATTTAACATCTCTCTTCTTATTTTCTTCTTTCCTTTATAATAAGCCTGTAGTTTTAGTTACTAAAGGATTGAGTGGCCGCATGGTATTTTGGGTAAGATCCAAACCTACATTGGTCTGGTAATGTGGCTGACCCTTAGGAGATCAGGAGAACATTTTTGGTAAAGGAAACAGAGTTTTAATAACTTATCTCTTTACTGGACCTAGTTGCTAATTGGGGGCCAGAGACTGAAACGCAATAAAGGGGGCTGTGTAACTTCTTGTTTTTAGCTTCTTGATAACCAGCGTGTGGGATCAGGAGCACTGTTTGTGACTAGCTGGTAAATCTAAGCTGGTAAATCTAAGCCACCAGTGCTGGGAGAATCTGCTCTCCTTTTGCAGCCTGCCCTGCCCTTAGCATTTTCAGATGGACTACCTTAGGCACGGACAGGTCACAGCTTGTATGGACAGCTGTCCCACTGCCATAGCTACATAATGCAGTTACACCAGTGCTCTTACAGCGGCACAGCTGAATCGATACAGCGGCACAGCTGAATCGATACAGCGGCACAGCTGAATCGATACAGCGGCACAGCTGAATCGATACAGCGGCACAGCTGAATCGATACAGCTGTGTCACTGTCAGTTTTAAGTGTAGACTAGCCCTAACTCACTACAGTGGCACCACTGGAGCAGTATACATGAAGACAAGCCCAGAGTACCTTTCCCAGACCTAAAGAAGAGCTCTGTGTAGCTTGAGAGCTTGTCTCTCTCACCAACAAAAGTTGCTCCAATAAAAGATATTACCTGGACCACCTTGTCTCTCCAAAATAGCTGTTGAACATGAAGACAGAAGTAAATACAATTGACATTTTTAGACTCATCTCAGTGGACAATTTCAGTAACATCAGCTTCCAAGCTTCAGTAATGCACCCCGATATGGGTCCTGGCACTGTGAGCACTTACACACTAGTACCTTCATGCTTATGGGTTGTTCAGTGGAACTGCTCAGATGCAGAGAAGTACTCATGTGCGTAACTGTTTGTATGGTTGGGGACTAAGGGACCATTTTGACCCTGAAAGTGGCACGTTTTTATTTATTGATCCTGTAAGGTACCACAGTGAGTTCCTTTAGGTTTTAAATCTCTTTTGGTTCTTGTTTAAAAAAAAAAATCGAAGAAGTCTCCCATAACTCGTGATGATTCTGAATCGCAGACTGTTCAGTTTTGGTTCTGATCAAAATCTTTAAAGTGAGTCCACACCAAAAACAAAGATGGCAATCTCATCAGAAACACCTCTTTTGGGAATAAGGGAGGGGGGAAAGGGGCACAGATACATCTTTGTTTCTTCTAGATGGGATAAACTCTCCAGGGTACGGGACTGTCTTATACTGTGCCAGATGCATTATCTGCTCTTAACAAATAATTAATAATAAAACAGTAATCCAAAACAACTACTTAATTTAAAAAAAAAATCAATTAAAGCTGCTGAATAACAGCAACATACTATCCTTTTGCATCTCTTACAAACACCAAGGGACCCTGTAAGTCTGACACAGCTCATCCACCAGGATACAAAGCATTCTAGTCAAGTATAAAGGAATGCATATGGAAGTATAATGTAATGCAGCCCAACTGTCCTGTAACCCATTGCAGCACAACCGCCACAAGAACTGGGACCCAGTGTGAATACTATCCTTCTACTAGTAATCTCAAAATATAAATGCACCACAAAAAACCTTTTGGGAAACAGAAAAACACACAGAAATTATACATGTTCCTTTTAATGATGCATGGCCCCAGATTCTCAGTTGAGCTCCATGCCCTTTGCACTTCTCGGGTGGCACTGATGGAGCCGCTGCCGGCTGTAAACAGCCAGTGGAGAATTCCCCATGTGGAATTCCCACTGATGCTGTAAAGCTCCTGAGGTAGCTGCCCCCTACTATCCCGGCATAGGTGGGCATGTCAGCAGGGGGGAAGGATATGCCAGAGATGCTACATATGCTACGCTAGTCCTCTGCTGGCTGCTCTACCGGGTGCCAGCACTAGTGGCACAGAATCAAAGAGCTAGAAATGAGTTCTGATGCTTCCCCAGCAGCAAATTGTTGGCCTACAGTAATGAATCCAGCCTCTGTTGTTGGTAACAGAGGGCCTGCTTTACCCTATGTTTCTCTAATTTCGTAGTGGTGAATTTTATTGCAGTTGCACCAAAATAAACTGGAATAATTTAGTGGTGACTCAAATGCAAAGTATCTTTGGGGGAGTTTTTGGATCATTTTTTGTAATCTATTGTTTACTTAAGTTCAGACAATGAATTTGGCACTGTACCTTCCCTGAGGATCGTGCAGTCTTGGATCCCAATCCTGCAAAGACTTACACGCGTACTTTTTGTTAAGCACCTAACCATAATCTCATCAAAACCACTCACTTCGATGAGATTACTCAGGTGCTTAGTATTAAGCATGTGCACATAAAGCTTGACAGGATCAGGACCTAAAAGACCAATATGGGATCAGATTCTGATGCACAGTAAGGCAGTACTCAAGGGGAGCCAGTGTAAATTGGTTCCTTCATTGGCAGAATCAGGTACAAATCCCCATGAGTAAAGAATTCAGAATCTGGGTCACCAAGAAGATATTGAGATTGTAGAAAGAAGTTATAGATAGATATGATATTTTTGTTGTGGGCCTCATGGAAGAAATGGGTCTTCTGAATGAAAAAATGGTGAGGAGCAACTAGAACATCCACAGCACCATGGACCTTCTGAACATGACAACAGCCCTTCACCATGCTACTATTTGGGTTCTGGGACCCACCCACAGCTAAAAGCCCCTCCCCTAGCCTAAGGGGAGGAGCTACTGAGCCCAGAATTCAACTCATTACAGGAGACAATGAGTGAAAAAACAGGAACAGGCATGAAGGTCAAAGGGCTAAATGGAGGGAACCCTAGGGGGACACCGAGCAGAGGATTCCGGGCAGCACCCACTGCTCCTTGAAAGTAGCTAAGGAGTCAGTAGACACGGCCCAGAGGACCTCTTCCTGGATACATGATGGGACGGAGGAACGGAAATGGGGCCCTTCACCATGCTGGGAGGGACCTGCTTTTTCCCAAACCTGCTCAGCTGGTCTCCCTTCTTCCTTTTGTGTTTCTTAAGTTTGTAGCATTTAAACTGCAAAGTACCTGAAATGAATGGCCTGCCCCAAAGTCCTTTAGTCAGGTCTTGGCTCTTTTAAAGCTCTAATCCTTAAAGGCTTTGGCAGATGATTGGAGTTTAGAAAACATCAAGTAGGCACATTTCATTCCAGGCAGTTCCTCTCTAAACACAGATTATTTTCTCAAGCCCCATGTAGATCTCTGCCAAGAAAGGCGACAGTTTTATGGCATAACCCTATAGGTGGAAAAACACAGGCTTTTAATTATTTTTATGAAGCAGGTTTATCTTGCTGTGCTTGATAGTAACTCCGTTAGCTTTTTTTACTCAGTAATAATCCAAATCAACGTGCTGCAGGGATTTCCCTTAAAAGTCACCAACTAAAGCCTGCAATTAAGGAATCTGGAATCTTATAAGCCTGTGTGATATGATCAGACTGATGTTTTGTAACTCTTATTTGAGGGACATTTCAGTTTCTTCTCTGAACAATGTTTATAGAACAGTTTCCCATATACTTATGTGAGCCATTTAGAGTCTAAACTACCCAAAACTAGCTCACTTTCAAATTGAGACCATTTTTAGCTGATCAGTGGCCCAATCCTGCAGTCCTGAGAGCTTTGAATACAAACTGCTTTGATAGGGAAGTGGGGGGGGGAGATGAAGGAAAAAGGTGAATAAAAAAATATAGGGCTTGGTCCTGCACCACTGAAATCAGTGCAATTTTAAAATTGCTAAGGAAATGCCTTATGCATATAACTAGCCTGGGGAACTTATCACCACAAGATATCATTGCTCCCAAGAGTGTAGCAGGCTTCCAGAAAGGATTGGATATTTTTATGGATAAAGAAAACATCCAGAGTTATAACAGCAAGGATGAAAAACAGGGTTTGGGAGAGAGATATATCATTCAGTTTAGAGGCACAAGACAACTTCTCAATTATGTAGTTTAGGAAAAAACATTATCTGAGAACAGATTATGCCATAACCACCGACTCAAGAGTTTCTTGGACTTTCCTCTAAAGCAGCTGGTACAGGTCACTGACAGCAACAGGATACTTGCTATATCCTATACACCAATTCCTGTGCTCATACTGGAAATTTTCCAGCTGACTTAAATGTAAGCAGCACCGGACCCATAAGGACTCCAGGTGCACTTGATGAAAGCACCAGCTGATTAGCTGGCAGCAGCTCAGACTGGATAACAGGTTGTTTTCTTACAGGTGCAGCTAAGGTTATAGCAGAGCACTCCCCCCTTGTGTGGTCATATGAGCTCCAATTACTGTGTCACCTAGTTGTCAATGAGGCTCTGAGCTGGAATTCTCCTTCTATATTATCTCTGCCATTGTCCTAGAACTGCTTTGTTTAAAGAGGCATTAACCTTTTATGGATTGAAGGAGCTAAACCTGGGGATTTCTTTAGGCCTTTAAAAAGTTTCTATTATTAGTCAATGAAAGTGGATGGCCAGCAATATTGTGACATAGAAAGAGGAGGAAGGTACACCAGGCCAGGAGTAAAACATCAGAGAATATTTCTTGACTTTGAAATGCTAATTGAGTAGATTTATAGTCACACTGCACGATTGGGCCCTGGATACTAACATTGTGTGAATTTAGCACTGGAGGAAAAGAAGGGTGGTCTCATAATAGATTTCTGTATTCAAGGTGAATGCTAAGCTGCTGGTGGGTGCTGGATTTTAGTTCCAAAATAACTGATCTATAACGCTAATTTTAAAGAGTGAAATAAAATTCAGCACTTCTTAATGAACAGCATTGTATTCACATTCTTTTTTATGTATTGTTTTAATAGAGGACTGGGTGTGCCAGTTAACTTCTACTAGAAAGGGATTAGTTTTTAAAATTGAAATTTAGTGTTCTCAGAAAAGATGCTAGCTTGATAGCCCTGGAGATTGAGGAAGTTTTAAGCAGTGGTGTTCTAGCCATGTCAGTCCCAGGAGATTAGAGAGACAAGGTGGGCAAAATAGTATCTTTTATTAGACTTCACAGAGCTCTTCTTCAGCCTCCATCTTGGTAGTGCAGGAGCAAACTGCTGTGCTTGTGACAGAAAACTGGAATTGTCACTTTGTACTTGGAAACTATGAAGTGGCTCAGGTTTGCTGTGGCTCACAAACATAGGCTGAATTTCCAGTTTTGGAGTGAAACCTAGAATTAGGGGAGCGTGGGTTGGTTTGGGATTTTTTTATGATCATACCGAGCCCTTTTCAACCCTCCCCCGCTCCCCTGGGGTGGACGATGAGATGGAACAAAGACCCTACAATGAACATATAACAACAGAAGGTGATTTAAGATACTGAGGTTAAATAACATTTTCCATGACAGGTCAGCATTTTTTTCTATGACATTTTTATTAAACTTTAAATATATATATTTATACATATATAAACACAAACATAACAAATGATACATAAAGTCATATTAACTATGTGCTATCTAACCTTAGCTACACTTGAAAATGTTTATGCACATATATAACATGAACAGTTAAAATGTGAATCAAGTATTTGTATTACAGTATTTACACACAGTTTGTTCATAAAAATGCAACTAAAGAAAAATTTATTGATAACATAAAGAATAGAAGCAAAATTCAGAGGAGAATAGAGATGGGAAGGGAAGTGAAGAAAGTGGTTAGAGAGGAGGGGACAGTTCAGCATTTTTTATAAGAATATAAGAATGGCCACAGTGGGTCAGATCAATGGTCTATCTAGCACAATATCCTGTCTTCTGACAGTGGCCAAGAATTCATTAACTTATCTAATTCTTTTTTTAATCTAGTTATGCTTTTGGCCTTCACAACATCTCCTGGCAACAAGTTCCACGGATTGATTGTGCACTGTGAAGAAGTACTGCCTTTTGTTTGTTTTAAATCTGCTATTAATTTCATTGGGGGACGCCTGGTTTTGTGTTCTGTGAAGGAGTAAATAACACTTCCTTATTCACTTTCTCCGCACCAGTCATAATTTTATAGACCTTTATCATTCATATCCCCCCTTAGTTGTCTCTTTTAAAAGACTGGCAATTTTCAGCTTGGAAATGTCTCCTCATATAGATGATGTTCCATTCCCCAAATCATTTTTGTTGCCCTTCTGTACTTTTTCCAATTCTAATGAATCTTTTTAAAGATGGGATGACCAGAACTGCATGCAGTATTCAAGTTGTGGGTGTCCCAGGGATTTACATAGTGGCGTCATGATATATACGGTCTTATTCTCTATCTCTTGTCTAATGGTTCCCAACATTGTGTTAGCTCTTTTGACTGCTGCTGCATCTTAGGCAGATGTTTTCACAGAACTAGCCATAATGACTCCACCATCTCTTTTTTGAGCTGTAACAGCAGATTTATCAAGACCCCATCATTTTGTATGTATAGTCAGGATTCTGTTTTCCAGTGTGCAATGCTTTGCATTTATCTGCACTGAATTTCATCTTCCATTTTGTTGCCTATTCGCCCAGTTTTGTGAGATCTCTTCTTAACACCTCACAGTCCGCTTTGGATTTAACTGTCTTGAGTAATTTTGTATCCTCCACAAATTTTGCCACTGATGACCATGCTAATGGTGGGAAAGAGACTTCTTGGATGGAAGGCCATACACTGACTTCGGTGGAATTCAGATCAGGCCCCCAGATTTGAGCCTCGGACAGTCAGACATTTGAAAAGTGCAAGAGGGGACCTTAAAATCCCAGGGGTCCCCTTGGAGGCCTTCTTTAGTGAGGCGGCTGGGGAGCGTCTCTGCTCTGGAGGAGGGACCTAGCCACAGGATGCGGGCTGGGATCGGGATTTTGGACACACCGGTGCTCGGATCCCTGGCTTTTTGGGGAGGGCCTCTCAAAGACAGGGGCGTCTTGCAGAACGGGGTGGGCTGGGGGGCTGACAGCCCGAGCCCCGAGAGTGGGGGTGGCTCTCCCCCAGCGAGCTGGGTCAGCGCGGGCCCTCACCTGCCAGCCCTGGCCGGGCGGGGCGGGGCGGGGCCGGGCCGGCCGGGGGCGGGGCCGGGCCGTGGGGCCGCGCTGGCGGACGGAGGCTGCTGCAGGTGGGTGCAGCCGGAGAGCGACGCTCGCCCTTGCAGCGAGCCGCAGCCCAGCCGGTCCCCGGGGGGCGCGCGACGGGCCGCCCCGCCCCGCCGCTGGGGCCAGTGCGCGGAGCGCCCGCGAGCGCCGCGGGAGGAGGCGCCGCCGAGCCGGGCTCGCGCTGCGCGGAGCGTGCCGGCTTCTCCCGGAGCGGCTCAGCCCGGTAAGTGCGGCCGCTCGGCCCCCGCCCGCCGGCCCCGCGCTGGGCTCTTCCCGCGGGGCGGCAATTGCACCTGCGGCTCCCCGCTGCACCGTGCGGGGGACGAGCCCTTCGCTCTGCGCCGCGGGTGTTAAACCCCCGGGGCTTCCCCCGCCCGCCCGCCGGTCCGGGCTTCCTTCGGCTCCCCGTGGCCGCGAGTCCCCGCCCGGGTCCCCGGGCCCCGCCGGACTGTGGCCCGAGGGGAAATGCGGGGATGTGGCCGTTCTGGGTTAGCCTTCGGGGGGGGGAGACGGGGGGTCACTGCTGCTGTAAGGGCTCAGAAGTTCTCAGCCTGGCCCGGAAGAGTGAAATGAAATGAAAGCCGGGGCTGGGAATTAAGGCATCAAGGACCCCCCCCCGTTTAATGCAGCGGGCTGTCTGTCCAGAGCCATTTGCATGTGCTGTAATCAGCTGAGGCGCAGGACCATGCATGCGACAGTGTTTGGCTTGCATGTGTTTAACCTGTTCCTTGCTGTCCAGCCAGCTGCGTGCCTCCCCTCTCTCTGTCTCAGGAGGCACTCAGGGCTGATGCGGGAAAAGAAGGTTGGCCGCTGGCGCTAACAAGTGACTAATTCTGCTGCGTGTGCCCCGGGATAGCCTGCAATCTGCACAGTTGGCAGCCCTTGCTGTTTTTGCTGAATGGGCACAAGCGGCACCGGTTGCCGCTTTGCCTCAGGTTTAGCTCTTGTTGCACAGGTAATTGTGTTTACCCTCCGTTGGGCAACAGGATTTTCATTTGTATCACAGCTAGCTGTTAAGTTAAAGTAAATACTTTTTCATGATGTAACTTCTGCATGGAGGGTTTAAACCCTTCCGGCGTGAAGTGGACCTGTTGTGGTTTATGCTGAACAGCGAATCTCTCTTCCCACTCCTATTTCATTCCAATGCCAGACAGAACAGTAACAACAGAAATATTGGGGGGAACGTGAGACCAGCACAGCCTGACTAATGCTGCAAAATTTGCAGTGTCTGTGTGAGAGGTGAAACAGGCCTGAAGCTGTATCCATTTACCTTCTTTAATGACTCTTTCCATTAAGCCACACTACACCATACTGGTGTATCTGTTGTATGAATGAGTCTGTCTTTCTTGCTGGTGTTATGGGACTTGTCCCTTCTACTGCACTCCTTATCAAGCTAGGCAGTCCCCTGGGTTTTTGTTCTGAGCTCTGCCACTGACTGACTCTGTGACCATGGTAAATTCCTTGACGTATGTTGACAAATACAGAGGAACGCATACTGGAAGGACTCATTTGAATTACTCATGTACTTTGTATTCCACATTAATTGTAACCACTCAGGAGAAGAACCAGGATGTGATTGTGGATAGCTCAGTGAACACCTCTGTTTAGGGTGCAGTAGATTTAAAAATAAAATAAAAATGAAATAATGGCAAGGTGCATAAGGAATGGGATAACAAATAAAATTGCAAATACTATTATTCTGATATAGAAAAAATGGTACTCTCCCCCCTGTAAACAGTATTCAGCCATGGTCCCCTTACCTTAAAGATGTAGAAGGGTGGGGGTGAAAATCCTTAGTGGCATGGGAATATGAGGAGACTGAAAAGACTGGGGGTGCTTCGTTGGGATGTGAAAGAAGTATACAAAATATTGAACAGCACAGAAAGGACAGATGGGATCACCCAACTGTATGAGTTCCCTTTAATGAAAGAGGATATTTCCAATGAAATGGAAAGATAGCAAATTTTAAAAAGTATACTTTTTAACATCTTATATAATTAACCTATGGAACTTGCTTCCACAAGATATCTCTGATGACAAAAGCTTAGACTTTTAAATCAAGTATATGAACAACATACAAATGAGAACTTCCACAGTCCTGCTTTCTCTTTGCCTCAAGCCTGTCAAATGAGCATACCACTGAGCTACTTCCCAGGGTGCTAGTGAGGTTTCAATTAACATTTGTAAAGTGCTCTTGGGCTACCAGATGAAAGGTGCTATAGAAATGTAAAAGCTTTGTTTACCATCAAACTATGGGCTCTTCCCCACTTTGTCCCCACCCATAATCACACTACTTAATCTTATTCTGAACAGTACCGTGAAATAAATTCATATCTGAGGTGTGGTTTATGATTATAATTGCGTTTTTAGAACGTTTCCATCACAAATTTTATGGGTATATCTTAAACCTGAGATGAAGACCTAATATGTCAGGTGTACAAAAATCAGAGTTACAATGGCTGGTCTGCTGAGAGCTTTTGGGGAGGAAGAATAGCCTTGTGTTTATGGCACTAGATTGGGACTCATCAGATCTGGGTTAATTGCAGGCTCTGGCACATGTCCTGTGTGATATTGAGTTTGACACTTAATCTGTCTGTGCCTTCAGATCCATCATATGTACTATCAGGATAATAATACTGCTTTTCTCCATTCTTTTTACCCGGCTGATCTGTTTAGATTGTCAATACTTCGGGGGCAGGGGGATGGTCTCTTACTATATGTTTATATAGCAGGTAGAAAATGGGGTTGATTAATACTATATAACACAAAACCCCTGATCCTGGAAACACTTATGTCTCTGCTGTACTACCTTGATTAGTTCTGTCAAGCTAAGCACTTAAGTGTTTCCAGGCCTGGGTCCCTAATAATAGTCACTAATGTGTATGTCCTGGTAGAAATATTTTTGCTTCATGAAATTAATTTCTTTATATTTTTCCTTCAGTTTTTCGTCTTACATGAGTAAGCAAACTAAAACTGTTCATAAATCCATACTGGGAGATATGCAGGTGTACTGTTCTGTGAGAGTGCCCAGATGCCACAATGCGGATGTGCTAGTTGCTGTACAAACACCCAGTAAAACACCATCATTCCCCAAAAGCTTGCATTGTAATTTAATTTAAGAATGTGAAGTAGGTGAGTTAGTTTCTGTATCCCTCCTGCATTGCACTCCCCTGAAAATAAGAAACAGGTGGGACCTGCTGGGATTAGCCTTGGGCACTTTGAAATAGAGTGGGAGCAGTTAGTCCCTCCAGAGAAATTATAGGTATTCATTTTATTCAACAGTTCCAGTGGACGGATTATAAATGCTCAAATTCCATTTTTATTCCTTTTCAGTGAAATAACCTATTAGCAAGGCCAACTTCTCACACACACTCTCTCTCTCTCTCTCTCTCTCTCTCTCTCTCTCTCTCTCTCTCTCTCTCTCTCTCTCTCTGTGTGTGCGCACGTGCACGCACGCGCGTGTGCTTAAAAAAAAAGGGGGGGGGAACCCTGGGAGCCCATGATTTGTTGTTTAGCTTCAGGCGCAGTAATGCAGCTCCCATAATAATTGAAATCTTTTAATGACCACCCTGCATAAAATGACTTGGAGCAGCTTTCAGCTATGCGGAGCTGTGCAAACTGTCCTAGCCATGACCCTTGTGGCATCAACAAGGTTCTAAGCCCATTTACCATCTGCACAGCAGTGGCAAAGGCTGCTCTGTGTTTGTCACTGTGCTGTTAATGTTATGAGCCAGCATAGCTTTTTTCCCCACCCTCTCTGCTGCAGCTGGACTTGAATCGGAGCAGCAAAGGCAGGTGGGATGAATAAAAACTCATTTTAGGGTGGTCTGCGTCATCTTGAGTGACTATTATAATATTATGATAAATACCTTAAATGCTGCACGCTAGTTCAAGGGGAAGCACTATATTCTTGTCTGCCCTGTACACTTTAGCTGGTGTACCAGCATGGAGTCAGCTGTGGTGTAGGAGGGTTTCAGCTGGGTGCTGTAGAACCTGGAATGAACTCCGTACGGTATCTCCATCTCTAAGGCAACCGAGATTAAAAATTCCATCTGAGCTAACTTTGAGAAGGATGCCAAGTAGGGCTGCTGTTGGGGCCATCCTGAGTTCAGCAGAGGGTGGGCTTGCTGGCTGGTGGAAGGAGTGTTCTGTGGGGTGGGTGGATGGACTGAAGCTGAGATGGCTGGAGTAGCCCTAGGAAAAAGTCAGTGTTTTCTATATGATCCTTTTCTTGTTACTGCCCATTCAAAGAAAGGGGTAAGCATTGAGGCAATGTCTACACTATGGCCTATGTTGGCAAAACTTGCGTCACTCAGGGATGTGAATTTTCCACCCTCTGACCAACAGATGTTACACTGACATAAGTGCCCAGGTGCACAATGGTGGGAGAATTTCTCTCGCTGATGTAGCTTCTGGCACTCGTGGGAGGTGGGTTTTTTTTTTTTTAATGCCTTTGGCATGGAGCGTCTTCACCAGACATGCTGCAGTGGCAGTTGTATTGGCACAGCTGTGCTGCTCCATCACTGTACGTATAGAGATGGGTTGAGGTTTCGCCAATCTCTCAAGCACACATCACCTAGGAGGAGATCTTGGGACCAGAGCAAGTCTTGAGTGGTGCTAAGTTTAATAGAAATTGGCCAGTCTCCATGTTTGCATCATTCTGATTCTTTCCTTCTGCAAAATATGATTACACTCATCCTGATGTTTTAGTCCATAGTATTTTGCGATAAGAATAAGCGTGTCTTTTAATTTCCCTTGCCTTGTGACTATTGCTTATACATCTAGTCATACGAAACAGTGGTTGGTTGGTGAAGGAAGGAGCTGCCCTGAATATGATAATTATATTGACAGAGAGGAGGCTATCTTAGCCTTGAGTACGACTTCATTTGAACAAAGCAAGTGTGTTTGGCAGCACAAACACAATTCAGTTATCACCTGCTAGACATAACCGTCCATTTCCTTGCTCTGGTCAGTTTGGGGAGCAGGAGGAGCTGGTTTTAACTCTGGTTCGTTGTCACTGTAATAGTGTTGGAGAGACCGGGCACTGCAGAATTACTTCAGTATAAATACATCGCTCGGGTTTGGACAAATCCACACCCCTGTTACACAGACCTAAGTGCCGGTGTAGACAGTGCAATTCTGGCATGAGAACTTCTTTCCCCAACAGAACTACCATCTCTCATGGAGATGGATTAACTACGCCGATGGGAGAGCTCTCTCCTGCTGGCGTAGAGCGTCTACAGTAAAGCATTAACTGCCCAGAGTGTCTGATCCTCTGACTAAGAACTCAGTTCCCCTTAACTGCAATTGGAATTTTGGGTGCTGGCACTTCCGAGAATCTAGTCCATAGAGCATTGTTTGGGGGAGATGCGGAAGAAAGGGATTGATAGGGTCCTGGCATGGCAACCTCTGAAGGAATTTGTTTGGTAGGCACCGCGTAGTCGTAACTTGCAGTGGCTTGGCAGCTCGAGCTGTCAGTAGGGGAATGCTGTGTTGTACCCACTTCCATTAATGTTTCTTCCTTGTTCCAGGAAAGTTCAAGTTGCTGTACTTAGAACCTCACAGTGGAGCTGGGGATGTCACCAAAGAAGGCTGCACACAGTCACCTTCCTCATACAAGGAAAATGGCAGCTGGAGGGAAATTTTAGCGTGCGTTCATGTGTTGAATGCCTTATTGGAAGGTGGAAGGTTCTCTCTTAAATCCACTTGCTCTGGTTATGTAGCAGTGTTTCTCATCCCTTTAATGACCCTCCCATAGGGCACTGCTTGCAGGGCAATTTTGCAAGACAGGGTGGGAGGCTTCAGATTTCACTTCTTTGGAGACATTGTGCCTGCTGGAATTCCAGGAATCCTTCACTGTGCTTTGCTGTGCTGCTCTCTCTGTCACAGATATCATGGACTCCTCTGGGATGTCTTTAAAATAACCCCATCTTATCTCAGAGTGTGATGTCCTGTTGACCTTTCAGCTGCCTTTTTTGTTTGTTTAAAAAAAAAAAAAGTGTAGGTTTTACGAAAAAAATTTTTCCCCTTGCTTATTAACAAACTTATGTGAAACTGCCCTACTGACTAATTGGGTGCCTTGTGGCAGAGAGAATTCAGGCTTCCTTGCCAACTGTAAATACACTTCAGTCTTGCCCTGTGCTTCTCTCATAGGCCTCTAGTCTTGGGCTGCAGTATATGGTCCAGGATTTCTCGGACAGAGCATGATTGGCAGTCTGAATTGTAATGTCTTTTGTTTATGGGGAAGAGAGAGTGCTTGTTCAGAATGGACACGTAATGTTCATGTATGAGCAGAATGAAGATTTAAATCCAGGCCTCCAGGCAACTAGCAACCCATAGCTCCTACTGATTCCTAAGAAATGTGTCTATTCTTAAATATCTACAGATGGCTTTGGCAAAAAACTTACAATATGAAAAATCTACTGCAGAACTCGCCCACTGTGTCCAAATCTTCTGGCAATTGGCTCTGGCTACCTGGCACAATGGATCCATCACAGTATTTGAATGATCTGAGATGCACTTTTGATTATTCTACTGTTCTGCCTTCTTTTGGTTTAGCACAGTGAATTTCAAAATCTCTCATGTAACATGCAAAGGACCAGGTAGCTGATTGTGTGTGCTTTTTAGTGTTAAGTTGCATTTTTTTGCTGCTCTTGGAATTTTTATTCTATGTTGGTGTTCTGATTGTCCCCTTTGCCTCTGGGCTTGTCCACGCTAGAAAGTTTTGCAGCACTAACTATATCCGAAATCCCTCCCTAGTATAGATGAAGTTATACAAGGATATCTTATGCTGGTTCAGACGTGAAATAGGTTATGATGATGTAAAACATCTATTTTGTACTGGTAGAACTGCAGGCACACTAGGAACTGAACCGGTATAAATATCTGTGTGTTTTGGGGTTGTTTTTTTTTTTTTTTTTAAAGTGCAACTTTGTGAACCCTGCTAAATCTGTTTCAACTTGGTTTATATTGCTTGAATTTGCTTCTATAAATCTGTGAGGGCAAACTAAGCTTATATAAGTGTGTCCGTATACAAAATTTGGAACCACTGCAAGTTTGTGTGCAGATAGGCTCATCTTACATGTGCGGCTAAACCATTTTAATAGTATCTGCACAAGGGTCTCCACTGGTTCCATAGGTTCTAAACATTTTTGGAGTACTGTAGTTAGTTCCACAATGGATGACTGTAACAGGCTGGCAGTGTTTGCTTGAAACATCCCACCCTCTTGGTATTGATTGTGCTGGCTTCTGCTGATTCACTGAAGCAGGTGGCTCACTACTCCATGTTGATAGAAGGGAAGTGGGAATGGCTTTTTGTGGGAGAGGAAAAACTAATGCAAGATTCTTAAAAATCAACTAGAAACTTTCGTGTGCTTTAAATTTTAGGTGCCGCACTTGAAATCTTCTGAAATCCAAGCCCTTTTAAAAAAGTGCTGAACACCCTCCCTTGAAAATCAGGCTCCTTTCAGTAGCTTCAGTCACCCAAAACTGCAAGTTGCTTCTTGAAAATCTTAACCCTAAGGTGTGAGTTGAGCAGACCTGAGCTAGAAACCTAGGAGCAACCAAACTTGGGGAGAAATCTGGAGCTGAACTTTAAGTAATTAACAAGGTGAAGTCAAACACCCAAAAGGGGTGTGCATGTGAATGTTTGACACTGCAGTTTGTGGGCTTTGCTTTGGAGCAAGTTGGGAAAAGCACCTGCTCATAGTGACATAATCTCTTACATCTTAATGGTCGCTTAGCTAGATTGATGTCCATCACTCCACTGCCTCTGGTATCTGGCTTTGAACTTGGTTTCTGCACGCTACAACACTTGTCATGTGGTAGTGATGTAAGAGTTCCAGCCTGGTGACACACTTGAGATATTTAAGTAGGCACAACCTACAATAGCTGGGAATAGGTGAGCAAGTCAGCTGTGTTTCCTTGAAATAACAATTGAATAGATCTGGTGAGGCAGAATGATACACCCTGTGTAATACACAGGAATGTAGTGAACACATTTTCTGCTCTGAGTCTTGCCTTCCTGATAGCAGCTGGTCAGGGAGTGTATGTTTGTGTGTGTCTATTTGATAATGTTCATTCTGATTTAGCCACTGTTAGGTCATAGAGAAATTGGGGTATCGAGGGGGATGATAGAATAATTTTACTAAAGAGCCATTTTCTTCATTATCTTATGTTAACTTTAAAAAAAAGGTACAGGAGAACATGGTTGGATCAGGGTAAGGTGGTGGCGGTTAGGCAGTGCCTGTAGTAGATTCAGACTAGATCTATCCAGCACCATACAGCAACTTATTTGAACAGTTCTTTCTAATGCAGGTTTGCTTAGTCTAGCTGGCCTGTTAACACAACAGCCAGCCAGAAATATTCTTTATCTGAGTGGGATATTGGGATTGAACGTTGAGTGGAAGCTAAGTTAATGTGTCACCAGGAGCTCCATCCATGAAAAGAGTCTCTTCCCCCAAGCTTTAATAGTCCCAGCCTAGACAATGGTGTGGAAAATAGTCTTCCCAAGTCCTGGCCTTGCCGACTGTACTTTACCGGGCTTGTCTTGTGCTAAGTCGTGTTGATCTTCTTACACTAGCTGTACAAAGTGTTCCAAGTGGTCCTTTGTAGAGTGGCGCTGAAGGAGTTAGATACTCAATGGGCCTGCTCAAGCAACCATTGAAGTTAATGGGAATACTTCATTGCTCAAGCCCAGTGTAATTACCTGCCTTTGGCAATTGTTGTTTTGAGTGCAAGGTGTGTGTATGTGTGTGTGGCTGGGGGGAGGGTGTAAAACATTTGTATGCTATTAGGAAAGGGAGTATTGTCTATGCCTATTGAAGTGAAATGCCAGTGGGGAATCTGCTTGCACATCAGCCAGATTCTAAAATAGGGATTGCTAAACGTACATGAAAGGTTTAGCTCCTTTCCCCACTCTTTTCAGCATAGCAACAATTATGATGTAAACAAATACTTTTTTATATAGTCATAGAGCCTTTGTTTAGCTTTGAGTGTTCGTCACTTGTAATAGTTAACTTAATGATATAGGACTTTTCTACACAAAAGAGGCTACATACCATCTCTTCCAGCGCATCACATACCTTTTTGGTGGCTGGTACTGCTGTACATGTGTACATGTTGCATCCAAGATTCAAACCAGGACCTTTAGTGCCTGTATGCACTTATTCACCTTTGGTTCACCATTTTTAGTTCCTTCTCATTAGGACCAAGCCAACAGGAGATGTGCTAAGCTCAGTTCAGCTAATCAGGGTTGGGGCCCTGATTCCTGGTTGGCAGATGCTCTACTGTAACCACTATCCCTCATCTGGTCTTATCTATACAGGGATTTCAGCACCTGTGTGTCTGATGCAGTGGTAGATTCTGCCTGTGCTGGTGGTTTGCCCCAGGGTAGTTACACCATGACAAATCCCTGTGGAGGCATGGCCTCTGCTCTTTTTCCCAAAACCGAGTTTGCCATTTACCCATTTGTTTTTGGTCTAAGAGACAAAACTATATTCTGAAACTGCTTTGATATCCACTTGGAATCTAGTGTGTTTCAGGAAGAACACCTGCCCTTGAGGCATCCTGCCAATATTTTGGATTTGCAAACACATTTTCTGGTATTTTCAAGTGGCTTTTCTCTCCCTTTATGGGTGCTATGTGAGAGACCTGCACAAACAGGGGAAACAGTGAAACTGACCAGGTACAGCGTGCTGTCTAGTGCAGAGAGTAAACCGAGAAATATTTTTTTCTCTAATCCCTTCCCATTACAGTAATGTCAAGCACTTAAACACAACACTAGTTTAAAAATATAATTTATGTATGTCCAGTGACATAACTTGATGCTGTCCCTTTTAAATACTTGGATATTTAAAGTCAATTTACAGAGAAAGAAACAGGTTTTTTTTGTTTTTTGTTTTTTTAAAGGTAGATTGGGGATAATGTTTTCAAAAGCTTCTGAGATTTAAGGTCCCAGATGCTTTTCACTTTTGAAAACAGAACTTGGGTTCCTAAGTCACTTGGCTTTGAAAATGTTACTTTAGATCTCTATATACAACAGTCATGCTATGGAGAGTAACTGAAGTACCATGCTAAACTTTTCTAGTATGGTGCATATTACCTGCAAACTTTGTAAGCTAGCCTCTGATCCAGCCCCACAGGTATTTTAATGGCTCAGTGTTGATATGTGCCAGCCGAAGTTCTGACCGAGTTCTTAAAATGCAACACCTACATACTGAGTACGACTGGTTTGTCTGGTTCTGGAGAAACAGGTCTGTGTGTAGCTAAACTAGAATTCAGATAGGTCAGCCTTGCAGCCGTAGGTGTGAGGATTCTGTTTTAGCAAGACAGATTCTAAATTTACAAATGCAACATTAAAAATCACAAGAGCAGATGAATCAGTGAACCAGCAACAAACACACAATCTTTGTTGCTTCCATTCAACCTTGAAACGCCACCCCACTGTGAGACTGTGATTTGTATTTCGCTGATTGAAAGCTTTTTCTTTTGTACTGCAACAACCCCTTTTGAACCGTTTGTTTTTACAGGGCAGTTAACTGAAACTCAAATGCTATTGTGGAGGGTGAGATAGCACCATGCATTTTTGTGAAAGATAAGGGATTGAATTGCCTTACTGCAGATGTGGTATGGTTTTAGCTGTTTAAAGAGCCCATTATGTACGTGTGTGTTCTGGTTAGGATTTATGCCACCTTCTGCTAATCAATCACAGGAGATACTCTGAAAGCAGAGACTTCAAAAGTACACAAGTGTCTTTTTATCAAAGGTTTCAACCTGGATTAATCCTAGGTCTTTTGTTTATTTGAATGTGTGGGAGAGAGGTAATTGCAACTCTTGGCAAATAGTCATTTTAAAGGCCTCCTTAATTCAGAAAGGTATAAATAAATATTCATGAAGGTGTGTGCCTGCATATTTATGAATTCAACAGTTTTTCGTGAGACTCAAGTAACTAGTTGTTCTTCACATTCTTTTTGGCTTGCCTAAGAATTCTTTTACAATTGACGTCCCACAATTTATACTCTCTATTTTCCTCAGTAGGATTTGACTTCCATTTTTAAAGGATGTCTTTTTCTCTCTAATAGCCTCTTTTACTCTGTTTAACCATGATGGCATTTTTTGGTTATCTTACAGTTGTGTTCTTTTTATTTGTGGCTTAAATTTAGTTTAGAGCCTCTTATTATGATGGCTTTATAGTTTCCATGCAGCTCGCAAGTATTTTTGTGTCATTCCCTTTCTGAAGTTACATGCTACTATGGTGGGTTTCTTTTGGTATTCTCTTTCTCCCCACCCAAGGATGTTAAATTTAATTACATTATGGCTACTATTACCAAGCGGTTCAGCTATATTAACTTTTTGGACCAGATTCTATGCAGCACTTAAGACCGAATCAAGAATTGCATCTCCCTTTCTGGGTTCCAGGACTAGCTACTCCAAGTAGTAGACATTTTATCTCTGCATCCCCTCCTACGGTGACCTGTACCCAGTGATTCTGGGGATAGTTGAAATTCCCCATTATTACTGAGCTTTCTATTTTTGTACCTTTTCTAATCTTCCTGAGCATTTCACAATTGCCATCACCATCCAGTCAGGTGGTCAGTATATTCCTACTGCTATATTCTTATTAGTCAAGCATGGAATTTGTCTATTGAATGGCTGGGGAGTACAGTTCGATTCATTTGTGGTTTCTACTATATTTGTTGCTATGCTTTCTTTCCCATATAGTGCCATTCGTGCAGCAGCATGACCTGTTCTGTCATCCCTATATGTTTTGTACCCTGGTATTATTGTGTCCCACTGATTATCGTCCTTCCACCACGTTTCTGTGTTGCCTGTTATATCGATGTCCTCATTTATTACCGGAGTTCGGATTCACCCATGTTTAGTATTTAGACTTCTAGCATTTGTATACCAGTACTTTGTCAGTATTTAGTTGTCTGCCTTCATGTGATGTAATCGAATGGGACTCGTTTTTATTTGATTGTTTCACTTCAGTTCCTACTTGACTTCTATCCTCTTCTCTTTCCTAGGATATAGAGAATTCCCTTTAATAAATCCTCCCCAAGGGATGTACTATCCGAACCGTGTGCTTCTCTTCACCTGTTGGCTTTTCTCCAGCCCTTAGGTTAAAAACTCCTCTCCAACCTGTTTACATGCCATCAATCTGATTCTGTTTTGGTTTAGGTGGAGCCCAACCTGTACCTCAGTCCTTTCCCGACTTCCCTTTATCTGGGCATGCTGCTAACTCCACTGCCTGCTATGGGGGTGGGGGAGAGCTGCCATGATGACATGTGGTCAAATAGTTAATCTGGCTAGAGCTGATCATAATGACTACAGCAATAGTTAAGGGTTTGCCAGCAATCCCCTTGTAAACCTTGATCTTTATGGATGATTTTATAATTGTCACTTGCGATCTGTTCTCTCCACAAGAGTAACTTCTGTTAATGCTTAATGGGATTTATACAGTGCATCAAATAGACCTCCTCCTTTTCCACCTGTCATGCTGAAGTGGAGTGTGTGTGTACACATATGCAGACTCACTGTAAATGCAGTAGGGCAGCTTTTTAAGTTATGCAGCATTAAGCAGTGTAAAACAGATATATATATATATATATATATATATATATATATTTTAAAAAGAGGTCATTGGCTTTCAAATTACACTTCAAATTAGATTGGAGCAGCCCAGACATTGTCTAGCTGAGGGATGGACTGGCAACTCGATTTGAGCTCAGGAGTTGTACCTCTTGTTCATAAAATGAAGCAGATTGCAGCCACCTTCTTCTCTAATATGGTGGTACAGCCTATGTCATAGCTGCTTGGGTCAAGATATAAAGTTACAATCTGCAGGGCTTGAAAAACCTATTTCTCCGCCTGCTAGCCAAAGGGTAGCTAATAGTCAGTTTAGCGGGAGAGGTTGGGTTCAGGAAAAGCCTTCGTGAAAACCCTGCATGCTCTGCTCTTCGTTACGGGAAAGAGGGAGTATGCCAGGAGTTCACCATTGTGCTGTCCCAGGATCCTATTTGTGGGTCATCTTTTATATCTCCCTTTGCTTAATAGCTTTTCTTCCATGATGAAAAGGATAGAGGAGCTACTTGTATCACTCTTTCCTCCTGGCTGCTGTGTGTAAAGGGGCAGGAGAAGCGGTTTGGTCCTTCTTTGGAAGCATGGAAAAGCGTGAATGGGGGCAGCAGGCAGAAAACCAATGTTTGCGTGTACTGTGTCTGTCTGTCTGTCTATCCATCTGTTGTCTCTTGTCTTATATTTATTTTGTAAGCTCTCTGGTGCAGGAACCCTCTTTCTGTTCTGTTTGTATAGCATGTAGCGCAGTGGGGTCCTGATCCATGACTAGGACTCCTAAGCATCACGATTATACAAATAATAAATAGTAGTAAAGAGCTACAGTGCCTGCCTGTTCTGTAGGTTTTCCCAACAGCAAGTGGGTGGATGCTTTTTCAGCCTCCAAAAATTTCACAGACCACCACATGCTACTTTAGACAATAGGAACGTGTCTCCCGCCCCTATACCCCACCCCGTAGCAGCTGAGGGAAGCCTGGGAACTCTCTGGCTCTGGCACTTAGAGCCTGTGCTGGGCCAGCTGTGAGCCACCCAGCCGGGGCCATGAGCTGGTGCCGGGGCAGAGAAGCCACAGCATGCCCATGCTTCCCCCCACCCCCCAGAGTGGAGACAGCTCTGCAGAGGCTTCCCCAGCTCATCTCAGTGCTGGCTTTGCACTGGCTGGGCGTGGGGCTGGGGGGTCTCAGCTGAGCACAATTTGACACCCAGGCTGTGTGGGAGGCTCGGATCACGCTAGGCTACCTGGAGGCATTGCCCTGCACTTGCTTTGAATCACTTAGGGTCAGAGCGTGGCCAGCGGCAGTGGCAACTTCCCCGGCCCCCCATGTGAGGCTCCCACATGGCGATAGACCAGCAATGCGAAGTGGCTGGTGGAGTTATGCAGCTACCTGAGGAGAATGGGTCTCTGCTGGCCATGGAGGCGGCGTGCCATGGAGCTCTCCCCCAGGGGGAGCCAGTTTTGTAGGGGAGTGGAGGGGCTATTTAGCCAGCACAGCAAGACACACAAGAGGGGGAGGAGTGTCTGTGCCCTGCCCATGCTCCAGCAGCTGGGGTGGACTTTGTTTGGCACTGGGTAGGAACAGGGTTTCCGCAGGCCTTGGCCATGCTGGTTGGAGCAAGGAAGTGCCTCTTCCCTGGCTTCCCCCCAGCTGTGCAGGACCCACTTCCCCCCAGCCCACAGGAGAAGCTAATAAAGCACCTTCATGCCCTGTCCACCCCCTGAGCCCATCTGCCCCTCCCTTCCCTCCGTGCTCCTGGCCCTGCTCCTAGACCTGGGACACTCCTTGTGCCTGCCTGACACCCTCCCTCCCCCAGACCCTTCACCCAGGTGTACCTCAGCCGCTGCCTCCAGGCTCACTCACTCTGCTGCTTGCTCAGCTGGCACTGCCACCACCAACACCAGGGCTCTCCCCTGGACCTCTGCACATGCGCGATTCCCAGCCCCCCTCATCGTCCCTCCCTGCAACACCCTGTCCCCACTCACTCCCCACCACGCTGTGCAGTGAACAGTTAAATTGTTAACACAATTTGTAAACGGTAAGACTAATACTTACCAGTTAACTGTTTGCTTTTACATCCCTAATTCTGCAGACCCCCTGTAATAGACTCACGGACCACGGGTTGGGAACTGCTGGCCTATGATTCTGAACAGCAGCAGTGAAACTGACCAGAGACTTGTTAATTTCACATTGCTGCTTGGTAAAACCTGTGCACTGCAGCAGAGGCTCTGACTGTCTGCAGTCTCAGGAAGACAAGTACTGCATAACCTCTCAACCATGAACCATGTGGCTGTCTGTCTTTGCAGTCAAAAAGGTTAGAAACTTAGGGCTTGTTTTACACTCTGAGGTAATGGAGTCTAAGGGAAGTTGTGATTTCTAAAGCACACTACTGTGTTGTACATTAATTAGTTCATGTAGACCCTGCTGTTGTTCACTAAATGTTCCCTAGTGTGCTTTAATGTAGTAGTGTTTCAAACAGCACTTCATTAAAGTGCACCAGCAGGGCCTACATGGACCAATTAATGTACAACATGTTAATGTATGTTAGAAATCATACAGCACATTACCACAGTGTGTAAACAAGTCTGGTTTTGTTTTTTTTTTAAAAAGAGGGAGCGCTTAGATTCTGCAGATGATGGTGGTGTAGGCCCCTCCCATAGCATATGGAAGCTTCCTACCTAGCCAGGGCAAGTGGATTTTTCAAGTGCTACCTATCTAGATGCTTACTTAGCCCATATCACTGTTGTAATTACACCCCATCCAGGATACCACAGATTGTTTTTACTGTACTCCCTGCCTCCCAACCAAACTCTGTACCCACTAATAATCTGTACGTTATGCTTGGATGGCCAAAGCTCTTCCGTTTAAACTCTGTACCTGATCATTTTTTTTTAAACGTTATCTTTAATAAAATTTTAAAATCTGAGCTCTGGGTAAGTAGCTTCCCTGAGCTGCATCTCCTTAATAAAGAATAACCATGGACCACACTTTTATCATCCTTAGCTTATCGGTCTTAAATATTTCACTTTTGAAATCACGCCCTCTATTTTTAGGCTAGTAGAGTTGCACTAGCCAAGGCTTCTGTGCTTGAGTCAGACAATAATTGAAATAAGATTTTTCAAATTAGTTTCCAGTAATCCAAAAAGTTGTCTCATTGGGATTGCACTGGCAACTGCAGAGGCAAGGAAAAGAGGCCTCCCTAATCAATTACTAGAGCATCAATGTGGATATTCTGCTGTATCTCATGGGAGTTACTACCTTAGAAATAGTAAAACTAGCCAAGTTGTGGATTCTTAATTTGTATGTTAAACCCAACTGAGTTACAGTGACCAAAATGTGTTAGATTTTAATAGAACAGCTGTGGCGAGGGTGCTGGTAAGGAAATTCTTATGTCTGTTTAGTGCTGGTGATGTGGTGTGGCTTTTTTGGGTGGGTGGGTAATTGGGAGATGGGTTGTCAAATCATGGAGGAATGTGCTATTATATCGACTTTGGAAGGGTTGAATCAGTAATTAGGTTCTACTTTCTCTTCATTGGTGACCCAGTTTAGCAGCAGCATTATTTTCTGGCCAGGTGAGACATTCAGGTGCCTCAAATGTTGATATCCTTAATTAGTGAAATCCTAAAACAGCTGTTAACACCTTCAACCAGGCAAGAAATAGCTAATGCATTATTTACCTTGTTCTCTCTCTCAAGATCCTTTTAGCTCCTACAACTGCCACATTCATTAGTCCTGTACAAATATAGAGAGATGCACACAGACACTCAGGTTACATGGTTGTATTCTGCTACCCCGACCATTACCGTCTTGATGCAGTCTCATACTACCTCCATACACTAATGCTACAGGTGACAGCAGCTCTACAAACTTAAAGAATGTTTGCAGCCTTATGATGAACGTCTTAAACCATGCTGCTTGCGCTTAGTCTTGTGGAAGCTCTCCCAAGGCCCTGCCTGCATTCCAGATGATGGTTTATTTGTTTGCTGATTTTGTTCTTTTTTTTTTTTCCCCCTGCTTATTTTTTTTAAAACAAGACTTAGAGCTATTTCAGGGCAGTAAAAGGAAGAGAGCATCCAGATTTCTGCTCTAAAGAGAACACTTTTAGTGAAGAAACGTCTACTGTTGTATTACATTAATGCATCGGGTATGTCTACACAGCAGTTAAACACCTGTAGCTGGCCTGGGGTCAGGTGACTCAGGCTTGCAGGGCTTGGGCTGCAGGGCTTGGGCTACAGGGCTGTAAAACTGCTGCGTAGACACCTGGGCTCCAGCCCGAACATCTAAACTGCTGTGGGTCTTTTATTCCAGTGTAAACATACCATTAAATTATCTGACCTGAGATCATGGCCCCCTTGTGCTAGGTGCTGTACACAAACATATAGTAAGACAATGATGCCCCAAGTGTTAACCTAAATATTTTTTGTGCCTGCCTTGTCTATCATCCCCATTTTGCAGCTGGGGAGCTGAGGCCCAGAGTGACTGAGTGAGTCACAAAGGAAATCTGGCAGAGCTGGGAATTGAACTACTTTCTCCTGAGTCCCAGCCTAACACCTTAATCATAAAACTATCTTTTCCCTGTGATACCTAACTGATTTGCTGGGTTGTCAAGTAGGCGAAGAGAAACAGTATAAAGAAAAGCTGATAGAATTGTTTTCCAAACAGGCTCACTCTGAGTCTCCCATTAATTCCCTATATAAGCTGGCATTGGCCCTCTCCTTCCCATAATCCTGTCTCTAGTAATACAAGAGGATCTCTGAAAGAACAGTGGAGCACCTCAAAGAACATCCTGAGATCTTTACTCTGTTCTTGTGCAGGCAAACTGCCAGTGAAGCAAACCAAAGTTTGCTTGAATAAGGAGCTCAGGATCTGATCCTTTGCTACTGGAAGGGACAGATGAAATGACCTTTGTGTACTATTCCTTTCAGTCCCACAGGAAACAGAGAGATGACTGATTATTATGGGTGTGTTGCAGTTGTGGTATATTATTTTATTCCCTCTTCCCCCACCTTTTTTTAATACTGCAGGGACCTATCTAGGTCCAGCGAGAGTCTTTCTCTCCCACCCACCCCATAGCATTTCAGTTCCTGGCTGATAGAAATACCACAAGATAGAATCATAGAATATTAGGGTTGGAAGGGACCTCAGGAGGTATCTAGTCCAACCCCCTACTCAAAGCAGGACTAACCTCAGCTAAATCATCCCGGCGAGGGTTTTGTCAAGCTGCAGCTTACAAACCTCTAAAGATGGAGATGCCACCACCTCCCTAGGTAACCCATTCCAACGCTTCACCACCCTCCTAGTGAAAAAGGAAGATGTGGCCTTCCTGTGGCTGTATCGGTCCTACAAAGGCCCTCTGAAGCAAAAACAAATATAAAGATATTCAAATTCCTACAGAAACCTGAATGCAAATGACTTCACTGTAACACACTTAGGTCTCTGAACTCCTCTCATGAAAGCTGTTTGCTGCATGAATTTAATAGCTAGGATGGTGTATGGCTTGGGACAGAGATTTATAGAGCTTGTTAATTGTAGACAGCATGACGTTCATAATTGCCGCCACACCGCCAAAGAAGCCTTCCCATAACTTGCAAAGGAGGAAGAGACCCCAAGTAAGTTGCTAATTCCAGTCTAATGAATGTGGAAGGTGCTCAGATTCTCTGGTGATGTACAAACCCGTAAGTTCTGAGACATGCTTAGGAAACTGCTGTCAGGATATATGGTGAGACTGGATCTAAAGGAAACACAGTCCCTCATTTTAAAGTAATTAGGCTCCTAACTGTTTCCTGATTATTTGTATTTGGATTGCTTAACACTTGGATCTTGTCATTAGAAATCCCTAACATGGAGATGATGCTTGTATACATGGTCCATATGTCTAACGGGGTTATGCTTTGGAATAAAACTGGAGGGATAGGGAGACGTCTCTGTATTTGAATGGTGCTTTCTAACTGGCTGCTGTGAACAATGACCTACCTAATGTGAATGACCCCAAGGCACGGGTATGACCTCTTGTCTCTTACTCTCTTATACAACCAACTGTACAGGCTGGGTGGAGTCCAAGTAACCCTCTTTAACTGCAGACACCATGCGAAGCCCTGCATATACAGGCTGCTAGGCAGGGTTCTGCTGGTTTCTGGAGCATAGAAAACAGAGGGATGCTAGAGGGCTTGCAGACGAGTTAAAAGGGTGTACACCTGCATTCCTAGACACTACAGGACTTTTCTTTTTTAATCCCACTTCCTGCATTTTAGGGATTGATTGGCATCTTGCCAGAGACTGATTTCCCTTCACCCGTGCCTCAGAATTCATGTGGAAACGCCAGCTGAGCGAATTGCGGCACAATGCACTACCACGTCAGGATCTTAGAGGAATTTGTTGCTAGCCCCAGCATGCTGCTTGGATCCTGGGGCAGCTTAAAGAGCCTGATTGTGCAGCAATGGCATCCCTTAGCTGTAGAGAGAGCTGCATCTGGCTCCTCCTGGACAGAAGGATGGGTGCTGTGGGGAGAGGAGAGTCCTTAAAACGTGACTTCTGTTTATACTCACCCGTCGTCTCCTCCTCCCCATTCCTAACTCCAGGAGCACTCCCACTGTCCCATGCTGTTACACAAGGCAACCGGCCTCTCCCCATTCCCATGTCGCACTGAAGCTGCCTGCATGTAAGAATAAGGTTGGCTGCGAGAAGAGCCGTTCTCTCCATCGCCCAGGGCACGCCAGGTTAGAAGTGCTTGTTTGGAGCGGCAGTGTCTGACCCTCTCAGCCTGAGGGGGAGCGCTATTTCAAGAAGGTCAAAGGGACACTCAGTCAATACTCAGCTATTTTCCTGGCCCTCTGCCTGACCTGTCCTGCTCTCCATGTAGCTCCCACAGCCAGCAGCCTGAAGAGCCAACCACTCCTCTCTTCTGTACCGCAGCAGGCTGCCCATGGGAGGCAACTAAGCAGCGGGGAGGGATGGGAGAGCTGCTCCGAGGAGTTCAGCTCACACCAGAGCTGCTCGGGGGGCTGCAGGGCAGGTGGGGAGATCGGCAGTGCCCCTATTTCCTCTCATAGCCCTGGGGCTGACTCAACCGCTGCGATTTAAAAATTGCAGGATGTGGTACAGGGAACACCCTTTCAAGTCACAGTCAGTCCATTTTTTGGGCAGGGACAGCCTTGCTGTGTGGCCCGTGCAGCACGGAGTGTGTCCTCTTAACTTAACTTATACTGAATTTCCGATTCCTCCCCCTTGCTCTCCTCTCCCCCCACCCCCAAAGGTATTTAGCAGGGTCTGGCTCCCTTTAAATTATGGTGTGTCCTGTGGTTCTGCCACAGGGTTGTTGATTGCCAATTGTTCACGTTTATTTTCCTAGATTCCTTGTCATCTCTTTCCCTTCTAGTGGACTGGCTGCGCAGGCTGCTACCTTTGTATTGGGAGGGGCCTGTGGAAATGTTAGATAACTTTCTGATGTGTCACTGCAAGCAGCTGATTGCAGAGCTCTGACTCATTGTGCCTGCCAGTGTACACACATGAAGTTGGTATGCGGCTCCTCTTGTGTTCAGATCTGTCCACGCTCGGCTTTGGCGTGTATTTATAATTTTCCGGCCCTTTGAATAAATGGAGCTTCTAGTGGCGGATTAAGTCCCAATCATCTTCACTCCTCCAGCTGTTACGCAGGCTTCCTCCACCAAAACAGTACCTGGGTATATCTGCTGCACTGTCAGCCTGTTGAACAGTGATGAGGTTTGTCCCGCCTGCACTCTCTCACACCTACTGAGAGCGTATGGTTTGCTAAGGTGAATTGCAGAGCCCTATTGAAATCTTCTGGAGTAATATCGTGGCCAGGAGCGTGTTCCTCCATTGCCTGATCTGCACTATGGTGATGTGAATCCTAGGGTAGTTACATAAATCTTCCCGTGGTTGCTACCACCAGCTCAGCTATACCATTGGTGGCAGCACTCCTATAGATGAGAGCAGATATCTAGCCACCAGCCAGCTGATCTTCTTTGTGGGCAGGAGGGAGGAGCCCAGTGTGGTGGTTTTTTGTTTGTTTTTTTTTTTAAAGCTGGGAGGTGGTGAAAGGTATCTTGAATCAAAGCCATCTACAATGTGACCCTCTAGGTCCCACCATTTTTGAATACCACTATCTTTGAACTTGCTTAGGGTTTGTTACTGAAGGGCCCTTTGTGTTCCCAGACAAAGCCACTGTATGGGGTGGTGATGGACCAGGTGGAAAGACCTCCAGCCTTAGTAGCTATTTAGTGGGGAAGTGCAGAGTGGTGATTGGGGGCTTTGTGCTGGTATCTAGGATATCATGCACCATTCCCTCCTGTGCCAGTGCTGAGCGAACTTCTCTCATGTAGAAGGTATGGGTATTGCTGCCTGACCTTTTTTCATAAAACAAAAACTATAGCTACACTAGCAATTTGCCCCAATTCCAGCCATTAGTGTAGTTGCACTGCTGCAAACTCCTATGGCAGGTAGGCAAAGCCACTGTTTGCATGGGCGGAAATGACCCACTTGAAGTAGTAGTGAGAAGCCACTAACATGTTGCAATTTAACCTGTCTACTACTGTTAAACAGGGTTTGCACTGTTGCACCTACACCCACAACTTGGTAAAATAGCCGTCTGTAGACAAGGCTAAGGCTTCATAAAGGTGTGTCAAAATGGTTTAAATTCATATCCCAAATGATTTGAGTTTCTACCCCCTAGATTTGCCCCCCCCCCCGGCGAATGGATTCTCTTGCCATTGGCTCTTTATGTCCCTCCAATGTTCTCTGCTGTTTAGAATAATGTAAAATGCAAAATCTTTATGGAAAGACAACACATGCAGCTGAGATTTTAATCACCCATAAATGAGGAAGTCCCTGACCACTCCCCAATTATGTGGGGGGAAAGGGTGGAAGAAAGGGAATGGGTACAATAAAGTTGACAGCATTATTGCCTTTAAATTAAAAGTATTGGACCCTGTCAATCTGAAGCAGCTCATTTTGAACTGTCAGGTTTAATTAGGCTCTACAATAAAGATGCTCTTTTGTAGCTACAGGGTACCATGACAGAGAGCACTGAACACAAATGAGCCTGGCTCAAGGGGCGGGGGAAGTGCAGATTAAAAACCAAGATGAAATAGCTAAGAGAATGCCTGCTATTATTTGGTGTCCATGGTGTCACTTTTCCTTCTCTGCACCCCCCACCCCACCGCCCACCATGACATCCACCTCTCTCACTCACTGCTGCCTGTGACCACATGCCTAGCGAGAACTGTGTCATTCTGTCGTTTCTCTGCTTTGTACTTTGAAACTACAACCCCTAACACAACAGCTCTGTGTGAGAGGTTGGGTGTTTCCCCTCCTTTACAGATGGGAAAAGTGAGGTGCATCCAGCTAGCATTAGAGCTAGAAATACAATTTCTGAGGTCCCACCACCAGACCACTGCTAGATCATGACTCCTCACCCCTCAACCAGAGAGGGTGCAAGCAGGTTTCAGTGGGGTTATGCTCTACGATCCGATGGGAGAGGGAGTCCGTAGCTTATGGGAGGGAGCTACCAAAACTTTTCTGTGGCAACATAGGGACACGATATAGAGAAGGTCTGGAAACCCACCCCCACCCCAGCCATGCTGGAACAAACTGCCAAATACTTTCTAGGCTTTATTTTTGCCTCGATCACCAGGAGACTGCCATTTATGTTAAGAAGGCCACGTGCAAGTGTCATGGTTCAGCTGAAGATGGGTCAGTTATGTAGGTGCACTGGTGGGATGTTTTTGAAATGCACCACATGGAACAGAATGCCCTGGGGAGTGCAGCAATCTCCATGCTAGTTTCATCAGTGAGTCCATTTGTACCATGGTACAAAGTTTGTGATGTTCGTAATAGAACTGGAAGCATTGCATTCCAGATTCCAAACACTATTGCATGTGTTAACTAACCCTGACTTAATCTTGCTCTTTCTCCCTTATCTAAACATCCTTGATGCTAACAAGGGCCCCATGCGGCCAGAATCCCAGAACGTTCATGGGTTCTTCCACTATTGAAAGATACGGCTACATTGCTATTGAAATGCTGCTTTGCCCAATGTGTTGAAGGAAAGCAAATTGCTTGAGGCATGTTGGAGAAGTGCTAGGTGGCAGGGCAAGATGATTGGTATGGTGTTGGAGGGGAGGGTGGGTAGTAAGTTTGGATGTGTGCAGAAGCGAGGTCTGAGAATGGTACATTAAGAGAAGATTTTATGATAGCCATGGTATTTTCAACAGAGGGAATACATGGTGGGTGGTGTATGGTTTGAATGGATGGGTGTTGTACGTGTTTCAAGTCTCCTTAGAACATGCTAGATCTTTTATTTGATTTGGCCCCAGGATATAATTGGATGCCTTCTTAAAGACTCATTGTAGCATGACTGCTTTCTATGCAAAGAGGGCTTAATGGGTGAAATACCTGGGATGCAAAGCATATGCAAGCTTGACGGTGGTCAGGAGAAAGGAGCTGGGTGCTATGCTGATGGAAAGGCATGAAAGTACTTAAAGAAGCAAGATATCAAACTGTGTCAGGAAGGCATGTCTGTTGCAGCAGCAGCAGCAGCATGAAGAGATTAACTTTTAAAATTGGAGAAAAACGGCAAACGACTACACAGGGATTTAATCTGGGTTGAACAAACAAGCCAGCCTTAGAATTATGGACTTAAAAACTAGTTGCATGCCTTCAAGTTCCAACAGAGAGAAGTTCATTGTTTGACTGAAGGTTCAAATGAAGAGTAGTTTTATTCCAGGGCTTGGTTGGTTTTCTGGTTTGCTCTGCAATAGTTTACCAACAGATCTTGTGTCAAACAGAGGAATGTGATTTCCTTCCCCCCCCAAGCCCTAATTATTTGGTATGATCTGTCATTAAAGTAAATTGAGGATCTCCCAAAAGGGATGGGTGGGAGAGGGTGGCTTTAATTTACTGCCCCATGACCCATCCCTGCATCCAGTTTCATCAGATGATATTTTCCCAGGTTGCTAAAGCACTGGCACCTGCAGTGATTCTGAATCAATAGTCCCTGTCATTGTGGTCTCGGCCAGCGGACAATGGAGTGTGATGTGAGTCATGCATCCCCATCTGAAAGCAAGGGCATGTAACAATATAAAGGCTCATTATCTGCCCATTGAGCGCAAATGGGGGGGTGAGAGCATGGCTATCAATACCCAACTTTCAAAAACAAACCTTCTTTTATAAGAAATAGTGGGCCCTTTGGCCCCTCCCCAGCGAAACGAAAACTCCCTTCTTTGGCCCCTTTGAAGTTCAATCAGATTTGCTTGCTGCGAAGCTGTCATTGCTGAGTTCCACCACCACCGCCAGGCACTGGTCTCTGGCAGAATGATAGCAGCTATTCTCCCCCGTCCAGCCCACCTCTCAGCAGTTTGGAATGCCGCTCACGTTGGAGGCTGAGCCAGAGTTCACCCGGTGCTCTGGATTTTGAGTGACCTGCTGTTCTCTGGAGGATAGTTACATTTATTTATATGGTTGTGGTGCCCCAGAAGACCCTGATGGAGACACTTTGGTCTGGGTCTGTGCCGACATTGGAATACATAGGCCTCCCCTCCTGAGTTTACAGTCCGTCAGGCTCCGATGCTGTAATTCGCCAAGAGAGGGCTCGGGTACTGTAACTAGCCAAGAGAAAAAAACACGTTGTCTGCATTTTTAAAATGAGTGGGGAGAGGGCTACTTGGCTTTTGGGTGGATTAAAGAAGGCTTATGGAAATGTGAAGGCCTTTTCCAAACAAAAGAAAGTCCTGTCTGAAAACGCATTAGTTAACAAGTTCTGAACGTGACTTTCTACCAAGTGTGGACACAGTGAACACGTTGTTAAGCGTGTTCATCTCCTTGTTATCCTAGGATGGAAAACATGTTCTTAAACATACTTGTTCCTGAATGAGGCCTCTGGGAGTGTGTCTACACTGCAATTAGACAACCAAGGCTGGCCTGGGCCAGCTGACTCTAAGAGGCTGTTAAATTGCAGTAGAGACTCGGGCTGCAGAGGTCCGAGACACAAGGCGAGAGGTTCCCTGGGCTCGGTTGCCTGGAACTCCAATTTTACAGCCCCTTAGTCTGAGCCTCGCAAGCCTGAGTCAGCTGGCACGGGCCATCCGCCGGTGTCTAATTGCAGTGTAGACACACCCTGGCTGTCTCTGAATTTCACATTGTGTCTTGTTCAAAACCGACAGCACAACCTCCTCTTCCTTCTCTCTGGTGCTGAAGCGTGTCTTTGACCCAGGACATATTGAGGCCTGGTTTGGGGGATTTTTTTTTTTTTGGAGAGGCTGTAGTTTGGTGGAATGAAGGGGGGTTGGCACCTTCCATAATCAACAGTAGAAAAAACACCATGATTCTCTCCTAGGAGCAAATTTAGGGCAGAGCTACACTACAGAATTATTTCAGCCTAAGTACATTGCTCAGGGGTGTGAAAAATCCACCCTCCCCTCCCCCCAAGCAATGTAATTACACCCACCTAAGCACTGGTGTAGACAGTGCTCTGTCGGCAGGAGAGCTACTTGCAGAGGTGGTTTAACTATGCCAGTGGGAGAGCAGTCTCCTATCAGCATAGAGTAGGGATTCTCAAATTGGGGGTTGTGACACCTTAGGAGGTCACGAGGTTATCCTGGGGGGCGGTCATGAGCTGTCGGCCCCCATGCATGCTGGTAAGGATGGCATGGCATGGGGTAGGGTCATCACTTTTTTGTGGAGGGGTTGTCACAGCCTGAAATCTTTTCAAAGGGGGTCCCAAGTTTGAGAACCCGTGGCCTAGAGTGTGGGCCATTAGTCTAAATTTTCAAAGGCCAAACGTTGTTGCCTGTTTGGCGCACATGCTAGGAGACCATCCACCGAAGAACTTCTCTCTCTTGAGTGTAAAATCATGGTGTTTCCTAACCGAACGTTCTTTCCTCCACTGTGCTGAACACAAGCTGCGTTTTGTGAGACTGCCTTGAAGTGCTGGCCTGCTGATCAATATGGGCTCTCTAAATAAACAAGCATTGAAGTATGCTAGTTTGGGGGGAATAAAATACCCTGAGAATTACAACAGCCATGTTCAAAGCTGCCTTGGGGATTTAGACGATCGATTCCCATTTAAAATCTAAGCCTGCATTGCCTCTGCAAACATAAGAAAAACAGCTGATGCACAGGGCTTCTCACTGACACTTCTGCCCTGTGTGCTCCAGATACCCCTCTGTAACGTGGGGATAATGCCCATTTTGAGGTCCTCCAAAGAAAGAACTTACACAAGCGTGAGGCATTGTTGATCACAAAGCTTTGTCTAAATGCAGAGATTTCACTGACTGACTCAATCAGCTTGAGTTGTTACAAGGAGGCTGGATTTAGTTAAGTAACTGAATGAAATAAAATGTTATTGGTCACTCTGATGTAACAGGATCTGCACAAGGGACTTGCACCAGTTCAACTACATTGATTGATTTAGAAACCAGTTTAGGTAAAGTAGCTCTGTACAGGAGGTATACCAGGGCAGCAGCCATAGAGGGGGATGTTTACAGTCCAGTGGCCTGCCTGTAGATTAGGGCGTGAATTCATTGCCCAATGAGCACCGCGATAAAAGCCTGATTTCCCACAAGCTTTTCTGTGTTTTGAGTACAAGGCTGCTTGCTTTGGCTGGCCTAGCTATGAGGACAGCGGACCATTGCTAATGTCCTATGGCATCTCTAATCGGATGTTTTGTTAATAAGTACTGCTCTCGTCTGTGTGGCAAGCCTGGGCAGGGATGCTTCATTATTACTATATGACATGAGAGTGGAAGATCTTCTCCCCCTCCCACTTGTCATCTAGTTGCCTTCTATTGCAAGTTACCTCATTGTGTAGGACACCAGAAACGTTTCTTGTCTATGTAACTAATTCTCTTGCCATTTGAGGCTGCTGGAGAGCCAATAAATATTTGTTAATTTTTATAGTGTCTTGTTCTAGCCTTAGAGATGGTAACATCTTTTTGGAGGTGAAAGACAAATAGGTGTGTTAGTCTCATAGATTTTTCAGATTATTATGCTCATATAGTTTGACCACCTGCAGAACACCAGCCATAGAATTTCATCCAGTAATTTTCACATCAAGCCTAGTTTTGGCTCGACTAAACCATCTCTCTCTAAAAAGACATCCAATCTCCAAGGGACGGAGCAGATTACCAGGGATGTAGTAAATTCTCCAGTGATGGTTGGAGTATTTAAAAATTTACATCTAATAGAAGCCTGCATCAGTAATCTTCCATCATTTTATGCTAGTTTAGGCTAGAGACTTTTTTTCATGTGTGTGGTTGAAACTGAAATTCCATCATAAGCTATAACCACTCATCTAGCAGGGTAGAATGATTTAAAATGAGTTGGTCTAAGTCACTTGACATAGACAGATCTTTACATCACATTGAGGTTCTGTTTAAAAAAAAATGAATAAAAAAACCTAACCTGCACATTTGTGCTTTGCTGTTTTACAGTGAAAGTTATAATGAACTAAACTATAATGGCATTTTTAATGCCACTACTGCAAAGCTATCTTATTTGAATTTTACTTTGAAACCCTTGAAAATTAAGTTCCTGACTCTGAAAACACCTTGAGCAGTTACATAACTCTTAGGCCCAGTTTACACTGTCGTGCTGAGTCGATGTGAGATATGCTAGTTATGTAAATAATGTAAGTTGATGTACTTACATCTATGCAGCGCGGCATTTTCACAACGCTATGTCAATGACAGACGCTCTCCTGTCGACACTACCTTCCATCTTTCGGGGAGGTGGACTAATTCAATCAATGGGAGAGTGCTCTCCTCAGCCGATGCCTGCGGTCGTAGCAGTGTAGATATGTCGGTAGTCCTATGAACCCTGTCATTGGAGTGAGTGGGACAACTCGATGCTTAAAAATTAAGTGTGTTTCATAATTTTGTGGCCTCGGGGGCTAAAATTTTATTTTTCTTTCTTTTTTTAGCAGCATAAAATCTTTTAATTTTAAAAATCATTGTTTAAAAACTGCTTCAGTGTTAATAATTAAAAGCTATTCAGACTTTCCGTAGTGAACGACATTGAGCACACTTCACACATAGAGGCCAAAATGTTCAAAAATAAGACCTTAAAATGAGGCTTCTGGCCCCACACTTGTAGGTAAGAGTGGGATTTTCCAAAGCCCTTCAGTTGCTTGACTCCAAATGGCAAACCTTGATGGAGAACTGTAGTCTGGTCAGAGGCTGGCCTGTTTGCTTATTGATTGGTGAATTTGGGTTTGTGGTATTAATATGGCCTTGGACTTTTCTTTATTAATGAAGATGAGCATTTGACGTTTGAAGCGTTAGTAGCATTTCAGATTTTATATAGAGCTTCCCCCCCTCTACCAATTAGGAAATTAAATTAGGAAAAAGCCACATAAGCAATCTAAGACTTTAAAGTGGGAAGGAAGATTTAGCAACTTTAAGTAATCGGATTCAAATGTTAAAAATTAACTTTTTAAAAACTTTATTAAATTAAAAATTATGGATTTGTATCCACCCTGTTGGCTGATGATAGAAACACTGCCTTGCCCATAAACAGGCATGATACCCTGATGTCTTGCCCATACAAGGAAAATCTTGCAAACACTTCCAAATTTTGCTAACACCAGTTTGGCTCTCCCAACTCATAGGTCCCATATGTTTTCAGACGTGTGTCAATTAGATCTGCTTTGAGCAGTTAGATGGCACTGTGGTGAAACATCTGAGCTCTGTCTACACTAACACTTCCACTATTGCTGCTACCGCTGGTAAAACTGCACCAGTGGTGAATTCTGCATCCACCTTGTAGAGAAGGACAAAGTGGCCATATCAGCATGCTCTTAAGGTATGTCTTCGGTTCAGTTAATTGGCAGCTGGGTTAGCCTGGTATAGGTGTGAGCAGCCACACTGCAAAGCCACACCCAAGTTACTGTGTCCTAACTAATGCCATGTTCACTCGCGTGTTGCTGGCGCTTCTGGAGGCATGTCCTAGAGTTCTTCATGCTGCAGCATGCTGAGTGCTCGGATTCTTTTCCACTGAATTATGGGAGAACTTCTGTCCTCTTTGGGTACGTGGCGGGGAGTGAGAGAAGCTGACTAGAGGACTGTTGGCACTTGGGTGGTTTAGGGACGAGATGTGGGCTTGTCTCAACCTCAGTTGGTGGGGAATTCACTCGCCAAAAGGGTCTCTGCTCCCATGAGATTTGCCCTGTGCTGTGTTACCAGTAAGTTCCCCACAGATCGAAAGTCTTCTCTGTGATTTGAGAAGTAATAGTCCATACGTCATAGTCCTACCCTCTCTGTTGACCTGAGCAGTCATCGAGGCCAGCCTTCATCAACCACTTGCTAAGTTTTCAAACAAGCTTCTTTCTCCCATCCTGCCTCTCATGCTTGGGAAGAGTTCCCCAGACATACCCACAACGTGGCCTGATTGTGCTCTTTCAGACTCCTCCTTAAAACTCAACTCGTCATGTTGCCTACAAAAAAACCTTAACGGTTCAGCAGTGGTTTCAGTGCACTGACAGCTGGTCGGTGTTCTCTCACTGTTACCTAGTACTTCCCCATTTGCTTCCATCGCTTGTCTCTTATTTTATTCTTAAATTATAATCTTGGGGCAGGGATCAGCATTGTGTTTTGCATTTGTACAGCACCTAGCACAATGGGGTCCCGGCCCATAACTGGGGCTTCTGAGAGTTACTGCTGTACAAATAATATTTGGTGATGACCGACTGTCTTTCTGGAAACCATCTCCTCAACATACTGCACTTTCCTACCCTCCTGAGTAAAAAGCCAAGCTTGGGATTCCAGTATGGGTGTCTTCCCCACTGCCTCTCTCCAAAATGGAAGTGCATAGCTGTTCCATTGTGCTACTGGGTAGATTCTGAAGACCAACGTCATTAACGTGGAGCACAGTGAAGAGCAAAGCTGAGGTGGAGGAGGGTGGATTTATCTTTCTGGGAAGGCAGTTGAATAATCCCAATTATCTCTCTGGGGATGCTTCTTTTAAAAAAGGATGTGTGTAATGAGTGAGTGCCTGGGAGGGTTAATGGCAAAGAAAGTAGTATAGCTGGGCAAGATAAAGAGGATTGCTTTGCCTGGGATCTAGTGGCTTTAGAAAGCTGGGTCTCTTTGAGCTGGTTTGATGTTTCCCAGCAACTGGTAATACCTGTTATTTGGGATGGGGGTTTGCGGGTTTTTATGTGTGTGAGACCTTATTTAAACACACACTCTGCACCCTTTCTGGTTTTGGGAATGCTCCTCTCTCTCCCCAAGTGTTTGATGATGTTGGTTCAGGAACATGACACAAGCACGGATCGCTGGCACAGCTCTTCCTGACTTTGGGGAATCTTTCAATTAAACCACGGTGATAAAACGTTGGAGATAAGCCTCTTACACGTTCGTGAAAGGATTAATGGATCTTGAAGCCCAGTTGTTCAGCTGTTGGGTTACTAAGGCAGGAGAGAGAGAAATGGGGTTGGGAGCATTCTCTGGCCTGGCCTGTGCTCTGCAGGAGATCAGACTAGATCAGTGTTTCCCACACGCTAGGCCTGGCTGGGTTGCCATGTCCAGGGCCAGGTTAACTCATAACTGAGCCCTGGCCTAGGCAAATGTACACTTTGCCCAGCCTGGTGTGGAGGGGAGAGTAAGCTCCCTCCCATGCTCTTCCCCTCACAATGGCTCCTATCGCATGGGGTTGAAGTGGCCGGGCCAAACCTGAGTGGCCCTACAACCCCATGTGCCAGGTCGCAACGCCCAGAGTGGGGGGCCAGGCCAAGCCCAGCGGGGTGAGAGTAAGGCTTGCTCACTCTCTAACCCTTCCGCTCCGCACCAGGTGGCGATTAAGATTACGGTGCCAGGGTAGAGAGTGACTATATGTGATGGTGACTTGCGAAAAAAGACCAAATGCAGTTGGTGGACACCTTCATAAAAAGTTTGGGGACCACTGGATTAGATGGTCCTAGCGGTTCCTTGTGGCCTTAAAATCTGAGTTTGCAAGTTGTCCATTGTGATTCTGTAATGGTTTGTTTTACAGGGAGGGTGATAGAAGTGGGGGAAGCAAATGTTTTAAGCATATGTCTTCAGACAACTTTTGTTTTACAGTTGTATCCACGGTACACATTTTCTTCCATCTTCCTATGTCAGGATAGACTCTGGTTTTACCAAAAGAGCAGGGGGTGAGTGGGTGTGTCTTAGTGGGATATTTTCAAAGCATATTAACAGAGTTTTGAAAAGTGCAGGCTGATGCAGAGAAATTTAAAAGGGGTGTGTGGAGTTGGGAGGGCAGAGAAAGTACCGTCCTAGAGATCAGTGTGGGAATTTCCATGGTTCCTTGTTGGACAGAAGTTGTTTGTATTGCCATAGCAACTTGGAGCCTAATGGATCAGGGCCAAATTGTGCTAGGTGCTGTACAAACACAGGACAAAAACACACTGCCCACCCCAAAGAGTTTTCCACGTTACCACCTTGGCAACCTAAAGGGTAAAGGGAGTTTTTTCCAAAGTATGAGCCACTTTTAAAAATATCCCTTTAAAAGGATTTGCATGCTGGAGATAACTTTCAAGTAATTGTGCGAAAACTGAAATGCATCCTTCTGACGCTGTCTTTCAGCGTGAGCTGCCTCCATTCTCTTACCTGACTTGGACGCCTAGGTTGAATGCCCTACTCTGCCATAGACATTTTATGTGACCTTGGTCAAGTCACTTAGCCTCTCTGTCTCAGTTTCCCATCTGTAAATGAGGATAATAGTGCTGCCTTATCTGATGGGGGGGTTTGTGTAAGGATGGTGAGGTGCTGAGATACATAAAGGATTGGGGCCATGTAAATACTTTTAGGTAGACAACAAAGTGGTGTACACAAACAGTAAGCTCAGGGCTTTGCTAATCAAGGCAGAAGAAGAAACTGGGCTGTGGGAGGGATAAAGCTGCTAACTGCACATGCACATGTACCCTCCCTCCCCCAGTAGCATTCTTGAATAAAGTTCTTCCCAAGTCATTTGCAGTGTGTATCTTCCTCTGAACCAAAACCACAAATGGGAAAGTGAACAGGGAGGGATTTTTTTTGTCTAACTAGCCGCATCCACCCAAAGCCCAGGTGCTTTGATGATTTCTTTTTTTCTGATGAATGCTTGTGTTTATGCATCAGCCCATCAGTTCCTTCCCATCCCTCTGGCTGTGCCCAATGAAAAGGTATGTCCATGGGGGGGAGGGGAAGGCTCCAATGAATGTCTGAGTTGTGGGCATTATGTGGGGGAAAACTCATTCTCTGCACAAAACAAAAGGTTTGCATGGGAATAGCCTGCTTAACCTCTTGAGAATGGCTGCCTGCTTTGTGCATCCACCACCACGGAACAAAAGCCAGAAGTGCTCCCCTGAAAGGCTGCATTAGGGCTCTGAGCTGCTTTGTATTGTAAAAGAGGTGTGACTTGGGGCCAATAAGACCTGGGAGGGCTTTGCCTATGGGATGGAGATTCTGGCATTTGATTTCCTGCGGAGTCTGATGGTATAAATTCTGCTAAAACCTCTGTCAAACTCTCTCCTTCCTCGCTTCGAGTGCACACAGTGCACCTTGCAAAATAGATCGCATTGGAGTTCCCTGGAAGATGATAATAGCGGCTCTTCCCAGGCCTTCCAGCCAGTGTTGTGAGCAGGATGGCAGACTTGCAGGAGTGACTTACACCCTGAGCTCCAGCTCTTTGCACAGGTCTGTGAAGCAGTGTGGTGCTGTGCAGATAGTTGGGGAAGAGAGGAGATGCACTCGGAAGAACTTGGTCTAAGGACCCAATGCTGCAGTGAGCTCTCTGCAGGCAGATTCCTGCTTCTGCTCAGCACCCCCAATGATTTCAGTGGGGTTTAGTCCATGTACAGGGGTCCATGTGCACAGAGCCCCATTGAAGTCAGTGGGGCTGTGTGCATGGAGCAGATTGCAGGAGTGGGGCCCAGTTTGGACAAAGGCAGAGTCTGAGGAGAGATCATGGCGGGATGAGGGTTAAATCCTATTAAACTGTGGGTGAACCACATCTGCTCTGGTCACTTGAGGCCGAGGCAGGCTGAGAGGGGAGGCGTGGAAAGCCAAGCGAAAGGAGTGGGTTTTGGGGGGGTTGGAAAGCTGGGGAGAAGATGCCTGGCACATAGGAAGAGGGATGCTGTTTAGGGAGTAGTGTGAATCTGGTGACCCTGTGTCCCTAGGCACATCCTGGTCACTCTTTCCAGTGTATTTGTCCCAGTTTTTTGTACTCCTGACCCCTGCAATCCAAAGGAGCTGCGTGGGCAGCAGCTGTCACAGCAATTCTATTGATAGGTTGGCTGAACATTCGGGTAGGTGGGGGAACCCCTGCCCCCTAAACCAGGCCTCTTGCATGCTGAGCCCCTTCAATTCCCCCCCTTCCCCCACCCCTGTCCCAAAACAAGTGCTTGCCTGCACACAGTTGATTGCACAAGGAAGAAGGGGGCAGGGGTGGATTAAGGAGAGGGAGGAGTAGACACCAGGGGACTGAGGCCCATCTTGTTAAAAGCCAAGGATATGATGAAAAGGTGGGCAGATCCTGGTCTGCCAGCAGGCTCTGTGCATGGGGAAGGATGTCTTTGGTTTTTTTGGTAGATGTGTTTTGAAGCATGTAAATGTTCCATGCGTGGTAAGAACGTATTCCCATGTCTGTTGGAAATAGGTCCCAGCATATAACAAAATCAGCAAATGGAGAAGTGGCCCCACCTGGCCTCTTGTTCCTCTTTACTTTATAGCTTTTAGGAAGTGAACACAAGTGCTTGCTTTGGAGAAGTTAGTATGGTTATGACTTGAAAGATGGAAACTGCAGAATTGAATAAATTTAACCCATGCAGAAAGCTATTGATATGTTCTGGTAGGGTCCCCTCTGATGCTTGTAGGGATAGGGTAATAAAGATCAGCATTTTTATCTTTCTCCCACTTCTTCTCCGTGCCTTCTCCTCCCCCCGCCCCCCGCCAATCCTCTCCTGTGGGCATTGAATCAGACACAATGGTACCAAAGGGTACCAAATGGATAAAAGGGGACCAAAATGGAGAAGAGAATCATGGAAAGGACAGTAATGCAAAAGCCCAAGGAACAGAGAGGGCCTGAAGAAGGTGGGAGTCGCTGGTGTAGAAGACAGAAGAGATTTTTTTTTTTCCCAAACAGTAAAACCCCCAGAGGTTTAACTTCCAGTTAGAAGATGAGCTTCTGTAAATAGGGAGACCTAGGGGGAGGTTGGTTTGGCCTATTCCCTGTACATGCCGCCTGCTGGTATTGGTTCCTCACGGAAACGTGCTGGGGCAGAGAATTCTTGGGCAGCAATGTCATACCTGGGGTGGGAGGGTGTCTTATGTGAGCCATGAACGGAAGAGAAGTTAGTCACTGTAGCTACTTTAAGTGATTTTAGAAAAACAGCCCCGCTTTGTGATTAGCTACAGTTCATCTGGTTTTCTTTCTTGTGCCCTGTGAGGGAGGCTGCTGGAGGAATGTTGGTTAATGATTGCCAGAGGTTGTCGGCTGGGGTAGGGCTACAGCAAATGGCAGTAGGGCTAGACACTTGTTTCTGAAATGTGCAAAGTAAACTTTGCTAACAGGGCATGAAAACAGTCCAGCTGTGTGTGTCTGGAAGTAGATTTGTACACCCACAACGCTGTGCAGTGCTGCTAGCTCCCTCGTCACCTCTTGAAGAACGGCAAGTGAGTAACTTTTCTGGCTTTTTTTCCCATAGCTATGTCTTCTGTGCCAAAAAAAAAAGGTGTGTTTACATCAACACCTGTCTGACTACAAAATCTTAGTGGAAACAAGGCACAGGTAGTTTGTACCTCCGTGAAGCTAGGCAAGGTCAACTGCAGATAGGGGTTATGAAGCTGACCTCGCCTAGCTATAGCAAGGTACAAAGTGTGCCTGGACTCCACCTAGTCACTGCGATGTGAAAACAAACCAGTTTTTGCAGTGAAGACCAAATGCACGAACTCCCTCCTCCACCTGATTAACACCTAGTGAGTGGGGGTGTAACAGCCAGATGGTCTGTTCAGTTGTTAAACGCTTTCCAAGAAATTCTGATGCTTGGAACCTGACATTGCTCCAGAACAATGTATTTAGAAAATGTGAGATGCAGGCGAGGGAAGGATTACAAATACTTGCCTTGCTGATGACAACTTGGATTAAAGGAATGTTGTCCACTTGAAATATATCCAATTTAAAAAATGAATGAAATGTAGCTTGAGGTACCACATGTGCTCCAAATCCCTGTGCCCATGTGTGTGAGAGGGATGGGGAGGGTGGGGGGAGGCAGTTTAATGTCCTGTTTATTGAAATGTTTTTCTCTCCTCTGTCACTGACTGAGACCTGCACCAACAAAATAGTGAAATGGGCTAGTTGTTGCGTTGCTAAATGCAGAAGCATAGAGGAAATGTTTTTTCTCTAACCTTTCAATTACAGTTTTGCGTGTTGTATCGATAATAGGATAAAATCAATGTGGTGTAAATTGAAACTGTCCCTTTAAGACATGAGACCTGTGGGGGTGGGGGGACTAAACCCGTTCTATCAGAGAAATGACATAGAACTCATAATTTTGTGGACTTTGCTCTCCGTTGCCTTCTGTAGCGATACCAGTAGGCTGATAATGAGGCTTTTCGCCATGGAGCAATTGATGTTGTGGGTTTGGAGGGAGCCTGTCACCACAGTCCATCAGAGCAATAATGCAACAGGATAGAAGTCTGAGGAGAAGATTATATTTGCAGTCTAGCAGACACTGCTGCTTATATGTGAGGTAAATTGGTAGTCGCTGGGGTTTCCACCTTTCTGTGGGGCAAATACTGATCCATGTCCTCCTTTCCTCTCAAGTCCTTCCATGGATCTGAGCGCTTTAATATTTAGCTCCCTAGTGTCGTCTCTTACCCCTGTTCCACATCTATCCTCATCTTCCCTCTCCTATTGGTTTAGGCTGTGGCTCTGCCCCTCTCCTCTGATCACCTCATGCAGTCCCCTGCACTTGTACTCTTCCTCCCTCGTGCACCGTCAGGCCTGTTCACCCAGGCACGTTACAGTGATGTGCGCCCTTGATAAGAACGTAGGTAGAAAGGTGGTACAGTGGATTGACTCTGCCTGATGCAACTTGGATGTCTTGGTTCCAGCTGTGGCTAAAGAATAGGTGACAGAAGGGTAGCTTACATGGACTGATGGTGCCCTTGACAGTCCTGACAAGCAGTTACTTTGGTATGGAGACCAGGTGGGGATCCAACTCAGAGGGCATGAGTGTGGCATCGTCACTGCAGCGATAGTACAGGTGGGTCCTGAGTCATCCATGAATCAGTGCCTCCTGAAAAACATTCCTGGGTCCCGCTCTCAACATGACTAACCTGCTTTGTCAGAGGGGTTTTGTGGGAGGCTCGGAAGCAGATGGTAGCAACTGACATGTCTCTTCCTGTGCTGGGAGCTATGTTTCCAGCGCACACCAGCTTCTTTCTCCTAGACAACTGTTGTGCTTTCCTTTTATACGCAGTGTAATCTAGTATTACACCTCAGTGGCCATTCCTTCCCCACTCAAAAGGATGATTCTCTCTGGTTCCACTGCTGCATAGCACACTTGTGCATGTGGACGTCAACTCGGCCAGTGCCTCAGAGGATCTGCAGCCCAGGTGCAGTTATGAAAGACATTCTGAGCTCCAGTTGGGGCTGGTGACAGTCTTTTAGATCCTTGTTCCTGCAAAGCTGGGCATAAAAGAAAGGGGACCATTAAGGAAGACAGAAGTGCAGATTTAGCGCTGCATCCAGGGCTAACAGGATGTCTCTTTATTCTAACAAAGCATGAAGAGGGAAGCAAGAAATGAGAAAACAGCTTCTGGCCCAAAGACTGACTCCATTCTCTCTTTCAGCCTCAGAAAGCTATGAGAATGAGGTGAAATAACCAGAGCCAGTCAACGTAGGGGATTGGGAAGAATAAAAACTAGCATAAACCATATTCTCTTGCAGACTTTCCCAGTGGCAGAAATACATATTCCTTGTTCTTGTGACACGGGATTGTTACTAAGGAGAATGGCCCAGCGTGAACCTAGTTTCTTGGTAATGAGGATGGGAAATAGTACAAACTGAAACAAGTTCTTAGTTGCTATGAGTCTGACTTGACCTGGGGTAACTGTCCCCTGCATTAAGGATTGAGGGCCATGGCTCAGCCCAGAGAAGCTGGAATTGTCCTGGAGTGGTTGCTATCAGATGCCATAGCCTAAATTCAGCTGTAAATCCTCCTAAGCAGAGTGATTGTGGTTGTGTTTGTTCAGCTGGGCTGCGAGTTTCTGTAGGTCATGCTGCATGAGCAGTGTCATAAGCGCATCAACTCTCCTTGCATGGGGAAGAAGGAAGCTGTGACACTAAGCGCTCCCTGTGAAATGTTTGTGCTTGCCTAGTTCAGAAAACACTGCCCAGTCTTCATTTCTGTGCCTACCAGCACAAAAATAGAGTGGTGGCTGTACACAGACATCTTCTGAGAGAGGAAGCTAGTGGGAATTGAGTGTGGTGAGCAACAGGTCCTTAGCACCCTTCAGGAAGTATTTGGCACCTTCAGGATTGGGCCTTAGGGGAGAAAATACACGGTGGAGAGTAGGTTTGGCACAGCTGATTTTTCAGGAGACCAGTGTGATACACGTAATCTGTGGTGTTCTCCCAAATAAGGGCCAGATCTAAAGGCCATTGAAATAAAATGAACAGGCTTCTTCCAGTTGCAATGGGCTTTGATTAAGGCCCTAAAAGTGTGGGGAAAATAGCTTGTCACTGTTGTGTGTCTTACGAGTATTGCACAGCAGGAAGCTCTTCAGCTTTCAATATCTCTGGCCGTCTATAGTGTATCATATTTATCTGCAACTTGCCTCCTCTTAGACACTGTGTTTATTTCCGTATGAAACTGTTGGAGTTGAGCAGCCATTGCCTAATTTATGACCGTGGTCCCATAGAAACCTGTGGAGAAAACTGGCCAAATCCTCAGAATCTGAACAGCTTCTTTCTATGATGAGTTTTGCTCTGCAGGCATGCTTGTGAGGAATGCAAATAAGGAACCCTCTGATATATCTGAGAATAATGGATCAATAAACAATGCTACATGGCTTTGCTAGCTAATATGTATGTTGTGACTTTGCTGGTTACAAATGCTTTCTTGCATACATACTTGGTCTTTTAAGCTTGTGTTGCACAAACTTGCATTTCTTTAGCACCGTCAGAGCCACCTTTCTGGGCAAGCCTGCAGAACTGCTTTTTCTGATTTCCTATTTGCCATTTATTCATCACTGGTATGACCATTCTTGGACAGAAACTCATTTGACCCAACAGTTGTGGAGGGAGGGGAAGGGGAGGTGCAGGGTGACAGGGTGGAATTAATCATCTCAGAAGCAGTGGGGGTCCAGTGGATAAGGCATTGTACTGGAGTTGGGAGACTGGATTGTATTCTCTACTTTTGCCACTGATTTGCTGTATAACCTTGGGCAAGTCACTTCTCTCTGTGCCTCTATTTGCACTCACACTGGTCATGTCTTGTCTATTTAGCTCTTTGGAGCAGGGACTATCCCTTACTAGTGTATATCCAGCATCTAGCACAGTAGGGATATGATATTAGTTGGGGCCACTAGGTACTACAGGAATACAACAAATCCTCATCTTAGGTCTGCTGCCCAAATTGGGCTCAGCTGCTTGTTCCTTTGAGTCCTAACAGTCTCTTTATATTGGATTGTTGTTAAGGCTTTTTGTATGGAAGGAGGGTCTAGAGATTCACTTTTAACCAATGCTGAGTGCCTGTCACATCTAGTTCCCTCATGTGGCCCTCCTCTTATGCACTCATTCATTATATGCAGCATGTATTAATAGAAAGACTGTCCTGTGGGCACCTTGGCCTCCTGCTGATTTGAATACTAGGCCTGTGGCAACTAAAGGGATGGCTCATGTGGAAAAGCCATGTTAAACTATTTTTAGTGGCCTTTGGTACAGCTGGAAATGAGAAGGCACCAGCATTCTATGAGTGGCCAGCTCGGCATAGAATCCGGTCTGAGAGCCTCTTAGGTTAAGGTGGTGAGAGAACAGAAGAAAGTCCATGCTGGGTCAGACCAGTGGTCCATCTAGCCCAGTGTCCTGTCTTTTGACAGTGGCCAATGCCAGATAGTTCAGAGGGAGGGAACAGAAAAGGTAATCCTTTCTTTTGTTGGTTTTTAAACCTCTGCCTCTTAACTTCATTTGGTGACCCGTAGTTTTTGTGTTATGACAAGGAGTAAACACTCCTTTTTCACTTTCTCCACACCAGTCATGATTTTATAGTCTTCTGTCATGTCCCCCCTTAGTCGTGTCTTCTCCATACTGAAAAGTCCCAGTCTTATTTATCTCTCCTCATATGGAAGCTTTTCCATATCCCTAATTGGTTTAGCTGCCCTTTTCTGTACCTTTTCCAATTCCAATATATCTTTTTTGAGATGGGGCAACCAGATCTGCACGCAGTGCTCAAGATGTGGGTGTAGCATGGATTTCTAAAGAGGCAGTATGATGTTTTGTCTCATTATCTATCCCTTTCCTAACGATTTCCCCATATTCTGTTAGCTTTTTGATTGCCACTGCACGTCAAGTGGATGTTTTCAGAGAACTATCCACAATGACTTGAAGATCTTTCTTGAGTGGTAACAGCTAACTTAGACCTCATCATTTTGTATGTATAGTTGGGCTTATGTTTTCCAATGTGCATTACTTTGCATTTATCAACATTTGTCACCCGATCTTGTGAGATCCCTTTGTGACTCTTCGCAGTCTGCTTTGGACATAACTATCTTCAATAGTTTTGTAACCTAACCAGGTACGTTCTCAAAGGCAGCCCATAGGCCCTCCGAGCAAATCCAGAGCTGACTTTCTAGGGTTTTAAAAAAGCAAAAGCAGGGTAGGGAAAGGGTTAAAAGACTCAGCTTTCAAGTCTGCTTTTGTACATGATAAAGGGTGCAGGCCCAAATATTTAAAATCCATGGCAGGTCATTTTAAGTTTTAGGATTGTTCCGGTTGCTTGGCTGTGGGGAATTACAATTGCCAATTTAGAGATGGATTAGTGAGCGTGCTGTATACTGCCTACTGGAAAGAAGGTGAAAAACCACAGCAATCTAGGTAGCTATCAGTTCCCTAGTGGTCTTCATGCTAGTGGACTGTGATGCTAAAGGACAATGTGCAAAACAAAGACAGAGCTTACTGCATAAAGAACCAGTGATCACACACAAACTAGAGTCCATGAGACACACTTCAAACCAAAGCAGGTCAGCTCTAGAAGGTGGCTAAGGTGAAAATGAAATGGAAACACTTTTCTACCTCAGACAAAATGTGTGTGTGAAAGAGGGACCTTGGCAGAAGTGAGGAAGAGAGTATATGGAGACTGGAACTGTAGGAGAGTGGAAAGGAGTGGAAACTCCCATTACTGGGCCGAGAATCTGGGCATTGAACAGGAAGGGGACAGGTGCTGCCAGAAAATCAGAAATGGAACACATCATATGAAATCCTACTCCTTTACAGCCTCTGTAAAACCTGCCCTATGTGGAAACTTAGACTATTGACCGCAGCAACACGCATCTGTCACTCTATTGGCATGACCAGGTATTCGTGTCCTTGGGTGACAGCTCTAAGAAACCACACCTTCAGTGAGACGATTTCTTTGGAGTCAGAACTGTGTTTTGGTTCTAATGAGTTTTTTTCCTTCTCTGTTTCATGAATGAACCCAGCACTGCTAATCCCTCCTTTGTGCTGGTAGTCAGGATTACTCCACCCCCTCCCACTCAGTGACGTAGTCAAACAAACTGCTTGCCCGAATGAAGGCTATTCCCATCCTCTTCCACATACTAACAGTGGCCATAACCGAATCACTCTGGTTACTTACCTGACCTTTAAAATGCATCCACTGAAATAGGGAGCTGGGGCTCATGGGGGTTGATTTTTTGGGTGTGAGGGTGGGGGAATGCACATAATGCAAAGAGTTGCTTTGGGCTTAAGGGCTGTGTGTACACTACAGATGCCATCCCAGTGGATGTCATACGCTGCTCACCTAATCCCACTCAGCTGGAGTTGAAAGGAGATGTCTTGCTGGCGTTGCCAGTGTCAAACACACAGGACCTGGTGCGAGTGAAGTCTCCCACTCTTTGCTAAAGATGAGTGCTGGACCCTTTCAATACAGTCAGGAAGCTGATTTTGGCACCCATTATCAAACAGAGCAGGACAGTCCTGGAGAGAGGCAAGAAACGAGCAGAGGATGAGCAGTATCTTCAGAAGCTGCCAGCTGTGCAGTCTGTGGCTAAGCGTTCTGTCCAGGGGCCCTTCTTACGTTGGGGGACAAAAGCTGATGTTGCAGAAAACTTTGATCATCAATTGAAAACTGGAATTAATGTGCTAAAAGCCAAATACAGACTTCATTAGCATGTAGGTTCAAAAGCATGTGGGTGTATGTTTAAAAAACCGAAAGCACACTTACATCTAAGTATCATGGTCTCTGGGTGATCACAAATATTTAAATTGTGTACTTCCATCCCTTTCTTGTGATGTACATAAAGATGCTAATGTGTTATCGCTAATTGGATCTTGTCAAATCAAACTCCAGGGTTAACGGGACCAGCTAACATGCCCTTAAACACAACTGTCCTTGTACACAGTTAGGGCAACCTCATATTAGGTAAAACGTGCATCAACACACAGGTTCCCAACCTGGGCTTGGCAACAGTTTTCAGGAGGTTGTGATTTTACTCTTTTGTGGCTATAGATGGTAAGGATGGGGAGATTTTGAAACTTATGGGATGGGGAGTCCCAGAACCTTTGTCTTCTAACATGGGGTCAGGGTACTGAAGGTCGAGAACCACTATTCTAACTTGATATGTTTTTCCAAGTCTAGACATGGCCTCTCAGTGTCTCACTGTCAAACATGAAGTAGCGAGTTTCACTCAAAGGCTGATAAACTTGGTGCGACTCTCTGACAAAGACTCTACAATGATAAGTTTGTCAAAGGCAATCTGAGCTCTGAGGCGTTCTTAGCACACTCCTCTTGATACCTTGGAAACCATTTAATGTCTTTAGGCTGTGTTTGTCTAGGCCTTTTTATTCCTCCCCGGTAGAGATAACTGGGAGTAAACACATGTTTGAAAATACCTATCCCAGCCACATTTGCCACCACACCTGTGTGGAGTAAGAGTGACTGAGGGCTGCTTTGCCTGCTTCAGTTATTGCCTGGAAAATCCCCTGTGCGTTGTTGCCAATTTGTAGGGAGTAATTAAACTAAAAGAGGAGAAATAAATCCAGCTAACCCGTGAGAACCCGTGCTCTCTGCAGAAACACCTGGGCATTATTGCCTGTGAAAAACCAGATTTCCAGCCAGAAATAATAGCCAGAGAACTCAGCAGCTACTAACCCTCCAGACCACTGATTTACCATCTTGTTCTGGGTCTGTGTGTGCCGGCTGGGAAACCTCAGTCCCCTTTCAATAGCCTGAACCAGTTTCCAGCAGTGACTTGATCTGGACTCTGGCTGTTGTGGATGGGGGTTAATGGGAGTTCAGAGACTCTTCTAGGCTAGAGACGAGTCCAACCTGAAACCCATGTCCAGTCTTGATAAAAGGTCCTATCTTGATCTGAAATCAGCAGCTTGTGCCCTCCTAACTTGGCCCCATCCATGCTGGTCACTCTCTCACCACGTTAGAACAGCCTGAATTCATCATGAAGTGTTTTAAAACCTCCTGTTCCCAGTCAGATGTAAATCGTTTTTGGATGGGCAAGGAGGCCTTTAACAGAACTACTTCCTTGTGTATAATGGGACTTTCTCCATGAGTTAGCCAAAGCAACTAGAAAAACTAACTTAGTCCCTACCCCAGACAGCTTAGTTATGTCTGTCTGGTGCCTAGCACAATGGAGTATTGAGCCTTCATTGGGTTCCTAAGGGTTACTGTAATAGAAATTAATAACTGCAAAATGTCCCTTCCTTCCCTCATCCACATGCTTCCCAAAACTCAAACCAATTATTTTTCAAGGTGTTTTAAAAATTCCTCACTGACTTCCACTATTGCATACTTCAGTCCTTGAAAATATTGAAATTCTGTAGAGAAGAGCTATTCTTGGGGTGGTCCTGTCCGCCTAACCAGAGCCAGAGATGTAGTGGAGTTGCCCTCATTCAGCAAGGCTTCCATCGTCCTTGTATGGGCTATCATTTAAAAAAAAAAAAAACAAAACAAAAACCAACCAAAGAGAAAACCACACACACGCACACCCATTCTCTGAAGCATTCATACTTCTAGTTATGCCTGCCTTCTCCCACTCCTCTGGCAACAGCTGTGAATAGTTAAGATGCCAGAATTAGTCACATACAGATCCCGTATGCAGTTTCATAGGTGTAGAGAGAGAGGAATCCAAAGCATTTAGCCAATCAAGTTCCACTCCCACCCAATTTTTTGGCATCTCTGAGCATTGTGTTTCTGGAGTTTGCTTTGGCTCACAGAAGGGAACATACCGAAGTGTGGTGTTGTGTCCAATGGAGCGGCTTTCTGGTTAGGGTTCCAGTGTGTGGGTAGCAGCTCACTCAGGATTCTTTTCATAGTCTTGATAAGAATGTTGTTGTACGTGGCTCACATCATCTCTGTTGACTAACATTTGGGTATCTGGTGTGCTTCACCCAATAAGAACAAGGGAGAAGCAACTTGACATTTGCCATAGTTCTAAAGCTAAAAGCACAAGCAGGAAAACACCTCAGACCCTTTAAATAAATCAAAACAAGGTATGGACCCATTACCACTGGGGGTGTAAGGTACAGCTGTCTCTAGTTGCAGTACTGCTGAGGGAGTCCAATTGTAGACTAAGCCCTGATGTACGAGGCACTGTACAAACACAGAACAAAGATGGTCCTTGTGTTGAGAAGATTGTAATCTAAGTATAAGACGAGACAACAGGTGGAGACAGACAGATAGGGAGCACAAGGAAATAATGAGACAAAACCTATTTTGGCTGGCCAAATTGGACCAAGCCAAATCATGCCAATGCTAGCTAAAGTGTTTGCCGGCAACAATGTATTCAACTCTAACCCTTTTATTTTGCTCCCAAATTCCCTGTGCACAGTGACGTTCACTGGTGAGTCTGTTAATTGTTCATTCGCTTTCTGGGAACAAATTTTAGCCTATGAGTTGTTCGCAAGCTGTTAAATATATTTACTAGTGACAGTTTTAGGAAGGATGTGGACAAATTGGAAAAAGTCCAGAGAAGAGTGACAAAAAGTTTAGAAAACCTGACCTATTTGGGAAAGGTTGGAAAAACTGAACATGTTTAGTCTTGAGAAAAGAAGACATGGTTAAGTCTTCAAATATGTGAAGAGCTGTTTATAAAGAGGACTGATCAATTGTTCTCCCTGTCCACTGATGGTAGGACAAGAAGTAGTGGGCTTATTCTGCAACAAGGGAGATTTATATTAGATATTAGGAAATCTATCTATCTATCAGGGTAGTAAAACTCTGGAATAGGCTTCCAGGGGAAGTCACGGAGTCCCGATCACCGGAAGCTTTTAAAAACAAAACCCAGGGTCATCCCTTACAGGTGTCCCTTACAAATAACCTAGGTTGTCCCTAACAGTCGTCAAGGGGCTGGACTTGATGACTCCTTAAGGTCCCTTCCAGCCCTACCTTTCAATGATTCCATATTTTAAAGCTGTGTGGATTGGTCAGCCAAGTCACATGATGTGGTTTCTGCATTCTGTTTGGATGATTCTGTGATCAAAACTTCCCTTAACCTGTGGTGTGAACAAAGCCTTGCCCATTTGAATGTTGACAAACAGCAACTAAAACAGCTGCAGGTTTTATTTGCAATTATTTATGGCTACTATATACACCAGGATCTAGTCATTGTAGAAATATAAAAGGTTCAACACAGTTTCTGATCTCAGTCCAGCTCTGTCATGCTGGCTGGCCACATCTAGGCATTGTATCCTATTCATTACTGTGGTGTCTGGGTGGTCAGGAGCTGTTCTAAAATAGGGATAGATGTTTAAATGTAGTATACTGTGGTGAAAATCCCCTTGCCAGTGGAGCTTTGAAGAAGAGGCATTGTGGGAGGCAGGGTAACTATTAGCTAATACATTAAGTGCTTTCTGAAGCTGCCTGCGAATGGAGGATTATGGAGTCATTGTGACCTGTCAGTTTCACCATTATTATTGTTCAGGGTGGATGATGACCTGTAAAACTGGCAAGAGAAACTTGTGTGTAGTAGGACTTAAAAGGACTGAGTATAGCATATCCTCTGCTTCGCTGGTGGCAGTGCATGCTGCCACAACAAGCTGTGAGCCAGAGATTCCAGCCAGGATTAACCTATGACTGTCGGGTGAAAAGTGCAAGCTAGTGAAATCTGTTGAATGCTGGGACCGCTTCCTGGGACCTGTCCATGTTACTGGGTTTACAAGGGACAAACAGCCTGTTCTTGACTTGTGGGCCGAATCCTGGATTCAGGACAGCATCTTTTGAGACAGGCTAATTTCTGGCTGTCTTTGCTCCTCTCCCTAGTCCCTAGTTTCCTATAAAGAGCTGGCTGACAGGGCAAAGGGGGGCTGAGCTGAGAGTGGCTTCAAGCAGCTGGTTTTAGGTCCAGTGAAGTACGAGACACTACTTACTGCTGTGGGATGATTGCACAGAGATGTTGGCATTAAAAGCGTGTTCCCTCTGCCTTTAAAATGTCTTGTCTTGTGCTCTTCTAAAGTTCTTTGAAATTGGCTGCATCAAATGGTGGCTACTCTTAGGCCCCTGAAATATGCTTCTATTGGGTAACTCCCATTCTTCACAGCAAATTGCCTGTTACCCATTTTGACTAACGGCCATTCTGAAGGGGATTTTTGCCATCTGTTAATTTGATTGCTGTGAAGTATTCAGGGACTGGCACAGTAGATCAGACACCACCGGTGAAATCAAGCACTTGTTTCTTTATCCCTATAGGGAAACCACCTTGCAATGGTCCAGAGAGTCTAATTCCCCTGCGCTTTGGAGATGGAGCTGAAGGTCTGGGTCGATGGTATCCAGCGGGTTGTGTGTGGTGTCTCGGATCAGACCACATGCCAGGAGGTGGTCATAGCATTGGCTCGTGCCATTGGTAAGTAATGTGTTGAATTGCTATCTCTGGTGAAGTTGGGTTAATGACCTATATCAATTTCTATTACAATACCTGAGAAAATGCTTCTATAAATTTTTGTCTTTCCTGTGATGTGGGCAAGGATTATCCACTTTAGAGCTGGATGAAACAGAGACATACAAATTAAGTAACTTGTCTGAGGGGTCCCTTGTGAGTGGCAGAGATGAGAATAGAACCAAGGAGTCCCAACGTTCGCATCGGCGTCCAATGCTGCCTCCTGGTGGATAAGGTCGAGAACTCTATTACACTTCTAACACAAGGCTTGACTCGAGCCAGTTCTTCACTGACAGGTTTTAACTTTAAAAAATTTTAAGATCACTAAAATAGTCCTGCTTTTCCCCTCCTCCCCAACGCCAAATCCCTTCCATACACCTCCACTCCCACCAGTCTCTTTGCAAGTAAATTTGTGTCAGCATCTGCACAAAAATCTCTGGTGGAGGAAGCAGGAGTCCTCAAGGAAGCACAAGGCTGTCTTTGCCACAGGGGTGACACAGCTAAACTGTTTGCATCACACTATTTCCATGGCAATCATCTGTTGGACCACAAGTGTTTAATTGCTTTGGTACAGCTTTGGCTTTCAGCAGTGCTGCATTTGGGCTCTCAGCAGCTTGCACTCAGATGGGGTGGGATTGCCGAAGAGGGGGAACGTACCACAGGGAACTAAGTCAAACAATCAGCCTTTCTCAGTTCAACTGTGGTTGTGCAAGGGTCTTTGGGTGGCTGCATCTACAGCTCTGTGAAGGAGAGGAGGTGTGTGTGTTTTCTTATTCAACTAAGTTAGGGAAATCGCCTTCCTTCATAGGATAGAAGAAACCTTCTTGGGCCAGTGCCTGTCCATGGACTGTACTAAAGAGTAAAGGCTGTCCCATAGGGCACAGCAGAGTATGGATACAGGCAGGGTGTCTGCAGCTGTTTCTCCTTTTCCTTCCAAACTGTGTATTCGAAATAGTGAGGTCGGTCGTTGGCATCAGGCAATGACCCTGACGCGCTCTAAAATGTGATTCTATTTATTTGTCTTGGGCCCTGATTTTAGCACAGCCTTTAAATGCCTGGTTATGTCCCATTGATTTCAATGGGTCTTCGAGAATGTGTTTAAGTGATATCCACGCTTCTGTGCTTTGCTGGATAAGGATCTGTGTGATTTCCCATGTGCTCTGCTTACAGGTAAGAATGAAAACGATCTGTGAGCCCTGGAAGTTCAGCTGGGTTCTTCCATCTTGCACAGAACCACCCGGGGTAATCGAGTTCTCAGCCTCACTGTTTTCGCTGGGTTTGCTTAGGCATGGTGGCACACCATTTACTGTAGTAGCCGGTTCTGTTTTAGGCACAAGAAGGACTAGAGCTCAGCCGTCTCTTCCCACTTAGCCATGTTGGATCTGCAGGGCTAACCACAGAACCCAGCCATAGACACGTGGTTTTGTTGCTAGAGTTGGCAGATCTAAGACTGCGCATAGCTGAGCGGTGCAATGAGGAGTTGCCATCATTACGTGCTCCCTTTACAGAGCAGGACAGGAGCCTCCGCCTGGCCTGCAGGGCTGTACCTTGATGTGGCCTTAGACACTGGGAGAAGGCCCTGGATAATTAAAGCCTTGGCAAGTTTGAGATCCCTTTTAATCGCCATTCTGTTTGCAAAGAGACATGCCTGTAATCACATTAATAGTCCTTCACCGTCCCCTCCCATTGGAGGATCAAGCAGCGCTTCACACGCACTCAGCACGCCTCTGTGCTCCAGGAGCTACGGGGGAGCAGGGCGTGGTGGTGAGGAAGCCGCGAAGTCAGTGCCGAGGAGAATAACAAAGCTTTTGTTAGTGGAGCTGATGGCGGCAATAATTTCAGGCCATGGCCCGCCTATAGCAGTACCAGCAGCCCTTCTTAGAGGTGCTGGCCCAGCTTCTGTGCTGATGTAAACCTCAAAGCAGTGGGGCTGCCCCATTTTCCACTAGCAGAGAATATGGGTCAACATCAGCGTCTCTCTGGAAACCACTGAGAGTTAATCTCGAGCCCTGCCTCAGGAACCACAGCTTCAGCTGGCTTGTGAAAAAACCCAGCTCCACACTCTCTCCGAGTTTCCCTTGGCTCTGTAGGGCACGTCTGTATTGCTGTCCTGGGGTGTGACTGCAGCTGCTGTGGAAGTACCCGAGCTAGTTTTAACCATGTGCACTTCAGCCTGGGGGGCTGTACATGTCCCCCTGGAAGCCCTGGGGAATTCCTCACGTGCCTAGCCTGCACTGCCGCTTCGGGTGTGTCTACGCGAGCTGCAGTCCCGTCCTCGGAGTGCAGGATAGATATGTACTCAGGGACAGGGATGCGCTGGGTCTGGCTTTGACTTTTCAGACAACCCCTTTTTATGTAAATCTCTATTCACATGGAAGTTCTGCAAAGCAAACACTGTTATGGAGCTAAATAAGTTGCCTGGTGCCTGCCATAGGGCTGTGCCTGCTGGAGAAACTTGGCTGGGGAGTGCTCTTGGGGGCCTGTACCTTGGCACACCCTCCACTGTGGCTAGAAATGTGCCACCTTTAGAACACGACCTCCCTGTGAAAGCGGCACCCCGCTACATCAAACTGCTGACTCACGGGGACCTCCCAGCTGATGGTGGCAGCTTTGGGTATGATCCAGGTTCCTCTATTTGAATTCAACCTGTTTGTTCTCTCATGGAGGCTGTGAACTTCACCAGGAGAGAATGCAGCTGGCGTGGCAATGTCTGTCCAAGGTTACAGCAGCTGTAGTAGGGGACGGACCAGCGTCTCCCGTGTTGTGAAGTGTTGAAAGTTTACCAAGAATGCCTTGGGACTATCTTTAAAACCTCCCTTCTGTCCAGTTAACTTATTCCTTTTCTCTCCCCTTCCCCTCCCAACAGAATTCAGATACGCTCATAACTTTACCTCTATTCCACTCATGTATATTTTTTCCAAAATTGAGTCGTAAAAAAACTAATTGCACCAGAGAGGCATTAATGTCACATTAATGTGAGCTATAATATCCCACCTGGCAGCATGTCTTTTTAATTGTGGTGAAATCTCTCTGCTCAGTTGTTACCCTTCTCTCTGTCCACATGTTTGTGGCTAGCTCCTTGTTTGGAGGGCTGCAGGATGTTTGCACTGAAGGGTTCATCATTACTGCAACCCTGAATTGAAGGAAGAGGTAGCATGAGTAATGCATCAATTACTAGAATGGAGGAGGAAGAGGAGTCTGGCATCTCTCTGCATAAACATTTACTAACCTCAGCCAGTCAGATGGGCTTTGGTATCTGGCCATGGAAGCGACAGCAATGCACCAATCATTGGGCTCCCAGAGGGATGAAGCAGTTCAAGCACAGAGGATAATAAAACCCTGACTGAAAACTGCAGTTGAGCATGGACTAGAGAGAAGCTCTGTTAACGCTCTAATTTGATACCTGTCCCATGGGCTTCCAGTTACGCCAACCCCTCCGTTTGGATGTGCCAGTCTCTAACAGCACTGCCTTTATAACATTCCACTTCCCTGGCTTTGATTAGTTGTGCTGCTCAGATTTTTTTTCATCCTTCCTCCAGAAGGGCTGAAATTGGTGTTTGGCTTCTAATCCCAGGGGACAGCAGTCCTCCCGCGGGCTGCTCCTTGTCTGACACATACATTGTGGTTGGGACCTTGCAATCTGGAGATTGGAAATGGAAAAGATCCCTTTTCAGAATCTCTCCTTTGCCGGTCTTGCCTCACAACTTGCAATGGAATAAAAGAGTTCTAACTTTCCTGTGGCAGGAATGAGAGGACTCTTCATGCACAGATTTGGGTTCAAATGATCCCACATGAGCCAGGGCTCAGTCTCTGAGCTATCAGAACAGTCTGTAGCACAGCTTTTCGGAAGTGGTGGCTGCTGCACTATCATTGGCTGCTCTGTCCAGTCTGGTTTCCATGGCACAGTGGTTCCTAGATCCCCTCTCACATGATGTTTCAAGTCCAGAATGGCCCTTTTCCTTGGTCAGCTGGTTGTAGCTGGACAGCTGTCTGGACCTGAAGCTCCCTTTAGCTCTATCTATGTAAGAATGGCCATACTGGGTCAGACCAATGGTCCATCTATCCTGTCTTCTGACAGTGGCTGGTGCCAGATAGTTCAGAGAGAATGAACAGAACAGGTAATCATCAAGTGATCCATCCCCTGGCACCCACTCCTAGCTTCTGTGGTCTAGATAGGTGTTTATAGGACTATCATCAAGTTAATATCTGAGTACTTCGCAGTCATTAATGGACCTTCCCTCGCTACTGTCCTGTGATGCAGGGAAGTGGGGAACTCTGTGTTCCTCAGAGACTAAGGGTGTGTCCACACTGCAGTTAGCAGCCCTTGCCAGCTGGGTTGGGCTGTGGTGCTGTTTAACTGCAGTGTAGATGTTCGGGCTTGAGCTTTGGGACCTCCCCGCCTCGCAGGGTCCAGGAGCCGAAGCTCCAGTCTGAGCCCTAGCATCTGCACTGCAGTTAAACAGCCTCTTAGCACAAGGCCCAGTTCAGTTGGCCTGGGCCAACTGTGGGTTTAATTGGAGTGTAGATGTGCCCTAAAGGACGCTCCCAAGTGAGAGGCTGTGGCAGATGTGTGAACTGAACCTGGATCTGCAGTGTCAGGCCAGCACCGTAACCACAAGTATCCTGCCTGCCTTGCCAGCCTGCATCAAGGGGAGAAGCTACTCTGGCTTGCAAGCACCATAACGACTGTACTGAAGGGTGAGCCACACAGCAGACGAGGACTGGGCAGATGCGTTCCTTCCCTCAGCACACTGAGCAATGCAAACAGCCCCGGGTTCTGCCTCCCCTGATGTTCGGCGGACGCAAACAACATTCATTGGCCGTGTGCGCTTCTGCGGACAGAAGTGAGGCCAGGGCATGGGAGCGTGAGTCACCCAGCTGGTGCTTGCAGTGTCCCTGAACTTTAAATGTGCTGGTTGCACTGTCCGAATACCCTGCAGGTAACGGTGAATGGTGAGCGACCCTATCTGTAGATTTGGAAACTCATTAAAATTGCCACTGATGTTTCCATCAACCTGTGCTTTTGACATCCACCAGGGTTACATACGCCTCTGATCTGATGCTGCACATCAGGGCACCCCCCCCCGCATTTCATGATTAATTGAAAGTGCAAGTAGAGAAGTAGCAACATGCTCAGGACCAAAACCTTGTGGGCTAGAAATCTCCTGACTGAATCTCAGAAGCACCAGAAGATGTTTGACGCTGAGCTGTGATGTTTCTGCTGTCAGAAAACCTGCTGGCTCATTTTAATAATGAATATCCTTTCCAGCCAGCAGAGGTTGCAGCAATACATCAGGGTCAGGTGTTAGTCAGGCCCTCTGCAAACCCAGGATCTAATCCTGCCTTAGGTCAGACATGAAAATGAATGTGGTCTTTTTGGCTCATCTGCACTGAGAACATTTTTAGACTCGTAATTCACCACTGGCGGCTGCAGTGGTGGAGGAAGTAGTACAGATAGGGCTTGGGAATCCTTACCACTGCGTTGTCTAAACCTGAAAGTCGATAAACTGGTGGTGTGAACCTTGGAGCCTCTGCAGTGTGTAATGGGTTATTACAGGGCTTAATTTTTCTATGCAGACAACGCTGCTACTCAGTCGGGAATCTACAACACCTAAGGACTTGGAATTATGGGGTGTTGTTTCAGAGGAACGGGGGGCAAAGTTGTTCGTCTTTAGAACTTTAGATGTGAATCTCGTCTATCCTGCAAAGTTGGAGGGCGGGGGGAGGAAGTGGAGTACATAGACCTATGAAAAATTGGGGGGAGGGGGTCCTGGATGGAGGTGCATTGACAGAGCGTTGTGGGGCAAGAGTGCATGCCCCCTGGCTGCAGCCACTGACACTGGTCTTCTTTGCTGGAAGTAGAAGTCATCCTCCAAGATTTCTGGTTCTTCTTTGAGTGATTGTCCCCATTGTATTCACTGAGGATTGTGCACCTGCATAAACCCTGAGTGGAATACAGATAGGGACCACACATCTCAAAGACCCTCTGCTTACAGGTAGGTCACCTCCTCTTTTACTGTGATGGATGTGAGCTGCATTAAGGTAAGGAATGTGAGCTGGATATGCTCTGTTTCGAATGCAGATGAGATTTTGGGTACAGACCTGGGGAGGCATGGACGGGTGGCTGTTTGTACTACAGCAGAGTGATGAAATGTTGCAAAGTCTGATGTTCCCCATTTCCTCTGAGTGAACTTTCCTCATGACTCATCTTTTCTCTTCTCAGGTCAGACTGGAAGGTACATTCTTATCCAGAAGCTGCGGGAGAAGGAGAGGCAGCTGCTCCCACACGAATGCCCTCTGGAGTCGCTGGCCAAGTGTGGACAGTATGCCAACGACGTGCAGTTCATATTGCAGCGGACGGGCCCCAGCCTTGCCGAGCGCCCTTCCTCTGACCATGCCACGCAGGCTCCTGAGAGGACATTTATTCGGGCCAGTCTTCCCATCAAACCCAGGCCGGTCAGCACAGAGGTGCCCAGGTCCCGGGAGCCTAAAAAGTCTATGACCTTTAACTTGGGTCCTATGGGCTCCAGTAGCTGGCTTGCCAAGAGCAAGCTGAGACAGCATAAGAGGGACAGTGTAGATTCGAAAGACAGCCCCAACCGCAGGCATCCATCCAAGGAAGAGCTGTTTAAGACTGTGCTGCATCAGCAAGAGCAGCTGCATTCCTTGGAGGTGCATGGGGATTCCCTGGAAACAGACCTCAGGCACTGGGAACACGACCGGGGCCCCAGCCAGGAAGACGAGGTCCTCTATCTGGAGCACCTGATCAGGCGGAATGAGATGGAGCTGGGCGAAGAGGAGTTCTGGCAGAGCGAGCTCCACCTGGAGAAGGAGTGCGAGAGGGAGAGGCAGGAGAAGATGAGGAGCCTGCGGGCCACCCTGGAGGAGTACACGCAGAAAATCCACGAGCTGACCACACAGACAGAGGCCCTGGAGAAAGAGATCCAGTTTGAGATTGCAGAGGGGGCCAGGAGGATGAAGGAGACTCCTGCGGATCTAGAGGACATGGCTGCCAAAATGAAAAGGGATCTGGAAGTTAAGGCCAAGCAGAGCACCCAGCTGGAGAGCAGCCTGGCAAGCGTGGGGAAGGCCTTGGAAGAAGCCGAAAGGAACTTCCAGGTACAGCCTCAGTAGCGTGCACGCCTGGCGCCAGCAGTGCAATGCAGCCGGGTTCAGCTCTCCCTCTGGTCTTCATCCCACGCTGGGCCTGCACAAGATGGTTAAGGGAGCTGTCCATGGCTCAGACTAGATTTAGGTCCTGACTCCGCATGCACCCCCAGTTAACTAAGCACTTCAGCACCTATTTTAAATGCTGTGCTGCACTGGGCCTTAAACCCCAGGGTCCCTCTTTCCCGTTTAGATCAAGAGAGAGCTGTCTACAGCCCGTTTGCCATGGGGTCCGGGCGGAGGTCGGGTGGGTAGTGTCAGGATAGACAGCTGCTGGGAGTGTAGCGTGGCTGTTAGAATCAACAGGCAGGGGCTTGATCCTGCAAGAGACAGAGCAAGCTTGTCTCGCTCCATTAAAGCTCTTAAATGCACGAGTAATCAGTGGTGCCACTCCAGTGAGTCAGTGCTTTGCTGCTCAGTCCCATTGTGGGATTAGCGCTTGGGATAGATGCTATTAGTAAACCTTAAACTGCAGAGTCCGGGGAGAGGGACTGACTCGCTAAACACTCACCTGTTCCTGGTGGGGCTGGGACTGTCATGGACACATCCACACTACAGACAGGTGTGGCTCCTGGGAGCAGTACTGATGTCTTGGTGCTTGTCCTCCCTCGAGAGAGCACCTATGCAGCAGGTCCTGGGGTGCTGCAGCCTTTTCAATGGCAGTAGCAAGCAACAGGGAAGACTTGAGGGATACATGCTGCCTTAAAACCTTTAAACCCAGGAAGATTTTATGAAGCCAAAGGCGAAGCAAGGCCTTCTCTCCAGCTTGCTCTTCCGCCCCTCCTCCCCAGCAAGGATCACAAGTAGAGAGGAAAACTACACCTGAGTCACTTATTTACAGCAGTTGCTGCAGTGAGCGAGAGCTTCAAGTTAATTAGCTCATTGTGTAATCTTCTTAAAGGGCTATCGGGGTGAGAGGGAGAAAATCCAGAAAGGCAGAGCTCAAAGAATTGCCTTGCCCACCAGCATCTTTAAAAATAGCATGTACAAGAATTTACATCTTTCCCTGTCTTTGTCTCTGGAAAACAAATGGGACTTACTGAAAACTACACAGGCTGCTGTCATGGGTGTGCAGCGCAGGGCCTAGTGTTTGAAGAGATCTCAGAGGCCCTAGGGAACCACTTAGCATAAAGGCCTGGTTTACGCCTAAAAATTAAGTTGATCTAGCTGTGCTCAAGGCTATGAACTGTTGCACAGAACATGAAGTTTAGGTCAACCTAACCCCCACTGTAGACACAGCGAGGTCAACAGAAGAATTCCTCCATTGACCTAGCTACCATCTTTTGGAGAAGTGAATTACCTACATTGATGGAAAACCACTTCCATTGACGTGTGATGCATCGGCACTACGGCGCCACAACACAGCTGTAGTGTTGTAGCTGAGTGGCTGTAGCATAGACACACTCTTGATCTGGCTTCCTCACAATATTTAAATTGCTGATGAGGGGAGATGCCCTGTGTAGACCAGATCTTGCACTATTTTGTTCTTGTTGCCAAAAAATAACCCTGTGGAAAAGCAACATAGATAGGCTATTTGTGTATATGGCATTTCCTGCAGAATCCAAATGCATTGCCTCACTAACAGCACTACACCCAGCCTCACAGTGGTACAAAGGCTTCTGCTCTTTTGGCCTTATGAAGGAATCCTGCCTCCCCAGGAACTCTCCTCTGATGCGGTGCTGGTGCTCCCCTTGTTGCATAAGGTGCTGGGGATGGAAGTGATTAGGAACTGCAAATTCACGAAAGGCGGCTACGTCTGCAACTCTTCCCAAGCACTTGGCCAACCACTACATATTTGCCAATAAGATGGAAGTTGCTGTTAGCTGTGTGATGGTAACACTTAGGGTCTATCTACACTGCAGTAAAACATGCGCCTGGGGCTGGCCAGCTGGCCGGGCTCAGGCTGTAGGGCTAGGAAACTGCAGTGTAGATATGTGGACTCTGGGGCCCCGTGATGGGGGAAGGACCCAGAGCCTGGGCTTGCCTGAGCCCGAAGGTTACACTGCAATTTTTGTATAGCCCTCCAAGTCCAAATCAGCTGATACAGGCCAGACGTGGGTGTCTTACTGCAGTGTAGACATGCCCCTGGAGTCCCCATCTTAGGGTAGGGACTCCATTGTGCACAGCGCCGCCTCCTTCTCTCCCCCTCTCTCCTCAAGATGACAGTCTCAATAGAGACAGGGTGGGACAGTTACCAGGTGCAGAGAGGGGCAGTGACTTACCCAAGGTCAGCAGCAGGACCCAGTCCTGAGTCTGTCCAGTTCCTATTGTCTGGGCCATGCTACCTCCACTTGGAGATCTGGATGGCAGCCAGATGGCTTTTCTCACTCCTAACAACTTCCTGCTGGGAGCAGGAGCACCATGCTGCATGTGAAGGCGGAGGGAGGGAGAGAACAGGTTTGAGTGCGGAGATGCTCCGCTAGGAGAGCTGCGTGAGAGCTGGGCGTAGGTTTCCTCCCACGAGTGAGGCTTGTCTTGGGACGAGCAGATGCCCCTCTGGTTGGTGGTGGCACAAGGGCGCTGGGCTGGGTGGATTCTGCAGTCTGAGGGGAGGTGGGATGAGGGGTGATGTCTTTGGTGGAAAAATTCTAGGAGGAAGTTTTTGTTCTTGTCAGAATCTTTTATGTGGTGTAAAAAAACCTTCATCTCTCCTGAACCCGCTAGGAAGGCAGGGCTGCTTTAATATGATGCCTGTGTGTAAATGTTGCAGGCGAAGTTCTCCCCACCCCCAGGCCTTTGTCATTAGGATCACATAGGGCTTGCCGAGTCAGCTCCCTTTAATCTCTTGTGTTCACCTAACCCCTGCCTGATTTAACGTAAACTCTTCTTCCCCAGCCTCCCCCAGGACAGGCAGCATTAGTTACCCTTTGCTGTGGAATCGTATCTTTGCAGCCCCTGGATCATCTTGCTTGTTTGTGGGTGGCTCTGAGCTAGTAGTTTTATATTTGTGTTTATACTTTGCTTAAACAGAGAAGCACTGAACACATGGGTTTAGTTTTCCTCCCTCTTCTGTTGCGTGGACACTGGTGCCCTCTTGTGGACATATGGAGAACTGACAGGTTTTAAAATTCCTACTTTAAGGTAGCTTTGGTTATCCCAGTAGGAAATGCTGCTCTGCTGGTATAGCCGTGTCCACATTTCGGAGCACTTTGCCAGGGCAGGATACCAGTTTTCCTAGACCAGTGAAGCTCCCAGTCATAGCCTCAGTCCATATCCTCCACGGGGATGTTGTCTTGGCACCCCAGCCATTTCAATATGAACTTTAAAAGACATTAGTGTTGTCACAAAGTGTTGTGATTACATGTGACTGGCCATCTGTGACTAAAGCAGTTTTGCAGTCTGGTGTTTCTCCAACTTGGGTCCAGCGGCAGCAGGGTAACTGGGGGGGGGGAGATCCTGTTAAATCCTCACGCAGGCATGCTGGCTCCTCTCAGAAAACTCTTTGACTCCTTTCCTGTGACTCTGTTCTCCCACCAGACTGCATGAAAGAAGAGTGACAGATTCAGGCTGCCAGTCTGTTAACCAGAAGGAAGTACTAATCCTAGGCTGCTGATGGAGTCAGTAGGCTTGAATGTGCCAGTCTTGTCCCAAGATGGCCTGCATTCCATTCCGATGCCTCTTTAAACCTTGTTTGCACCACAGCTGACGCTGTAGCATGGTTTCCCTGTTGGTGCACAGACTGCTCGCTATAGCTACAAGGATACTGCTCTGCTTTGTGAAGCACTTTGAGATCGATTGAGGAGAAGTGCTATATAAGAGCTAGGTATTAATGATAATAGTGCTACAGATTATGCCCCAAGTGGTGCATAGTTTGTAACCAAAGCTCTTCAAACCTTAATGTAGACAGGACCCAGCTTGGTTGCCTGTAGGCCCCTTCTGCCCTGGGGTTGAAATCTGGTCTCTCTTGCTCCGGTTCTGCTCCATTGTCTTCTCTGGAATAGTACCTAGTTTTAAAAAAATATGGATACTGTGGTGCAGCCAAACTTGAGGTCTCTCAAGGACACCTGCCTTGCTATACTCTCTTGGTTTCGCAAAGATTAGCTGGGAGGAGGAGGAGGAGGTAGTGGAGGTGGGTGTAATCAGAGCTCCATGTATTCAAAGTGAATTCCAAGTGTGCGCTGTATCTCTTTGCAGACAGGCTTCTCCACCAGAACCCTGTTAGGAAGCCTCGAGCAGTATCCCTGCCTGTCTAAGTTTGGCTCGCTGGGAAGCATACTCTGTCTTTATCTGATTCTGCCCTATCAGAGAGGCGGCTGAGTGCGATGTGGTGCCTGGTTGAGCTAGTGTGCCGGGGGCTATCATGGCAGGAGGATAAAACAAGACGTTGTGGGAAGGATGCTGCTATAATTAGAAGCCCTGTCAGGTAAGGGAAGTAGCAGAAAGCCCATTCCAGTGGGTCTGATCAGGTGGCTTTTGAACCTCTTATAATTCAGAATAGACTCTGTTCTCTCAAGCTGGATAAGAGCCCCCATCAGAGAAGTGGCAGGCTGGTGCGTCGGCTCCTTAGGCATTCACTGGTTTTCTCAGGACTTGATGCCCTGTCTGAGTTTTAATTTACATTAAAAATGAACAGGCAAAGTCAGCAACGTGGCCTTCTGGGAACTGGCTTACCAGGGGCATGATTATCTCGGCCATGCCAGTTCTCGGTGGTGGTGTCAGATCTGAAGTCACAGATGGAGGATGGCAAGTTCAGACATCGACTTCTGAAGCATTGTGCTAATGCAGCACAAAAGTGCATAGTGTCTGAAGTGCACAGACCGTTACCAGCATGTGTCTGATATTGACAGGAGTGGTGGTGTTTGCCCTCTTGGTGGCCCAGCTATCTCTTGATTTAGGGACTCGGAGGAGATAGTGGGAAGAAGGGTGACCAAGGGGAGGAGGATCAGGAGCCTTGCTGATAGCCTCCTCTCTGGAGGTCTCTGTGTCTTGATCCCCTTTCTACTCAGGCAGATGAGGCACAGCTGTGGAGCTTATCCTGTTCACCCTGTATTTTGCAGGCCCAGAATCAAGAGCTGGAGGAGTTAAATAAGGAGCTGAGGCAGTGTAATTTGCAGCAGTTTATTCAGCAGACGGGAGCCACAGTGACTGTTTTGCAGTCCAGACCTGAGGATGAACCCCAGCTGGATCAAACTAACCACGAACTGCCAGCCTGCCAGAGAAACGGAGGTCAGAACGCAGTTTGGAGACTCATTTATTTAATGAGAGGGACGCTAATGCTTGCTTTAAGACCTGCCACTACGCTGGGCTGAAATGCTACTTTTAAAACCTCCTCACTCCACTCTTAACTGTTGTCATCTCCCTGAGGTTTCCTTGCCAAGGTATCTGTAGCTTTCTCCTCCTCTAACCCACCACGGCCTCCTGTCTGGTTACTTCACCACTTGGACAGAATTAAAATAGTGAAGCTGGATGGACTTGATTGTCCAAAAGAATTCTATAGTTACACACGTTGAGATTAGGGTCACGAGGTGTCAGCACATCAGCCATGTGGGCTGGGAACAGACTGGCCTCACTGGCTAGGTGCATTGTGGGGGGTTTCATCGTCCTTTAGAGCATCAGGCATAAGCCTTTGCTAGCGGCAGGATATAGGGCCTAGAGGACCGGCGGTCTGGTCTGATCTGACAAGTCTGTGCTACTGTAACTCTCTACCCTGTGCAGTGTTAGACGCTGGGTTTGGGGGATTGGCTTGGGCTGGTGTACACAGCCCTGCTACTCCTTTCCCAGAGGGAGTGATTGCGGGACAGAGTCAATAGGCCAGCACTTTCAAACCTTGTTGCTCCAAAACCCAAGTGGCTTCAGTGGGAGCTGGGGTTATTCCGTCCCCCGAAAGACCGGTTGCTTCTACTTAGGGGCCTAAGTGTGATTTTAGGAGCCTGGCTGTCACTACTGACATTGAAAATGTTGCCAGTAGTGCCTTGATGGGATCTGTCAACAAATAAGGGTGACAGGACTGTGGCTGGGCCTCCCCACTGCATCCACCATTACGTGGGTGAGGTGAGGGCAGGGGTTTGGGAGGGACCCAGTTGCTGGTTTCTAGCAGGAGAGACTAGAGGAGACTGTTCCACCTTCCTTTGGGTCTGTGGAGGAGAGGTGTTATTCCCCCTTTGGGCAGAAGTGTCCAGCCAGCGAGAGGCACATGGTATCTTTGCTCTGCTTGTACCTTCCTTCTCTTTGAGCTCTCTCTTCACCATGGTGCTGTAGAGCTGGTTCTGCCCAGCTAGGAGCCAAGAAAGCTCAAATGCGGGGAGGCTGTGGCCTCAAACTACTCTGTGGTCATTGGCAGTTCTGGTCTGGGCCAGGAAACCATGTGTCTGAATTGGCCACTCTTCATTCCCGCCTCTGGACGAGTGAGTGTGACTTTCCTGTGTGGTATCACGAAATGTACATATCTGGGCGGAGGAGCAGGTGGCTGAGAAACTGAACCTACCCGTAACTCCAAAACTGGTAGCTGGCCATGGGAAGAAAGAAATACAGTGTAGTGACAGGTTAACTGGGGATCTGCTTCCTTTCACATACTGCAGGCCAGATCCTCCACTGATGTCAATCTGTACAGCTCCATTGACCATGGCAGCGTTGTGCCTGTGGACACAGGTTGAGAGTCTGGCCCGGTATCTTTTCAACACGCTGCGATTCCAGGGACCAGACTGGTGTCTCCTAACGCACAGAGACAGATCTCATCTCTGTTCTGGGGATAGTGCATTCTGCTCACACGGCAGCTGGGATTGCCAGGCAGCCACATGCACCTTTTGAGGTGGGAAGAGGAGTCCTTTCCTTCAGTGACCTTGGCTTTCTCGTAGCTGTGTTCATCCTTAAAAGCAGTTCAGCCTCTTTAAAAGGGAGGATAAAATCAGAAGAGCTCTTGATTCCAAGGCTGAGTGCAGAGACCTGCATGTGACGGTGTGAAAAGCCCTTGGCTAATGGGGAATGCTAGCTATTTTTCAAAGTATTACGTGCACTTTGTAATAAAGCGAGAAACACATCCCCATAGGGAACAAATGCTATTCAGTACAGGAAGAGCTGGTGTGAAGTCATCCATGTGTGCACTCTAAGACATGTATGATATTCATGCAACTTCCACGTAACTTGACAAACCTTAGCCAAGGAGGCATTCACTCACTGCTGTTACTGTGAATGCTGGAGTAGATGAGATCTGTGGGGACTGACAATTCAGATAGAGACTGGAAAACCTGCATTAACTGTAGCACGAAGTAGAGAACTCCCACAGTGTGAAGGGCGTTATCCCGTACAGGTTACACAAAGCTATAAAGAACGCTTGCTGTTCTGGGCGTGGAAGACTACAGATAAGAATTTGTGATGGGGATTATTCATAGGGCTCTGAGTTGATGGAGATGGAGGAGGGGCATGGAACAAAGGTCTGGCTACTTCTTCCAATAGTAGGGCTTCTTGCTGGGCCATAAAGAAGCTGCTTTACTGTAACCGTGAAAGGCTGCTCTGAACCATATGAAATTTATGTGTAGTTTAAAAAGAGGATCCCCAAGTTGTCTCCCAAGATTGGAGTCAGGGTAGGCTTTTTTCCACAGTAGTTTAGAAGGAAGCCCCTTCTATTCCCCTTTATTATTTGGAAGAGTGCAGGCGCAGCCCTCAAACACGTTTTGCATGAGCATCCCTACTGGGGAGCTCAGAACGGACACATTGGCTCGCAAAACAAATCCCGCTTGGCACTGAACTGTGACCTTGTTTCTCCTCCATAGGCCTTCTCCATCCCAGCACAGAGTCTCCTCCTCGACCAAGCGCCAAGCAGTTCCTCGGCCATCCACGGAACCTTCAGAACCCATTGGTGTCCAGCCTGAACCCTGAGGGTGTGTATGTTTGAACTGGCCTAAGCCCTGTTCTTCTAATGCCCAAACTTGCCAAGCATCCCTGCAAAAGGTCTAGTCTCCTTGCAACGGTGGCATCTATCGCTTGCCTGGCGGAGGCTGTGATGCAACTCTCAGACCACTTGGTGTTTCTCTCCTGTTCTCCGACTTTCTCTGGTATTTGATTGCAATGAACAGCTGCTCTAAAGCAGCAATGGGTTGGTTGTCCCGCAGTGCCAGCTGCAAATCGTTATGTTAGGGCCCGTCAGTAACAGTTAGCAAGTGACAACCAGGGCATGAGGGATGGGATGGGCCTCTGGCAGCCATAGAACTTGAAACGGCAGGCTGGGGCCATGGTGCTGCGTAGTGCAATAATGCATTAACAGCATCATGCTGTACGATGTCTGCGCTATGAATGGGTGCCAGTACAGCAGTGATGCTTGCACCTTACAGTGTCCCCTTCTCTATGTCCCGCCCCGAGGGAGAAGCTCACTGCCAAAGCATTGTAGGTGACTTGGCGCCCAAAGCCAGTGCCTTTGCTGTTCGGTTAAAGGGTCATCTCTGCTAGTTCAAGCCTGTTACAATCTGATTGTGTTGGGATGTTGTGTGCGGAGTCCAACGAGCTTCCTAACCAGCAAGGACAGGCTTGATGTTGCTGTGGGCACAGAGCGTTTGCCTGCAGCCAGATTCCCATGGTGCATTGCACTGCAAAAGGACTTTTTAATCTCCTCCCCCAGCCCCTGTGTTGGTGGTTGCAGGAGACATCCTCTTGGTATTAGTGAAATGGCACCATGGGAGATCCCAACAGAGCAGTTACAGCTCCCACCTGGAGAATCTCTCTTGGTGTTCTATGATTCTCTGCAGATAATCAAGTCTCTGCTGTGTCAGGTCAGTCGGCCTGGTGCTCCTCCGGTGAGGTGAGCAGGTAGACTTCCCCCATGTCCACAGCTTCCTCCAGCTTAGTTTAAGGCTTGATCCTGAGGGGTGAAACTTTGCTGCATGAACAAACCTCAGCAGCCATATGCAAAAGAGCCAAAGGGCCCCAAGTCTTTAGGCCAGTCAGAGACACCACACTTCAAAACAATCATTAAACCTGTCCCTTTTCCATCCACTGCAAATAAAGCACATTCCTTCACAGGGCAAGTGGTCCCTTCCAAGTCTCTCTCTTCCTCACAGCTTATGATTATTTTTAATCCTTTTGCTGCTCTTGGTGGTCATGGTGGAGGCGAATGTGGGTCTGCAAAGGAGAGGATTTAGGTCCTGAACCAGAGCCCATCTAAGTCAACCAGAAGCTTTTCATTGACTTCAGTGGGCTTTGGATCAAACCCTTTAGGGATGAGTCTGTTGTCTGAATTGTCACTGGATGGTGCTCCTCATTCCAGCTGGAGGGGCAGGGGGGTGAGGCATTTTAGAAGCACTGCAGAGGCAGAAATTGTGCCTGTGAGGAGAAGGGAGAGCTTCATACTCTCCCCAGCAACCCCTTTGGCACTTGGCATCCAGCCTTCCCGGTCAACAACGAAGAGCTGCATAGTGCAGCCACAGTGTGTGTGGAGGGGAATGACTTTGCACAGATCTCCTTCATAACTTCATGTCTTTTCTATGCCAGGCCTTGGCATCTCTGCCCCTCCCCCAGGACCAGCTGGGAACCTTGCAGTTAATTAGGCTCATTTAACTTGCACCCTTCTTCTTGCTGCATGCTCTTTAATTAAAGCAGGTGAATTGTGTTGATCTTTTCTTTGGTCCTTTCCCCTTTCTACTAAACATTTGCCCTTTTTAATATTCAAGAGACAGTGACAATAAGGTTGGGTCACTGTAAGAACACATGGCAGCATGCGCTGTCTTGGGTACATATAGATGCTGCATAACATGAGCATTTCTCCATGGAGTCCGGTCTCCAGTGGTACAGCAAAGATCTGCCCATATTCTTCCTTCTAACACCAGTACTGAAATATTGTATCTGCTCATGTTACTAGAGGAAATCATCATGGTGTCTGTGGGTTCATCTCCACTCTTTTTAGATTGAAGGATATATTTTTATATCGCAAATGCATGGTTGTAGCCTACATCTTTTTTTTCCTTTTTCTTTAAAACACTAACCCACCATGAGGGGTCACTTAGTTTATTTTTGTATGTCTTGCAGTCATATCAACAAGGCAGAGCATCTGGAGGTAGAAAGGCCCAGCCAGTGGAGGAGTGATTGCCTTGCAAGTGTAACTGTGTATAAGTAAAACCATATTCCATATATATAATTTTTTTTACTCCTTTTTATCATGAATGGATGTTGATGGCCATACGAAGGATTTTACAGACTGATGTGTTTAAAAAAAAAAAACCACAACACAACAAAAACATCCCCACCCCGCTTGGATGAAAAAGACCTATTGTATTTTTTAAATGCTTTATACATTTTAAAAAAAAATTGAAGACGCTAATACTTCTGGAAAGCCATGTAGCCCTCATAAGATGCGTCAAGTGACAAAAGACCCTTGTAGATAAAGCAAAGGACTGCCCTTGACGAGAGGGTGCAAGACTTGTCTGGGCTAAACAAAAGTTAAGCATGTAGTGGGTCTTCTGTGCATTTTCACTTTCGGGCATGCTACATGCTACTGCCATGCAATGAAGGAGCCACGGAAGCCAGGACCGTGTTCCATATAATGCACTGTGACACTCCCATGGTCACTCTTGTTTATACCAAATGTGAGGCAAATGGATGTTTATCTGGAGACCTAAAGAAATGTCCAGCTGCCTAGGAAATGAGGAACTCTGTTGGGAGTCCTGCAGAAGCAAAGCTTGTAAAATCTGGGGGAGAACTTGTACAACCTGTTGCTGTTTTGACTGGCAGAATCATGACTAGGAGCATCTACCTGCTGCTGAACGGAGTCAGCAAAGACTTTCCAGATCGGTGCAATGGCAATGAGGTGCTGCTGGTGATGTCTTGCCCGTTGTGCCTTGTGTATCATCTACCAACAGTGTCATTTGCAAAGTAGAGAGGAGTTGAGATGGAACAGCTGGAGTGACATCTGTTTCCTAATGAAATGCAACTCGCACCCTGTGAGTCTTGCTACTTATGTTTACATACTGGACCCCTCCTGCTTTCTATGAAACATTCAGGTCATTGAAAAATGGACGTAAAAATGTTGGTAATTGAATGGCAAACCGCATATGCATGAAGCTTCCAGTAGGGCTGTCTCCACTACAGGTAGCTTCAGATGGACTTGGGATTCACTGTCTTTCAACCTCTGCCCATATAACTCCTGCAGGAATGTCTTGGGGGCCAGCTCAATAAGTTGCATGTCCACCTACCAGGCCTTGAAGTTCTGCAAAAGGTCTGTCTATACCTGGTTCCATATTGCACAAGCCCAGTTGTACATCTCACTGAGCCCAGAGTTTGATTGTATTCAGACAGATCTGTGGGACAGGGAAAAGGGAAGTTGAATGCCTGCTCTGTGTGGAGTGTCTTTGCCATTATTCCCTACTATTAAAATGCAATATGTATTGTTGCAATTAACCAGTATTTCCAGCCAGTCACCCTTTTTCCTAGTGGAAGTTCTGAAAAGAATAGTTCATTTGTCAGGCATTTGCCATTCCCATTTGTCAAGACAGCTCTCTTGTACCTGCTCAGTGCTTACATTGGCAAGCAAGCTTATTTGGGTGGTGGCTTACTCTAACTTGAGCAACCCATCAGTTTTCTGCTGCAGCTGCCATTGCCCCAGTTGGCCTAAAATATTCAGCAGCTCCTCCATGAAATACTCCTCCGTGAAAACACTCTGGTTCAGAACCAGGCTGCTGTTCATGTATGTACAATATATATGAGCTAAAACAGGAGGAATAGAAGGGAAACAGCCTCTTGCTGCTATTCTGCTTTTATTATGGTAGGCCCCACTTGAGATCAGGGCCCTGTTATGCTAGGTGCTACACCGGGTGTAAGATGACCCTAAGAAGCTGGTCTTTCATTGTGGGTTTGCTTTAAGATCCCAAAGGATGGAACCCAAACATTCCTTCCTCCTTTAAAAAAAAAAAAATTCTAATGTATGCTGCATTGATGACATTTCTGATCTAGGTATGTCCAAAACTAAAGATGGCCATTGTGTCATGTTTCTCCTCAGTGTGAGCAATAGGTTGTGTTGCTGGCCTGAGACTTTGAGGAGCAAGAGAGAGTTGACTTCAGACATACCATAGTGCTCATTCTCCAGTTTTTATAAATCTCTGCTTTCCAAGGCTGAGTAACTACCTAGCTTTTCATGCAGATATCTGACTCATTTTGCTAGGGGTGAATGAAAACCATTCAACTTTAAACTCTCCAATTGGGGGCGGGAGTGGAGGTAGGGCGTGAAAAGAGACTGTAAATGGAAATTGTGATTAATATTCATTCTGAAATTCATTGAGCGTTCCACCCAGTTCCACAAATCAAACCACATTCTCCCCAGCATTCTCAAATTTTACTCAGTGTACAGGCACTATAGGATTGACAGGCAAAAACTTGACTTTTGTCTAAACTAAACAGGCTTGAACTGCAAGAGACTGGGAATAGGTTAGCACATCTTGGAAGTTGCTTTTCTCACCATAATCCCATTTTTAAAGTGTTATCAAAGCCTCCGTCAGAACAAGCTCTTTAACAGGTGCACATTATTGGACTGTGTGATATGTGCAATGATGGACATGCTATCTAACATTTCATGCTGAATGTTTTTATTTGATGGCCAGTAAAAAAATATTTTTAAAACACTGTCCCAACATGTTTTGCTGTATTTTAATTGTGAATTGGAGATGAGCAAGTCTAGGGAGTGGGGCTGGATGTATGTAGAGGGCCCCAAAGCCCTGATTTTGTTTTACAAATGTCCTATATATATTGTGTACAAAAATGTGATGTGGATGCTGCGTTCTTTGTAAAAACACTTTCCATGTATGAATGTATCCTGTGTGCTCAAACATTGTCCGGTTTAAATAAACCTTCAGAAAGGATTTGTCAAGTGATTCCCATGTGTGTTACTTCAAACACTTAGTGGTGGCCTCTTTTGCCTTCCCCCAAATGTATGTTTCCTTCCAAAGTTTCTGAATAAGAAGCCTATCCTCCTCCGCAAAATTATCCCTCTTGCTTTCCATCTTTCCTCCAGAAGCAGCATACCGGAGAAATTTTGAACAGACAGACTACGTTACGAGTTCCTAGAGTCTCGGGCTAGGTGTGGTACATACCCAAGACAATTGGGCTAGGTGTGGTACATACCCTTAGTGAGAGACTGGCTCTGCCCTGAACAGTTTATATTCTAAGGGTGGGATTTTCAAAAGCACCTAAGAGGCAGGGGCGTAAATCCCACTTTCAATGGGGCCTTGTGCTCCTAATTTAGCAGCTTCTGAAAATCCCACCCTAAACAAACAAGGCAGGTAGCATATCCCCATCTCACCAATGGGAATGGAGGCTCAGAGATTGACATGCCTTAGGTCCCGGAGTCCGTGGCATAGTTGGGAACCGAATTCAGATGTCTCGAGTCCCAGTGCTGTGCTTTATCCTTCTGTGTATGAATAAATGCACACCCACTATAACATTTCTCTGACTCTTCTGAGGACCCAATGGCTGGCTGCTAGGAATTAGGACATAGGCGGGATTGGGTTAGCTGTCTTCGATATGCATGCATGTGCACTCCAGTAGATCCTACTGTTCCTCCTGTTGAGCTGGAGAATACAAGCTACTCTTACTTGGCATATGCCCATCTTCACACACACCCCTGCACCCTCCGTTTTATCTACATTACCCCATTCTATGATGGGACTCTACTCATCTGAAACTCTGACCTTTCCATGCCATGGGCTCTGGACTTGGGGCGTGCACATAGCCCACTAATTGTCAGCTACTGAGGGCAGCTGAGTGCCTCCTTTTGGTTTGTGTGCAGACCTGCTGTGCCCTTCAGTTTCTGGTTTCATTCATGCATGCTCTGCCTCTCCAGTGAGATTACCCTAACCTGGAGGAGTGCTGTATTCTTCCCTCTCCTCAACCCCAGTGGTTCTCTTTTAACTCTCTTCCCAGCAGCTTCAATGCATCCAGCCTCCTAGTGAGGATGCTGGCAGACTCTTTGAGCATGTAATATAATAGAGCTAACCAGGAGCAGCAGGTAAGGCCTTTTGTAGAAGGAAGATGTGTTGAGAATGGCATCTTTCCCTGCTCTGAGCCCATAAAGGACAAATGTCCATTTGATTCTGGAAGTGCCAAAGCCCAGAATTGTAACCTTAAGATGATGTGCATACATTGGAGTGATATCTTCATGGTAAGTAAGCATTTTTCTTTATAATCAACCTCTTGTTATTCACCAGTGCAGTGAATTAGAGCTTTAAATATTTTATGATCAAATGATTTTTACACTTATGGTGCCTTTTTTAAAACCTAAAGTGCTTTACAAACAGAGAAAGATCAACTTCACTGCAAATGCAGCTGTGCCTGGGATGTAACATGGCAGCTTTGTAGTATTGCACAACACTTAGGACAGGAAGTATACTGTATTAGATGACAAATGCAGGGTTAGTTAGGCATAATGTGATCAGGCAAGGTGGAAACATTTAATTGGCTTCTCAAAACCTCTAGGTTTGATTTATTTTTAAAAAATGTCTTTCACGTGCGCGCACACACAAAATATCCGCTAAGGACCTTTTATCTGCCCTTTTATCTAAATATCTGCTCTTGGATGCTGATCCTCCATCCAGAAAGCCTGAGAACAAAAGCCTTGCAGTAAGAATTAAGATCTGGGCTCTCTTGGTCCAAGGTGAAGTGCAAGGTCTCTAATAAAGGATCTTTTCACTGCAGATGCCCTGCCATCAGATCCTGCTTGTTTGAAGCTGGAGGCTGTTAGCTTCATTGCCTCAGTTAGATGCATCTGCCATTCTGTTGCACAAGGTGGGAGAGAGAGGCTTGCTTATGCTTTAAGGAACAGAAGAGTACATTTGCAGTAACAAAGAGTAATTGCAAACAAAATTAATATACTGGAAGAATAAACATCGTCATATGTATAGCAAAAGAAAACAGCAGACACTTTGATTACTTACTTGGTTACTGACTGCTATTTAATGGGCTACTTCAATGGGTATTTGCAGGTCAAAGGATGGATTTTTCAAGGGAAGGAAACACAGTTGCGTTCCCATCTGCTACTAAATCCCAGTTTAAGATGCAGCAGGGAGAAGAGCAGAGGGAGAGAAGTTATGGTGCATGTTTCAAACAAACTTCTTTTATAAATCCCTATTTTAGCACTCAATCTCTGGTTCTGAAAAATCTGTTTGCCCTGGAACTAACTCAGACATAGGTTTGACTATCTTTCAAATCAGCTAAGTGTTTTGTTTTTTTTTAGTTTGACTTCACTGTAATATTTTCCTTCCTTTTAATTCAACAGTCACGTTACTTAACCCCCTCAAACGTTCCTTTGAACTGAATCTATCAGACAACCTAACCACGAACTAGCTATGAAAAAAGATGTGATTAAACGATGTTAACTTCTGTTGAGAGCTTTGGGCTTAATCATCGCTTGGTGATTTCAGAGAGAGTTTTGTGCCACACTACAGTGAGAATGTGGGGTAGGGGTCTGTGGATGGGGATGGATGTTGGAGTTCCAGAATCTGTTCTAGTCCTGGCTCTGTAGGTGGATGAAGTTTTATAATGACCAGGAAACCTTGTTGTACACAAGGTTGCAGATATGGTGCTGCTAGGAAAAATTGGCTTTTTTAAAAACCGCACTTTGTCTCTCCCCTTCCCCATTCCCACTCCCCCCCCCCCCAAAAAATTGCTTGTTTTCAGATTTTTAGGGTGAAGTCTCATTGCCACCTCTAACATGGTCTGAAAACATTACGTTGAGATTAAAAAATAAAGAGCTTTTAAAATTTTTTTTGGTATCTTACCTGGTTTTACAAAATAGACAAACAGATAAATGAATAGTTAAGGACATTAATCTTCTGAAGCAGGTAAAAAAATAAGGAAAAATTGCAGAACCTTTTGCTGTCGCTTTCTGTAACTTTTAACAATTTTTCTTGGAAACTTTTGAAATTATTGTTATAAGGTGTATTTATTATTGTTATAAGGTGTATTTATTATTGTTATAAGGTGTATTTTTGGGCTGCCTGCCTACTTTGTGGTCACATGAAAACATTCTAGTTTCCTTCTTTGCCTTCTATATACAAATGGGTCCAAGGAGTAAGGGTTGGGTACTTTGCCGTCGGTGTGTTTCCTCTGACTTTCTATCAGTTGCTGATAGACTGATAAAATTGAGGCCAGCAGGGACCAAGGATATCATCTAGTCTGACCTCCTGCAGCACTGGCTGCTGAGTTTAACCAAGATGCAAATGGCCCCAAGTGTGAAAACAACCCTAACTCCCTAAGGCAAGGTGGCAGAAGAGTGGATTGCCAGGCTAAGCCAGCTGGAGCAACTCCCTCAGGGCTGTGTGTGCACTGATTGTTTTCAGTTCTCCCATGGCTAGGCTAGTGCTGAAAGGAGCATTAGTGTAGGTCAGGGACGGTGTTTGTTGGGTCTAGATAATACAAGTGAAATACTTGCACCTGGTGTACACCAGCCCTCTCACTGGTGGAGTTGCACTGGTGCTGGACCATTGCTGGGGGAAACCCAGTTCTGTAGATGACTTCCTTCAGGTTATTTGGGGGTGGTGGGGGCTTACTACAGTGCTGTCATAACTTGGACTCTTGTTGGCTTATGTGCAAGGACACTGCCCCCTTTTTTCTCACTTGAATTTTCTAATAGCCATATATTAAATTACATCTGTCATGCTGCTTTCTTTCCCTACCAGCTCCCTTCCTTTCTTCTTGTCAGGTACCTGGGACAGCTAAGCACTCTGTTCTCTACTCCCAAGTGATGGAGTCCTGCTCGTTTCAAAGTGCCCGCCATCCTCCCAGGCTAAGGAAGTAGCATAGCACGGCTACAATGAGAGGTTGGCTTCAGACCTAGGAGGCAGAAATGCTTGATCCAGCTGTGCTCAGTTAGTGACTGAACACCTGAGGCCAGCAGCCAGCCAGCCAGGTACAAAAGCAGCTTTATGTGGTGCTCCCTGTGGGAAAAAAGGAGCCATGGTTTGGACTGGGTCGAGCAATTTGCTGCTTGTAACCACTCTTCACTTCCTCCTCCAAGACAGGCTGACTAACCGTGGTAACAGTTCACTGCAGCCCTCATTCTAAACAGGCCTCTGCTGTGCTGTAGTAAACAAGCTCCCTTTAACTTGATTGCTGTTGACGTGGGAAAGAAATTCCCCTGGTATGTTGCCTTACAGCTGCAGCTTTCAGACCTCCCTCCTGGGTTAGAGCACAAAGCACAGTTCCCCAAGACTGTCAATGGGGTTTGTGCTACTAAATCCCTTAGGTGTGATTTAAAATCTGCCCTTTGGTTTAGATACAGCCCCAACCCCTCTATTGCTTTAAGCTGAGCCCAGCCCCATGCAAATTGATAATAGCATTTAGTCTGTTATCTGGGCCTCCCTCCAAGGATATGACAGTGCTTAAGTTAGGAGAGCTCCCACTACCTGAGAGGGAGGCAAGTGTTGCAGGGTGAATAGTGAGGCACAGATGTTAGGGGTGTGTCCATGGAGTTAGAACCTTGGGGGTCTCCATTTCCATCCTGTGCTCTTTAACTACCAAACCCCACTAACTTGCCATGAACCTTATGGCAGCGTATCAGACCTGAACACTCCCGCCAGGTGTTTCTATATCACATTAATTAGTTACATAGCTAGTGTTAAACTTCCAGCAGATCCCCTACCCTTCTTTAATGTACATTGCTTTACCACATGCTTGGTGGGTGGTGTCTGTTGGGAAAATGTAGGCTGGGATCTGAAAGTCAAGGTGGGCTGTCTTGTCTGTCATTACCTCCCTAAAAAGGATGCTGTTAGCCAAATTGTGATCATCTTGTCTCTGTTTCTACTCTCTTCTTCTGCATCGCTGCACAAGCTTGGAAGGGGGCAGATTTTGGGGCCTGATGTTGGAATGTATGGACATCTCCCTTTAACAAATGAGCTTTCTGACGCTGTAGTGGCTCTGCAGGGCTGATGGTAATAAAGTAGTAAAATCATATTGGTCAGTCAATGGAGCAGATGTGACTGAATCCACACAGGGAGCAGATCTGTTGAGTATGGAGCTGTTATTTTTACCTATGCACTTTTCTGACCACCCCCTCAGTTGAGGTTCAACATGCTCTGACATAGCTTAGGAGGTTTCTGTGTTCAGAACAGTCAGGTTGCATTAGAAAGAAACTTTATTACACAGCATTTGGTTTGTGTATTTAGATGCTTAGTTTCTGCACATGTGGCTGCCGATCATGCCCTCTGCTATGCACAAACAACTCCTCCTGATTTCTGTGGAAGGTTTTGCATGCATGCAATCCCTAAGGGCAGAATTTGGCCTTTTCTCAGTGCAGATTAATACAGGCTGGATCTCTCCGAGTGCTGCTTGTCCAGGTTCTTCTCTAGCCAGTGTTAGTTTCAGATTGAGTGGTGCTCCAGGCCACTTGCATAAAATCCCCAAGAATGAATATGAAGGATGGCAGAGACCAGGGACTGGATAGCTGTGTAAGCCAAGGAATTTACTGAATGTGATTTGTGGACGGAGCTGCAGCATGCAAATAATTGGACAGAACTAAACATCCCCACCCCCGGAGTAATCAGCCAAGAAGACAGATGCTGCTGGAAAGCAAACTGCTGACATTTGATCTGCAGTATGTGTCCTAAAAGGAGGAGCAAGTGGGGAGATACATTTATGAAACAAAGTGAGGGAAAGAAGCCCCAGGGTCTGCAGCGTAAATAAAATCCAGGATGGGTTTAAGTTCTCAGCCAAGCACGTTGCTTTGCATGGCAGAAACTGAACTCTCCCCATTCATAAAAGAGAGGAGGGTGTTTGAGAACAAGTGAGCCTCACGGCACAAGGCTGATATAAGCAATGGGTTACACCACTTCTGTCTGTGAGGCGAATACCCTCCACAAGGGTCAAGCTTAGCTTAAGATTCAGCTTCCTTTCAGAGTAAAAATGATCTGCCCAGCTGCAATGTGCTGCTTTCACTGTTTTTCCCAGAACCCGTGCTTTAAACAAGTCTTTTCTTAACCCAGCTATCTTCTTTTGTAAGCCAGCTTTTTCTCACAATTACATGCCTTTTGTCCTCAAAGTTAGAGGCCTTGTGACCCCTGCTTGAATATGACCTAGATGCATAGTTATTTCTGTAATATGGAAAAACAAGTCCTCTTTTCTCACTGTCTGCTTAACAGCCCACGTGTACTGTAGTTACTGCACTGAGAGTTTGTCATTCAGTACTACTTTGTAAGGGCATTGCAAGCTAGAAAAGTAATAACCGTGTAAAAAGCCCCAGATGCCTCAGGTCTCTGCCAGATATAGACACACTAGGTCAGATCTGCACTAGGTATAAATGGATGCAGCACCATAGAAATCTTTGGAGCTGCACAGGTGAGGAGCTGGTTCAGTACCTCAAGCATCAGCACCGGACAGTGTATTTGGGTTTTATCCTGCATCCAGTTGTATGAAGATGATCTTATCCCCACTCTACAGAAGGGCTGCTCACTCCTTGGGCAAGACGGGGGTCTAGTTCCCCAAGCCAGCTCAGTCCTGGGCTTTTCCTGAATGAACTCTGCTAACTTTGTGCCAATGCTTATCTTGCAATCATTCCTCCTATTGCTCAGCAGGGCCACTCTACCCACATGCTCTGGCTGAAGGCTCCTGCTTGCCCACACAGTGCACGGACTGGATAAAGTGGGTGAGTATATTTCACTTCCTATTAGTTCATACACAAAATGAACTGTCAGTCACTTACAGGGATGATTTAAAAAAACAAATCCATAGGTATGGAAACCGAACACTCTCTAAGACTCTAGTCGGCTGCACTGCCTTGAATCAGAGCATTTCTAGCTCTCCTGGTGGTCGTTAACCTTCAGGATGCAAAACATGCCAGTCTGCCACCAAACAGGCACCAAAAGAAGTGTTGATGCCTCTTAAACATTACACTGCTGCTTGAACTACCCAACTATGGTGTGTAGCTGTTGCAGCTGGCAGGTAGCTGTCAAGGGCCTGATGATTTCATTCACTGGCAACACGACTACCAAGTTCAGATGATATGAGCTCTTGATCAGCTGCTTTTTTGCTGACTTCCATATGGGAGATGTTTGCTATTGTCCCCTAAAATCTGTGCTTGCTGGGAGAGGAGGAGGGGAAGAGGCAGGCTAAAGTGGAGTTAAATTTCTGCAGTGCTGCTAGTGGAATTTTGTGTCTTGTATAAAGCATGATCTAGCAGCTGCAAAGGAAGTCAGCATTTATTACCTTATTAAACCTTTTGATTGATGACCCTCCATGTCTTACAATGTCATCTGGCATTACAAAGAGAGGAGTAAGGCCCAGTAGAATAGGAAACATGCCCACCAACTGCCCCTTGGGCAGTGAGACTGTGATAACATCCCCCGAAGCTTCCAGTGACTGTGGGAGTTTGCGTTGATTCTTGAATAGTGTCTGTGCAGTTAAAACACTCGTGTACAGACTTCAGTGTCCAAATTCCCATGGTTTGGATGATGATAAAGAGGCAGGGACGTGCTCCCCTCCGCCACTTTTTGCTACTTGAAGAGCCTTAGGTTAGATTATGGCCCTCTGCCTTCCTTTACAAGTGTTTATTGAAGTCCTCGCCCAAGTCCAGAACTGAGTGGGCCTGTGCTGGCTGCGAGCTACACTTCTGCCAGTGACAGTACAGAAAATAGGGTTTAGCAAAGGGGGGGCCGAGTTATCAGTGCAGAGCCCTGGCCCAGTTGGCACCTGGAGTGTAGAGGTGGGACGGTGGAGTCCACCCGAGGCTGTGGTACAGCTGGAGGGATGGGCTGGTCCTGCGGCACACGAGGGATCTATGATGACCTATCCCAATCGTTTGAGAATTCAGTGTTTTTAGGGGAGCTGCTTACAGCATTTCCCTCTACCATAGTTGGGCTTCCCAAGGCCCTGTCTGAACCTCAGCTATTGCCAAGATGTGTAAGGGATCCAAACACTGATTTGATGCTAAGGGAATCCACGCATTAGCTGTTCTCCAGTAAAGGCCTCTGCTCACAAATTCACATCATCACTGTTCAAGAGACTTGTGCAACCAATGGCAATCCAGTCGTCCTCACAGTTGCCTATTTTTTTGTGCAAAGAGGGAGGATGGAGTTCAGTCTGACCCTTCACTGAAATCCTCCTGTGGAGATACATAACCATGCCCAGTACCTCTTTGTGAGAACAGCAGGCACACAGAGCTAAGGGTAAAGTTTTCCAAGCTTTGTTCTTATCGAACTGAATTCTCTATTCTCGTCTCCAGCCACACAACTGCTGTATAACTATGGTGCCTGTGTGCTGTAGAGATCAGCTGCCTGGACTGAAGGCGCAATCTATGTGGAGTCTCTGCTATCCCACACACACCCCTAACCCCCACCATTCCAATAACCACACTGAAGTGCCACAATCCCTTCTGAAGTATCTCAGAACCTGGGCTTCACTGCCCAACATTCCCACTGCTGTAACCACCAAGTAAGTGTTGCTACACAACCCAGATCCAAGCCAGCATTCTCTGCATGCACCTTTTCCAGTGAGCATGTGCTTCTATTTAATGCCTTATGCATTTAACTTAACAAAACTGAACTAGTACCTAGAGCTCTTCAACTAGCCACAGCTCTCTGCCATTGGGCTCTTACATGTGTGAAGGCTGTGTCAATAATACATTTCTGCCATTGAATATTTTATTGATGATTTGACTTTTGCTGCTTTCACTTCCCATTTCAAGGCAGCCTGATTGTTTCTAATTAAAATTTTATGCCCTGGGAAAAACCTGTGCGCTCTAGTTTAGATGATGCTGTCCTTTCTAGGCCATGACAGAGCAGCAGAAAGGAATTATCCTGTGCTTCAGGATTTAAAAATATATTTTAAATGAAGCATACTGCGTGTACTGGGGATTGTGGAGGCAATGAGAGAAGCTGCTCTTGTGGTTAAGATGCTGGAGTGGGAGTATGTTGAGCTGGATTCTATACCCGTCTGCCCATGAACCCTGACCATGGGCAAGCATAGGGGTGTGCCTCTGTTTCTCCAGCTGGATAAACTCCTTCTTTCCTCCCATTGGGGTGTTAGGAAGCTTTAATGGATTAATAGTTGTGAGGCATTCAGATACAATGTTAAGTTCCACAGAAAAGCTTGTAAATTAAGTGGGTGAGCTATGTACCTTTTTTTGATCATTGGGATTGAGTCCCATGCTGCTCTGTCCATGCCACCAAATCACCATCTCTCACCCCCACTGCTATTTTTCTTGTTAGGATTAATCTCTTCAGCAAAGCCAAAAATGTCTATTAATAGGTCAGGATTGACTTCCAAGGACGACTTCTTTAGTAAGGTTTTTATAGTAAGTGAAAAATGGACAGCAGATGCATTGGTAAAGCAGAGGGAGAGACTTACAAAAATTCAGGAGCTATGAGTTAGAACACTAGCATCTTATCAGTGGTTGCATATATTCAAATCTGCCATCGGTCACAAGTGAAGTGAGTTTGCCAGTTTCCTCCTGTGAATGCTTTTCTCAGGGAGGGGTTATTGGTAAGACAAGCAGGAGATTGCCTAGGGCTGTTTAAGGCTGGGGTGGAAGGAGTAAATCTTGCACAATGAGAAGGTAAAGTCAGTGCCATCTGTCCTTCGGTTAGACAAAATCCAACCCCTCCCCTCTTCTCCCTTGTTCATTTTGGAACGCTGATGGTGGCATGGGCATTTTCCCACTAGTTGTAAACCAAGCAATTAATGACAGCTTTGGGGCTAGTGCAGCTGGTTGGCACACTAAGGGAAAGCACAGCTCCCTAGTGTGGTCTGATGGCTTCTTGAGGAGCTGGTCAGTGTCAGCAGGTGGCCCATAGCAGCATTTGAATTCATCAGGGAATGTAGCCCCAGATGCAGCTCTTCTTCCTCTCACAAGGAGGAAGGATTTGCATTCTCCTTCAAACTTTAAAAGAACAAACATATCAACTGCAAAACAATTCATTCTTTACATGGGCAAATAAAGCAAGGCAAACTAGCCATGGATGTGTGCTCTCTCTCCGCTCTTATTGAAAGCAGCTCTTTCTCCCTTCTACCTCCACGAGTCAGGCCATGCTAGCTATGACAGGGAGATACTGTCTGTGAGCTATTCCCAGAAGCCAAAATAAACTGCTGCCCCAATGTCTGATACATTCAGAGGATTATCCCACAAGGGAGGACACTGCCTATCAGCTGTTTTCCTCTTGTCCCCTTCACTCTATAGGGGGTGTCTCTACAGCTGCCTTCCTAAAGCAATTTCATGTAGAACATTCACACAGGATTTTTCTGGACAACATGGGGGCCTTCTGGGAGATGCCAGTTACTGGAACTGACTGGCTGGCTGTATTTGAATAGCAAGCAACTTTTACATGTGCATAGTGTTTACTGCAGCCCCAGACCCATGCTTACTCTAGACAAGCAGCAAGGTATAGCTGAAAGGTTGTTTCTCCCACCCGCTCCCACAGAATAGAAAGTTGCTGCCCAATATATCCTACAGAGCAAGTTTTACTAAAGTGGTCTAGCACACTGCCACAAACAGACTGGTCTGTTGCAAGCCAGTAGGCATCATTTGATGCATTAGAGAAGCCTGAGTGCAGCCTACTCCACTAAGGATGCCTGCTTGCTTTAGTTATGCTATAATCTAGGTTGCTTTTGCTACTTCCCCAGCTGATATTAATGGAGGGAACTCCCTGGAGCTTGCAACCACATACTCTTATCTGCATTGAGACGTCAGAGCCTCAGCTGCTTCCTCCCACGGTGTAACTCTAGGCTTTGCCATCTCCACTCCCCCAGCTGAAGGAAGGACTCTGCACCAATAGCAGAGCCCCCAGGCTCCCCTTCCTTGTCTGCCCATTTTAAACACTGCACCAAGATCTCATGTTGTTTCCACTAATCTCCCTGGCCGGAGGGGAATTCCCAACATAGCTGTTGCTTGACCATGATAGTGCCTCCCTCTGGCTGATCTTATTACTCCCTTCCCCAACTGGGAATGGAGCACGTTGCAGGCCTGGGGACGGCGTCTGTGTGGTCTCTCCATGGCACTGCCATGCACCCTGAACCTTGTATTTAAAAACAAGTTAACAGCCCCACATTCGTATTTGAAAGGCAGCTACTGTATAGGCAGAGCAGTCACGTCATTCTCTAAAAGCCAAAAAGACGACATCCACTGATGTAAATACCAGTAGCAGCCATTATGCCAATGGATGTTTTCGGTCTGTTAACTTTTGACTCCCAGCTATACTAACAAGTCTAATACAAAGGTCTTCAGCTCCCACTGCACTAGAACTAAACTCAGACTTCCAGGGAGAGCCTTAAAAGTACAAGTCCCATATGCAGACTGTCAGAAAGGGCCTGCCCTGCGCATCAGCCCAGGACTACACTATTCTTCATGCCTACCTGGCCACAAGTGATGTACTGTGTTGGATTTACTCTGCTCACCACAGTGGAAGCATCTGATCTTTTTACCAGCTAAAATAAGACCATACAAACTGGTATCTCCTAACTGGCCAATGGTTCACAAAATCCAGCATCATCTCTCTAAAGGGGATGAGAGAAACTTCCATAACACATCTAAAGACTACATCAGGATGGAAAGCTCCTGGATGGAAATAATCAGCCCTGGGCAGAATTTCAGCCCTCTTGTGTCAAGCACACGATTTTTCTTCAAAGGTCAGTGAACCTGCCTGCCAAGCATTACACTTGAAATAAAAACAAGTGCCATCATTACTAGATGAAGACAGGATTTTTTTCTTGTTTTTTTTTTAAGCAATTCACGCACCAGTAGCAGCTGGGGGAGGGAAAGAAACAGGTTTAAAATTGGAGATCATAAAGGAGGAAGAGGGGATTAGAAAGGGAGAACATGGATGTAAGAGACAGGATGTAAAAACAAAAAGAAACACAGAAAGAAGCTTCAGGGAATAGTAATTACAACCCTTTTTTCCTCTCTCCCCCCACCCTCCTATAAACTATGCTAACATGCTGTGGGGTCTGTCTTTTTACTATAATAGCCAGTCATATTTGGGCATCTGTCCACTTCCCCCCAATGAAATTAAGGTCAGAAATTTGTAGCTTGTCCTACATGTCCACCCACCAACTTTCAACACACCACAAGTTACCAAAACACACACACTTCTAAGATCAACTGCCTAGCTTATTCTCAGTTCTTATGCCAGGCATGCGGCTTGTTATCCTAAAAGCATTTAACTGAAATTGCTTATAAGAGCTCATTAACAATTAGTTTAGACTTCGTGGTTCCCATTAGCAACAAATTGCACTTTTTCTATGGCTTTCATAGGAACTGCAATTATGAAATTGCAGTTTAGCTCCCAGTCCCTGCTCTGACCCACTATGGCCATTCTTAATTCTCACAAGTAGCTTCTACAGCATGCGTTTTTTCAGGATTCAGCATGTTTTATAATGCAAGGTGTAAGACTAGAGGAAAATGTGCCTGCTGGCCCTATGGCCTCTCCCAGTGATATACAAATGCTCCAGTTATTGCCCCTGGATGTACAAACCATAAAGAGGTGGTATGTTTTAGCCAGTGTGAAGATTGCTTGATGCATGAAGAACACAGCACAGGGAGGTAAAGCAAAGTCATAATTTTCCTCCTGATGATGAAAGTAGATAATCCTCTATCAGGGTAAACAGAGACAAAACAAATGCTATCTTGCTTTAGGATTTTGTCAGTGGTTCTTGCTCTGCACTGGAGGAGTCTGGGAGGTTTTCTTGGTTTATGGATGAGCAAGTTGCTCTCCCAATGCAATCTCCTGTCAGGTTTTTTGTTTTAAGTATTATATAAGCTCATGCTTGCACTTATGTAAAAGTAACAGACTCCCTTTTAACAATTTATGTTTTTCTTCTATTCCTACCATACTACCTTTCCCTTTCATTTATTCAGACCTCACTGCACCTAATAACTATACACCCTGTGATTTGCAACTTGCATGTGCATTACAAGCACAACAGGGTACTTGCATTTCCTAGCATTGATAGGTGAACAAAGTGTCTTTCTCCTTTGCAAAGCTTTGAAATCAAAGCAAAATAAATATCCTTAAAATTTCTGAAGGATCTTTCTGCTTCACAGGCGTCATTTCAGCATCCTCCACTACTCCAAGACACTTGCTTCTTTGACTGTGTAACACACTGCACCAGTTTTCACCAAGAGCTTTTAAGCCTTTAATTTAGCCTTGAACACTCCTGTTGTAAATGTGAATACTAATTTAGTGTTTCTTAACAATTGCTCAATTTTAAAATCATAACTCATATGTAAAACCCTCTTTCCCCCATGCAAATGACACAACCACCCTATTTAAATTGCAATGTATTTTCTCAGTAGAAGTGAGTCTTTCAGAGTGGCTATAACCCCCTACAGCAAAGGGATCTTTGGGCTTCAAAGCGGAGAGGTTCTTCTCATACCTATTGGAAACAGGACAGCAAAGTGAACAGTAACATTTCAGCTTGTTCTAGTACAGGGACACCCCTCCAGTTACCACACTCCTTCAATGCAGCTAGTAAACTCCACTTTCCTACTCAAGCCAGTGGACAGTCCACTGCTGCTGATGCAGCAACAGGAGAGAAAAAATAACCCTGAAGCTTTAATATATGGCAGAAATACTAAAAGGAAATGATTTACATTTTCAGTGGGTTGAGACAGCCTAGCATGTCTCACAGCTGACTCTGCTTAAGCTTTGATCATCCCAGAGCCATGAAGGTTACACAATATTGTAGTGTTTATTGACAGCTTCAGGTGACAACAGACCAGTTTGATCATGTCATTTGAACCTTGCTGTAGAAGCATGTTTTCTCGCCCACAATACCACACAATTCTCCATAGGGAAATACAAAGGGGGAAAAAAGATTTATTGCTTCAAAATTCCCTACCTACCCTATCTTCCTGGAGCTGCATAGTGCTAGAGAGGTAGCCGTGTTAGTCTGTATACAGCAAAAACAACCAGAGTCCTGTAGCACCTTAAAGATGAACAAATTTCCACGGGCATAAGCTTTTGTGGTCTGCAAACCACTTCGTCAGATGCATGAAGTGGGTTGCAGCCCACAAAAGCTTATGCCTGCAGAAATTTGTTAGTCTTTAAGGTGCTATAGGACTCTCATTGTTAGAGCTGCATGGGATGTTATACAAGTAGGATGGGTTTTCAAAATGTTATGAATTTGGGGGAAAATATGAGTCTCAAGTATGGTATTTTCACACTTTTGTATCAGGGGTAGAAGTGCAACTACCCACTAAGAGGGATTTGAAATCAACATGTCTGCAAAGGTGATCTCATAGCAAGCATCAGCCTAGGGAGTTCACATTTTGAACCACAAAGCCTGCTCACGCCCAGTCCAAGGGTCTTGTTTTCAGCACAATGTGTGTCATAGTCTACATACACACATGAAATGAGGTAGTGTCCCATTTTGCGCAGACACGTTATCTGGAGGCTTCCATACCAGAGCCAAGTTTTGTGGTTATTTGAAGTGACAGTCATGGTGAAAGGTGCAAGAGCACAAGACCTTGTCTACACTAGTGTTTTTCAAGTTTCCCTACTGCTGTGCCTCACCAATGCAGCTCTATGGGAAGAAACACTTGTATAGCTAGGCCAGACTGGTGGTGGGAGATACAGTAATTAGAGTACATGGCCTCAGAAACTGACATCCTCTATTTGGCCACAGTATTGTTTTATCACAAATATCTACAAAACAAGAGTCCCCTGCTCCACCCTTCCACTGACCAGCTTCCGTCCTGCCCAAGGAGCTGGTAGTTAATTCTCTGCAGCCTACACAATTCTCAGCCTCTCTACAGAGCAAGCTAACTCTGGGGAAAAGGTTAGGAGTTTCTAAAGATCCCTGAAGTTGTATTTGGGGGCATGGGGATCACAAACACCCTGAACCTATTTTTAACATTACAAGATATCCAGGCAGCTATGCGTAGTTGCAGCCACCAACAGCTGCCAAAGCTGTTCTCCTCCCTTCCAGGTTATTTGGGCTAAGAGGACACAGCTGTGTTTCTGACCCAGCCAGCTGGATTTAGTTACCCTGATCAGAGGACAGAAGAGGTTGACTTCCTCTCAGAAGAACAAACAGGCCCACTGCAGGATGTGAGAGGAAAATGCTTAGTAAGAATATGCTGCTCGGGAAGGTACAGACTAAAATTTTCTTTTAAAGCAGTTTCTTGCTTTACCTGATTTGTAGCTATATGAGGAAAACCTTAATTGAAACTTCCTTGTGTTATTTGCTATCTACCTTTTTGTCCTCTAAAAGAACATCTGTTTCTTTCATGGGATGAAATTATAGGTTTATCACAGGGTTTGACTGGACTGAGATGGACAGCACCAAACCCATTTCACAGAGGCGATTCAACAGCCATCAGAAAATAGTATCTGATCACTACTAACCTGGCTTGGATTCATGAAGTCATCCAGAAGGAAAACTGCCCCACACCACACCCTAAAAGCAAACTCTGTAGCTACTGAGTTTCCATAATGGAGCAATACTGAAATAACTTTATACAAAAAGCAATTTGCTTGGTCACTTCCTGTATCCTCTTTTCTGTTGCTGTTTAATGCAACCACAAATATCTGGAACTTCCCTCTCATCTCAACTTCACTGGCTTGATGCAAGCAATGAAGTCCTAATTCTGCATTTGTGACATCACATGCTGTTGTAGAGAAATGAATGAAATCACTTGTGTTTATCAGTAAGAGTTCACCACAGGATCAAATCAGGAGAGAAAACTGGCTTGGAAAGGATCATATCCCTCATTTAAAGACACAACCAGCTACAACAAACTGCAAAGGCAGTAAGAAAAAAAAAACTGGAAGGTGAAACTGGTTTAAGCTTTACTTTTAAACAGATTAAGAATCTTTCAAGTGACTCACAAGGGCAATACCGGGCATAGTTTATTCTATTAACACACCCTTGGCAGCAGGAGTTCAATTAGTCATTGACTGGGTACCAAGATGTCACTTGCTAGATGAGGAGTTTCTCCTGCTAGTATGATTTAAATAAAACCGCAAGTCACTAGCTTTTTGGAAGGGATGGAGGAGGTGGAGGGAATGGAAGTCATTTTCAAAGATGTGCTATTGCATTTGCAGTCTTCCTAGGAAGATGTTATAGCAGTTTCCTGTCACAGCAGCCCTAGATCACATCATGATGTACACAGTTCATTGGATCCTTGCTACAGAAAGGCCCAGAAGCCTTAAGTTTTTCAGCACTCCATCACAGATGTTAATTAAAAAAAAAAAAAAGATCTGAAAGGCACAGGTACCAAGGGGAACTCACTAGACATATTGCAGTTAGAAACTTATTTTAACAAAAGATACTGTGCTCTCTCAGCTTGCGTGTTGAGGGAAAGAAACACAAACTTCAAACAAACTTTTCTGAAGATTTCACAAGAACTCAGGTCCGTGAACTTGTCATGGGCTGCTGCTGCTGGGATGCGAACAACTCTCTCCTCCCATGTCGATGGAAGTTAGGCGCAGACCCCAGGATCCAGCATTGCCTCTTCATGGGACAGGGCGATGGAGTACATACAGTGATGTCCGAAAAGCAGGTTAGCCGCTGTCACACGCACAGTGGAGTCATTAACAGCACAATGTGCGTTAGTCAGTGGCTCACCTGCTTCTGGAGGATTAACCCCATGCAGACAGATCCCACTTCCAAGAAGCCAGCAACACCCCCCACCCCACCCCAAGGACCTGAAACACACAAGAAACAAATCAAATCAGCAGCCAGGAGGAGACAGGCTACCATCACGCACTGATGATGCAGCCTGGGCATAAGACGGGCCATCGAGTCAGTCCTTAGGACGCTTTCGCAGCGCTTGGCCAGTCCTGACCCCCAACACGGCTAGGGGACGGTCTGGTGGTCGGTTTGGCTCCCAGCGCCTGTCAGTAAAACCGCTCCGGGTCAGGCGGCTTTAAACGGGTTCCTCCGGCTGCAGCCGTTCAGAACTTACCTTGCAACCCCAGCTGGGACCCCCGAGCGGGCCAGGACACGCACCCCTCCGCGGTGCCGCCCCAGGGAACTCACAGTCCAGGGATGCACCAGGCCCACGGCCCAGCCAGACCGGACCAGTGTCCCGGGCCAGCACCGGCGGCTTCCGAGGACGATGCCACGAGCCCAGCTGTCCGCAGGGCGCAGCCGAGCCCGCTGTCGGTCGGTCGGTCCGTCCCCGCCAGCTCTGAGCCGAGCTCGTGCCCCCCCGCGGGTCTCCCCCCTGTGCTCGGCGCGGTTTACTGGAGGACTCCCCTTCAGCGCGGGGGGGGCGGACACCGCAGCCCCGGTTATCCCTCGGGGGGGAGGGGCGCCCCCCGCCTCACCCCGCGCCTCGCTCACCTCAGGTCCGCACGCGCCGGCGGCTCCTGCCCTCGCGGCCCCGGCACTGCCCTGCCGCGCGCGCCGCCAGCCCTGCGCCGAGCCGCCGGCAACTTCTCCCCCTAGTCACCCGCCGGGCCCGGCCCATGCTGCCGCGCAACCTGCCCCCTCCCTGCCGCTTCATGCAAATCAGCCATTGTGACGCGCTGCTCCCCGCCCGCCAATGGGGAGTGCGCCCGGCGGCCCGCGGGCCGCGCCCCCTCCGCCGCGCCCTCCAATCAGCGGGCGCTCCCTTTGCACGGCGGGCTCGGCCGGTCCTCCCCCCCCCGCCAGTTACAGTGCGGGGTGCGGGCGCGTTCGGTTCTGCACGTCCCTACTTCAGGGCGGAACCATTCGTACCTGTTGAACCGCCTCTCCGGCCCCTCGCCCGACTTGACCCCCCCCCGTTCCCGCAATGAACGGCCCCAGCCAGGGGCGGCTCTCAGGAACGCGGCTACTGGGGAGGGGGGAAGGGACGGCACGCCTTGATGGGGTATGGCTCCCATCCCTTACACACCCCCGCCCCGCTGAGGATGGCGCAGTGGTACGGTCCGTTTGGGCTTTGCCATGAGGACAGTGTCAATGTGCACGTAGCAAGCGCGGCGGGGCGAGCCCCGGGTGGGTGGCGCGCGGCGCACCGCTAGGGGTCGCTGCTGCCGCCAAGGTGCGCGCCGCGCAGCTAGCGCCGTCCGCGGGCGCAGCGCCCCCGTCCCGCCCCAGTCCAGCTGCGCGCCCCCTTGCAGGGCCAGCCTTGCGCTGCCGCGCGCGGCGCTTGTGCCTAGGGGCGCGCTAATGGCTGCACGTACCGTGGGGCCACCTCCTGTCCGCGCAGGCTGCGGGGGCTACCACGCGCGCACCCGGGCAGCGCCCCTCCCGTGCGCGCGCCGTGCGCGAGCTGAAAGTTCCTTGCCGTGCAGAAGCGATCCCCACGCGGAACCGACACGGCGTGCACGGCGCCCCCATTGCCTTGCGCCCGTAGCGCCCTGCGCGCGATCTGCTGTGGAGAGCTCGCGCAGAGGTGGCGGGGGGCGAAGTGGGGAGCCGGTGCGCGTGCTGTATGGGGGGGTGAGGATTAATTTGTACAGCCGTGATTATCGGGGGGAGTTGCAAACCCCTGATATGTTTGTTGTGACTGCGCTATATGGAGGCACTGTCCGCCGGATGGGGAAATCCTTGGCGCATGCATGGCTGGTGTCTGCAGTACCTCTGCTCATTACACGAAGTATATTGGTGCTGCTCAGCAAAGCGTAGCTCATGTGACGATGGGGAAATCGTACAGTGGGTGTAATTGTGCACTGCATGAGTCTACTGGAGAGCGCAGGTGACTGGTTGCAGGGGATTAATTCATAGTTTAAAGGGTTTATGGTGGCCAAAGAATTTAGCATTTCCCCCAAAATATGGGCAAATAAGACAATGCTTTAAAGATTCGAAAGGGTCAGATACGTTTTCTGTAGCTTTTGGGGTGTTGATGTTTTGGGATGCAATTTTGTGTGTAGTAAATTTACTGGCCTGTTATCTACTGAGAAATCTGCTTTAAACCTAAAATATTTACCAGAAAACCCTGTCCTCTCAGCAATTGTAGCATATTGTATTTACATAGTATCTTTCATTTGAGAATCTCAGGAGTGCTTTACAAGAGTTAAGTAAGCCTCACAACACCCCCGTGAAGAAAGTTGTACTATTTGTATGGATAGATGAACTAAGTCCCAAAAAGTACCTTATTTAAGGTTGCATAATGATCCAGTGGTAGACCAGATCCTGGCATGCAGCTTCAGAATCCCGACTCCCATCAACCCTTCTCTGATCTTAAAACCACACACTTTCCATAAATGATATTACTACACTGAATACATTGGAAACTAACTGAGATGCTGCACCAGTTCTTTGCTCATCTCACTTTCTTTTGAGTGTCCTCCATAAGTGAAATCACAACAATCAGCCTGCAGTTTTGGAGACGGCTGGCAAAGCTAAGTGGTGGTCCTCGGGATAAAAATTAAGCATTGTATGCTGGGGCTTGTACTCTGCAGACCAGGTTTCTGTAGTACTAATGAGGGAGTCTGCATGCTGTTCCATTTAATGCAAAGTAGATTTGACCACTCGAGTCTTGTAAAGTTGCCAGTGCTGCCCTCAACTGGAAAAAGGTTTGGGCAGTCCCTGCAAAGTTGGTGAGAAATTAATTAAATGTAGGAAAATGGCCACCCACCAAAACTTCAGAGAAGTTTTTAAATGATATTGTCTCATATATGTCTATGTATATTATCACACTTGCCTGGCTTAGAATCAGCTATACCAGTTTTAAAGTTTTTATTTTGAATTTCCATGGTTATATTTTACATGTAGCAAAATTCCCATTGGTCCTGATACAGCTTCCATTTACATTGGCGTACATCCAGAGTAATGCCATTTAAGCCAATGGAATACGCTGGTATGAAAGCACTGTGAGATCAGAAGCATGCCCATTGACTTCATCGGTAATTTTGCAGAAAAATGTAAAGATGCCCCTGCATACATCATCTGCAACATTTGAAAACAAAACCTTCACCATCTTCTACCACTTGAGCAACTCCATTAGCTGATAGCAGATTGCTATCCTCTAGTAAATCAGTCACCAAAGGGGATCAAGGCACACGCTTTGGCAGGATGATTAAAAAACATTCACTGTCAATACATACACCACCACTGAAATGCAACAACTTTATGGTCAAAGACAGCGACTATCCGCTAATCAGTGCACAGCACACAACACAACAGAAAGAGGAAATGACAAGTGGTCTGAGGACACTTTTTTTGGACAAGCCCCTTTCCTTACAAAGCATGCCATGGGTCTTTATAGACAGGCATCTGTTTAGGTCAAATGAGAAAGGCTTTTATACAGTAATCTGCACAGAGACAACTTTATTTTCACTGGCAAGACAAAGGGCTGAGACAACACTGATGAGAGTTGCTGAAGCTGGGGCACTTGCGATTTCAAACCTGATACTTAGATCACTACACCATCCCAACTGGTTGTCTGTGCTAATGTTTGCCCCAGAGATAAATGTTACGGCCCTGATGTGAACTCTCCAGAATGGGGTTTCTGAGGGGAATGTGGTTGCCGTTCTAATTATCATAGCGCCTAGCTGTGCGTGACACAGAGTGGAGCGCAGAGCTTGGAGTAGGTTCAAATCTAGTGTGAAAACAATAGGTGGTTTTTTAGTCAGAAGCCAAAGTACACTTCCTCACTGTGTAACAGTAAAGATACCACATGCTGTAGAACAGAGAGCCTGTGCTAGCCAGTCCATGTGCCTTTGAAAGAGGTGGTGCCCACCTACTGTGCCAAACAGCAATGACATTTTCTTTTGTCTTGTGAATTATTTATTTAGGACGTTTTAACAAGTTTACAAATCCTTGCCATGCAAATATCAGAAATGGAACAGTCATTGCAATGACTAGCATTTGTTTACAGAGACGTTCTACAGAAATACAGTCGACAGGGTGACATTTGACAGGGTGTTACCATTTTACAGAAAAAGCATCATTACACCAGGTAGGTCACGTCTAGTGGTCTTATGAACAGCAGAGACATTTTCTATGCCATGACTCTCTGATGCGTAGCCCGTTTGGGGGATAGGATGGGGCCTGTGTAGCATCTTATGGGGAACCCACACCTGTCCATCTGTCCTGCTCTCTGCAGCAGCATGTCGAAACACTGCTGATAACCACTGACCTGGCCTATGCCTGTCCATGGGGATGAATGCCATAGAGTGCATGACACTAAAAGGGAATCTGTAAGATTGATAGCACGTCAAAGGAACAGAGACTGCTGAAGAGAATGTGCTCATTGGCGCCCCTTTGGTGTGCCGGCTCTGACTTGGGAGGCCATAGTGGACCCAGAAAGCAGGGAACGATATGGTGCTTTTACACAGTTACTTTGGAGAACACAAACGTGTCTCTTTCCAGTCATTTGCTTTTGGAATCTTTTTGACAATTGCATACTATCACATGGTCCCATGGTAACTGGATCTAAAATTCCTTTTGGATTCTTAATACAGGGGGCTAAATTCAACCACAGAATCTCTTAGTCGTCACTGAGAGCGGCACCTGCTTACACCAGAGACTACCTTTGGCCCTGCGATTGTACACTGCATAGCAGATTCTCCATCCAGTCTGAGCGCTCTTTGAGCATGGTGGACAAGAAGCCTAGGGAGCGGCTGCTGTTTCCTGATCCTCAGTCACCCTTTTCCAGTGTACATGTCAGGCCCCCTACTCTCTCTGTGCCCCACACCTTGAACCTGGGTCAGTCCTGACAGCTTTCCGCTGGCAGAGAGCTCCCTTGTGCAGGGCGGATTCGTCACTAGTCCTCTCTCAAAGTGTCTTTAAATTTAAGGCCACATTGTGCTGCTATGGGCTGGAGAATCTGAGCCTGAAACATATGTGCATGCAGAAATGAAGGCTAAAGTAATGAAGGATTTGTCTCTTTGTTTTTCTGCCCGAATCTGGCCCCTGGGGGTTTTGTAAACACAGTAGAAGAGGATCTGAGGAGAACCATGTGAAAGCCAATTTGATCAATTCCTCTGCTGTGTTCCCTGCTCATGACCCTGATTTCTGACTAATGTTAACAACCTTGGTGTTAGAATTCTTAGAGCCTTCTCTCTTTCTGCAATTCTCTTCTCCCACTAGCTGCATTTCACAAGCATTCCAAGTCCATTTCTTGTGAGTCATGATGGACCAGTAGATTTCTCTGACACTGATGTTAGTTTAACTTCCAAGACACACTTTGTACATTTGTGCTTTGACAGATCTAAAGTTTTTTCATGTGAAAACATTATCCTTACAAACTGTTGTTATTATTTATTCATTTATACTGTAGCTGTGCCCCTGGGCCCAAATCAGGGATCAAGGGCCATTGTGCCAGGCACTATGTGCACATGAACGCCTATTAAATCTGAATGCAAGCCTTAGGTGAAAAGCAAGTTGCCTGACTCCCACTGTTAATACAGTAGGTGTTGCACATGAGTAAATCTCTGTGCCTCGTATTGAAAATATATAGTGTAAAGCAGGGGCTGAAACCAAGACATCAATAGACATCACAGCAATGTGGAAAACAGCAGTATCTGAGTGAGCAACTAGCTCTGTTTGCTATACTGGAAAACGGAAGAGGTGTGATCTTATGTCTGGTTTTGTACCCACTGAGATCAACAGAAAGACCTCCACTGACTTCAAAGGAGGCTGCATCTAGCTCTTAGTTGCTGGGATTAATTTTTACTACTGACATTCATGGGAGCATCTCCCTGTACTTCAGTGGAGTAGTACCTGCTTACCCCCTTGGTGAATTTGGCCCTTTGTCCCCAGCTCAGTTTCAAATCACATTGAAACCAGCACTTCACAAAAGATTAAATTTGTTTTTTTTTAAGATGATCACATTTTTGCCTCCTCTTGTGTGTTGTTGGATAGGAATCAACATGGCCGTTTCTCCCTGCTAGGACCACTGCAAATCTGAAATTGGTACCAGCACTGGGATAAACAAAGGAGAACAAAATTATTTGACTTGTTCTTTTAATAAAAAAAGACCAGGATCAGACTTTTCCTGCTCACTGTAATAAGAATGGTTCTCTCAGTGGGCCACAAATGCTGTTTTGCATGAAAACTCTGCAATTCCAAATTGCATCTTAACAGTGTTTAATTCATATTTTCATAATGTTGTTTTCCTTTTAAAGTGTATAGTGGTTAGTGGCTGTTGCTTTAAGGCAGCCCTCTACCCCCTTCTTGCTTCATCTCTCTGTCAGACCTGTGAGAAAATAACATTCACTTAGCTACGTTTCTATCATCAGGAAAGGGACTTCTGTTTCCCTCTTTCTTCGGCTTCTGACAAGGTGCCAGCCCAGTGCTGGCACTGGAACATGCATGGTTCTTGGCTGTGTGCATGAACGTGTGTGTAATTGCTCGATAGATTTCCCAGATCCTGTGCTTTATTTTACTTCCTTTTTTAAATAAATAGATAGGGCAGTTTTCTTGACTGCCTCATGGGTAATGGGGGTTCAGTTCCCTTTTCCAATGGACTGTCAAGATTTAAAGGCAGGCAGAAGATTGTAGAGGATGAAATAATACAGGAAGAATTATTTTCTCTTTACGTGTGTGATTTCCCCAGAAGGTGATCCAAACATCTGAATTGAGATCAACTGTGTAGATTTGAGAGGGAGATCTCAAATTTTCAACCAGGGACTAACCTGGCTGCTTAAAAAAGATATTTAAAAATCTTTAAATATTCTAATATATAATATTGTGTATTTATTTATTAATTTTACTTCCAGTGAGTTATTTTACATTAATTTCAGCTTTCCCTTCTGTAACACATCTCTGGGGATCCATAACAATGAAGTCAGAACCCCCTATCTCCAGTAACTGTTCATACAGTTTTTATTAGGATAAATAATCTCTGCAAATGTTTCAGGCTAATATGTCACAGTGCATAATTATCACATCCCATGCTAACTAAGTAGGTTAAAAAAATCTCTCTGGAAAAACAATCTGGTGATGGAAGGGACATGGTTAACCATTGACACAAACATTTCAGCTCCTGGGACAGGAAAATCCAGGGAGAATGAGAAAGAGGATATAGATAAGATGATAAAACCATAAAGAAACCAACATAGAGCCACACCCCTATGACATATGAATTACTCTTGTTTCATTTACTTAGTGAGGTAGTAGGCGTCAGTTCTGTAAATAAAGAAAGAGCCTGCTGACTAACATGGCATCCAATAACACAGCCCACAGTACAAACACAAATTAAACAGAGCTGCTACCCTGCTGGTCTGTGTGTCTGTTAGAAAATAGGAATGCAGCTATTGGCCACTTGCATTAGTAAATTACAGATAATGGGGGGTGTCATGTCAAATTCGAAAGCAAAGCAAGCAATAGGATGCCTGACAAGGAAGTTACAGTCCAGCACACTCAAAGGTGTTCCAAGTGAGATCTGATAGGCTGATGGTGAAATCCTTGCTGCAAAGGGTCTGACTAGATGGCACACGGGGTTCCTTCCAAGCCTATCATCTATACATAGGAACACCGGCATTTGCCTTTCAAAATGAAATTTCCCAATCCCATGTCAGGGTTTTTTTTGTACAGAAGGAACATATTTTATGGGGCCAGTGAAAGATGCCTGAGTGAAATCCTCCACTTATTCACTGAACAGACCATGATGGGTCAAGTTTCCCCAACACAGCCCATCCTTGTGCCTCATCCCTGTTTTGAGACAGGAAAGGATCACTTCTAGGGAATCAGAGGGAAATTCTGTTTGGTCTTCCTGGTGAGACTGCTGACAAGGCTGGATCTACACAAGGGTGGGTTTTGTGTTTTGGACACCGTGCGGGCCTGATGATCCTAAAGCCAATGGGAGTCTTTTCAATAGGCTTTAAATCAAGGCTTTGGACAAGAGTTGACACCATCAAACTCCTTTCACACTAGACATCAACTGTCAGATGGTAAAAACTTCCAATCTGATGTTAAACTGGTGACCTAGAAGCTCTGTATCCTATCACCAACCCCTTTCTCCCTTCTAGAGCCACCTTAGGAGCTTAGGCCCAGCAAGTTAGGAGCCTCAATAGCTCTGTGAATCTGGGCCTTAGGCAAAGGGAGTGCAGCCCCATACAAGCCCCATTTACACTAGAGTATCACGCTCTGCAGCTTGCACCAGTGAAGACTGCAGTGTATCCACATTAGCTGTGTTTGGAGGTAGCAGCTGAGCTTGTTTAGATCCAGAGCACCCTCCAACTGCTCCTTGGCCTGTGGACTATAGCACTTATCCCACAATGTCTGGAGTTGATGATAAGGTATCAAATGTACGTTTGCATCTGCTATATGTTTGTTTAGTTGTTCCAATAACTGCTCTGAAATGTTCTGTCCTACATGGGGCTCTGAACTATGCATCATGTGAGGCAGAGGTCAAATGCTCACACCATCAAGGCAGAGGTCCTGGTAAAGGGTCACCAGCCTTTCCTCAAGCCACTGCCTGCATTGAACCCAGGCCTGGAGGAGGCAAGAAGTGTGGTATTACTATTTAGTCTCTTTTATATTTGTATTTTCTTTGCGTTCCTCCTCAGCTTTTTTTTAAGAGAGGGAAGAGGGTTTGTACCTGAACAGATGACCCTTCAAATTCTCTAGCAAGATAAAATATTTCAGGCTGATAACTTGCCAGCAGTTATTTTGATTGTGCCTAGTTCCTAGTCTCTGACTGCATGGAAACAGCTGTGTTCTCTCCTCTGACTGAGTATTAATAGCACTAAGCTTCTCCCTTCTGTTAGCTGTGATATGTAATCATGAAATCGTCAAGAGAGAGTGCTGCAGATTCCTGTGGATAACATACATTCGAGAGACAAGCTGGGTGAGGGAATATCTTTTACTGGACCAGCTTCTGTTGGTGAGTGTATCAAGCTTTCAAGCCACACAGACCGCTTCTTCAGGTCTGGGAATGGCACTCCCAGTGTGGCAGCAAAAGGCAAGGTGGAACAAAATGCATTTTGCTGTGATGCTGGGAGTATCTTTCCCAGACGTGAAGGGCTCTGTGTGGCTTGAAAGCTTGTCACACTTACCGACAGAAGCTGGTCTAATAAAAGATGTCCCCTCACCCAGCTTGTCTCACTAATATCCTGGGACCCACACAGCTACAACTACACAGCAGATAACATACATTGTCAGCTGGCTCTAGTCAGATGGGAGAGTGTGGTGTTCTTAATGAGTATAGCAGAGACCTCTACTGGTGGAGCTGGTGTATTGTTCCTTTCTCTTACCCTCTCTTGTATATTTTAGGACGTGTTAAGGCCAGGGTTTGCAAAAGATCTCAGCATCCACAATTGCTACTAGAATTTCAGGAGCTCAGAACGTTTGCTGTTCCACTGTTTTAGAAATCTGGCCATAATGTCACCATGGGAGCTGCAGGCGGTTGAGCCCTTTTGAAAATTTCAGAAGTGCTGAGTATCGTCTTTGGGGTTGACTTCAGTAGGTGATGTGGGTGCTCAGCACCCCTGAAAAACTAGGCCCTGGACATATATAAGCAGCAGTTCTTTTCATGATCCCTTGATTTTTCATCACAGTCCGTCTGTCATTCCCAGTATTGCCAACCTCAAGCATTAAAAAATAATTAGTCAGACTGCAAAAAATCATGAGATTGACTTCAAAAGCATGAGAGCTTTTTTTTAAATAATACATTTTGTGGGATTTTTGGTTTTGTTTTTTTTTTCCTTCTGCCTCTAGAGTATATTTGATTAATCTCTTCAAGTTTTTCTCATGCAGTCTATAGATTCCAGCAGCTGGGCTTTTAGAAAAATACCAAGTATCACAAGAATTGTGATAAAATCATGAAAGCTGGCAACAAAATTCCAGGGGTTGAAATCCTGGCAATAAGAAGGTCCAGTGATGCCAAGAGCACCAGGATTTCACCCTAGATGTCTCCTAGTTTGCAACCTCAGTAGTTATGTCAGGATTTGCTTTTAAATCCTTCCTCCCATTTTAACATGCTCATAATGTTCTAAAAACGTTGGAGTTGAAACTTTCCATGGTTGGTGTAGGTTAGAGTCTGATGATAATTTTGACAGGTTGAAGAAAATCTGACATATTTGAATAACTGGATAGTGAATACAGATAAATAGCTAAAATATGTAAGTTTTTCTTCTCTCCAATAACTAAAGTGTCTGAACTCCACCAACCTCTGTGGCCTTGTCCGCACAAGGAAAAAAAAGCTTATTCCTAACTTGAGTTAACGTCAAATCCTAGTGATAAGGCAATTTGTAGTTTTCAACTGAGGTAGGAGGTCAAGGTGACTTTAGGCTCCTCCATAGTTTTTAACTTATCTAAGGATTTCAGGGATTGGTTATAGGCCTGAGGCTATTCAATATTTTTTATCAACAATCTGGAAATAAATATAAAATCACTGCTGAAAAAATTTGCAGTTGACAGAGAGATTGACGGAGTGATAAGTAGTGAAAAGGACAGAGCAGTTATATGGAATGATTTGGATCACTGGCTAACTTGGACCCATTCAAATAAAATGTGTTTTAATACAGCCAAATACAGGTCATATGTCTAGGAACAAGGAATGCAGGCCATACCTACCAAATTGATCCTAGAAAGCAGTGACTCTGAAAAGGTTTTATAGGTCATAATGGACAAGCAACTTAATGTGAGCTCACAGCTTGACGCTGTGATCCTTGGACGTATAAATGGGTAAGAGAAAGGAGGTGATTTTCTCTCCGTATACAGTATTGGTGAGACTAATACAGGAATGCGGCATACATATTTTTAAAAAGGCGTTGAAAAATTGGAGAGGATACGGAAGAGAGCTACAAAAACGATTGCAGGCTGGAGAAAATGGCACAGTAAGAAGTTTAAAGAGCTCGGTCTTTTATTGAAGATTGATAGGTGACTTGAGCGTACAGTGGACAAGTGCCTTCACAGGGAGACGATATTGGGTGCTAACGGGCTCTTCGCTCTGGCAAAGAAAAGCGTAATAAGAACCAGGGGCTGGAAGCTGAAGCCAGGCAAATTCAAATTAGAAACGAGGCACATTTTTTCCCGTAAAGCGAGGACGATTCGCCCCGGGGACACGCTATGGAGGGAAGGACGGATTCTCCACCCCTGGTTTGAGTGAATGCCCCTCTGGAAGACGTGCGTAGCCCAACACGAGCCGGGCTCAGTGCGGGCGGCGGGTGGCACTGTGTGCCATACAGGAGATGAGACCAGGGCTGCTGGCCCCGCCTGGTGCCCAAGGCCAGGCACACCTTGTGCAGAGCCAAGTTACCACCATTGTTTTTAACGAGGAGCAAGCCCTGCCTGGCGGGGGAGGAGGGCCTGAAAGGGGGAGGCCCCCTTGGTGTTGGCCAGTGGCCCATACAGGGCAGGCTAAGGGCGAAACCATCCCCGCCCCTCCCAAGAAGGGGGAACGCCCCCCAACAGCTACGGAGCCGCCCTCCCTCTGTACGTGCAAAGTACAACGTAACCCGCCGCGTGGTAACAGCCCAGAGAGGGCAGAGCTGCCCCCCCCTTACAGCCACCCAATGGTTCAGCCCGGAGCGCGCCCTTCCACCCCGACTCATTACAACACTCTCCCCTGCTCCTTAATGGTTCGGTCCGGTATCTTGCACTGAGTCTGCCCCCCCTCCATTGTAGACTCAATGGTTCAACCCAGTAGCTTGTGCGTCTCTTGGGGGGGGGGAAGCGGGGGACAGAGCTCGCTCGGCGAGTGACCCGGAAGTGCTGCGGGTTTGCTTCCGGGTAGGGGATCCCGCGGCGTTTGCCCCCCTCCCCCGCCTCAGTGTCCCGGCCTAGTCTCCTCCCCTTTCTCCCGGTTCCGTCTCAGTTCCGCGGCGGCGCTGGGTCTTCTCCAGGGGTGAGTCGCCGAGGCCGGGAGCTGCCCCCCCCCCGGGGAGAGCCCCGCCTTCAGGGAGCTGCCCCCCCCCCCCGGGAGCCCCGCGGGCGGCAGCCCTGAGCCCGCCCTAGGACCCGCCGGCCCAGTGATTGCCGGCTTCCCGCGGCAGGCCAGGGCAGCCGCGGCGGGGGGGTCGGTCCTGGCCACGTACCACGTCGCTCCTCCGCGCCGGCGGGTGATTCCGCCACCAGCGGCCCCCCCCCGGCAGCGGCCCCGCGCTGTGTCGCTAGCTCCGGCTGGCGGAGTCCCAGCCCCGGCCCGCGCCACTTGCGTAACCGCCCCTGGAGCGCGCTGCCGAGGCGCCGCGATCGCGCAGCAGGAGCGCGGTGGTTTTTCTTCCCAACTCGCTAATCCGCTGTGGGGCAGAGGCGGTTTCTCCCCCCGACCCCGGGGCAGGAGAGCAGCCGTCCTGCCAAACCGAAGGGCGGAGATGTGCCTGCTGGTCAAACCCGCCCAGCAGGCTGGGGTAGGGTTTTAAAACCTCGGCGCTGTAACTTCGGGGTGTCTCTTACTAAACCTCTTAAACTATTATTTAAAAGAAGGTATCTTGTTGTAGTACAGGCAGCAGCAAGCCCTCAGGCAGAGAATATTAAGGTTAGTAATGTCACACGGCATGGACCATCGTGAAACTGCTTACTTCGTTGAGATGGGCCCTGCGTGGCTTGATGTGTGTTCCCTCATGTCCTCTGAGATACAATTTTATAATTAGGCACTAAAACTGGGTGTGAAATATGTATATTGAGGTGAGTATAGCACGCCTCAGAGGTGTTCGGGGGTGGTGCAGTACCTGCCCTGTTTGCAGTGCTTTTTTCTGATGACATCAAACATACAGAAAGAAAGGGAAACTAGCTAGTTTTGTTGATATGATTGCTGGTCACTTATTGGATAGTAAGTATATATGGGTGTGATATCAACAGCCAGTGGAAAAAAGCATCAGTTGTCTGCATATTTTTTTAAACTATGTATTTAATAATATTTAGACAAAGTCACTAGGCCACCAGCTTGTGTCTCAGCTATCTGCATAAATAAGGCTTGCATGGAACTTGTTTGCATATGAATATAAACTTTTCACAACATGTAGATTTGGAAGCAGACTTTTAAAACCATCCTGAAGTGCTAATACGTATTTTAGTATATTTTTCCCAAAGACAGACTAGGGCTGGGTCTACACCAAGGGCGGCAAATTCACTGCCGTCCCATCGATTGCTCTGGATCGACTGAGCGATCTGTATAGACACATTCAGTCAATCTAGGAAGTGACGCAAGAAAACCACCCCCATAAGCGGAGTAGCGCTGCGTTGAAGGGAGCGCTGTTCCCTTCGACACAGCGCAGTATGGATGCTGCGCAGAGGAGACGCTGCAAAGTTGACGGGAGATACGCAAGTGATTTACGTCACTTGCGTATCTCCTGTTGACTGCCGCCGAATCGCCAAGATAAGTGGAGACCGGGCCTAGCTTGTGTTTTATCTAATTTCATTTTAACATGCAGATAGGCACTGAAAGCAAGGCACCAATGCTTCAGTTCTGTGACTAGTTACAACTTAAGTTGCAAGAATCACATCTCTGATCTACCGATGTGTGAAGAATGTGGGAGACAGTAATGAAATAGAAGTACATGGCTATTATTTTTATGAGTCTTCTATCATGAAGTTTGCTATGTGGATGCAAAGAGTTAATGTAGTCCTGAGTAGTTTTACACATCTGCAGGAGGGCAGATAATGGCTGTGGATAATCCAGTCATTGATACTTACCAGGTTTTGATCCTTGTATTGTAACAGTGTTGTGTCCCTGTCCAAGGCATACATGCATACTCTGTTTTGGTCCCTGCTCGTAGAGGATTGGAGGATGGAAAGCCCCAGGAAAGAGTGGAGAAGCTGCTGGTAAAAGGAGACCGTAGCAAGGAGAGATCTAACCAAAAGAGAAGGAGGTGGGGGGGGGGAAGAGTACAAAAAGATGCTCGGGTTCTCCAGGGACTCCAAGATACACAGGGCTCTCAGGAGGTTGAGGAAATAGAAGAAGAGTCTTGCTTGCAGGTGTTTATTTTTCCATAGATCTGTATATCTCTTTGCTTTCTCTGAATGAAGTGCAAGGTTTAAAGATGCTTTGTAAAGTCTGTGTGCTACTTGCTTCAGTTGTCATAAGGTCCCTGAAAGGCTAAACTGTAAGCTAGAGAACCCATGGTGGAACTTGCGGGAGGGCATGCATAGGTCACTGGGCAGATTTAAGGAGCTAGCACTGGTTTTGGGATCCAGGACATCTGGACTGTGGGGTCCCCCATCCAAGAAGGAGTAGAGTCTGTACCTTAGTCTGACCCTTTCAGGCCCACGACTAAGGGACAATGTCTGGACTCTTCTTGGACTTAAAAGCACATGTAATCAAAGGATTGGGTCAATACAGCAGCCTGATAATGGCACAACAGGGGAAGCTCAACCACAGCTTTAACATACTGGTCTTTCACCTCAGCAGTGTCCGTGGGTTACCTAGTGAAAGCCACTATATGCTAGGGATTGGATAATTAGGAAATTGCAGATCTCCACTCCTGCCCTCTATGCAATCTAACCCTGTGCAAGTTAAATTTCACTGCGGCTTTCTAGTTTTCTTGCAGTTCCTGTACTAGTTTGAGATCCATTTATTATTATTACTTTGAATTAGCTGCTTTGACCTATTTGTTTTGAACATCTGATACTCATCAGAAAAATGCCCTTAGAGATCTCTCACTAAGCAATTAATACTGAGGTTGCAATCTTTGATCAAGGCTCAAATCTTGTGCTGTATGCACTGATCTCCTTTTCTCATGCTGAAAGCTTGTCATATGGCTCTTGTCACTGGAAGCCTCTTTAGGCTGGATATTAAAGCCTAACTCAGAAGCTTAGGGATAGGTCTGAAATAGTCTCAAATTCCTGATTGGGAGATGGGAGAGAGAGGAGTGTCATCTTTTTGCAGTAATCCGTTCTGGGACTCAAGGAAGTTGATTCTATTGTTCTGCATCATTGATTAGACTTAGTTATTTAAAATATAGTAAGAGATTTGGTTGGATGGTTCTAATTCTTAATATGTAGGAGTTAGTCAGATTGTAATCTACATAGAATAAAGATCTATTCAGTAGCAGTTCTAAAATTTTGTTGCAAATTCAACCGTTACATATCATGCAGGTGAAATGTACAGCAGTACACTGTAGAGGAACTATTGCATCTCATGCTAACCCAACCTTTATCTAGTGCTTCTAAGTCTATTTTCTTGAGTCAATGTAACTTCTTGTTGCTTTATATTCAGAATAACATTTGACAACCACCATGATAACTTCCATATCTCCAGCCTTTTTCTCAGCCTCATGAAGTCTTGATCTTTATAACTTGTATGAGTGTTATTTACTGCAGCTTCTGAAACCTTAATCACATCCAGTGATTTTTCTGTTGTTAGAAGTTTGTCTAAGTGGCAACTGCACAATTTCAGTACTATGAAACCCAAATAAAATACACATTTCCTGGTTAGTGAAGTCTGGAAGTTACATGCTGAGTCTTTAGTAGATTTAAGTTTAGTTGTAGGTGTTTTCTGGTGTATGTCATCCCAATTACTGTCAACAAAACAAAACAAGTAATCAAAATAATGGAATTGCAAACGTCAAAGATACGAGAAAAATCCAACTGATCTCTGATTTCTTGGCTGTTGTGGCTCTGTAATCCAGAATGCTTCTGCAAGTAGACTAAAAGAAATGTTTTCTTCTTTTTTTTTTTAAATCAAATGGTACAACTAAAGACTGTACAAAGTACCCAACATAAAGAGTTCACTGTTTATAAAGATGAAGACAGAAGAAGAGTGAGGAAAAGGATCAACATACAAGCCCTGATCTGGGCAACTGACACTTACTTATTGTTTTATATAGAAATGTTCTATTAAGATGTTACAGAGCACATCTTTTTTCTTTTTTAACAGGCATTTGATGTTTTTTTGAGGGGGAATGTTTCCAGGGGGATTGTGATGGCTTATCTTAAACTGCTGTCTATAAAATGTATTTTCAAGTTCTATCAGGGGTTTGTAGAATATATGCATAGAAGTGAACTGTAGCATTTTTATAAATTTTTGAAGTAAATATTAACCCCTGTTTCCCCTCTCTGCTTTAATTTTTTTGTGGGACATCTGTTGGGATTGAAGGCAGGGTGGAAGAATGGTGGGAAGGGTGAGATTGAGTAACTGAGGCTTGCGTTAATTAGTAGGAGATGGGCAGGTTGCAAGTGGACCAACAACTAATGGCAAGATGCATAGAAGCAGAAAACATCCATAGTCCAAGCTTCAGAGATGAGTGAATATCAGGAGTCTGTGAAGGTCTCCTTGGGTGTGGTGACGGATGAATACTGAAGGCTCTGACTACTACAGTGGTAGTACTGTGTAAGCTTCTCCAGCTTCTGTCTTACTCCACAAGGTCTGCTAGTGCCTCCCCGTTTTAGCCTTCAAGTGTGACATTCCAGTAGTGCTATTTTCCAGAATCGAGACCATTATTTCTGCCAGCATGTTTAACTGGGAGGGTCTGACCAGTGTTCAGGTACTCTTCACACGGGGCCCCAACAAACTTATGCTCACGTCTTCAGTTGTGAAGGGTTAACATAGGTAAATGCACAAATGATATACTCTAGTTCTGGTGACTTAAAAAAGATAATCTTGCTCTAAAAGTGGCTAGTTTCAGTGGGATTGAATTATAGAGACAATGGACCTGAGCCATTGAGAATATCCTGCCTCTGGCTCCCATGACTTTATCCTTGGGACACATAGCTGAATTGTTCCTTCTGCATACGGATTTCTTAAGGTGTCATGGGGGAAACAATCTGAGAACATGCAGGCATAAACCACTTAAGGTTTATAGAAAATGACTAGTATCCTGGAATTTTCCTTGGAAGTAAATTGGCAGCCACTGATGAGTTCAGAAGAGAGGTGTAATGGTCTCATCTGTCTGCTCTCCCAAAAAGGGAGGTAGTTGTATTTGAATTAACTGAACCGTCTAAATGGCCTTTAAGGATAACCATAGATTAATCACTTTGCAGTAGTTCCTAGCTTTGATGTCACAGAGGTGTGGATAACGAAGGTCTGCCTCTGAGAAGAGTGGGCAGAATCTGTTGGACAGCCAAAGATGACTGACGGTAATTTTTCCCACTCTTGCTCCTGGGTTGCCAGAATCAGAGAGGATTCTGATATGCTAAAATTGAGAACCACTTTTGTGATAGTTAACTTTTTCGAATAAAGGAGCAGGTAGAGTTTGACACTGTGGTGTGCTTAAGAACAAACCCTTAGCTCTTGTTTCAAAGTTTTCCTGAGGTAATTCGGTTGAAATGTTTTCCAAAACAAAAGCCCATCCAAATTCTGTTCAGTGCTTTTAATTTTATTGATCATCTTTCTATTCTTTTTTTTCGTTTCTTCAATGCATTGAGCCATCATCAGTTTTTTCATTTAAACAGCAAGTGTCAAATATGGTTTTGGTTTTTGTGAACTCCATTGTTTGCGCTCTTAGAAACTAGAATCTGTTTTAACTTCAGTTTGTCATCGTCTATTTGGAAAGCCTTTCCCCTTCTCTACAGCAAATTTCTCCTGGAGCAAACTCCTACATTAAGAACATAAGAACAGCCCTACTGGGTCAGACCAGTGGTCCATCTAGCTTAGCAGCCTGCCTTCCGACATTGGCCAATGTGAGATGCTTCAGAGAGAATGAATAAAAGAGGTAATCATCAAGTGATCCATTCCCAGCCTCTGGCAAACAGCAATCCCTGCCTATCCTGGCTGAGACCATTTCTACACTAGAAAAATAAGTAATTACTGTGGTGGCTGATGTCCACACTACCTTCCTTGGGTTGGTGGAATGCATCCTCACCAAGAGCACTTCCACTGACAGAAGAGGGGCGATATGGAGAGCTGAGCACCCTGTCTCTCAGCTCCCTGATGGGAACCCCACAGGTTCTCGAGCTTCTGGTGGGCTGTCGCCCCCATCCCTTTCTCACCATACTCCCCCAACGGGAGTGGAGACCAGCTGCTCGACTCTCAAGAGCTCTCTTGACAAGAATGACAGCCCACAGCCGATGTAAAGGATGCAGTGTCTACGTTGATGCTGTGTCACCCTAACTAAGTCGACATAAGCCCTACACCTCTCATTGAGGAGGTTTTATAAGGTCGGCATAGCTGGGGAATTACATCATTGGGAGGAGCATTTTAATCTGTATGCCTCCACTATTTTGTTGACAAAAGCTGACTTTTGTCAAGAAAACTCTAGTGTAGATTAGCCCTAATAGCCATTGATGGATCTATCCTCCATGAACTTATCTAGTTCTGAAACAGGGTTAAAAAAGTCTTCACAACATCGTCTGGCAAGGAGTTCCACTGGTTGACTGTACTTTGTTCTTTTTAACCTGCTGCCTGTTCATTTCATTTGGTGACCCCTAGTTCTTGTGTTATCAGAAGAAGTAAATAACATGTCCTTATTTACTTTCTCACACCCATAATGATTTTATAGACCTCTATCATATCCCCCGTTAGTCATCCCTTTTTCAAGCTGAAAGGTCGCAGTCCTATTAATCTCTCCTCAAATGGACATGTGGGTGTACCATGGATTTCTAAAGAGGGAATACGATATTTTCTGTCTCATTATCTATCCCTTTTCTGATGATTCCCAAGACTGTTAGCTTTTTTGACTGCTGCTGCACATTGAGTTGATGTTTTCAGAGAACTATCCACAATGACTTCAAGATCTTTTTCTTGATTGGTGATAGCTAATTTAGACCCCATCATTTTATATGTATAGTTGGGATTATGTTTTCCAATGTGTATTACTTTGCATTTATCAACACTGAATTTCATCTGCTATTTTGTTACCCAGTCACTCAGTTTTGTGAGATCTCTTAGTTACATCCAAATCAGACTGAAGAGTTACAATCTTGAGTAGTTTTGGATTATCTACAAATTTTGCCACCTCACTCTTTACACCTTTTTCCAGATCATTGATGAATATGTTGAACAGTATTGGTCCCAGTACACACCCCTGGGGGACATCACTATTTACCTCGCTCCATTCTGTAAACTGACCCATTTATTCCTGCCCTTTGTTTCCTCTCTTTTAACCAGTTGCAGATCCAGGAGAGGGATCTTCCCTCTTCTCCCATGACAGCTGACTTTGCTTAAGAGGCTTCGGGAAGGGACTTTGTCAAAGGCTTTCTGCAAATTTAAGTACACCTATCCACTGGAACACCCTTGTCCACGTGCTTGTTGACTTCCTCAGAAAATTCTAGGAGATTGGTGAGGCATGATTTCCCTTTACAAAAACCATGTTGACTCTTCCCCAACAAATTGTATTCATCTTTGCCTGTCAGATAATTCTGTTCTTTACTATAGTTTCAACCAATTTGCTTAGTACTGAAGTTAGTCTTACCAGCCTATAATTGCTGGGATCGCCTCTGGAGCCTTTTTAAAAAATTGGCATCACATTAACTATTCTCCAGTCATCTGGTACAGAAACTAATTTAAATGATAGATTACATGCCACAGTTAATAGTTCTGCAATTTCACATTTGAATTCCTTCAGAACTCTTGGGTGGATACGATCTGATCCTGGTGACTTATTACTGTTTAATTTATCAATTTGTTCCAAAACCTCCTTTAATGACACCTCAATCTAGGACAGTTCCTCGGATTTGTCACCTAAAAAGAATGGCTCAGGTTTGGGAATCTCCCTCACATCCTCTGCCTTGAGGACCAATTCAAAGAATTTAGTTTCTCTGCAATAGCCTTATCTTCCTTAAGTGCTCCTTTGGCATCTCAATCATCCAGTGACCCCGCTAGCTGTTTAGTAAGCTTTCTGCTTCTGATGCACTTAAAATTTTTTTGCTGTTACTTTTTGAGTCTTTGGCTAGTTGTTCTTCAGATTCTTTTTTGGCCTTTCTAATTATATTTTTACACTTCACTTGCCAGAGTTTATACTCCTTTCTATTTTTCTCAATAGGATTTAACGTCCACTTTTTAAAAGATGCCTTCTTGCCTCTAACTGCTTCTTTTACTTTATTGTTTAGCCAAGCTGGCACTCTTTTTGGTCTTCATTACTGTGGTTTTAATTTGGAGTGTACATTTAAGTTGAGCCTCTGTTATGGTGTCTTTAAAAAGTTTCAATGGAGCTTGCAGGGATTTCACTTTTGGCACTGTATCTTTTTAATTTCTCTTTTAACTAAGTTCCTTATTTTTGTGTAGTTTCTCTTTCTGAAACTAAATGCTATCATGGTGGGCTGCTTTGGTGTCCCCTCCCTACAGAGATGTTAAATATTATTGTGTTATGGTCACTGTTACCAAGTGCTTCAGCTATATTCACCTCTTTGGCCAGGTTCTATGCTCCACTTAGGACTAAATCAAGAATTGCCTCTCCTCTTGTAGGTTCCAGGGCTAGATGCTCGAAGAAGCAGTCATTTAAGGTGTCAAGAAACTTTCTCTCTGAATCCTGTCCTGAGTTGACATGTACCCAGTCAATATGGGGATAGTTGTAATCCCCCATTATTATTATTTTTTTACTTTTATAGCCTCTTGAATCTCCCTGAGTGTTTCACAGTCACTGCCACCATCCTGGTCGTTATCGGTAATATACCCCTACTGCTATATTCTTATTATTCAAGAATGGAATTACTATCTATAGAGATTCTTGGGCACAGTTTGGTTCATTTAAGATTTTTATTTCACATGACTCCTTTTTTCACATCTAGTGCCACTCCCTCACCAGTGCGACCTATTCCGTCCTCCTAATATATTTTGTATCCTGATATTACTGTGTCTCATTGATTATCGTCATTCCACCAAGTTTCTGTGGTGCATAAATCAATATCCTCATTTAATGTTATTTCTGAGTGTAAATATCCTATTAATTTGAGAGTTATGAGTATGTTGCAAATGCAGAATGGGGCTTTGGTCACAGCGGTGTCATCCGTTATATCATCTTGGTTTTTGGAGTAATAGTGGCTGATTTGTGCTGCGTTTGTGCGGCATGGATGTCTTTTGTTGGAGCAGCAGAACAAAATTTTGTACAAATTAGATGGTACTAGTGACTGTCATTCCAAAGCAATAGAATGAATGAATATGTGTACATTTGAAATCATGAAGACCACTACTTGACCATTCCTTAGAACTATCACTAAATGCCTGATTCATACTCTTCCGTGCATTTTTCTGATTTGTTTCTATTAAGCTTCATAGGGAGATTCAATTTCCTTTATAAGCTGTGTGAGGGAGAGGAAATATGGACAATCATTATGTAAGAGGGTGGGGAAAAGAGACAAGATGAACTTCATGACTAAAGCTGAATTTTAGCTATGGATTCCGTAACTTTCACATTTACTTTAAAAATTTGGGCATCTGATAGTTTGAGAATTGTGTAAAAGGGAGGGTGTGGATGATAGCCAAAAGATAAAGAGGAAATAGCTTGTGTGTTCGTGCAACCTTGAGGTGTAAAATTAAAATAAAGTCAGGAAGTACAGATATTAAGAGATTCTTATGGTGATGTGAACTTAGTCACATTGCTCATTCTGTGTATTTTGTGATGATACATTTAACATTAATAGAAATATTAACTAAATACCAAGTTGTGCATTATAAATTTAACAAGAATTTCTAAGAAACTTAACCACCTCAGCAATGTAGCCTGACTAAAGTTGCTATAGGAATCTTAACTTTGGAATTGCCTTACTTTAACAATTGTACACAACTGTAATGTTGTAGTAGAGTAACTAGTGTAATGTTTAATTCTATTTTATATAATAGAATTAAGTCTCATTTTGAATACATGCATATGCACTGCTGAAACTTGAAAAACTGATAATGGAAACTAAAGGATTTAATCTGCTTCTTAGCCTTTCAGTTACATCACTTTGTGATTTACTTCAGATGAGAGATCAGTCTTAATCAAATACAAATGTTTTTTAAACACTCCTGTTAATAAATCAGCTAAAAGTTTAATCCTGTACTCAAGATAGATTCCCACTGAAGTCAGTGGAAATTTTGACTAAAGATATGCGTTTGGTTTTTTTTTTTTTTTTCACTTAACATTTAAGAGTGCTTTTACAGTCTCTTCTTATGGGTTAGTGAAACCTGCATTTTGAAGACCGTTAAGTTAGTGCAGAGTTATGCTACATGGCTCCCAAAGGAAATGAATTAGTGAAAATGTGTAATCCAGGGCACATCATGAGTGTCGGAATAAAACATACAGTGTTATGATGTTTAAGAGCTTATTTTAGTATCTATTATACACAGTGTGAAGGCGGGAGGATGGGGGAACCAGGCAGCTAATTAGAACCTCATTACTACACTCTTAGAAGAATTTCTATATCCCTTTTCTGAAGAGAGCCTGTAGGAATCCTGGCATAAGACATGTCTTTTTAAACAATATTTCTGTAAGCAAGCCAGAGATTAATATACTTAATTGTACAGTAGTCTTTGTTTCTTAGTTAGTTTGTGTAGTAGCATGTGGAGTAAAAGCAATGGCTTGATTGTCATTAATTATGTATTTGGATCATGGCACATCACTCAGCCTTTGTCAGTTTATTACCAGCCTGTGCTAACACACAATTAATTTAGTTGCATTAATGTGCACTAAAGCATGTCTCCTCGTTTCTTTGAAAGATTGGTCATGGGATCTGTGGTTTTGTTATTCCTCATTATGGAGCTGTGCAAGGAAAAGACCCTATTTAGACTGTCTGAAACATAATGTTCTTTTGCCTGTTTTTGTTTTTTATTTTTACTTGGACAAGGTATTGAAATTGTGTTTTGTTGCTTTAATAGATTCTTTTCTACTAGTCATTCTTTGCTGTTCAGAGTTGGAATTTATGTACTCATGTACATCCTTCATCATTCAAAGGATATAGTTGAGTTCTAGACTTTATCAGTAACTTCCTCTCTAAATGGTTCACTCAGTGTCCTTGGTGTTCATTCGCATATTGATTTCTTGCTACTCTGAGCTTTTAACAGCCAAGAAAGCAAAAATATAACCAAAACCCTTTATACATGTGGGTCTTTGATATAACATGGGATATTTTCTTTTTACTTTTTTGTTTTTGTTTTTTCCTTCTTCATTCACTGGTCCAAACAAAGAAATTTTGAATCTTGAATGTAAACCAAATTTGAGAAAAAGTTGCATCTGTTTAGCTCCTCACAACATTCTAAAACTTTACTTGACAAAATATAGTTCTCCCAGGATCATCTGTGAAATGAATTGGAAAACAAAGTTTCTAATTACATTTGGTATCCTTGGTAGTGGCCGCTTTCAGTAAGTGATCAGTGTAAAGTCAGTTTTCTGCTTAAATAAATAAGTAATCCAAGAAAAATTGTTTTTAAGGAATAACAATTAAAGTATTTAATATTCTGCTTTAATATCAGTAGTCTTGTATTAGGATCCTATGGTGCTGTCACAAATGCCATTTTTCAGCAAGAGGCTCATCAGTAGGTTCAGAATTGCAAATCTGAGCTACAAATTTGGGAACAAATTTCATGTTCTGACCCATAATGTGTATCTCTGAAAATTGGAACAAGTTACACATTTGAGATACTTGCATTTTGGCTTTTTCCCTTTAAAGTCTGATTATGTCATTTACCAAAGATCCTGTGCAATATATACTCCTTTCTAGGTCCACTGTTTCTCATCGTATTCTGAGCAAAACTTTTTATGCTCATTCAAATGGTCAGCTGTCAGACTATTTAACACACGTGTGTTTTACTTGAGTCTTTTTTGTTTCCTCCCCCAGAGGGCTGATTCCCAATGTCCCACAATGGATGAAGACAGTCAGGACGAACTGATAAACAAGAATGCTGCATTAGGCAAAGGCAAAAGACCAAATCTAGTGCTCCTAAGTGAAGCAGGTAACTCAGACCGCTCTCTGTACTTACATACTGCCCGGTTTAGATTTGAACCAGCATTTGCCTATCCAAAAAAAGCAGTATTTATAGATAAATATTTGTTCTGAGAGAGAGAAATTTAAATCCTTTTGCCATCTCATAGGTTCTGTACCTCCAGCTATTGGCTTGTTTACACTGCTAGCTAATTAAACACAGAACAGTGCAGTGACAGCTTGATAATAAATGATACCAAAAAAAGTGTTGCAAAAAGCACCTTGGAAATCTGTCGTTTCAGCTTTTATGTGAATTTGCCCACAGCAGGAATTCTGACATGTATTTGACTATCCCACATACTTTTTTATTTGTAGTATATGGTTATTGAGTGCTCATGTGCAAAGCAGATGCAATTACAGTTTTTTCCTTGTTGTTTTAAAAGAAAGCAATGATGGAAATAGTGGGGTCTCAGAAGACGATACAGAAAGTGAGGAAGATGGCACTGATGAAGATGAGGGTGAGGTGGATGAGGAAGAAGGTGAAGATGAAGATTTAGAAGGTGAGTCTATGAAGAATGCATGTGTATGTTTGCTTCAAATGTTTTTGATAGCTGGAAGAGAGAAACTGGGATTATGGCTTTCCTTCCAAAAAGTAGCCACAAAATGTAAATCGAATGTTTATAAATATTTTCATGACTCTTTAGAAGAGGAGCATAAGAATTTTTGGTTCTTGTTTGGCTAAAATGCTAGTATTTAAGATAATAAAGTTGAATTTTGTAGCTATCTCCCTTCCTCCAACTATATTTTGGTAAGAAATGTATTTGAGCCACTCTTACACATGCCATATGAATGGATGTCTTTTTTATTTATGAAATGTTCTATAATACTTTTCATCATACGATGTTAGTAACGTTGTAGTATTAGCACCTGCTTATTATTCAAAACTTTTTTTCCCCCCATTTAATTTATAATTTCTTACCTGAATGTATCTTCCTTGTTGGCAAAATCATGTTATGGAGGGTGAAGGGTCCCCTTGTTTATAAACAAAGGAAGACATTCCCCTACCCTTGACCATAGAAGATAATCCAATAATTTTTCAGGTGATAAGTGGTGCAAAGGAGTCTCTGAGATTCTAGCAAAAGGAATTGTGGTGCATTCAAACTAAACTAGGATTATGTAACTTCAGTTTCTTTTACAGGCGGTGGGTAAAATGGGGTTTGTGCTTTTGGTTTTGCATTTATTATTCAGCTACCTATACAGGTATTAAGTGACTGGTCATGTTTTTATCTTTCACTTTGAAAGTATTGGTGAAATAGACTGTGCTCAAGCTAATCTAGCTAAAGTCATGAAAGTGCCGAGTTTGTGCTGAGTGCTTTTTAGGGAAATTTGTTAAAGAAATACATTTAACACCTATTACACTGATGCACATATTTAATTAGCTTCAGCAACATCTTAATCTCTTTGGTTGAATGTTATATACCTTTCCCCACCCCTTCATCTGTCTCTTTATAGAGTGTATTCATTCCAGAGCTGAGATTGTCTTCCTTTGTGTCTAGGAAGTGCATAATGTAATTTGGTTGCAATCACAAGCTAAATAGGCATTTTAAAAAAATCTTAAAGGAACAACGTCATGGTTTTAAAAAATGAAAAGCATGTAGCTGTGGTGGAATGTGCTCAGTTCTGTGCTGCTTCTGGGCCAATCTTATGCCCAACCAATACGTTAAAATTGACAGGTTGCTTTAAAGAATCAGAATCTTGTATATTGCAAAACTCCCTGCTTGCCTTAATGGCACTATCACAAAGTATTAGAGGTGTACTTGTGCTGCACGTTGCATATGAAAATGTGGTAAGGTTGCCAGTAATGCATACTACAGTTCATTACAAAAATCAAATGTTCTTCTTAAATATGAGATTACAAAGAATATCTAGTGTTTAATAAAGTAGAAGAGCAAAAAAAGAGGGGGGAGTGGGGGAAAATCAATCTAGTGTATGATAAAAGGATTGTGCTTACCCTCCCCAAAGCCTCCCCTCACTCAGGATTCTTTCTTGTTTAATATTTTCCCCTTCTGGAATCCTGCAGTATATTAAAGCTATTTTTTTTCCTCGTTCTCAAGATTCTGAAGATGAGGAGGCGGAGGAGGACTATGCTGAAGAGGAAGAAATGGAAACTGGTGTCAGGGAAACAGTTTCTGTGAAAACAAAGCCACAGACAAATGGAGGGGACATTTCTTCTGATGATGATGCTGAAAACTGCCCCATTTGCCTCAACACCTTTAGGAATCAGGCTGTTGGAACTCCTGAGAGCTGTGCCCATTACTTCTGCTTGGACTGTATAGTGGAGTGGTCTAAAGTAAGTCCTCTTTCTGTTCTTGTTCTTTTTATCCAGGATAGTGTGTTAAGCTTTCACACCTGTTTCTAAGATCAGCCTGCTGTAATATTTTGGTAAAGATTTACTGAGTTGTGGTAAGCATATAAGCAAGTAGCTGGAATATTCAAATCCCCTTTCTTAATTAAACATTTTCAAGAACTTTTAATATTGCTTTATTTGGCAGGGATCATATTGTGTGTGTGGGGGGGGAGGTGATGGTTCTATTTCCTTTTCTAGCCATTCAGTCTCCTTCCATCCCTTTTTGTTCTCTTCTCATAGCTATGGTCAAAAAGAGATGGAATTTGAGAGCAGTGATGGCTTCATGACAAAGTGCGTCTGTGCCACAGTTTCTTGGGTTACTATTTTAGGAAGTAAGAAACTGAGCACAAAGTCTTGCTCCTAGGTCTCTTGCATAGTAGGGCAGGTTACTACCCAGTAAGTTGGGTGACTTTTTGCAAGTCTAAAAAGCTGGCATACGATTAAGAGCCCAATGTCATAGCTGCTCTGTACGGAATTCTTACTGACTTCAGTAGAATTTCTGCATACTTGTTGCAGAATCAGGCTAAATATTGGTGCTTTCCCATTTGATCATAGGGAAGGGCCAGAAGAACACTGACTAGATTGTCTGTTTAATTCTGGATTAAAATCAAGTAAGTTTCAGAGCGAACAAAAGAAAACAAAACAAAAAAAAACCCACTTAGTGTTTAGACTCAATAACATTTTTCAAAATTTAAAATGGTTGTTTGGCTTCTTCAGTCATCGTCTGATTCCCTGCCTCCCTCCCTCAAAAAAGCCTGTCTGCTCATCTTAAAAGATAAAGCAATTTTTTTTTAAGGGAATGTTTGGCAAAATGATCATATGACTTTGGCAATTTTGTGTGGACATTTAAATGACCTAGACATAATTTAGACAATTTAGTGTGCTCTTTTCTGAAAAGTCAGGTTCTAGTCTGGCAACTCTTGTGTTTGCATTAGTCTGGTGTAATTTGCAGCAGCCAAGGTATAAACCCAGGGGAAAAAAAAACTTTAAAATGTAGATGATTAGTTCTTTAACTACGGTGACACGTACCACATAAGTAATTGAAAACAATCCTTTTAAAACTGACTTGAATTGAGAACTGTGCTTATGACCCTCGCTGATGGGATGAGTACTACATTTGTTTTCTTCCTTCTAGAATGCCAATTCCTGTCCAGTGGATCGAATCCTCTTTAAATATATTTGCATTCGGGTGCGATTTGGTGGTGAAATCTTAAAAAAGGTAAGCTTTCTACTAACCTTCAAAAAACTAAAACCCACCTAACCAGCAAATGGTTATCCAGAGGTTTATGTTTCTGGCATACATAATATTCAGATATTATACTGATTACCTCCATCTTAACTTGATCACTTTTTCAGGAAAGTTTATTAGATTTTTCTTTGTTTTCCTCCCAATCTTCTACCAAACTATAATACTCCTGGTCCATCACAAAGGGTGCTGCCTTATTTTAGTCAGAAAGCATGGAAATATGGTATGCCTAACTTTCATTAATACCTATTTTGCAAAATAGGAATTAGATTGTAAACTCTTCTGGGCAGAGACAGGCTTTCAGTCTTTTGTTGTCATGCTGTTTTTGGATTCTGCATGATAGTCAATTACTCACTAATTGCAAGCATGACCTCTTATTTTATGTTTTGGTTTGGTTTTAGAGTGGATTTTTTGTACTTGAGGGTCGTTTATTTGCAATTTTTGGCTTTCAGGATCAGGATAATAGTTACAGCTGGTGTTTTTACTTTTTTGTTAGAGCAGTTTGTGCTGGCATTTAAAAAAAATTATTTATGCTTTACACACACTTTTTACTTACACAAAAAATAATTAATTAGGATGTTGTAATACAAGTTTTAGAAAAACAGCAAAATGGAGCTTACTTCAGAAAACTACTAAGATGGAGTTCTTATATTAAGCAATACAAATATTCATTATACAATACTATACTTTAAACAATAACCATTAGTTCACTTATGTTAAGCAATAAAGAAATGTATTAAACAATACTATATTTTAAACTATTAAACAATTTTAAAATTTATTTATATTTTTGTTGTGTTTATATAATTAAGCGAGGAATTTGCATTTGATTTGCCTATATAGTTTTTAGGGTTGGCTCACACCTATTTATTTTAATGTCTGTTTCTATGAAATTAATTAGAAATAATGAACTAATTGGGCTACTTTTATAACCACCAGTGGTGTTTCATTGTGGCATCCCACTAATGTCTAGGAGGTCAGAAACATCTAAACCTGAAGTTTTCTTAGTTATACATCTTTTGTGCCTGTCTCATCTCAGTCTTATTCAGAATTTTGGCCCTACTTATTGATTTAAATGGCAATTTTCTGTCGCTGATGATATCCAATCAAGCCTGCCACAAACAAGGAAGATGGATGATGGAAGTTGTAGCACTTACCTCCTAAATGATCATGTTCTAAATACTTTGAATGAATAAAATGAAGGTTCTTTAGGATAGAACGAGCAATCGTTGTAAGAGTAAAACTTGATAGCGAACTGCTCTTGTTGCTGATGTAATGGGGTAATAAAAAAAAATAGAAGCGTATATTTAAAACGTGAAATCTTCTTGTTTAGATTCCTGTTGAGAATACGAAAGCTCAGAATGGTGATAGCGGAGAGGATGATCCAACCTTTTGTGAAGTGTGTGGCAGAAGTGACAGAGAAGACCGCCTGCTGCTGTGTGATGGCTGTGATGCAGGGTAAGAGAGGCTGAAGGCCTGAGCTAGTCCATTTGCGGTCACAAAGGGCTTCATGCAGGAGAGTGGTGTGGTTATAATTCACAGCTATTTTTCAGTACACTGAATCTTTGTGGGCCACCATTCATAACAACATGACTGTTATAGTGGGAGAGGAAAAGGGATCTATTTACCATTCTCCTCACTCTCTTCTTTATTCCCGAACTGGAGTAAGCGAAAAGTAGTATCTTTAAGGCAATGTAAAAATACCTTTTATTTTAGATATTTGACTACAGATGCATCAAGATACTCAAATATAGGTTGGGACTAAAATCTCATACAAGGATTTAAAGCTGTTATACATCAGCCTTGCAAAATTGTCCATTAACATTTAACAGATTGAATGGATATCAGTAAGCATAGCCTTATTTGTGCCTTTATAGTCTACAGTCCCTAGATAATTTTAAATGTCATTCACAATTGGGGATAGGAAGCAGAAACAGCAAGGTCAGGCATATTGTCAAAACACTGAATAAATACAATAAATGTTTACAACTAAGGAACTCCGAACAGAGTAAGATTTGATGATTCAGTTAAGAGTTCTGCTTAAGTTCTTACTTGTGCAAGTCTTTGCCCTCAACGTTTCATCTTCTTCTGAGGTGTGGGTTGTTTTGTTTGTTTGTTTTTTTTTTTTTTTTTTTTTTTTTTTTTTGTTGAAATTACAGTTTCGGGTAATTTTGTATGCAGTGTTGTTGATCCCTGGGTATTAGAGAGATAACTCACCAACGGAAGTTGGTCCAATAAAAGATATTACCTCATCTACCTTGTCTCTCAGCTAATTTTGTTTCTCTCAAAATAAATTTCACTCTTATGAATTCTTATCTTTGCAGAATTACAACCTCAGTGCTTTGTTCTCAGAAAGCACTTTTCATCTCTACTAGCTCTCTCCTGTAGGAATTTGTGGCTAGGATAAATACTAGAGAAACCTAGAATTATTTTCTTCAAATCTTAAATCTCCTTCTAAGATTACCTCTGCCTCAGTGATCTGAAACAGGAGGAGTAATTATATTTCTCTTCTTTTTTTTTTCATTGTAGTTCACCCTTTGCCTTTAACTTTCTAGCTTGTAACCAATATATGGGGTCCTCCAAACTTTTAATAGGGAGAGTATTGCTTGCTCCAGGAAAACAGAGGTCCAGATTTTCTGTTTGTGTAGGAATTGCACGAGGGCTTTTCTTTGTGGCAAAAAGCATCAGTTATTGAAACTCATGGTAATCTGCTAGTTTGCATTGGATCAAATCTGTGCCGGAGAGAGCCACCAATACACTAGATAACCTCAGGCATGGAACTCAATACAAGCATTTTGCTTTTTAGGTTGGGTGCGTCACTGAAGAAAATTCATTTAAAACTGATTGTCTTGTAGCCATATAATTTGAGTAAGGCTGCTTCAAAAGATTAAACACATTACTGACAATTCTGGCTTTAGCCAATGCTGTGCTGTCTTGTATTAACTGTGTTGAAAATGGAATAGAATTACTAAAAAGAACAGAGTTGCATAATCTTAAAAAACTTAATGGTACAGCTTCTGTTGACTAAAGTGGGTGAGACAATTTAAAATAGTAATTCAAGTCACTAGGCAAATAAGATGTTAAAATTTTTATTATGAATGGAACATTATCCAGTTTTTGTCTTAAATTGATCTGGATTTATGCAGCTCTGCAAAATGTTTTGTTGAGGACTGCAAACTTGGGCCCCAGTTGTGTAAACAGGTCTATATGGATGAACTCTTGAGAGTGTGTGAGGCTTCTAGCCTATGCAGTTATACAAAACTCTGGTATTGTGGAAAACTTCATCAGACATCAGTCCTCTCTGAGTAATGCTTGGATTATATGTGACATGGGGCCTGTATTCAAAACTACGCAGTCAGATGCAGATCCGGTCTATGGCAAAGTAGTACCAATTATCTTAATCCTTAGAAACCAGCATTATTTCACGTGAATGTCTGTATTACCTTCTCCACTGCTTTTATAATCTCTCCAGGGCACTTTTAAGTTTTTTTTGTCCGCTCTGTGTTTGCTACCTCAATCTGTGAATTTGATCCCCGTCACAACAAATGCCCAACAAAACATGAAGCAGCCATCTTTGATGCAGTTTTCTTAGGCTTGGGGCTTTAAGGGGTCAGAGGAACTTCTGGGAATCCTATAAGAATCCATGACACTTGTACAACTATCAGGAAGCGTTATTGCTTGGGAAATTGATAGAAGCAGCCCTACAGACTGCAATTTAGAGGAGTGGTTCTCAGAGAGTTGTCAGATGTCTGTCTGCATACAAGCTGACTACCTTATACAGCCCTTGCTTTGATTTTTTTTAAGGGCTTTTTTTCTTTCAGTATTGATAAGACTCTTGTGTTACTCTTGTAGATACCACATGGAATGCCTTAATCCACCTCTGAGTGAGGTACCTGTGGATGAATGGTTCTGTCCAGCATGTGCACCAGCTAATGCTGCTGCTGCTGCTGTTGCTACTGGTGGTAAGTATTTTGATCAAAACACCCTTTTTGGCCTGATTCAGATCACAGAAAACAACTGTTCTTGAAAGAGGTCCTGCCCAGTTGTTTAGCCCCAGTTTTGACCCCTCCCCACATCAGATTGTTTTGATGGGCAGCCTCTTGGGCTCATTGACTGGAAAAGCAGTGTTAAGATTTAATTCAGGGATTGTAAAACATGGAAATTAAACAAAAAACCAATTCGTATAACCATTTTGGGGGCTGGCCTGCCACCTAATTCAACTGCAGTGTGTTGACTTGGAAGTGGGTCTATTAGGATCCAGGCCTAGCATGACTGGGAGCAACAGAGTAGAAGCAACTCTTCTCAATGCCCAGCAGGCTAAAAGTGATCCTATCTGGCTCTGGGTGTAGTTGGGCAGCCTTCCTTGCCAAAGGGTCTGGGTCAGGTTTCTGTGATGTAGGGGGGTGTGGTGGAGAACACAGAATGGGCATTTTGATTTAGGTTCTACAATAAAACTTTCAACTCTTGAAAGAATATATACTGACAAGTGACCCAGAGGGCTTTTCCTTTTAAGATGCAGATCATGTGAGTGAAGAAGAGGTTGCTGCCCTCGTAGCTGATGTCACCCCTACCACCAGTCGGCTACGTCTGAACGTCCGAACTCGAGCAATAGCCAGGACTCGGCAGAGCGAACGAGTTAGGGCAACAGTGAACAGAAACCGGATAACCACTGCACAGCAAATTCAGGTATTGGGAAGTGTCCAGTTAGCTAGAAATATGAACTTAACATTCAAAAACAAGTCTCTCAAAGAATTTCTTACTAGCTCAGCAGGATTGGGAGCAACTAAATTCTGATTGCTCAGGATTAAATGATTGCATTCTGTAAATTGAGGCTAAGTACCTGCTGACAGCAGCAAATTCACCACCCTCAGATTGATTGATTTTTTTTTTTTTCCGGATCGATTGAACAGCAGTGAAGGCACGCTCAGTCGATCCAGAAGTCAATCTACCAAAACCACTTAAAAAAAAACATAGCGTTGCGTTGACGGGAACGCATTTCCTTATGGCATGCTAAAAGGAAGTAACAAAGTCGATGGGAGTTATGCAAGCTACTCTCCGTAGCTTATGTAACTCCCATTGACTGCTGCTGAATTTTGCTGGCAGTGTAGACCTGCCCTGAGACAAATTATAAGTTATACAGTGTGTGAGCAAATCATATAGGTGCAAAATTGATTTGAAAAATGCACTAATTTGCAGAGCTCTCTGGAGACCTGCATTTTAACACTTGGCTCACAAGTGGAATTGAATTTTATCTTTCTGAATCCCCATAGGATGTTAGTCCACAATGCCAGGCCTCCCTCCTCTTTCCCTCTCTCCTTCTTCTCCCTCCTTCCCCTCCCCACAGTTGTGCAAAACTGTTAGGTTTTCATCCCATGGTCATGATTGGAATAATGAGGGTCCTCCAGATGAGAACTACTGAAGATCATTGAGAACTCAGGATGCTCTTATTTAGTCTGCAGTCTGGCTTTAGCCAATGCTCTTAGGGCTTTATTTGCATAGACATGAAAACTTTTAATTCACACCCCAACCTGTCATGGTTTTAGACTATTTAGAGATTATTTTGGTACCTATGACTGGTGGTATGTCTTGAGATTCTTTTTATTGTCTCAGACACTATTTTTTCAGCAACACTATATGAGGTTATCCCTTCCTTTTTGTTCAGTAGAGGTACAGGAAAAATTGCAAGTTGCAAAACCATCTGTGTTTCGATTGATGAAAATATCAAAGTTGCAACCAAAATATTCTCTACATACTTGCAAAGCTGCAAGTTTTGTCAAGTCAGATTCTCCAGAAACATTCAACCTTAGAAAAGAGAGAAGACAGTAGAAGGGAGGGAAAAAGAAATAGGTTTCTTTTCATAGTCCTGGGGTGGATGAGCTGGTGGTGATTGTCAGTGTGAGGCTGGTGTCATGGCTCTTCCCTGAGTGATGCGCAAAGTGTCTCCTCATCCTGAGGTCAGGTTTGGAAAAACAGCTGGATCAGAGGCGACATTCCTATTGGATGATGCTTCTCTTTTTTGTGTGTAATTTAAGCCAGCAATCAGACAAATAGGTAAAACAAAATCTAGATGAAACCTGAGAAAAACCATAGCCTGATGCTCAATAGTCCTTCAATACCTTTTAACTAGGAACAAAAACAAAAAAAAAAAAAAAGAAAAAGAAAGGGAAGGAGAGAAATAAAGAAGCAACAAAATAACAAAAGCAGAAGGACCAAGATCTTCCCTTCTAATTTACTCAGTCTAAGATACTTTGTCTCAGCTGCCTATGGGCTGAGAAGTGTACCACTGTTAATCACAGTCCTTTCAAAGCTTTCAAGTAGCATATCTAATTCAATCATATTTAAAAACAGACCTTGAGGAAACTCAGAGCAATCTGAAATATAATAAATCCAGTCATCAAAACAAAGTGCAAACAAGGTTGCAGCACGCACTGGGTCCTTCTTGACATGGTTTAGGTTACATGATTTTAGGACTTTCCTAAAGAGCCATAATAAGCTTTAAATATGTTAGTCTCTCTTTTGAAGATAGGTCATGTCATATGGTCTGTTGTGTCAACTCCTCACTCCCAATATGCATTCCCCCAAATTTAAAAAGGATTAATAACACAGTGAAAATGCCACAAATTGTTGGATGCACTTTTGAAAAATATAGATGAAAGCAATTGGTAGATGATGATCCCTTTCTCACCCTAGATGCTAATTGCTTAATTTAGTCACAACAGAAAAGTGTTTTGAAATCCAAGGTTTTGCAGGGTAACTGCTGGTGCTTTATTACTTTCTCTCCCTACCTGTTGTTTTATAAATACAGTGTGTAGCTGTCTCCCTGCAGATGAGAGAGGTGGTGCACGGGGACTTAATCGTTGCATAGTAGTGGAAGACTGGGTGCCAAGTACTTCCTGTTCAAGAAGCCATTCCGAGCTCCACTTCTCCAATCTGCAGAGATGATTACAAACTTTCCCTAGAAAGGTATTATTGCTCACTTCATTTTTAAAAAAACAAACAAAACACACCTCTCTTACTCTAGTTGACACTTGGATTTGACCAGAGAGCGCAAATATAAATCCAATAGCTAATAGAAGCACTTCCACTGTGCCCCTTAACACACAGAGAAAGGTGTTGATTTCAGATCCTCAGATACTGCTAACATTCAGAGAGGCAAAATCTTTATTGTGCAATTTATGCATTATTCCAGATACCCCCTGATCCCTCCTCCTCCCAACAGAAAATGTTCATGTGTGATTACATGTTGGCACCCACAGTGCTTAAAACACTGTTCTGCCCTAATTAATGCCTTTTCAGAAATAGTTTAGTGGGATGTGTTTGTGACATTTAAAGTATGTTTCTTAGGCTTCGATGCTGCCACCACATTGAGATGCACAGGGCCATGTCTTTCTTCTGTCAGCTATAGATTATGTTCACTTCCCCATTTTGTTTCTTTCTTTGCAACTGTAAAACACTTCTAAAGCAGTTTTTCTGTAATGCATCTGCCCTGTATAGGAGTTAATATGTAAAAATCATTTTTTATGTAAGGTTGTTTATATATTTTATATAAAAATATACAAAAGGTAATAGTTTGGTACATAATAAGCATTGTATTGGCATGAGTTATTCTGAATAAATGCGATAATATCTTCTACCACATTTATGGTGGTTTGAATATGGGAGTTCAAGAGGAAAAGCAATGTAATATCTGGTGTTAGATGTGGCTTTCACAAAACCATAGCGCTTATCCGAGCTGGTTGGAATAGAAATTGTTGTTGTTTACCTTTTAACAAAAAGGTAAACAACATGACAGTTTTGCTACCACTAGACAATCAAGGGAGCCTCCGACCTCCTCTGGATCAAAGTTCGGGTGTGTGTACACAGCTCATTCCTCTGCCTAGGCTTCAGAACCCGAGCTCCAGACCAAGCCACAGCTTCAGGACACTGTTTGTACTGCTGTTGTTAGAACTCTAATGGAAGCCTGAGCCTCTCAACCCAAGTTGGGAGCCTGCTTCCAAATGCTGCGTAGCCATACTCCTCTTGTCCTGAGCGTTACGTTTCAAACTCAGGACCTTCAGGAGCTGAATCTTGAGGTGCTGCACACCTCATGGGCAAGCGAAGAGGGACTCGAGCCATGAAATAGTAGTGCCTGCTTTACTGTGATGAAGTGACACTGAAGAGGAGTCTCACTTGTATCCTTCAGCTGAGCTCCAGGATGTTGGTGATAAGATTAGCTGCCTTTGGTGTCTCAGTGGGGCTTTAAGGGGAAAATAGAACCTGAAAATTGAGGAGCTAGGATCTTGGACCCCATACTACCTTGATCTTGCTTTTGTTTTCGTCAGCATGGATTGGTCCTGCTTTGGGGGAAGCCGGAGAACAGTTGTTTGGGTTTGGGGAGGTTTCATAGAGACAGTGGATGTGATTGTCTCCCTCTAGAATAAAGTGTTGGAGCAAGAAGGCTTCTGACATTGAGACAGATTAAAAAAAAACCAAGGCATGTGAGATGTTGCATATGCTGGTGATAAAAGTGATTTAATTTTAAAGGTGAACCATTGCTTGTTGACAGCCTGGTTCATGATGGGAGGGACAGAGGGAACTTGGGTGCTGGATCACAAATCCCTTTTTAAACAAGTGCAACAAAACTAACTGGAACCTTTGTTGCTGATTTATGGTACGTATAACTTATGTGTTTTCTGTCTTGAAATGCAGCATGTGCCGCGGTATCTGATGTCTTCTCTTTTTGATGAAACAATTGAGGCAGTTGCAGCAGGGCTAAGCACAGCAGTGTACCAGCGACCTCTGACACCACGGGCTCCGACCAGGCAAAAAAGAAAAACAGGTAAGGGGATCAGAACCCTCTCGGGATTCCTAGTCTACAAGTCAAAGGTCTGAGCGAACAAAGCAGGAGATGAAATGAAAATGGTACAGAAGATGTCTGAGCAACACCACAGTGCAGCATGATTCCATCACTCTCACTCTTTAAAAGAGAATTTCTATTAAGTTAAAAACCAATGACCTGTGTAAACTGAGCTCTCGTGTCTCTGCCCTTCCAACTGCACTATTTCATTCTCGTTAGGATCCTTTTGAAGCACATCACAGCTTTTTCTATTGCAATCTTGTTTGTAGTCTGTAGGAAGATGCTACAAGTGGGCACAGGGGGGTGTGTGTACGTGTGTGTGCGCGCGCGTGCTCACACATGCATACAGTTTTGCTCTTTAGTCAAATACTTGGTTTTGCTTGTCTCTTCAGGTAGAAAGAAGAAAGTAGCAGGCAAAAAAAGAACACCGAAAAAGTCTTCTGTTGGAAAAAAGAGTTCAGGGACACGGATCAAGAGACGTAAGCGTCGAGTAAAGAGGAGAAAGGGGAAGAAGATACGAGTAAGTTCACGTTAGTTTATGCTGATATAAAAACCCTGCCATTATTTTAATGTTTTCTGGTGTAATACTGTAAGTCTGCTGTAAGTCATCACACAAAATAAATTATCATGACAGCAAGCATGACAAGCTTACAGTGTAAATAGTATGGTCCAGTACAGAATGATACTAAATAAAGGAGCTTTTTTCATCTATTTACTCACTCTACTATTCAGAACTGTCGGCAGTAAATGTAATGTTGAGAAGTGCTAGTGTTCCTACTGAAGCATTGTATGAAAACAGCTTCATCGTGTTTCTGATTTGAGCCAGTAGTGCTAGGGATTATGAGCATTCTTCCCTTAACTCTTCCACTGAACCCTCTGGGAAACAGGAGTTTCCTCACTCCTGCTGCAGTGTGTGGGAGGAACGACGTTTTAGACCTCCTGCAGATTGGGCATCTCTTTCTCAAGCCAGACTGCATTCTAGGGGAGCCACAGCAGGGAAGGACCACACTAGCCCCAGGATGGAGCAAAAAAAAGGGGGGATTTTGCCACTAGACAATCAAAGATCTCCGCATTAAGAGTGTGTGCACTGAGGGTAGCCTGGTGCTTGCTTGGCTAATGGTTTCTGAGATGGGTATAGTGAAAGGGGGAAATGAGTATTTTCTTGGAAGTTAATCTACTTTGAACTCTAACCTGTAAGCATATCTGTGTCGCTTGCTGTCAAACCCTGTAATTAAATGCAGGGTTCACTGCATAATCTTAACCCTGCAGAGTTCATGCTGCTCTCTTGCCAATGAACTGCCACTCTTGTTTGACACCAACCCACACTCACTTGAAATTTGAGTCTCCATCACCCTCTGTTTCTAAGTCCCCTGATAAGCTATGGAATTTTTGCACCCATATCACGTCAAACTTAGGGATACATCTACCACTGCAGCATTTAGCTATGTGTTTAATGTAGACATTTGCTACAGTGACAGAAGGGGTTTTGCCATTGCTGTAGTAAATCCACCTCTCCAAGAGGTAGTGCCTAGGTTGATAGGATTCTTCTGTTGACTTAGTGATATTTACAGTGGGAGTTAGGTCAATTTGACTGCATCGCATAGGGCATGACATTTTTCACAGCCTTGAGCAATGTAGCTAGGTTGACCTAAGTGTTAGGTGTAGACCAAGCCTAAGTCAGTTGACAGGCACTTAATGCTTTCACATCACTTTTGCAATATGACTTGGTCATGGATAGGATTCTACTTTGGACTCTACTCTACAGCGCACACCTCAACTCATCCCTGGTCGTCTTCTGCTTTAAGTGGTGGCTATTCGCTACAGTTGCAACTTTCTCTCACCATAGCCTTTAGAGCAGTTAAGATAACAGGGAGTTTGATAGCATCCCTTTTGAATGACAAACTCTTGTTAATTTCTGAAAAATAATACCTTAACTTGAGTGGTCACTTAAATCTACTATGTGCAATTTACCGAGTATATATACTGCAATGTAAAACTACGCTTGTCAATCTATGCAACTTCCAGTATACCAATTACAATACAACAAATAAAAATAGTAAACAATGCAGTCCTCACCATACCAGATGTAGGTTAGTGAGAGAAGATAGGGCCTGTAACACAGAGCATACTCACGACCAACACCTTCAGGCCTCTTGCATTCTTAACTTACTCACTCTGCAAATTTCAACCCAAGTCAAAGTAAAACAATTTTTTTTCCAAACTATAACAAGCTCTTAGTGCCAGGTATCGCACCCTTTTCCCTCCTTGCACTTGTAGCTAATCTGGATGTTGATAAAAAGCCTGTCTTACAATGCACAGTTGCCAACAACTCTTTTCCTCATCAGGTAAAAAATGAGGTTACTGCCCGTTCCCGTATTGCAAGAACTCTTGGCCTTGGTAAACCCGTGCGTGGAGCTTCAATCCCCTCGGTATATAAACCGATAGAACCCTCACTTGGCCTTATGAGAGCAGATATTGGTGCGGCTTCTCTGTCTGTGTTTGGAGATCCCTATGAACTGGACCCCTATGACAGGTAAGGTCTTGTGATTAAAACCACAGATTTGCTAATTTCTTAGATGTGTTTTGATATTGTTAAAATATTTGAATACTAAATACCTGGATGCCTTCAGAATTAAGTATTTCAAATACGTGTGTGTTTGGGGGGAGGCAATAATATTTTGCCAAAACTACAGGCCAGAAGGTGACCAGTGTCTGCCCATCTTGAGACTTTTTAGAGGAGCCTGATTTTCAGAAATTGCTCAGTATATCTGCCCTCAGAAATCATTGCTCAATTGTCATAGGTCCATGAAGCTAAGAGTCTGTATAGAATCTGATTTTTGTTAACTAACTAGTGGCTGACTGATATTGTTTACTAAGAAGAAGTTGTAAAATTTTGGCGGGTATAATGATAAACCCTAAAAGTGTAATGAAACTGGGGTTATAGGGATCTCTTTTCTCCCACCCGGTTTCAATTTTAGAACCGTGAATCAGAAGAAATCCTGCCAGATCACATCAAAATGCACATCTGAGTCACTTATCTCATGAATAAATCTAAAACCTCTTTTTAAAGCTTAATCTTAAATTGAAAATGCATATTTAATGTTGCCATTAAAGGGATACCGCCTGTTTGAAGTTTAATATATTTTAGAAAAACAAGAGTTCTGTGGCATCTTAAAGACTAACAAATTTATTTGGGCATAAGCTTTCATGGGCAGAAACCCACTTCATCAGGTGTGTGTGTGTGTGTGTGTGTGTGTGTGTGTGTGTATATATATATATACACATACACATACACACATGCAAAGATGGGTGAGTTACTCTCACTGAGGAGGGCAAATGTTAACGAGGTAATTCAATCAGGGTGGATGAGTCCCATTCACAACAGTTGATGAGAAGGCATGAATGCCAAAAAAGGGAACATTATTTTTTGTAGTGGTCTAGCCATCCCCCGTCTCTATTGAGACCTAATCTGATAGTGTCAAGTTTGCATATGAGTTCCAGCTCTGCAGTTTCACGCTGAAGTTTGTTTTTGAAGTTTTTTTGTTGAAGTGTTGCAACTTTCAAGTCTGTTACTGAGTCTCCAGCGAGATGGAAGTGCTGTCCTACTGGTTTTTGAATGTTACCATTTTTGATGTCTGATTTGTGTCCATTTATTCTTTTGTGTAGAAAAATATTTTAGAAAGTATTTTAAGATAATTTCAGATATGACACCTGCCCTTGAATATCCCCTAATTTTTGTGGCTTACAGTTACATTTACCTATGTTAAAATATGTTAAAATATTTTTCTTTCATGTAAAAACTATAAAGAACTATTGTATGCAAAAAGTTAACTAAAATAAAGGGAGAAAACTTTTTTCTTTATTCTTTCAGTTCTAGTAGCCTTTGCTGTGGTGTCAGTAGTAGATAGATAAATACTCAGACAAGCCTTTTTAAGATAAAGGGAAACTGTTTGTTTGCCTCTGCAGTAATGAAGAGATTCCAGCCAGCCCAGCTTCACCTGTGAGCGCCAAAAGGAGAATTCTTTCCCAGTCAGCATTAAGATCTCATCGGCCTGTGGCAAGACCCATTTCTGTGGGACTTTCTGAGTAAGGCAGCCAAATTATTAATTTTTTAAGATTGTATAAAACAGACATCATAGAAGAAGTCTGAGTCATAGGACTGATTAAGATGATGGGGTATCCAGAATAAGTGCCCATTTTGGCACTTCTTGGGCAATTATTAGGGAACTGTAACACATTTTACACACCTGACACTTCAGTTAATGTAGTTACATTGAGACAGCTGCAGTTGGATGATTTTTAAGGTACTTTAGCCCTGTGCTTTAAGCTCTGTCAAGCTTTCTTTGGTTATCTTTCCTTGTAATTCACTGTATCCCATTCAGTAGATCTAATTGCCATATTGAAATTCCAAGTCCGGAAGTTATTCCTTCCTGTTTTGGTGTGGCCTGGCCACTTTTTTACTTTTAAATGTTGTGTTTTAAACATACGTCTGAGAGCACAGAGCAACCTGCAGTCTTTTAATTAAAAGTTGCAGTCTTTTAATTAAAAGTTGCATCTGAGAAGTGGTCTGCATCACAAAAAAGGATCAGCTAGTTATGCCTCATATTGCACTTCAGGAGAGTGGGCACATAACTGGCTTTACACAATGGAGTGCAACAAGCTGCATATATAGCCAGAGGAAGAAATCCCTGAACTAGTGGATGATTTTGATAAATCATGTTTTCTCTTCCATTTGATGCAGCTTAGAAAAGAGACTGAGGAAATTGTGTTCACTTTCAACCTCTGATTGTATATACCGATTAGTCAGTGATTCAGCTTTCCTCTATTCAGACACACAGCAGAATATTTGGGACAATATCCCTTTAATAAAATAAACAGGAATAGAATGCTGGAACGGGGACGTTCAGTTGCAGTTGAATGAAAGAGGTGGCTGAAGAAAGTGCAATGAGAGCTTCAGGATTCCAGTGTGTTCGGGTGGGAGGATGGGACATGGGAGGGAATGAGGGGGCGTCCGAGGACAGGTACAGGGATGTGAGTGAGAGGAAAAGGAGAGAGTGTAAAAATCACTAGAGCAAGGAGAAAGCAAGAGTGGGGAAAGTGTGTGGGGGAGAGAACTGGAATCCTCCTTCGATTCCCACCAGGAAATATAAGGAAGCTCCAGGTTGTCATCTCACTGCTCCAGTGGTATGATGGGTTTAAGTGTCTTTTAATTTATCTTGCTTGCAATGCAAGCGTCTTCAGAATAATGTCATGCCCACTTGGCTATTTGTTTTTTCTCTACTTTTCCACCTCTTGTCTAGAGGAAGAGGTTTCGAGACGTCTCAGTGATGCTATGGGATGGCTTAGGGGGTAGCCTCTTGTTCAGAAGGCAGAATTACTTAGCTGTAATTAGTATCTCTAAGACCTCACTTGATTGGATTACTGCTCATCTTTTCATCAGAGCTTGGAGGCAAATAGTGTAAAAATATGTAGTAGTTCTATCATATGGGGTATACTTCTGGCATAAATACTTTAACGGCTGGGCTTCTGTTTACTTTGTACTCATCAAGAACTGAAGTAGAGTGCCCCAAAAGGTACGGGGCACTGGCACTTAGTCTGTCCTTCAGATATGCCTACTGATGCCTCAGTGGGCCAAAAATATTTGAAAGTTATGGAAGTTCTAGAAACGAGACCCAAGAATAGGAATCCAGCAAAATGTTTCCAGAGGAGAGAAACTAGGTAAGTAATTTCTGTAATGGTTAGGTAATGCAGAGAGAGGGCTTTGTGTTGTCTATAGTTGAGCCCATTAATATGGCTTGGATTTAATTTATTATGAAGTCAGGTTACTTAACAATAGGTGGTCATAAACCACTAAGTTAAGTAAATTTTTTGAGATGATAATTTAGGAGTGCTGAGAAGTAAAGTGATAGTACTGCTGAGTGGGGAGGAAAGGTAGACATGGAGCACACACCTGTGATGGGAGATATGCTTATGGTGAACCTCTGAATGACACATCACACAAAAAAAAGTAACTCTTTTTTAAAAGTATATTTTTTAAAACAATTGAATGACGCTCCCAAGAAGCGTGATTTCCGATGGCCACTGTGGTGGCTGAAGGCGCTTGGCTTTAATTCTGATTTCATGCTGCACAGCATACCTGAGGCAGGTAGGTATCTGATATAACCCTCACTTTGCCATCATATGGTGCCAGTCCAGAGGGGAGGCATTTTGACCACCTCTCAGCAGACAGAGGGAAGCAGGAGCTGAATGCTTTCGGTGGAGCCAAGTCTATGAAGGGAAGGGTGCTGCTGAGCATATCATTCTTTTGCATACTCTGACAGCTGATCTTAGTTTCATTGTGATATAATCCATGTGTATAGTTTGAGAGCACTGTGAAAGTAAAGAAAACATAACCTTTCTGTAACGTGCAGGAGAAGTGTACCCGTCTTGATTCCTGATCAAGAAACAGAAGCTCCCACTGCGCCTGACCTGTTGGGAAGTATCCTGTCTGGACAAAGCCTCCTCATGTTGAGTGGGTCTGATGTGGTCATCAACAGAGATGGCTCACTAACAGCAAAGAGGGCAGGTGAGGGTTTATGTCTCCAGTTCTTAATGAACTGTTTGGTATTTAGTTACATGGGTCTCTAGCCTACAAATACTGCATATGTGCTTAACTTTGGGCATATACATAAACGTTAAAGGGTCAGGGCAGCAGGCACCGACTAGAGTCAAAATAGTAAGTTTTTGACATGTAGTCCCCTGCTTCTATTTTAATTGTGTAATGACAAGGTCATTGGAAGAACTTGTTGAATGGGAGCTGGTTGTCATCACCTGCGTAAGTACTGCACTGTAGCTGTTTTGTCACTTGCCACAACTCTCAGTGAACTGGATGAAGCAAAGGGACCTTAAAACCCCAGTATTCCTGGAATTTCACATGTGTACTGCTTGCTTGTTTGTGAAATACACTGGGAATGGTGGGATCACATGGCTCAAAATACAGTGAGGAGTTGGCAAGAAACTTAACTTAAAATAAATAGTTGGTAGAGGAGGTACTGCGCTCATATATTGAGGAACGTGCACTCTCTTGACTTAATCATTCTTCTCTTGGAAAATATCTGTTCATACTGAAATCTTAAACATAATGCTTAAAGCTGATTGTCCTTTAATTCCCCCCATATCACTGTCCACATATGCTAATCAGTCTATCTAAAAGATTAGAAATTGTCTCATTATATGGCCTTTAGTATTTTCAAGTGCACTTGCTACATCGGTGATATTTGGTTGCCTCAAAGACACCATTGTCTAACGTAAGCCTTAAGCGTTTGACTCAAATAGTAGTTGGTGTGGTGGCTTGCTGTTGCCAGGGATGTTTCCCTTGGCAAAAGTGGAAGATTAAGACTAGTACAGAGTTAATGTTACTAATTTTATTCCAAAATGAAAGTAAATGTTGAAAAGATTAACTTTTTCTCTTGTGTTTTTTAGCTCCGTCATTGCTGAGAAACTCAGTGAGTGACTCAAGAATGGAGGATGGATCAGGAGAAAATCTTCAGCCAACTACGTTACTCTCAGGGACCACAGCCAGCAGCTCCAGTACAGGACCTTCAGTTTCTTTGGGGCTGAATCCTCATACCAGACCCACCTCATCAAGCTTATTTTCATCATCATCCTCATTAAGCAGGTTCAAGAAGGCAGTGATCCCCACACCGACAACTTCAGGAAGTGTAGCTGTTAGATTAGAGTATTCAATGACTCCTAGATCTGTTCAGGCCCTCAACGTGGCAAATCCGAGCAGACATGGTTTAAAATCAGATGAAATGCCTAGATTTAATGGGGATTCTAAATGTGCAGTGCCCTCTTACTCCACAGCTTCTAAACCCTTCAACAGTAACTCTAATTTGGGTTCAAAAAGTGTAGCTGTGAGACAGCTGCAAAAACCCGCTCCCAAGAGGATTGTTATCTCTGAGCTTCCTAGGATACCAAAGATTAAAAAGGAAATCGTCAGCAGGCATTCGGAATCAGAATCTTCAGGGAACCAAAGCTGTGACATCCCCAATTCCTGCATAACCCAGCTGACTGGCAAAGGGAGCACTAATCAGTCAGGAAAAAGTACCAAGGTGGAAAGCAACAAGTCCAATACCAAGGAATCTCAACAACACACACATACAAGTGGAGGCTCTTTTTCCACAAATACAGGTGTCTATGGCAGTACAACTCTGTTGGGGTCATCAAGGGGTAAAGGTGCAAGCTCTTCTTTTGAGAGCTTTAAAATTAACATCCCTGGAAATGCAGGGCATTCTAGCAGACTGTCTAATCCTGGCTTTTGTAATACCTTCCGCCCTGTAGACAACAAGGTGCAACGGAAAGAAAATCCTTCCCCTCTCTTCTCAATTAAAAAACCAAAACAGATCAAAAGTGAAATATTATATGATCCCTTTGATCCAACAGGCTCAGATTCAAGTTCAACAAACAGTAGTCCTGAAAGGCTTGTCTCAGGAGTACCGCTAACAAACATCACCAGAACCATTTCGTTTGAAAGTCCTAGAGTTCAAACATTTCAAACTGTACGTCGTTTTACCCCTTACACAGTAGAAAATATCTTTGGGTCGGGTGCTGAATCATCAGATGTTCTATCAAGTAACACAGAGTCTCATGATGATGTGACAATAGAGGGTAGGATTGTGGAACAGATCTCTGATACTGAACAAGAGAAAACGAATGAAGAAGAATCTCAAAGCAGCCTGTGTACTTCATCTGCAGTCAAACGAATTTCTAAGATGGAGCATTTAAAAGAAGAAAGCAGAGACAGTCCTAGTATGTTCTTTGATGCAGAAGAGCTAGCTAGACCCAATGTGAAGCTGGAGCCAGACAGTCACTTGAGTAATGATGGGCAGCAAAAGATCCATAAGAGAGAACAGGTGGAGAGACAGTCACATTCTCGATCTCGGTCAAACTCCAGCTCCCGAAGCCCGAAAAAATTGAAAAGAAAAAAGGCCCTCCTCAAAGAACATAAAAGAATGCCATCGAGGTCCAGGTCGAGAACACGCTCAAGGGAAAGAAGCTCCAGGTCGTCCTCTTGGTCAGCTGAAGAGGACTACAGTAAAACACACAAATTGAAATCCAAGAACAGGAGGTCTTCTAGTGACCGCTCTAGTAGTCATGAACGATCCAAAAAAAAGAAAGCAAAGGATAAAACGAAAGATAAAAAAGCAAAAGCCTCCTGGTCCAGGGACAGAAAGAAATCCAGGTCACGATCAGGGAGTCCCGGCAGCTCTTCTTTTGAGTTTTATGAAAGCCGAAAAAAGAAAAGGCGGTCTGGCTCTCGATCAAGAGGAAGAGAGCATTCCCGATCAAATAGCATTGAAAGAACTAAAAGGCGGAAGCACAGGAGAGACAAAAGCTATGAGAGATATGATAAAAAAGATGGTAGCTCAAGACCAAGGGAGAGAAAGAGATCAAGATCCAGGTCATGGGAGAGGAGAAAATGGAGATCTAGGTCACCCTCTGAATTGAGGTCCAGGGAGCACAAAAGCACTAAATCTAGTGGGAAAAGGCCACCACCTAGATCACGCTCCAAAGAAAGCAAGCACAGGCCCAAAGAGGTGTCACCACTTCCTCTTCCAGAGAAGGATCAGAGGTCTTCAGATGACCATGTATCCAATGTTTTTGTACATTGTCATTCATTGAAACAAGAGCTGGAAGAGCCAACACCAGAAGATGTTTCTTTAAACATCCAATCAGCCATCAGACCTGAGAGAGAGACTCAGAGAGACACTGCTGTACAAAAGGAAGATTCTCAAGAGAGTGCAGAGCTGGAGCAAATCTGTGAGGAATTTACAAATGAAACTGTACCCCCACTGCTAGAGAACACAAGTTTTCTTGTTTCATATGACAATATAGACGCTTCCCTGGAGAAGGAATTAATAGATGGGCCTGATTCAGCAGTAGTTAGTAGCCACAGCAGTGTGAACCTGGAGGAGACGACGGCTAAAACAGAAGATATTGGAGAGTGTCCATCTCTAATGGAAATGCCTGAAGAGAAGGAAGTTATTGTGCAGGATGAAAGTGAGGCAACACCAAGCCAAAGCTTATCTGAAAATAAAGTTGCAGAGTGTGTGGAAGATGCTAAAGATGAGTGTCCTGAGTTAGATAAAAATGCCAGTGATGTAAATAAGCCTGAGCTGGACGCAGTACCTCAGGGTCCTGTGCTGAAATCTAAAGCTCTTGTGAAAAGGGTTACATGGAATCTACAGGAGGAAGAAGGTGATGCATTGACTGCTGAAAAAACGCCAAGTAAGTTTATGGTTTGGTTTGGTTTCTGGGGTTTTTTTGGAAAAGGGTTGTAACTAAAAATGTGATTTGGTCACGGATTCTGTGACTTTAACAGATCTCTGTGACTACTTCAGCTCAGGCTTCAGTCTGGCTGTGACCAGACCCTGATACTGTACTTTTTTTTTTTTTAAACCCATGACTGCTCAGTGAATTTTGCCTAATTTTACTGTGACACACTCATCTCCATAACCATAACGCACCGGGTGCGTTGTCTGTAAGGGACTGTGTCCGTGAAATTGAAGACTGTCACACATTTCTGTGGTGAAACTCTGAAGAAAAGTCATTGTCGTCACTACCCATCAAGCAGCACAGCTGCAGCTACAGCATAGATAGTTGGTACAGTGATGGAAGGGTTTTTTCCATTGTAGTAAATCTTCCCTCTCGAGAGGTAGTAGCTAGGTTGATAGAAGAATTCTTCTGTTGACTGTGCTGCATGGCGGGGGGGGGGGAGTGGGTTCAATTGGGAAGGGGAGGGTTCAATTGGCTTAGTTACATCGCATTGAATCTGAAATTTTTCACAGCCCTTAATGATGTAGCTGGGTCAATCTAATTTTTAGGTGCAGAACAGGCCTCTGAAGGTCAAAGGTGACCAGAAGCATAAATAACTGCTCATTGCTCTCATTAGTTTAGCAGAACCTAAAAAATTGGAAAAAATCCAACTGCACTCTCAGAGCCCAGGTTTAGTTTGCAAGACTGGAAGAAAAATCATCTTATCACGTTTGATATGGAAATCACTGAGACAATACGAATGTAAGTCCTTGTGATTCTGTTAAACATCTTTCAGAGTAGAACCACATCAGAAACTCCTTAATTATTTTCAGAAAGTCCTGAGCAAAAATTCAGGTTTTCAAGTTGGTTACCCCAATTCTCTAGTTACTTTTGAAAATTTGGGCTAGTGTGTATAATTTTCTTTTTGCAGCTGGAAATCTTCACTTAACAGAAGTTGTGAAATAAAATTCTGTGCAGTGATGAATTTATTTCTTAGCCAATCACATTGCTAGATCTTTGCTTTTGTTACAGCTGGCTTTGTATTTGTAACTCAGTGGGATTGTTACTGTTCTTAAATGCTTTTTTCTTTTCTTGGGAATTGTAGGGGTGCCGTTTTACAAACTTCAGAGAGCAAAGGAAGGTGCCTGGAAAGCAGAGGATTTGAGCCAAACATTAAATCAGGTGCAGTTAAATGAGCCTCCTCCAACCAATTATATGATTCCTGAGCCTATGTTTCCTGATCTAGATTCCTCTCAGGTTGGTTCCCACTCCAAAAGCAAAGTGTCGTGGACGGCCATCCCACCTCATCCGTGATCTCGTTGTGCCCCACCCCTTTCGTTGCAGGATTCTGCTCCTTTTCTGCGTGTAGTACATTTCATACAGCCTATGCACTTCAGCAATCTGCCAACTGCTCATTCCTTCAAACAGTCCTCACGCTTAAATTAAAAATTAGAGCTCATTCCTTTATTTTGCAGTATACTTATAGCATCTGGTTTCCAGCATTTATTTACCCCCCAAATCTTGCTTTTTGGAAAATCTAGCTTTTTGGGAACAAATCATCATGCTGTTAAACCCAGCTTTTTGGCTGTGGTTCATGCTATAGTGCTGCCCACCAGTGAAAAGTTGAATAGGAGTAGTGCTGGCTGCGGGAGCACAGAAGTCTTGCTGTGGCATGAAAACCTCAGCTCTTTTGACTTAAAGAAGTGTTTGGCAGTAAGTCACTTTTCTGTTTCAGTGGGTAAAAGCCGCTTTTAAAATCCCTAAACTGCCTTTCTGCACTGTAACAACAAGAAGTGTTTGCTAAAGAGTGTCTCTCTCCCACAGGTATACAGTCAAAACATACCTTTGACATCACCTCTGCCCTCAAGCCTTCCACCCTATGCACCAGTCAGTCAGCCCACAGTTCAATTCATCATGCAGGGGAGTCTTCCTCTGCTTGGCTGTGTGGCGGGACAGAGTTTGACTCCAGAGCCAGATAGCCTGGCTACTGCTTCTGAACCAGGAAATCAGACTGCTTCAGTTGGAGACATGGAAGAGAAAGTCAAAGGACCCAAGTCTCCGCTGGATAAAACAAAAAATGAAGAGGTGAGTGAAAGCCCTTATGTTAATAAATATCTAGACAGAGTTATGTACACAGACTGAGCTGATCCCATTGAGGCATGTGTCTTGTCATAAATACACACTTCCATGGCTTGTCAGTATCATCAGAAATGAGAGATGAATGAGATGTTCTGTTTAACTTGCACTAGCGTCACAAATATTTCATGCCATGTGACTTCACTGTTCCTAGCGCCTACTGCCACAGTGACTAACTTTGCTTTTGATCACTGTGCTGCCACTGAAACACTGGGTTCACCCTCTCCTTTGGTTTGTCTGGATCTCCTCTGCACAACCACCATTGTGTGTTACCCCCTTTCAAGATCTCTGCCCTAGTTAGTTTCAGTACAGCTTCTGCTGAACTACAGGAGCGGTCCTATGCTGTAGTAGAGTATTCTTACAAGGAGGAGGTGGGGCTTTTTTCTGCACAGCCATCCTCCCTGCCCATTACAATGAAACTGACTAGGACTGCATCTGTTTCTTGCTCCTGTTTGCCAACATCAAACCACCACAGGTGTAAAAATTCTCTGCAGGGCAGTTCGAGTGCCATTTTTAAAATCTGGGGTGCTTGACCTACTGTCAAATGCCAAATCGTAAATTGTTGAAAGCCAGAATGTTCAGACTTGTATAAATACCTGAATTCATTCTGTTCTATTTTGAAATGGATATAATCAGCAGAATTCTAGATACTTTTATGTAGAGAACCATAAAAATGTAGGGCTGGAGTGGACCTTGAGATCATCTAGTTCATCCACCTTGTTGAAGAAGGACAAAGTACACTTAGACCATCCCTGATAGGTGTTTTGTATAACCTGTTCTTAAAGACCTCCAATGACAGAAATTCCACAGCCTTCTTCAGTAATTTATTATAGTACTTAATTATCCTTTATAATTAGAAAGTTTTTCCTGCTATCTAATATACCCTAATTTCCCTTGCTGTAGATTAGGCTAATTACTTCTTGTCCTACCTTCATTATATGCACGGCTAGTGTCTTGATGCTGGGTTTGAGTTTCTTGATCGGATTCACAATCTATCTTTGGGCCTGTAATAGTTATTAACACCTACGTGCAAGCCCTAAAAATGCTTTCATACAAATCACTTTTACTATATCTACTGCTGGGTCCATTTTAAAAAAATAAAAGCTTCCCAGCACTGAAAATCCATTTCTGAGTAGTGATTTTTATGCATTGTGAATTCAGTTTGTTACAGCAGAAAAACTGTAAGCTGCTTTTGATGTGGTTTGTAATGCTTTGTCTTGGAAACCTCTCCACTACTAGTCTTTTTTCTGTGTAATATTGGGGTACTTGAAGTTGAAGTATTATCTTCCCAGTTGTGATTTGCCTTCATAAACAGTCTCAGAGCCTTTTAGGTACTCTTTTGATGGGTGGATGGATGTTTCACATTCAGCTGCTGGTTAAGGGAGATTAGTCCAAAAAATTAGTAAACCATTGAGGAATGACAAAATACAGTGGAACCCTCATTTTTCTCAGTGTAACTGGTCACTGAGCAGGGGTTCACTGGAACAGGAATTGCAATTTGCACATTGCAATCTGTTTAAACAACGTGTGACTTTCATTCTAGTGTGCCATAAGTAGGTTTCACTGTACTTCTAACTCTTTAAGTCTTGAAATAACTCTTCACTTTATCTGCGATTCATGTTTTAATAGGGCTGGACTCTGGAGGTTGCTTACAGATAATCTTGGGTAACTCATTCTTCATTTTTACTTTGTAGTATATGAAGAAACTTCACATGCAGGAGAGGGCTGTGGAAGAAGTGAAACTTGCCATTAAGCCCTTTTACCAGAAGAGGGAGATTACCAAGGAGGAATACAAAGATATTCTCCGAAAAGCAGTACAAAAGGTTTACAAAAAAAGGGGGGGAGAGGGACGGGTGTTCTTCTTAAATCAGAAGAGGAATGGCATAGACAGTTAAACAGGTGCCAATGCTTGGATTGAATTTACAAGATCTCATAGTTACGTACTGTAACAGAGTGGCAGATTCTAGAACTCCACATGGGATCTTGCAGAGTTTTTTACATAAAAACGAAGTGGCAGGGCTGGTAGCATCACCTATTATTAAGGTTCTTCCTATTTTAATGTCCTGTTTTCAGTTGCTAATGATTTTGCCAAAGATGAACGGCTTGGGTTAATGTTTTCCATGTTGGCTGTCTGCCTCAGGCTGAATTATCCTCAGAAAATTTCAGCCAAAACAGTTTAATTTCTGAGAATGAGGCTAGGGAAGCATACGTTGCTTCTCTCACGTTAAATTCTGGTGACCTTTTCTTGGAACAGCTCTAGTGCCCCCATGTTTTGGAGCAGGGACTTAAAATTGGGCCTGGCCTTTGTGTCCAGGATGTGCCTTTTGCCATCCCTGTGAAAATCTGCCCAAGTGATAAGCCTTTGAAAAATTGCAGTTCACTCATACTTGGTCTTCCCTGGTTTTAGCTTCTAAAATAGAAGAAGATCCATCTTCACTGAGCACATTTGGGCCTCTCAGCGCTGAGCAGACGGCACAGGCACCATCCCCACAGAGTGATTGTGAATGCTCCCTCCAGCCCAGTGACTCAGGGGCCAAGCCAGGCTTTCTTTGAAACTGTTACTCCCGACTGCCCTGAGCTGGGCTGAGCATTGGTGGTGAGAGTAGAGAGCCTGTCTCGGGTGACCCTGCCCTACTGGATTCCATGTAGCTTGGAGGAATTGTCTTGTGTCAAATGCAGAAGGGAATATAAACTGGATAGGGGGAGGGAAAGGTTAGATTCAGGCCAGGAGTCTGAGACTGGAAGAGAGGAGGTGAGGGGAGAAAATTTGGGACTGGCTGGGCAAAGAGTCTTGGACTGGAAACCATGAGGTGGGGGACTAGGAGTTGAAGAGGGAAATGAAGGGGAGGAGAGCAAGAGCTGGGGGGTGGAACATTGATGTTGGAAGAGGAGACTTGATGGGCTGGGTTGGGCAAGGAGCCAGGGATGGGGTAGGCAAAGGGAGACAGAAACCGAATGACGAGAATGGGGGGGAAGACTACGAGTGGGAGCCAATGGAGAGGAAGTGGGGGAGAGAGTAGTGGACAGGGAACTGGGATTGGGTGTGGGGAGAAGGAGAGGCTGGCAGTGGGTGGGAGAGACTGTCACTTAGACAGGGAGCCTGAAGGGGCTACTAAGAGCGACTGGGCAAGGAGACTGGGGACTGAAATGAGAAGCCTGAGGAGTGGAACCTGAGATTGGAAAAGCCAGGCAAGCAGGACTTGGACAAGGAGCCAGGGGTGTGGAAGAAACATGGCTGGAGACAGGGCAGCAGGAGTAAAGCTTTCCAGGAAACAGGCAAAATACTCTGTGCCTACTAGATCATACTCGCCTCCAGACCCTGGAAGTTTAAAAACCTAGGAAATTACACACAAACACATAACCAAAAAACTCCGTTAGGGTTGGAAAGTCAAGTACTCCAAAGTTAGGAAATACCAGAATTCAGGTTGCTTGTGCAACCTGACTTCATCCTTCTTGTGCATATTCGTTATGATGTAGTCTTTAATTAGATGATGATTTTTCCCCAATTCAGTGAACAGGCAGTACGTGCTCAGTTATTGAACAGCTATTTAATATTTTGTGTTGTTCTTTATGTGGCCCTAGGCCTTATTTATTGCTCGTTATTCAAATTCTTCAAAGCCAGAATCATTAATTTCCTCAGGGCTTTTCTTTGATGTTTGTCAAAACAGTATCTAAGTGCGTCACAAACGTCTTCACAATACCTGTACGAGGTGCTGAGTGGTATCTTCATTTTACAGATAGCATCTGAGGCACAGAGTGATAAAGGCCAAAGAACTTGTTATTCTGAGTACCCAGAATACTCAGCACTTTTGCAAATCTGACCCCAGAGTCTTAAATCAGCCACGCAGAAATTAAGGGGGACACAATGATTGAGTACCTGTGAGAAGTGTGGTTTAAGTGACTTGCCCAGCATTACATAGGAACTCTGGAAAAGGAAGGGATAGAATCCAATTCTCTAAGGCAGTGTTCAACTGCCTTACCCATGAGACCATCCTTTCTCTTCCTGCAGTTTCCTGACTCCTTCATTACACACATTTGAGCTTCTGTGACAATTGAGGCTGGGGTCCTCCAGACAACAGGTTGCTTTACTACACAGCCCTAATTCATCCCCAGAGCAGATCTGTCCAGTGCCCTGAATAAGGCAGGAGGCCTGTGAAACCTATAAGCAGTATTACAGTGCATAAAGACAAGGGGGCTGAATTAAGGTTTCACAGGCAACCTTAATTCTGGCAGTTCCTAACTTTTGGACATTTGACTTTGCATCTGTAAAACGTTCTTTTCGATGTAGCCTTTTGTTGTTGTTTTGGGTCATTCTGAGTCAGGATCTTGAGTTCTGCATCGACATGTAGAGATTTTTGCCAGGCCACTCTGACATTAGGTCAGGTATGTCCAATAAGCTTCACTGTAGGAACAGAAGAGGAGTTGAAGGCTCTCTGAAACAATGAGAACCATGCTCCAGTGACAGAAATCCTCTAGGAAAAACCTCAGAGGAGCCACTTTTGTAGAACAGGCTTAGAGTGAGATCTGTGCGCTGTTATGTTTGAGTTACCAGTAAAGCCAGTTAAAGGGTAGACTTGGAATTCACACAATGCTATATGCTGTCTGCTCACACATGTTAATTTTTTTATGCTTTTTATCAGCTAGTCTTTCATATTACACAACCAATGCATAATTGGGATGGCAGGTCTGAGGTACAAATGGTAGTTTGACATCTGTGTTTCTCATCCTTCTGAACAGTTGTAACAATGTTTATTAACTGAATGGCCTGGTTTTTACCCCATAGATTTGTCATAGCAAAAGTGGAGAAATCAATCCCATGAAGGTGGCCAATCTTGTAAAGGCGTATGTTGAGAAATACAAACATATGAGGAAACACAAGAAGATGGACACTGAAGAAGATCCACATGACGTGGAGAATTGAAGCAAGACCCTTCATGAGGCAAATTGGGGTTATTCTGGCCAAGGACATTATTCCGGAGGGAATAAATAGTCATTGAAAAGAGCACGTAAAGAAGCTGGCTGTAATTGGTTGTATCTGCCGAATGAAGTTTGAATTGTGTTTCGACGTGGGAATAGAATTTCTTGTCTTGGGTAAACTACAGTTGTGGATCCGAATGACGGAAATCAAATCCCCCCAAACCAGCAAGATAATTCCAGCCGAGACTTAGAAAATATTAAACTTGGGGGGCTCTCAAGTTGCTACAGTTTTTAGGGTTTACTTTGATCACATTTTTGGTCTGTGCACCTGTCTTGCTAACCGTTTAAAACTGGACACCATTTTTATATGCAGTATATAAAGAGATACTGTTTCCATTGTGTTATTTATCAAACTATGGATTGTCTTTAAAAACTTCTCATACATTGATTTAATACTTGAAATGTGGTATTTTTAGCCTGCTCGATGGTGAGTGAAACTTTGACTCACTCTGTCGTACAGGAGTTGCAAAAGTGAGCTAACCTTTATAAATTGTCTTCAGAAAACACTGCTCAAGATGTGGCATTTATTTACATTTTGTTGAAGTATCTTGTTAATGAGAAACTTAATTTGTTTTGGGGGGGTGGGGGCAGATTATGTTGCAGTTTTGTAAATAACGTACCGATGGTTGTTTTTGCGTTCTACTAAGATGCCTTTCAGAGAAAACAAAGAGCAAAGATTGTGAATTTTCAATAACAAGCTTGAGGAATGAGAGGGAACGATGTACAAAGCAGAAATGTGACAGAATTTATAAAGTTATTTTGAACGGTTTTAGCCATGCAGAAAGTGTCATTTATTTGTCCTTCTCCTTGCATCTTACTTTTTCAGTATTCTGTATAAATTTCCACTCTTAGATCTTAAATAGAGCTTGGCATATCCTTTTTGGGCCTGGCCTACGCTAAATATTAGATTGACCTAGCTACATTGCTCAAGGTTGTGAAAAATTTTACACCATCTGCAAAGTAGTTAACCCGAACCCTATGCGTGTATGTGAATAGTTTGATGGAAGAATTCTTCTGTTGACTTAGCTCCTGCCTGTTGGAGAGATGGATTACTTATACTGATGGAAAAACCCCTTCCTTTGATCTAGGAAGTATCTATACTACAGTGCTGTAGCTGTGCCACTGTAGTGTAAACAGATCCCTAGTGTTAGGTATGTAATTTCTTGAATTAGTATATTACCTGGCTGGTGCTCACATTGAGGTACAGCACATGTAATGAGTTCTGAACACCTCGGATTTTTTCATAATAGGATTGCTTGTCCCCAGCTACTGCAGAATCAGGCTGACACAAATCTTTTCCAAGACACATGCCTAGAAAATAATGGCTGACAAGTGGTTTAGGATGGTGTTTTGTTGGATTTCATATGCTGACTTGCTGAGTGTCCATGTTACGGTGTTTAGGGAAGGGGTGGACATTGATTATAAGGAAATTAAGGAGGAAATGATTAGGCTAAAGATCAGAAAAGGACTCTCAAATGAGAATTAGAATTTAATATATATGATTGTAAGAAGCTGCGTGGAAGTAGGTGTAGTAAAACTTAAAAGATGAATGCTTACCTAACCTCTTGGAGCACATCTGGATACACTATGCGTACTGATGGTGGGTTCATGTGCAAAAAACAAGGATTTGGTGCCGTACAGGTGATCTCATTATTATTATTATTATTTATTATTTTTTACTTAAATAAATAAATCTGAGCTTTTTCTTTTTTTTTTGGGTAAAGGAGTTTTTAACTAATGCTTCACATGTGACAGAACTTTCTTAGCCGCTTTATCGTTGCCCTTCTAAATATCTTTAACTATCTTATCTTTCTGGTAATTATCTCGGGTTTTCCTTTCCACCTGAGCGCCGAGGGGGGGGGCGCTGTGTGTGTGTAAATAGCCTGGATTCATGTAATTGCTTGGAATACGGTATACTACCTCTCAAAATCTCAGCCCATCTGGTCTTCCTTCTATTTGTTTCAGCTCTACATGAAAGTGTGACCTGAGGTGCATGGGGTAGTTAGCATCCTACTTACGTGGATAGCTTTAATGACACATTTTAAAAGAAAAACCCAAACCCCACAACTTATTAGGCACTTCTTTATTCCCCTTGAATAGAGAGCTGCAAAGCCTTTATTTGGTCCTTTAGTTCAGGACCATATGGAAGCAAAAAAATGTCTGGATAAGATGTTGAAGTGAGCCCTTATTCTGAACAGGAGTGTGTAGATTCAATCATGTTGGGTGGGTAAGTACTCTGTGTAATTACTTTTCTGATGAATTGACCACTAAAATGTAAACACTTGGGGTGCTGAGATGCAAATCTTGCTGCTGGACTTCCATAAAAAAGTGGGGACCTTTAAGACCACTTTCAACTGTTTCCTAATTTATATTTTCTTGCAGCATCAGCTGTGAATTTGTCAAGACTTGTTCAGAGATCAATGTGGTGGTGTGTGGTGAAGAAAACATTTTGGAAAATGGTATTTATGATGATAATTGTTAGGTTTGAAATTCATCATTCCTATATGTGATATCACATGCCTTAGGATTACAGGATAGCAGGAAAATGCATCAAAGTATGTAGTCTGCATTGGCTATGCTCTCAGGTTTAGAAGACTGCAAGTACACAGATAATCGAATAGAACTGCCCTGCCATTATTTGGAATAAATCTATCAGTGGAAAAACTAGTTGTTGAGATCAACTGCATGTAAAATATGTATAAAAGTGCATAAGGCGTATGGATTTGTCCTGCATGCTATATTTAACATATCAGAAAATTTTGTTCCTTATTTAACTAAATCTGTGTTTACATTGTCGGATACTCTTTGACATGATCTGAGAACTGTCTCAACTGAATATTTTAGAAATTGATAGTTCATTGGTACTTGGATAAATTATCTCATCATGTTGCTTAAAACAACACTTTCTATTCCCTTCTTTCCCTTACCTCTGTCCAGTTTAAAAATAACGCTGTCCAAAGAACCACTAAGTAAATGAAAGGGTATATCACAATACTATAAAAGGCTGATGCTATTTTTAATGAGCTACCACTATCCTTGTCTTATCCTGGAACTTCATGACCCACATCAGGACATCGTGTGTGTATCGTCGCAATGGTTTTTGGGGAGAAGGAATTCTAGAAACAATGTCAGGATTACTACTTTAGGACAGTAGTTGTCAAGCTGTGCTCTTTGGCATGCTGGGTGTCTAATAGTATCTGTTTCTTCCTGCTCAGGCTCATTAAAGATAGCTAAAAGTACATTAAATGCTTTCTTAATAGTACTTTTTCATGTACTTGGCACATTATGGTAGACATTTGCAAGGGCCAAAGGGAGATGGACTGTGCAATCATGAATGGGAGGACAGCTGACCCAGAGGATCCTCTGCTAGGTGTCCTACAGGGGGCCCAGGTTTTAGAAGCCTTTGCTTATAGGGATTTGAAAAGCAGAGGATGGGTGCAAGAACGACCAGCTTGTTAGTTGTGTCCTGGCTTTAGCACAAACTCAGAGATCTGACACCATCAACCTTATTTTTATCATTGTAAAATGGAATCAAGATTGACTATTGCTCTGGCAGGACTAAAAATGTTCAGGGCTGAATTCTCCCTGCCTTTCAGGAGTAGGAGGTGATCCAAGTCTTCATCATAGGATTCTGTAAGATCAGAATATAGAAATACTACAAGAATGATGGGTTACTATAATTTCTAGTATATTGTTTATCTATTTACTAATTAAATAGTGGGTAGAGAATTCCAGTAGCTTGCTTAGTGACACATAATTAGGGCAGAGACACAAATTCACATAGTGCTAGAGGGAAACTTATGAAGCAAGGTTTCAATGTCGCTAGAATCTTAGAAGTTCAGAAAATAAAAAAAAATTAAAAACCCACCTGAAACTGTCCCTGCAAGCCCCAGGAATGTTGACCATATTTTATGTCTAGGTGCAGAGTAATAGGTAGAACCTATATTGGTCACAAATCTTGGCCGTATCTATAACTTTTTGTTTTGAAAAATATATAGGCTTCCTGTCCTGCTGAGAAAGGGTTACAGTCACTGGTAAATGTAAATCCTTGTTGTATTCAGTGATATATTATGTCAACGAGGACCTAAAAGGACAAAACAGGCGGAACCTCCTACTAACCAAACAGCTGCAGCTTTTCAGCGCAACCCCATAGTTTTAAGGTAGCCGCAAGGAGCAGAAAAAGTAAATCTGCAATTGTATCTTACTCTAATGCTCGTATTAGCTACTTGTTTAAACTTCCTGAAACTTTCTGTTTGCTAGTTAGGAATAAGACTTGACAAACTTCCAAAATAGACTAACCAAGAAAATTAATTATTAGTTGGTTAAGAGAGGTGAACTTTCTTTGCTGAAAAATTTGAAATTGTTTTTAAACTTCTACAACTTAGTGCAACAAAACTACTTTTAAAGAGTTAACGCATATAGCAACAGTTTGTAACCAAGGGCATGTGTTGTTTTTGGTCTTCTAAGCACATGTACTTTTTGGATAACAATATAAAGTGTACGTTTATAAATAGAATCTTACAAATGTAGGACTGGAAGAGACCTCAGTAGGTCATCTAGCCCAGTCCCCTGCACTGAGGCAGAACTAAGTATTATCCAAGTCATCCTGGGCAGGTGTTTGTTTGACCTGATCTTAAACACCACCAGTGTCTACAACCTCCCTAGATAATTTGTTTCAGTGTTTAACTGCCCCAACAATCAGGAAGGTTTTCCTAATGTTTAAGTTAAATCTCCCTTGCTGCAATTTAAGTTCATTACTTCTTCTCCTGTCCTCAGTGAAGAAAGAACAATTTATCACTGTCCTTTTTATAACAACTCTTTACGTAAAAACTGTTACCGTGTCCCCCTCTCTGCAGACTTAACATAGTTTTTTCAATCTTTCCTCATAGGGCATGTTTTCTAGACCTTTATTCATTTTTGTTGCTCTTCTCTGAACTTCCTCCAATTTGTCCACATCTTTCCTGAAGTGTGGTGCCCAGAACTGGACACAGTACTCCAATTGCCTTATCAACGCTGGGTAGAATGGAAGAGTTGCATCTCATGTTTTGCGTCCAATGCTCCTGCTAATACATCTCAGGATAATGTGGGGTTTTTTCATAACCGTGTTACATCATGGACTCATTTAGTTTGTGATCCAGTGTAATCCTCAGAACCTTTTCTGTAGTACTCCTTCCTAGGCAGTCATTTCCTGTTTTGTATTTGTGCATTGATTATTCCTTTCTAGGTGTAGTAACCTGTATTTGTCCTTATTGAACTTCATCCCATTTATTTCAGACCATTTCAGTGGTTATTAGCCAAGATGGTGAGGGATGCAACTCCATGCTCTGGGTGTCCCCTGCTTTCTGATTGCCAGAAGCTGGGAGAGGATGGTAAGTGATGAATCACTCAGTGATTGCTTGTTCTGTTCATTCCAGCTGAATCACCTGGCATTGTCCACTGTTGGAAGACAGGATACTGGTTTAGATGGACCATTGGTCTGATCAGGATGGCCCTTCTTATGTTCTTATTTTTCCAATTTGTCAAGATCATATTGAATTCTAATCCTGTCGTCCAAAGGACTTGCAACTCTTCTGTGACCGAATGCACCCTGTATTCACACCCTAACCACTATTGTAATAATGTTTTTTGTACAAAATATGCCTTGTGAGTTATCATTTGAAAACTGACACGCTGGTCAATAATATCATGCAATATTGTGTGCAAAGTAATTAACATAAACTGAAATTCTGACTGAAATGTGTTTTCCAGACAAGTCTGGGGAAGGGGTAAACCTGTTCTTCAAAGACAAAGGACAAGCTAATGCCACTAGCCAGTTGTAATCAAAGTTGATTGGCCCTCACTGGTCAAGAGGCCATTCTTTGGCAACAGATGGAAGCAGGAACAGATTGATCTGCATTTTAACAAACAACATGGAACCTCTTTCCCCACAAGACTCCATGTCTCCATCCTCACAGTGGAAGGAATTTTTTTAAATCTAGGGGTAACCCTCAGGAAAATGCATTTCAAAAGGTAACTTGACTATAAAAGTGAGGGGAAAACCCCCTCTCCCCCCATATCCTCCCTTTTACCTACCCTCACCTAAAAGGACAATGGAACCAGGCTTTGGATTTGGGGAGGGATTCTGACCTGAGAATTTGATCAGTATCGTTGGTTCAAAATCCTTACCACATGTTCTCAGCAAGTCTAGTTTGTTTACTAGAAAACATTTTATCTCTTTCTCTTGTAACACTTCTGACTTTAATGCCTTATACCTCTTCTCACTTAAAATTTATCTCTTTGTAGTTAAACTTGTTTTAGTCTTTAATCAAAACGAATCCAGTGGCTGTGTTTTAAACTGAACTGTTTGGTAACTCCAATTAAAGTATATTGACCCCTTAAATGGGCAGTGGACCCTATAATAACTGAACTATCCAGGAGAGAGTTGGACAGTGCAGAACACATGTTTTGGGGGAAAATTTGGGCCTGGGAGTATGTTGGGGTCACCCTGCAAGAATAACCAAGGCTGCTGAAAGCCAGAGTGTGACTGGTGGTTCACTGACTGGCTGCTGGGGTCAGAGTTTCTGGACGAGGGATGTGACTATACATAGACACTCAGGATCTGATTGGCAGGCTGATTGTGAGTGACCCAAACTGGGAGCTACAACAGGAAAGCATCAGGAGGCATCCAAGTTTACAGGGCAGGTGGTGACACAATCCCTCACTAAGCTGGATTGTATCCTGGATTGTGATGCTCTCCCATCTTGGTATCTGCAAACTTTATAAGTGTTTTCTCTATGGCATTATGCAAATCGTTTATGAAGACACTGAACAGAACTGGATGCAGGACAGATCCAACCATTGATAATTACTCTGCGTTTGGTTTCCATCCAGTTGTGCACCCACCTAATAGTACGTTCATCGAGGTTATATTTCCCTAGTTTGTCGCACATGATCTTCTCATAAACTCTGTATCAAGAGCCTTACTATTGCTCTCTTCCACCCCCATCTACGAGACTTGTTACCCTGTCAAAGAAGAATATTAGGTTGGTATGACATGATTTGTTCTTGACAAATCCATGACTGATACTTATCACCTTATTATCTTCTAGGTGCTTACAAATTGATTATTTTGGTCCCTTATCTTTGTGGGTACTGAAATTAAGCTGACTGGTCTGTAATTCTCTGGGTTGTCCTTATTCCCCTTTTGATAGATAGGTGCTATATTTGCCCTTTTCCAGTCCTTTGGGATCGTTCCCATTCCCTATGAGGTCTCAAAGATAATTACTAATGGCGCAGAGATCTTTTCAGCCAGTTCCCATGAGTATTCTAGGTTGTATTTCATCAGGCCTCAGGGCCCCCACATGGAGGGGGTGAGGATACACTTTACTCCCATTGCCATGAGGAAAAAAATTTTCATGGCTCATGAGATTGTATGTATGGAATGAGGGATTGTGGTATGTGTGTGGGAGGAGGGCCCATGTTACAAGTTTGTACAGAGCCTGAAAAAATTATGCTTGGGCCCTGTCAGGCCCTGCTGACTTGAAGGCATCTAACTTAACTTATCCTTTCTCTATTTGAGCCTCAGATCCTATCCCATTTATACTGCTGTTCACTAAGTGTTAGTCATCAAATCACTGTAAACTTTTTGGGCGAATTTGGATTAAGAGCCAGCAGGATCTCTTACCATACTTCCTGTCTTTTGTATGCATTGGGGTAGCTTGCTCTTGTGCCTTTAATAAGATCTTTTTTAAAAGCTGCCAACTCTTGAATTCTTTTTTTCCTTTAGACTTTCTTTCCACGGGAACTTACCTACCAATTTCTCTGAGTTTGCTAAAGTGCCTTCTTGAAGTTCATTGTCTTTATTCTGCTGTTTTCCCTCACGCTATTCCTTAGAATCATGAACTCTTATTATTTCATGATCACTTTTACCCAAGCTGCCATCTGTCCTCAAATTCTCAACCAGTTCCTCTCTATTTGTCAAAATCAAACCTAGAACAGCCTCTCCCCTTGGTGCTTTCTCTATCTTTTATTAAAAAATTGTCTTCAATGCATTCCAAGAACTACTGGAAATCTGTGCCCTGCTGTATTATTTTCCCAACAGATATCCAGGTAGTTGAAATCTCCCATCACAACTAAGTTCTGTGCTTTGGGTGACTTTGTTAATTTAGAAAAAGCCTTATTCAACTCTTCTTCCTGGGTAGGTGGTCCATAGGAGACCCCTGACCATGACATGACCCATGTCTTTTTACCCTTTTCATCCTTACACAGAGACTTTCAACAGGTCTGCTTCCTACTTCTACTTGACATCAGTGTAAATATATACATCCTTGATATACAAGGCACCACCTTCTCCCTTTTTTCCCACCTGTCCTTTCTGAACAAGCTGTACTCTTGTATGTCACTATATCCAAGTCATGTGAATTATCCAACCAAATGTCTATGATGCCAGTTATATTGTTTGTTTATATATTTCTAGTTCTTCCTGTTTTATTTCCCATACGTCTTGCATTAGTATACAGAATCTAAGACAGTCATTAGATTCCCCTCTATAAAATAGTTTATAAAGGGCTACTAAATGATTTAGTAGATGTTTATAAGCATGTTAGACATGAATGGTGAGTTACAGATGGTTATTGCAACCTGCTGGGTTGGGTATCCTGAAGTATAGTTAAGCACAGGCAAACTATAGGTGGCTAAGTTGAAAGGTGGCTACTCTTGGAAAGGCTCTGAAAGGGGCCATTGTAGTGCTGAGGGAACATCCCATGGGCCTGGCTGGCTCTTGTTTGGTTGTTTCAAACACTGCTGACTGGCTGATGAGTGGGTGACAGTTGTGAAGTTAAGGGCAGGTACCGTTCCAAGCAGACAGTGCCCTGGGTTTAAAATGCTGTCTCCTGCTGAAGGGACCTCCTAGGAGAAACTCTGTTTCTCATGGTCTTGGAAATGCTTGAACACGTGTCCTTTTTAATCATTGCAAAGGGAAGGCATATGGCTGATCTGGACAGCATGGCTTGGGCATGATCTTAGAACTGTCATGTCAACCATAAGCTCCTTGGGGTAGAAACTGTCTGCTACTGTTTGTACAGAACCTACCACATTCCCCGTTTCTGATTGGTCCCTAGACGCTACTGTTATAAACACAGTTCATAAGAAGGGCTGCCTGTCCCTGACAATGTGATACACATTGATATTCATTGCTCCTGAAGATGGCTGGGGCTTGGGGATAACTGAGCCATCTGTAGGTAATATGTTTACTGCTTTTCTATCATGCAGCCACCTTTTTCTGCCTTTCAAAATGTCATTTGTTAGGAAAGGACAGAACCCCATTGGAGGAGTGAGGAGAAGAAAATTTGCCAACAACTTCCATTGTGGTCTCTGTTAACTGGAGGCTGCTGGAAGTGAATAGCTGGGATCTCAAGAGAGTCTCTCTCTCCTCAGTAACCATATGTGCTAAACATGACTACCCAATCCCTCCTCACCACCATGCATTATGCAAGAAGGGTGATACAGAGATTTTGAAATCATCTTCTGGGCTGAAGGAGGGTGGGGTTGAAAACACTTCCAAGGGCGTGGGGGAAAGATGCGGAAATGCAGACAGAGGAGTTTGAGCTGCGGAAGTTGCTGCTGGCTGGTGGGGACAGCATGGCCCAGCACAGAAACTGTGAGTAGCAGCCCCTTTTCCCTACTGCAGCTGCCCAGTTGCCGTGAGAGAGATTTGCCTTTACATTTCAGAGACTGCCCCAGCAGAAGGCTGAGGGGAAATGGGGAAGGGCAGGTTTATTTTCTCTGCCCTACATGGGGGTAGGGTGGGGAGGGGAGGATGTCAGTGTCTCCATGGAAGGGGTCTTACTCTTTCTTTCTTAATGGGGGTGAAACCTCCCAAGGGTTTGCGCTGTGGGGGGTGTCATCTGAGTTCAGCTTCTGAGCTCCGAGCTATGTGGCGAGGATGCACCACCCACTGTAGCCCAGACAGGAAGCAGAATGGAGAAGTTGGTCGCGTGCACTCTGGTTTAGACAGAGACCCCTCCCCGAGCATACACTGCTCTGCTGTAGGTGCCCTTGTTGGGGGTGGGAATGGCCAGCTAGGTTTCGCTGGAGGGGTTAAGTTCCTCTGAGCCCTGGGGGTGATTCTTCACTCACCCTCCCACCCAGACCCCCCAGCTCACAACACTAGTCCCTCTGACACACTGGCTGCAAGCAGTTCCCAAGCCTTGTGTCTGCAACTAAGGTACTGCCTGGGCACCCTATTATGTATCTGTCTGGGAGAAACCCATTTGTGACTCAGTAGGTGGCACTTCTCCCTGACTCAGCCAGGAGCCAATTGCCCAGGGCTGCTGAACTGTTTTGCATTAAAGATCTTCTGGCACTTTGGCTGTTTAAACTTGTCTCCTAGTCAAATTTCAGATCAGGTAATTTAAGGGTTGTGAAGAGAGTGAGAATTGTTCTTCATGTCCACAGAAGACAGGACAAGAAGGAATGGGCTTAATCCGCAGCAAGGGAGATTTAGGTTAAATATTAGGGAAAAAAGCTCTCTAATTATCAGGGTAGTTAAGATCTGCAATGGGCTTCCAGGCGAAGCTGTAGAATCCCCATCATGAGAGGTTTTTAATAACAGGTTGGACAAACATCTGTGAAGGATGGACTAGGCTTACTTGCTCCTGCCTCAGTGTAGGGGCTGGACTTGATGACCTCTCGAGGTCCCTCCCAGCCCTACATTTCTATGGTTCTGTGGCTGTCTCCTCAACGTCCCCCTGCTGCTTTAGTCAGACACAGTATTCACTTCCTCTTCTAGACTTATGTAGGGCTGTGCAATGGATGCAGTGCAGATGCTGCCTGTGTGCTGCTAAAACAGCTCCCTCGCTTCACCGCAGCAGCCTTTCATTGGTGTTAAAATGATCTTTTTTATGTAGCATGTGTGATGAGATTTAAGACCCTTCAGGATGAAAAGTGCTCCCTGATCGTGGTGCTAAAGGTGCTTGGCAGCCAGAGTGTTGCTTTCAGACACCTACATGAGCAGCCCGATTTCCAGGAGTGAGAGCAGCAGGAGCACGCTAGACAATCTGGCTCTCAAGCTGTAATGATATTTGTATGCCCATTAGGTCTGGAGCAAGATGATGGTACGAGGAAAGTGACACTCTCCACCATGCGGCTCCGAGTGCTGCCTCCGACGGTCCTGCGTGACCCTGTGGTGGAGAGCCTGAACCTGGACCGCAACAAGCTGAGACATGTCACCGGGATTTCAAAGCTTTGCAACTTGAAAAAGCTGATCTTGTCCAAGAATGAGATTGCAGACTTCCCAGAGGAAATACAGAGCCTGGTTCACCTGGAGAAGTTGGAACTGAATCAGAACCAAATCCGGGTCATCCCCGAGGGGATCTTCTCCCATCTTCCCAGGCTAAGCCACTTGCGGCTGAACAACAACCGCCTCAGTGCTCTCCCCAAGGACTTGGCCACCTGCAGCAGCAGCCTCCAGTACCTCAACCTCTCCAACAACTTGTTCCGAGCCATTCCCCAAGCTGTCTTGGAGCTGGGGAGTTTGCAGGAACTCTATGTGCAGAACAACTCCTTGCGCCAGCTCCCCAGGGAGCTGTTCGAAGGGAGGCTGCTGAAGATGTTCAAGGCAACTGGGAACCCACTGAGGGAGCCTCCCAACGAAGTCTGCGCTGGGGGCATCCAGCAGATCTTGAGCTACTTCAGCCAGCTTCAGAATTGCCGGGTGGAGGAGGACAGGAGGGTGAAGACCATGTTCCTGGGGGCATCGCTGGCAGGAAAATCCACTATCTGTAAGAGCCTGAAGCAGAGGCGAGCAGTCCTGGTGTCTGAGGAGGAGCGGACGGTTGGGATTGAGATCAGCGAATTCCACATCCAGGACTTTACGTTTCTCTTCTGGGACTTCGCTGGGCAGCTGGAGTACTATGTGACCCATCATGTGTTCATCACCCCCCAGGCCCTGGTCATCCTGGTCATTAACTTTCAGAAGTAAGCCCTCTGTGATGGGTTTGTTTATTGGAAGAGCTTACGATCTAAACACGTCAGGCAAGCAAAGGGTGGGGGGTGAGTGGGGGAGCACGGGCACAGAGCAGGGAAGTGACATGACCACAGCCCCACATTGAGGCTGGGGATAGAACCAAGGGCTCACAAGGTGTGGCCCAGTGCCCTATTCACAAGGCATGATGCCTGTCCTCTCTGGAATGTGACTGCCTGTCCCCTCACGGGAGATCAAATTCCTTTTACATGGCCACTGAACAGCCGCTGCATCTAGTACTGATCGTGGAACGTATGTGTCTATAGCAGTAGGGCCATGCCTATAGAATGATTATCTGGCCTCATGTATCCAACACCAGCTGTTTTAGAGGAGGGCATTAATATAATGCACTGTGCAGTGTACATTGTCCTCTTTGCTCTCTCATCCACAGAGGAAAAAGAGTCTGCTACAGCTTCCAGCAACAGGACACAGTCCTTTAGCTCAAGCTGTCGAGACTCATGCTCTTTACTATGGCAGTTCCATGTTCAATCCTCGGGATGACCTAGGGCACATTCACGCCCTGCACCGATTAGTAATTGACTGAGGACTGGTTTAATTTTTTTCAGGTACCAGCTCAAGGATGATGTCTTCCAGGAGCTCGTTGGCTTCTGGATCAATAACCTCTTCATGCGAGTCCCGAACTCCGTGGTTCTCCCAGTGGGAACCCACACCGACTGTTGCTCTGAGGAGGAAGTGGAGGAAAAGACACGGGACATCATGAGTAAGATCCAGGCTATGCTGGAGGAAAGGAGCACAAACCTCGCCCACTTCATCTACAACCTGGAAAGCAGTGAGGAGTCTGAATTCTATGTGGATCAGTGGGACAGACTGAAGGAGATGGAGAGCTGCACCTTGACTGTAGGGCTATTGATTGGCTATTACACAGCACCATGAGTGTGCATGCTGCTGTACAGGGCAATAGGAGATACAGTCCCTTCTCCAAGGAGCGTATAGCGTTCAGCCCCATACAGGTCTACTAAATCCCTGCTTTTAACTTAATCTCTGGATCATGAGCCCCTCACCATGGTATCACAAGGCTACAAAGAGCTGTTCTATGGTGGATTTTGTGGAAATGTGTATTATTAGTCACTTTATTTAAAAACAAGACAGACAAAAAAGGGGGTGATGGGAGAAATACTTAGCAACAATTTTTGAATCCTCACTGACTGTTTCATCAGAATTCATAAACTTTTGTCAAATTTAGAGTTTAAAATATTCTGTCCAGCCCACCATAGTATTAAGAAATCATTCCTCTCTCTCTCTCTCTCTCTCTTCCCCCCCCCCAACACTTTGTGTTTTTCTTTTCTTCCCTCTCACCCCATCTCTTATTCTTGGGGCATCGTAATGAAAATGGAATCTTTTTCAAAGCACTCCTGTATCTCTGTGCCTGCTGCTTGTTCTCCCTGTGCAACCATTAGGTCCCTCTGGGACACTGCTAGCTATCTAAGGCCCCTCTATAGTGTGAGCAATCACTAATATGTTAATCCTCACAGTGCTCCTGGCAGTTAGGGAAGTGCTATTATCTCCATTTTGGGGATGGGGAACTGGAGCAGAGAGTAATGACATGATGTACCCAAGGTCACAGAAAACGTCCGGGGCAGAGCTGGGAATTGAACATAGGCCTAGGTTAGCACACTGACCACTGGACAGTCGTCCTCCTCAGCTCATGATGGCTAGTTGCTTACCACCTTAATAAACGACAGATACACCTTATTCCCCATCTGTCAAAAAAGTTAACATTTGGCTTCGGGCACCCACTGAAGAGGACCTTAGCTTGTACTAATACAGAACAGGTACTATCAGGGCTTGAGCTAGATCAAGTATGGCCTATAAATCTGATGTGGTCTTCTGACATGACCTGTAGTTTGCTTTTCTGCCTCCTGTAGTCTTTCCTCGTGGGGTTTGGCTGCATTGTGCTTTAATACTACCCACAGTAGCACATGGGAAGATCCCCCCGGTCGCTCCCCCCCATATCTGACTTAAAAAAAAAAAAGTCTTATTTATAGCTTTTAACATTGTCCTTCATCAATGAAAACCTTTAATCAGTTGAATATTACATCTGATCCATTTTGCTGGTTCATGGGTAGAGTCAGTCAGTTTCCCATTTGTGTGGGTCCCTTGCGCAGCAACGAGAGAGAGAGAGAAACATTTTAAAAGTGTGATTGTAAAACCACAACAATTGGTCAGGGAGTGGGGACAGCTCTGGGGCCTGTTCTGTGCCTGTAACTACATTTAACTCTATTTAATCTAAAAATGGTATTATCCCGTATGTATGAAGAAGGGTGCTACATAGAAACCAAATCCCCTCTCTACTCCAGCTGGTTTATGCACCCTGAATATGCCGTAGTAATGGGGTGCTGTTGAACTATTTATCTTTCATTCCAGATTTTAAACCTTGTTCCCGTCAATTGTACTAATTACTGGGATATTAAAAAACTTGAAGCTACCATTTTGGAGCACGTAAAGAATGAAGAAATATTTCCTAACGTGATCCGAGTGCTGCCCCCTGTCTATAAGGAAGTGGAAGCTGCCATTGTAGATATTGTGCAGTGTGAGGAGACAACAGAACATGGTATGTATCAATAGCTATTCCCGTCTCCCCACCACCCTTCCCCACTGAGAGCTGACTGCTTTTAGGGACATCTACCGCAGCCACCATCTTTTTAGCTAAAGAGTACTAGAGAAGGACTCCCTCTGATGCCCTACTACCCTCACTGCTCTTTATTCCACTGGAGATGTGTTGGTAGTTCAGAGGTCCAACATAGTCTACAGTTTAGGAGCTAACCAAGCATGGGCTGTAGCAGTCCCCAGGCACCGCACAACCAGGGAGTGGAAGACTGGGCAGCAAACTGTTCTCTTGCAGGGCAGAGCATTACGGTTTAACTATATGTCTTCTGTTCAGTCCAGTCTCGTCAGTTCTGAGCATGACTCATGGTGGTGCGATTTCGCTGCATGTCTAGTAACCAAGGAGTTCCAGCCAGTAACTGTAGCAGCACTATCCACACACATGGGCCGTCCCCGTTACGTTCCACCTGGGATTAGCCAAGACAGAGCGAGGTTCTAGAGAGAACGAGGACAGAGAACAACTTTGAGTTGATTCTCAAAACTTTTGAGCACTCTCAGCGCCACAGAAGTCAAAGTAAGTGGCGAGGGCTCAGCCGTGCAAGTATCTGAGAGCTGGAGGTTGAAGAGGCAGACAGGATCCTGTGGCTGGAGTGTAGATCCTTCCTGTGCCCGCTTCTAGTGGCTCAACCCACAAGAGCTAGGCGACTGTCAGAATCCAGGTTGAAATGCCATCTCTGTGCTCCAGGCTCTGTTCTTCTTGTGTGGATTTTCTCTTCTTGCATTGTGTGGATTAAAGGGAAGAGTGGTAGCCCAGATTATTAGTCTCCACTCTGAATTCACTGGGAGTAAATAAATCTACTCTTGTTTAAATTCTACCTGAGTGAGCTGCATCAAGATGTTCCTTAGAGGAATGTATCGGCAGCCCCAAGCAAGGCTTGCGCCTGCAAACACTTCCTCGTGTAAATGGTTAGACTTCAGTTGGACTACTAGACTAAGGACTGCAGGACTAGATCTCTAACAGGGAGGTCTATTTCAGTAACCATTTCAAAGAGCCTGGTATGTATCTATATACGTGTGCACCCGCACATGCATATATCTGCTTACCTATGGCTTGTTCTAAACACGTCTACCATAGCACAGCAATGAAATAGCTGAAAGTTGGAAAAGCCCTCTGTGATGTCCTGCAAATAAAGGCACTGAGCATCCTCCTTGCTTCAGGGTTCCTATGTCCAGTTCTGCCAGAACTTGCATTTGACCTGGAGTGGGATTTGCCCAAATCAAGGGTGTGAGCACTGATGTATGTTGGCCCTTTTAAGACTCAGCTTGGGCCAGCCCACACACACTGGCATTTCAGCTGCTGTTTGAAACCCTGTGTTAGTAATTTCTGTGTGACCCTGTTCTCTCTCTAGGCATAATGGACCTCGACCTTTTACTCAGTGTAATCACTCACCGAGAGCACTTGACCAATCTGGGCACAGAACTTTTCCAGGACATCCTGAGATACCTCCACCGCATTGGGCTGATTATATGGTATGAAGAAATCAAGCAGTTGGAAAACACAGTCTTTCTCCGGCCAGCCTTTTTGATAACCATGTTCAAGGTGAGCATGGGGACCTGTAGAACCCTTTCTCCATGACCTCGTTGTTTCTCTGGGAAACAGCATCCTGCAGCCCCAAGTATTCTGTTTCATGCCGCCCTGCGTACCGGCACGTGGACAAATTTGGAGAGAGTCCAGTGGAGGGGAACAAAAATGATCCAGGGACTGGGGCACATGACTTACGAGAAGAGGCTGAGGAAAGTAGGCTTGTTTGGTCTGCAGAAGAGAAGTGGCCTACAACTACCTGAAGGCAGGGGTTCCAGGGAGGATGGAGTGAGGCTGTTCTCAGTGGTGGCAGATGACAGAACAAGGCGCAATGGTCTCAAGTTGCAGTGGGGGAGGTCTAGGTTGGATATTAGGAAAACCTTTTTCAGTAGGAGGGTAGTGAAGCACTGGAATGGGTTACCTAAGGAGGTGGTGGAATCTCCATCCTTAGAGATTTTTAAGGCCTAGCTTGACAAAGCCCTGGCTGGGATGATTTAGTTGGGGTTGGTCCTGCTTTGAGCAGGGGGTTGGACCAGATGACCTCCTGAGGTCCCTTCCAACTCTAATATTCTATGGTTCATTTTCCACGCACAAAATAGATGGGTGGTTTTGGAAAGAACAAGTCTTAAAGAAAGTAATTTTGCTCTCCAGCCATGCCTCAGTTTCTGGGGGAAATCTCTGAAATGATCTTATAGAATCACAGGACCGGAGGGGATCTTGAGTCCATTCCCCTGTACTCATGGCAGGACTAAGTATTATCTAGACCATCCCTGACAGGTGTTTGTGTAACCTGCTCTTAAAAATCTGCAATGACAGAGATTCCACAACCTCCCTAGGCATTTTATTCCCATGCTTCACGATCTTGACAGTCAGGAATTTTTTCCTAATGTCCAATCTAAACCTCCCCTGCTGCAGTTTAAGCCCATTGCTTCTTGTCCTTTCCTCAGAGGTTAACGAGAACAATTTTTCTCCCTCCTCCATGGAACAACCTTTTATGTACTTGAAATCTGTTATCATGTCCCCCCTCAGTCTTCTCTTCTCCAGACTAAACAAACTCAATTTTTTACATCTTCCCTCAGAGGTCATGTTTTGTAGGCCTTCAGTAATTTCAGTGGCTCTTCTCTGGATATTCTCCAGTTTGTCTCCATCTTTCCTGAAATGTAGTGCTGAGAACTGGACACAACACTCCAGCTGAGGCTCAATCAGCACGGAGTAGAGCGGAAGAATTCTTGTCTTGCTTATAACACTCCTGCTAATACATACCAAAATGATTGCTCTCTGCAAACTCATAATTAGCTTGTGATGCACTATGACCCCCAGATCCCTTTCTGCACTGCTCTATCATAGGCAGTCATTTCCCTGCCATGTCATTGCACGTTTGGGTGTGTGCAACTGATTGTTCCTAAGTGGAGTACTTTGTATTTGTCCTTATTGAATTGTATACTTACAAAGGCCCGTCAGCTGAGTTTCTCAAAGGCCTTTTCAAGGAAGCAATTAAGCCTAACTGCTATGTGATGAGAGTCAGAATTATAGGTAAATGGAAGCAAAATATCCAAGGTCACACTACAAATCATCGACAGGAATAGAACTGACCAGTCCTGAACTCTAGTCTCCTGGTCTAACCATTATGATGTGGACACTGTTTACTAGGAACTGGACTGAGACTTCCCATCCATCTTCACAGCCAGCAAATATTAACTTCCAGCTAGTATCAAGCTGGCAAGATGATCCTGTCCTCAGTCACCTGGAGCTATCCAATAGCCATTGAATGTATACTGAAGAACAAAGGAATGCCTCTCATTAGGATTCTTTCCCCACTGTCCCTTTTTTTTAAAGCAATTTTTTTTCAGTCTTAGTTCAACTATGGCCAAGATCCTGTTTTCCTCAGACTGGTGTGCGCTGTGTAGAAGGAACCTGGTCCCATTTCCTGGGATTGCTGGAGGAGCCTTATGCCTGCTGTGCTGCGGGGAGATGGGGTCAGGAGGAAGGCTAGAATGAAAGGAAATTGAACTTTGGAAAACCCACGTTCGATACCTTTCTTTTCTACAGGCTTCCCCTGTGACCTTGGACAAGCTGTTTAGTCTCTCTGCTTGCTTCAGTTGCCCAGGCATAAAATGGGAATGAGAGCACTTCCCTACCTCCTTAACAGTGTTGTGAGGACAGATACCTTAAAGACTGTGAGGCCTTCAGATGTAGTGGTGATGAGGAGGATGTAAGTTCCTAAGCAAAACTGCATCAATTACTGTAATCCTCCCTGGCTTGCTGACCTTTCCTTTCTTCCGGTTCAGATCCTTGTTCGGGATCGCCTGGTACAGCAGCTAGAGAGCATCTCCGTGGACCTGCTGGTGGGAGAATGTGCTACCATCAGAGACCAGTGCAACTGGGTGTGGACGTTCAAGTCAAAGGCCATGCTTTGCCAGCAGGCCATGCGAGCCTTGGTCAAGCACCAGCTCTACTTGGAAGGGATGAAGGATACCTTTGAGGAGATGATGGGGCACAAGACCCAGAAGGGGAAGCTGTTCAGCCTTCTGGAGCACTTTGAGATCTGCCTGGAGGTGAGGAATGCCAAGGACCTCAATCCAGGGGCCAGGGAATTCATGCCGGGGCAGCCATGGGAAACAACGCAGGTCCGCGGCGAGGCCTATTACTTGTTTCCCACATATCTCAACCAGAGCGAGGAGGTTTCTGAGAGGTGGGGAGGAGATCATCCGGAGGATCTCCACGTCCGGGTCTACTTCTCACCTGAGATCCCAGAGGGCTTCTTCCAAAGGTAACAAGCAGCCCCCTTGCCTGGGCCATGTATGCTGCATGTTCTAAAGTCAGGAGCCCTTCAGAGCAGGAGTCATTCCTTCTTGTCTGTCTAGGAAGCACATATTTGGTACTACTATAAACAAACACATTAATTCATAGTAATCGAAAGGAAGGTTTGTCTGATGGTTAAGGCCCTGGAGTGGGCCTCAAGAGAGCTGGGTTCAAATCTTCCACAGACTGCCTTTGTGACCTTGGGCAAGTCACTTCATCTCTGAGCCTCAATTCTCTATCTGTGAAATGGGAAGAATAATTGTCCCTTCCTCCCATCCTTTGTCTGCCTTCAGTGAAAAATTCTTTGGGAGCAGGGACTGTGTGTGTCCTGTAGGTGGCCCAATGAGGTTATGAACTCAGCTGAGGCCTGCAAGTGCTACTGTCATAGAAATGGTTAATAATAGGCTATGCTAGCAGCATGCTGCCCAGGGATTCATGCTGCAGGGTTTCCATTTGTGTTGACTGGTGTTGCGTGTGTAAGTCATAGCATCTTGTGTTGGTGACGTGCCCCACTATGGCTTTATTTTGATCCAAGCTGGTGTTCCAGTAACCCTTAAGGGCAGGGAGTGGGCAAACCACATGCGCGTGGAGATTTGTGCTGGGAGATAGGTGCCCTGGTCTCCAGCCTTTATGGGTCAGTTAAGCCACCTATTAGAGCCTGGAAGAGCTGAACAAAGTAACTTCAGGGAGCCTTATGGAGGGGAGAACAGCAAAACTGGAAGAACACTCATAATCCCACTAGCTGAGCCACATTCTCTTCCACAAAGAAGCCAGCAATGGTTCAGCTACATCTCTTGGAGAGCCCTGCTCTAAAGGAGATGCATGCTGTGCAAGACCTCATGGGGAAGAGGGAGATTTGGCCTAGAACACCCAAACCCTTCCCTTCCCTTCCATAAGGCATCCATTTTTTCTGCCTTGAGCTCCTTGGAATCATCCCTCTGTGGTGTGAAAACCAAGCTACGGATGCCATGATCATGGTGCGCAACTTCTACTTAGCCTTGTGAACTCAGACAGGCCTGGGTAGCTTTCTGGGTCACTGCCTTCCCCTGTAGTCTTGCTGTCTGTGATTTGAGAGTTACCATGTTTCCCCGAAAATAAGACCCACCCCAAAAATAAGCCCTAGCATGATTTTTCAGGGTTTTTGGAGTATGCTTGAAATATAAGCCCTACTCCAAAAATAAGCCCTAGTTACAGTTTACAAGCGGTTCACAAGCAAAGGTCCTCATACACTTTACACTCATGTTGGCCGAACCCGCCGCTCGTGACAGGTTCGGCCGTCAGTGTAAAGTGTATGGGGCTTACCCTTCCCCTCCCCATAGACAACACAGGAACGCTCGGCCATGCCGAACGTTCCTGTGTATGGGGAGGACGGGAGAGATAACTGTCAGCTGAACGATCGTTCGGCCGACGATTATTGAAGGTGTATGGCCACCTTAAGGTTTGGCTAGTGTCAGGCTCTCACTCACACACAGATCGGGTACCGTAGTCCCGCTGGCATCACTCCACGCCCAAGCGTTGTGGCTGCTTCCAGTCACCAGGGGGAGCTGCAGTGGAACGCAGCTGAAACAGCAAGGGACCTGACAGTGACGCGCCTTTGACAGGAGTGACGTGGATCTGTGTGTGAGAGCCCGTCCACCATCAGCATTTGCCAACTCTAATTGTTTTGGGTCTGAGGGGGTCTGGTGAGTGTGATTCTTTTCCTGGTGAAGGGTGCCCGCTTTTCCTGGTGAATAGACATCCACCATTTACTGCAGTACAGAAAAAGAAATACTGTATACTGTACTGGTACATTTTGACCCCCATACAACATAAGTTCAAAAAGAAAGAGCTATTCCATTGAGTACAAGAAAGGAATTGTGGAGGACTCCCAGGGCAAAAATCTTACTGCTTTCTGCAAAGAGAAGATGTTGGATATCCGAATGGTCCGAAAATGGTGAGCAGAGTATGATAACCTCAGTCAACAGGTGTGCAAGGGAAATGCTAAGAAGCGCAAGTGTGGATCAGGTCGACATCCATTATTTCCTGAGCTGGAAGACATGATCTGTGAATGGGTTGCTGACAGGAGAGCAAAGTCTTTGGTTGTGCGCAGGGCTGATATTCAAGAATTTGCCCTTGCAATGGCACCACAATTAGAAATATCCCCAGAAGATTTCAAAGCATCACATCACTGGCTGGATGGCTTCCTTCAGCGATGTGAACTGTCTCTAAGAAGATCCACAACACTGTTTAAGTTGGAAGATGCTGAAGTTATCAAACGTGCACTTGCATTCAAGTCCTTTGTTGATGGCATCGACTTTTCTAAATACCAACTTTCTAACATGATTGCTATGGATGAAACTGCAGTGTTTATGGGCCAAGGATCACAAACGACATTTGATCAGCGGGGTGCCTCCTCAGTCTACGTTCCCTCCACTGGTTATGAAAGTGCACGTATTACCTGTATTTTGGCAATTCGTCTGGATGGAACTAAAGCCCCACCTCTAATCGTTGCTAAGGGCAAGAAAGATAAGATTGAACGTGTTGCAGGCATTTATATTCTTGAAACCGAAAAAGCCTGGTGCACACAAGCAGTTATAAGGAAGTGGGTCAATTTAATGCTGCCACTTGTTTTGTGAGGTGGCCAAAGAGGCCTGCTAGTCTGGGATTCAGCCAGTACACACCACGCTAAAGACATGAAGAACTTCCTTCATGAGAGAAAAATAGATCAAATAATGATTCCCGCAGGAATGACTGCCTATCTCCAGACTCTTGATATTGCAACAAACAAGCCATTCAAAGACCATTTGCGTATGGAAATTAATGACTACATTGAAAATAGAATGGAGAGAAATCAGCGTGGCAACTTTGTGAAGCCTAGACTGCAAGAGGTTGTGACTTGGGTGAAGAATTCATGGGAGAAAATCACTGACAGTTGTGTTGCCAATGCGCTACGAGCGGGCTACATGGACAAGAAGTGCTCATTTAAGGAAAGCGCTATTGCTAGACATGAGAAATTGGGGCCAATGATTCTAAAGGCAATAGAGTCACAAGAAATTCATGATGGAATTCAGGGTTTGGAGAGTTATGATGATGATCCAGAATGTGATGACATGATTATATTTGAATAAATGTTGATTTTTTTGTTCAAGAATAAATGTGGATTGTTGTTCATGGGGGAAAAAAATAAGACATCCCCTGAAAATAAGCCCTAACCCATCTTTCAGAACAAAAAATAATATAAGACCCTGTCTTATTTTCGGAGAAACACGGTAACATAGCAAAAAAACTAAATCTACCTTGCCATATCCTACCATCCAGTTAGGATTCTGGGATTCCCTGATGTTTGATGGGCCATCTAATTCTGTTTGCACTGTATAGGTTTTTATGCTGCACTCATCCCCGTAGTATCTGAACGCCTTTTAGTAGTGCATTAAGTAACCTGACTACACATTTATCACGTGGTGTCTTGTTCTGTCATCCTTGCCCCTAAGAGAGAAGCACATGCAGTGCAGTGTCTTGTTTTGGTAGTTATTTTTGGCTAACAAGCTTCAATTCATGCAGCTTTTAGGGCATTGAGGGGTTTTGTTAACAGCTGGTGGGGAAGCTGGGCCTCCTCATTGAACACTGCATTAGAGCCCAGGGCATTTCTTCCCTTCTAGAAAATCAATGGCAGACTCAACAATCCATTCTAAAGTGTCTATCTCTGCATAAAGGAGTGATTTGTACCAAATGGATCCATTCTGGCAAGGTAGCTTGTTCAAATCAGTGTCATCTTCTTGCATCAAGAATGAGAGGAGGAAGAAGAGGCACTCCCCAAGGTGCATGTATGAATCCATCCTTACTAAAAATATTGGGGTTTGCCTGTGGGATTGTTAGCTGTCCAACATGTACCAAGCACCCATGCTGCCTAATGTATGGGGCAACTATTAACTTTAGGAAGAAGCTTTTGAATGCTGGCCTTTCCTGGGCTGGAAGAGCAAAATACATGTGCATGTCAGTCACACACTGGGAGAACATTAGTCTTTGTCATCCTCTAGTGGCTGATCCTCATTGGAGGTTAATGCAGTCATACGCAGACCTCGGTGGCTCTGGAGCCAAATTAGCAATCAACCTTACCCAAAAGAGCCAAAGTAGTGTGACTTCATTGTTTCATTTACTGTAGTACTACATAGTCATATTTAAACAGTATGACATGAAATATTTCGTTTTTATTTATTATATATATAATTCGTACAGCAAAATTACCAACCAAGGATTATTATTTTATCAACTACAGTTGGTTAATAACATAGTAAAAGCATCCTGGATGGTTAATAACTTAGATTTGTTGTTAATTAAATCATACAGTGGTTTTAATATCATGTGCTGCAAAAAGCCCCAGGAGAAAGGTTTTGAAGTTTTTCATTCTGATGCAGATCGTAACCAACACCTTTCAAAATCTGTTGTGCAAAAAACAAAACACCAGAGGTACCTCCCCACCCGAGACTAGCCAATGGTGATTAGGGCACAGAGCTGGGATATGGAGACCCAGGTTCAAATCACTTCTCTGAATCAGTTAGAGCAAGGACTTGCCTCACCACTAAGTTCTTGACTATTCTGGGCGCCCTATTTGATTTTGACCAGAAATTCCATCCTGGATCCAAAGGCCTTTGCTGTTGAAAGCTTTGTTGAAACTGGAACATTTCCACAGAAAACATTTTGGTTTAGATGAATCTGTATGTTGAGTGGAAAAATTCCCAAGCGGCTCTCTTAATGGGTCAGCTAGAACTGCCAGCTATGGAATGCCATCCTTTCACTCAAGCAATAGATGCTGGTGTTTTTATTATGAGAGGTCCCTGGTTCAATCCCCATTGTTGTCCCACCTGGGGTTGGCTACATATTTTGTGGCAGTAGGTGGGGCTTAAAATAGTTTCCATGAAACTGGAGACGGAGGGCAGAAATGTCTAAATCTTTTGGCTGATGTGTCTCTCCAATCTCATTGCAGGCTCATGGTGAAAGCTTGCTCATTCTATTCAGCCCACTGGGTTGCGAAGGTGACGTGCTTGCTCATATGCAGTGGCAAACCCTTGCTGATCAAAGAGAACAACCAGAAAG